>OY294067.1:190445732-191133232 GCA_958510875.1 Endomychus coccineus | reverse complement strand
CGTCAAAAATGATACCATACGTCACGAATAAAATATCTTATCAGTGAGAATACCCAAATAATCATATTCGCTTTTATAAATGATTTTCCGTAGCAGATAATGTTGAAATCATGTTTTATATTCAGAGTATGTTTCATATCTTCCGATAAAGCGTTCTATACTATAAATAAAATAAAACATCTTTCAAAAAATCGATAGTGGGAGCCGTTAATTCGTGATAATTTATCATATTGATATGATAGAACAGTGAAGTAAAGTCGATTTAAAATTTATTGAAAAGCATTTTGAAAACGGGCAATAGGAAAAATAGTATGAGAACTCGTTTCGTTAGACTTTTAAGCAAATTTATTCTATGAGGCACCCTCGCTTCGCGGCAGTTCCCCCAACTCGTGCACTGAAAGAATGCCTAATGAAACTAATATTTCAACATACTATTATTATATCAATAGATCTCTTTGTTATCTGAGTTTTATTTCTGCTATCGATCTGCTCATATGTTATCTTAGCCATGTCATTTTAATTGATATCGAAAGCTGGTTGAATGAATAAAAAAGGAAAATGCAAGTGAGCTTACGATAATGAATGAATGTGATGAATAGTTCCATATTTAGCGTATTTTCGAATCGGAAATTCTGTGAAGTTCCCCCTCAACTAACAAAGTTCATCTTTATTGCAAGTTGTTGTATTTTAAGCAGAAAATACACACTGTGACAGTGTTAATAAAAAGGCAATATCAATGCTTACGAGGCAGCATTTGTGTCAACAAGATGATTAATGTGGAAATAAAAAGTAGCTGCTCGGCGTAGATATTAGCAGCTTCGATTAGAGCTACAACGAAAGCTCCAGAATAATAAACAAGCGAGCAACAGTTCCAACTTGACTTGGAAGAGATGAATTTGATTAGATTAAGATTGTCTTGCTAACGTCAATAAATTCAGGGGAAAAATACTGCGATTCGGCAGATTTCCTATTTCATGTTGACATTAGTTTTCCTGTTAAGTGTTTACAGTTGCGTTCCATTTTAAGTTGTTTACTTTTTGGTGAGCGACAAGTTATGTTCAAAATTGATGAAAAGCTTTATTATTTCTGTCTGAAATTATGGAATGTAGGTATAATATATTTCGTGCATGTTACGTAATATGCAATTTCATTCATTCGACTTCATCGTTTGTACAATTGATTTCAAATATTTATGTGGGATCCATTATAATTTTACATGAATATTATTACGCAGAGCACATGTACAACATGGCATTGATCCAGTTTCAGAGCGTGCATTCTTTCACCGTATCATTCTCATATAATTTAGTTCAAGCTATCACCCTTTTTCATTCACAATAATTATAACATAATTTATTCCACAGTGGTACCTCCTATAGTTTCGTATTTTTCGCAATATAATAAAATTTGACCTGTTAGTTTTAGTACTATTATCGCTTGTTATCGAGTTTTCTCTTAGTTAGATCACTCCATATGGTGGATGACGGAGTATCCTCCGATACAATTGCTATCAGTGCTGGTGTTCCACAGGTCTTGGCACCAACTTTGTTTCTGCTCATATGAACGATCTATTGGAAGTAACCACCTGCCCCGCCATAGTTTTGCTGACGATAATACACTTCATACCGCTTTCTCTAGAGTTTAATGCAACCAAAAATCGAATTTGCGTCTTATTCAGGAAAGCGGATCCCACAATGTCACTCTTGGATTATATCCAGAAGAGCGCTATTCGTCTGATTGATGATGTAACACTTAGGAATTTATTGACCTCTCTAGAATATTGTAGAAAGGTGTGAAACCTCTCCCTTTTGTATAGATATTTCCATGGTCAGTGTTCAACAGAAATCTAGTCTGTTTTTCATCATGTGCGATTTCAGATAGGCGGCCTAGACGAGCTCGAACTAGTCACCGCTTCATTGTCAAGCTCGAAACCTGCCGAACTTCTTTCTACCAGCCTTCATTTTTCTATCAAACAGCGAAGTTGTGAAACTCTTCACCTAGTGAGGTCTACTCTATTCCTATGAGAATAATTATCATTTTTTTCAAGCTGGAGAGGATACGGTTAAAAATCCATGCATAATAAAATATATTTTCTCATTATTTCCTCACTCTTCACATACAATGAATGGTGAATGCCAATACCAATAATGGTTTTCGGTTGAAACGTATTCAAAATTTCTGAATAAATGTCCATCATTCTTGAATGCAGAGATTTCTGATGTATCTTCATAATTCAGAAAATTTAATTCTATATCTCTTAAGTTACATACACGATAGTGGCCAATTAGGCAAAGAAACCTTAAACTTGTTATATATATATATATATATATATATATATATATATATATATATATATATATATATATATATATATATATATATATATATATATATATATATATATATTCTTTTGTTGATATTCTTGAACCATTTGTAATATTTGTATGTTTTCTTGGTATATTGGTTCGTATATATACTGATAATGAAATAAAAATTCTGTTTTGACGTTTCGACAATGTTTATTGCCTTTATCAAAATTGTTAATTGAATTACATGGAAACACTAATTCAATTAACAATTTTGATAAAGGCAATAAACATTGTCGAAACGTCAAAACAGAATTTTTATTTCATTATCAGTATATATACGAACCAATACCAAGAAAACATACATATATATATATATATATATTTGTATGTTTTCTTGGTATATTGGTTCGTATATATACTGAAAATGAAATAAAAATTCTGTTTGACGTTTCGACAATGTTTATTGTCTTTATCAAAATGTGAATTAGTGTTTCCATGTAATTTAGAAAAGAATGGATGATTTCGATTAATGAAATGCGTCTGCAGCCGACTTGTGTTTTAAGATCCAATTAAAACTGCAGAAAACATTGGATCGGTTGTGTGTGGAAGAGTAATGTATGGCTAATTACAATTTGAAATGGATTGAATTTGATTAAATACAAGATATTTTGAGATTGTACAATTATAAATATCTATGATTATTGTATGAATTAGTTATTCTATGATAAACACTTCCGATCTATCATAATCAACTATTCAAGTTTAAGATAATTCTATGGAATTTATCATAGAAATAACTAGAGTTCTTCTTGAATCCAACATGACTGCTACATGAGCCCATGTGGAATTTTAAACTGTTTTTACATTTAATTCAATCCATCATGTTAATTTTTCATCAAATTTTAATTGTAATAGTATTTTACCATAAGTGTTGTCTTCGGTGACATGTTATTATTTAAATTAAGGCGAGTTAAAGGAATTCAAACCTCACTTTCAGTTCCTGATGAAGAGCCAATACATGACTCGAAACCTTGAATAGAAAAAAGAGTTCACTTTATTTTCCATCCCCTTTTTGACTGCATACCTGAAAGATTTTCTTCTTATATATATATATATACAAGGTGGCGCAAAATCAAGTACGCTATTTCTTTTTTATATAAAAGCAAGATTAATTAAAAAACAGTCATATTATACATGAAAAACGTTTATTTAAACTTTAAAAATTTGTTTTGTTACACACTAAAAATAATATCGACCAAATGGCCACCCTCAGCATTAATGCAATAATGAGCTCTTTTTAAAGCATTTTTGATAACTTTCTCCAACATTTCAGGTGGTATTCTGTCAATTTCTTCCCGGATGTTGTCTTTTAATGCCTCTAGTGTTTGAGGATTATTTACAAATACCCTATCTTTGAGATAACCCCATAACCAAAAGTCTGGAACAGTTAAATCTGGGGACCTTGGCGGATATGCAATATCGCCGTTTTTCGAGATAAGGCGTCCAGGAAAAATTCTGTTCAAAATGGCTATTGTCTCACGGGCCGTGTGTGCTGTCGCACCATCTTGTTGATACCAAATCTCTTCCTGATTAAGTTCTTCCATTTCCGGAATTAAAAAATTCAACAGCATGCTTCTGTAGCGATCTCCATTTATTGTAGTGGTTCTTCCGCGATCGTCCTCAAAAAAATATGGCCCCAAAATTTTTCTGCCAATAACGCCACACCATACGGTCACTTTTGGCTCATGTAACGGTTGCTGGTGAATAATTTGTAGATTCTCACTACCCCAGAAGCGATGATTCTGCTTATTCACAGCTCCATTTAAACAAAAATGAGCTTCGTCACTCATTATGATTTTGTTCCAAAAATCCCCAATTTCGTTTTCAAGGTTTACTATAGCATTACAATATTGAAGTCGTTTTTCAAAGTCTAAAGGCATAATTTTATGGGTTACCTGTATTTTGTAGGGGAACAAATGCAAATCTTTCACTAAAATTCGTTGCAATGAACGTCGGGTAATGTTTACTTGCGAAGATCGTTTTCTTGTTGATGTGTAAGGCCTTTCCATCACATCTCTACGCACCCGGTCTATATTCTCCCTTGAACGAGCTGAACGAGGTCTGCCAATATGAGGTCTACCAGATGTAGACCCAGATTGTTGAAAATTTGTCGCTAATCGCCGAAATGTCTTCGCAGTTGGAACACCGCGTCTTCCATATTTTCTACGGTATTCTCGTTGAGCTAGGATAACCGACGAATTATTTTGATAAAAAAATTTTACGATTTCAGCACGTTCTTGAGGCGTATATCGATTCATAATAATTTCCCAAGTATCTACTTTACAACTGACAGAAAAACTCGAACAGATGTCAAATACAAACGAACTAATGACAACATTCCATAGGGTACTTGATTTTGCGCCACCTTGTATATATATATATATATATATATATAATAATATAAACGTATATATATATATATATATATATATATATATATATATATATATATATATATATATATATATATATCGTCCGTTTCCCGCATTTATCTCCCATGTCATCGGGGAGGTAGGGGACTCCTCAGTATGGAGGGTCTGCATCGAAGTGTGGTTCTGAGTATGGCTTGTAAAGTTTTTAAGAGTTCGGATCCCCTCCTATGCCTTGCTAAAAGTCACAAATTGCCCGGAGTGGGGGCATTTATCGTTAAGCCACCACAAAAAGCTGCAGAAGAACTTGGTTTCGAATTTCAGATCGGTCGAGGAGGCCGACTAGAAGGCAACCTCGAGTTCCTACCGTCTCGCCTGAAAGCCCATATGAATGCAGCGGAGCAAGATCTTATGCTCAGGTGGCATGTTGACAAGCCGATACACGGTGAAACCTATCAAAACATCGGAACGCTCGGCGTGTCAACTAGGCTGACCTTCAGTTGAATAAGACTACTTAGGGCACACGATTTGGGAACCGGAAGCTACTTATCGACCGGGAAAAAGTGTAGCTTTGGATAACTGATAGGTTATTCTGGCGCGATTGCTGCGATGTCGTCGGAGCGCGCAGCAGCCCGGCCAGCTGTTAATGTGATAAAAAGGTATATGTACATATGTACAATAGAATTTTCTGAATTATGAAGATAACGAAGATAATTTCACATGAGACTATAAAGATGAATAAACGTAAAACATAGAACCATAGGCGAGATTTGAAGACACATTCCTTAATGTCTTGAACCAATTACACCACTTTGGTCCCGTCAGAATTTTATTGTGAATATAAACTTCTGAAAGGATAGTAGATCATTGATGAACACAATGCAATTCAATGATCCACTATATATCTATTCACGTACATATATCTGAAGTTCAATCCTTATGAATAGGAATTCGAACACACATTCCTGGATGTTTAGTTCAGCGTCTTTACCAATTAGGTACACTCAAATTATAACTTGTTTATTCTCACCCAGAATATTTCTTCAGTCAGTTCCTATGGAATATATGAGAACCGGGATGCTGTCATTGAAAGGGTTCTGTCAGAGTGATTGCCATCATACCTACACTCATTTAAAACGACTGTGGACTCTAGATGAATGTGCGTGAATGATTTATAGCGGAGCAATGAATTGCATTGTGTTCATCAATGATATACAATCCTTCCAGAGGTTTATATTTACAAAAATTTAAGATTTTGAAGGGACTGAATCGGTGTAATTGTGTGAATGTGGGTTTGAATCTCGCCTATCTTTAAATGTTCTACGTTTATTCACCTTCATAATCCTTTGCTAAATTATCTAAGATGTCTTCATAATTCAGGAAATCTGTTATTGTACTTGCACGAAATGTGGCCAATTAGGCAAAGAAACCTTAAAACTTGCTTATAGTATATATGTATATCTATCAGAGCTTATTGTTTGTTATCAGTTCACTGGGACCCATGTATCATATGCTCAGAACATAAGAATAAAGATGAATCACAATCGGGAAATCACAAGATGGCGACTCAATAATGATCAAAAACATCATTGGCCTAAAAATTGTTCCAACGTGCTAACCATATGAGGGTGCGTTAAAAGTGAGGGGGGCGTAAATAAATTTAATATTCTTATCATTAACATCTAGTGAACCAGAGTGAAGTTGTGGTAGAAGAATATTGTCAAAATGTTGAGGTCGACCTCTAGCTCAGGTGATATATCACTTATATCAAATGGAAAGTCGTCAGTCGATGTTTCCCTGTAGAAAATCCCGAAAAGCTCATTTCTTTTGAAGCATAACAAACCACTGAATTTTCATTCATGCTATAATGTTGTTATGAATATCTTTACTTCTCACTCCTACCACTCCTATACTCGATATAAAATTTGTTTTCATGATCTGTAACTAGAAGACATTTTTCTTTGACTCCCCTATTATGGAAATCAGTCTTCTGACACAATCTTCATACAGTTATTCGAATATTTCTCCACCAAACCAAAATTCCTTCATTGAAGGAAAATGAAAAATGTATGTCTATCGTTCCGACTTGCCGATTTTTTCTTCAAACTAATTTCAACCAAAGCAAAGCAATATTATCATTTATGTTTTGTCCGCCACATGCATCGCTGTTATAACTTGGGCGGTTGATACTCACTATGAGTTGCTGAGGAAGGATCGTCTCAATTTTCTTTGCACATTTCCTACACCTTCCCTTTACGCAATCACAATTTGATTGATTTATCAGATGAAGATTAACACTATTTTAGGAACAAGCGGTGTAAGTTAGACTTGCACCACTTAGCTTACCAGCTTGTACAATATGTTGAAAGGTCAAATATCATTCTAATGTCTGCCTGTGAATAGCTCATTCAATTTTGGAATGTACTTTCGAAGCTTATGTTGTAGAATTTTCTATCACAGGTTTGAAGGAAGAACTAAGATCATTCATTCCATCAAGCAATGATCTACTGAGAGGTGTCTCCTCCACTCATTAATCATCTCAATATTTTTCCCCATACCTTGAAATTCTCCAAAGTAAATACACTACCATGATACCTAATACATTCGTTTTTTATGTTGAACAAGAGATGCTTAGGTGAAATCATCCTTATTGTAAATTCAGCTTCTACATTTCTCTCATACTATAGTTTCATATAGCATTCATAATACAATATAACAAAATTGTATGAATCAGTATTGGACGTACCTATGTATTCATTTTCTACCTCAATGAATTTAATTTGATGTGAGTTCAACTATCAAAGACCTTAAATTTTGATAAGATCGAAATTTATTTTGGCATTGTATGGTTATAGTCCTATGATTCAGTTAGTAAAAGGCAGCTTCCACAATTGCTCCTCAGAATGAAGTTCCAAACACTGGGTGAGGATTCACACGGTTTTTGCAATGATTTGGAAGAGATAATAAATTATCTACGAAATTAATTTTATGTGGAAGTTAATAATCCTTGAATTAAATTTCTCATGTTTATTTAACTGTCTGAACCAGATTCTCGTTCATCCACAACAATTTTATATTCAGCTACAACTACTACGTAACACAAGATGATATAAGAATATCCCTATCAGTTTAATAGGAACATGATGAACAATGGAAATCTCAAAAGCGTGAATGTTTGCTGTAGGTATGCGTAACGTCAAATACTTATAGGATTCAATATCATCCGATGTCAGGCATAATCTTCCATCCATTTTCATGGAAAATATTTATGTAATTTGGTAGGAGATAAATGAGCAAAATTTGAATTTCAACTGCTGAAGGTACCTCAATATGTTGATGCTAGCTAGATCAAGTTATAATTGATAGCTTCTGTCGTTTTTAGGAGTAGCTGGCTACGAACTAATATTTTGAAAGTAGCTCAAATGCAGTCTCATTTCCTGGAAGAGTAGCTGAGCAAAAAGTTAATTCCTTCCGTCTTGAACAGGAAATATAAGATATAATATTTCAGCCCCAATTTTGATAGTCATAGCATTATGTTTTTGATTAATTGCGCAAATAATCGAACGTAGATAGAAGGAATTTCATACCAGGTCCTAATCTTCTATCAATATCTCAATGAGTAGTAAATATTCAAGAACCAACTATTTTTGTACATATTTATCGGAAATAGGAAACCAAATAATATATCTCGAATGAAACAGTTACTACCTATGTTGAGTCACATTAATTTTTGAGTACTTACATTAAATAACGTTTTACTTCGAAAACTAATGATGTCCGGTCAGTTAATGCGGCTACATTAAAAGAAACAGCGGAATAGCAATAACCAAATTTACCATTCATTAATTTTATGTGTCCTAAGTTAATTCATTTCTCTTGCATACAGTAATAAAATAATTGCAGTTTATATAAATAACCGACCCGTCTCGAGTAGCTCTTATAGTTCTTGTAATGAACGTAAACTGGATTTACACACGAACAAAAAAGCAGCTAAGTCAAGCCGGATGCTGTTCCAGACCTGTTTGGATAGAACTGCATATCTTAACTACTGCAATTTCATCTTATATTACTATATATGGTTGATTCAGATGAGACAATATTCATCAGTATCACTAAGATATAGTCGAATGATGTGAATTCGGATCTATATATTAGACTATGCAGTGGATCAAAACAGGAAACGCTGTAAACTCTATATACATTATTTCGAGTGACCTGAGACATACTCAATAAAAAATTGTTATTATCTTTCTCCGTTCGTGATAAAAAAATGGTGAGGCAATATTTGTAAGCTGTGTCATTAATAGTGAATTCAAAGGGGTCGAATGTTTCAAATATCATATTGTTGGGCAACTTAGATGTTCATCTGATGTCTGTGGTTACGTCAACATGCCATAAAGGAATCACTCGAGTAGTTCTATATAGTTTTTGATATGCCGGCAAAAACATAGTTAGTAGCAAAATATTTATGAGAAACTATCTGAAATCGATCGAGTACGTTCAATAACTCGCGAGTATAAGATACAAATGAAAGGGATAACTTGAAATATTAATCCTGAAACTATGAACAAGATTAAACGTAAGAATTGAACCATAATTGGCTTTTTGTTCAAATATTTTCTCACATGGCGATATATTGAATAACACGAGTTGATTAATGATTCCTTCAATCGTTTAAATTCAAAACACTGAACTGAAATTTGTGATATGTTGGTTCGTACCCCTAGACTTTGAATTTGTTCTTAAGTTTGTTCATCTTAATATTCATATGTTAGATAGTCGGAATGATTTAGTTCGCATAATACTATATACAAAAAAAAACTACTATTCTCTATGTTTTGCCTAGAGGAAAACTTATGTTTGGGAAACATCGTGTTTGCCAGCGGTAGAATGTTGGAAGATTCAACATTTCTGATGACTATCGACCATGCAAACGTCTATAGTGAAGAGAGAGACTTTCTCACTTTCTAGAGAGATCAATGAATAAGTGTGATATGACCAATCAGACGAAACACTTTCTTCTGGATAGAATATTAAAGATTCAGTGTACGTTTGGGAGCTGAACCGCAAACATGTGAACAGTAGATTTTCCAGGATATGTCGAATCTTTGCTTTGTTGATTATAAAGAGATGCTGGAATTTAATGTGGGGTACCTCTTGAGACGAAATTGTGAGGTGGTTTTCGCAATGAACCTCACTAGTCATTATTTCGGAGGAGACCACGTCAACCACCACATAGAGTGATCTATCTTAGAGAAAATTCGATGACGAACGACAAAGTTATGGCTGCAAACCTTATTACGAAAGTTTTTCAAGAAGGCATTGGTGCCAGACTCGGGCAAATACTTTGGTGATATCTAATGCTACAAATAGTGAGTCCCAATATTTTCCAATAGTTGTCTGCTATATCTGTGTTGAATAACCAAACTTATTGTATCCTGTTGAACTCTGTTGAAGATAGATCATAGCCGATCATCCATGATTTTGGAGCTTGTAGGTAGATAATAAACACGGGTTGAAGAACGGGTATATGGCAAACAGAATCTCTTTTCGAGGTTAAAGAAAATTGTACTGACAAATATTCGTGCAAAAAATTAGGATTACCCTGTGGCTCATTATGTGAGCATGTGAAGGTAAAGGCTGTTCTAATTGCCCCGAGCCAAAAATCAGTATATTAAATGAGGATGATGACGATACCGATGATCAATGACAATTGCGACTATCAAATTTCATCGAATTCAGATGATGAAGCGTATCACGACGATCCGTATATCAATAATGATAATATTACATCATTAGCTATATATACTGACAGTGATAACGAAAACTTAGGTTACTTGTAAATAATTAGACATATAGATAATTTTTTAATAAATATGAAATGTAAAAAACGAAAAAAAAATATGAATGTGAAAAAACCAAATTATTTTTAATCTTATTTTTTTGCTTAAATGTTGAAATTTGTTATGTAATGCCCTATAAAAACATCATGTCCCGGTCACATATACACGTTCACACGTCTATATACACGCACAGATTCATAAAAAACGATTATGCCTCCAGGTGCATCTTAAAATATTAAAAAAACCAGATTTTCGCTCGCGAAATCTATTGTACCTCGCTTACTGCAGATAAATGAAATTCCGTGCTAGTTTTTATGATGAAATTCGTTATAACTTGGAATTATGAACGAATTTCCATACGCTGTTTCAAACTTGAATAGCAGATGTATATTTTTGTAATTTGCTCCAAGATTTTTGTCGATAGGCCCAAAATTGGGCCTTGTACAGTTCTAAACCCTTTTATTGAGATAGCTTCATTTCCACTCGACACAAATCGATCTGTTTGAACTAGAAATACTCGCTATCAAAACCTCTAGAACCTAGGATTGGGGTTTCGTGAAAAACTTTTAATCTAAAAAAATTTGGATTTTCCGTTGGTCCGAAATTTTCAAAATGGCGCTGAAGTTATGTTTTCAGAGCAAAATGCTCGAATTTTGGATATTATATGCAAAATGATGAAATCTTCCAAATGGTTCCAGTTTTAAATTGATAGCATCAGTATTTCATCTGAAATTCGCAAAATACGGATTTTTCAAAATGGCAGATTGTGACGCCAACAAATGAGATAGGTCAAAATACCAAATATCAAATAAAAGAGGAATGAAAATACTATTCTTCCACCTAAACAGAATATGAGAAAGAAACCTATGACACATATTCAATTTTTCAATGTGCCAAAAAACACATTAAATGAGCGTTAGCTTGGGCCCACAACATTGTATCGCCTTGAGACCAAAGCCAAAAATTGCGTATTAATTTTTTCAACAATATTTTTGCGAACCATTTTTCCATACAGCTCATAGTTTTCTCTCAAAACGCAACAAATTTTCAGGTCCAAAAAATAGACATAGTTTTTCGAGCACAGTGTTAATCGAAATTTAATCTACACCATCGTGTTCAGCGTGTCAAAATACATAAGAATAGACCAAAATTAGACCTCCCGGAAATTTGGACAGAAAAATTCCTTAATTGACTGGACTACAACACGTATGACATAATTTATCAAAAAGCTATGAGAGAAATAAATGAAGGCGACAAATGAAATAATACATCTGCCACATATCTGTAGAATGTCATCCTATCATATGTTATTCTGTGATCTATGAAAGGCGTGAGAAACTTGAAACACGTCATCGAAAAACTCTCAAACAGACCTCTAAGACTCCCGAAAAGAATCTCTATTCATCCATCCTTTATACGCTCGGTAACAACTTGTATTAATCGTTTGTTGAACTACAAGTAGCAGGTAAATTAGTATGAGGGAATACAATTGTTTATGCAGTTTCCCTTGTTAGCAATGTGAAGTTGAACTATAAAAAAAAACAAAAAATAAATCTAAAAGTGTTTGAGTCAACAAAATTCTTGAAATATACCGTCCGAAGAACGTCTTATGATTCCAACCGACATTGTTAACAATTGTAAATTCAATCCAATAATTCAACATGAGTTACTTCCAAGTATTGTATCAATCGAAAAAGGTATCAATTTGAGCAATAATTTTACGATCAATCGGACGGTTATCCAATGAGTGTCCCTCTTAGACTGCTTCTAGCAGAAATTTGCATGTGTGTTCTTGAAGATGAAATCTTTAAATCACAACTCACTGGTGAACAGATAATTTTCCGTCATAGATTTCTAGAGGGAATTTTAACATTCTTTAAAGGGACAAATAACTGGATAATTTTTATTTTCCAAATTCAATCCACCCGGAAATGTCAATCATTGAATCATGGCATCTGTCACGTGATTTGTCTATTATATATCATGGCTTCTGTCACATGATCCATGAGTTAATGAAGTATGTCACGTGAGGCATCTATCTGTCAGCTGTCAAAGAGGTATCAAGCATGGGACAAGTGAGGTCATAGAGCAAGAGTGTCTATCACATGAAAAAACTTATCTTCCAAAGTGTGAAATTGCGAAGACTTATTCCTTCGAAGTGCAACCATCTATCGGTTAATCAAAATTGGAAACTTTAAAGACGTATTCCGATCCTCATCAGTGTGAAACCAGGAGGGGAGTATATAATTGCCACTTTGTTAATCAAGAAGTGGGGATTTTCTGAATCCACATGATGTCTTGAACGAAAATATTTCAACTATATAGTGATAGGTTTAACCAATTTTCTTGGATAAGGGTTCGAATTTTCATCCTACAAAGTATAGCTTCATGGGTACCGAATGAAAGGTCGCGAAAGTTAGAGTAGAAAATCGCTACATATTATGACCTATCAAGTTTCGTTTTATGAACTGTCATGCTACAGTCATGGGACAACTCATGTCATGGAAGTAACACCATCTATCAGTCATAGTTATAGCCAATATATGAGGTGTCAGAGGGTCAATCTACAATCACATACATAGCTGTCATTGAGCTGCTGATCATTCAAAATATGTGCAGTGTAGCACGTGAAACCACGCCATAATTTCAAAATATAAGTCATCATGTATGATTTATGGTAGTAGCATGTGTATTAAGAGTAAATAATATGTTTCTAAGCAGGTGTAACCAGCGCGGGAAAACACACCCTGACTCAAAATATCTGTGATTTCGAATATCAATCAATGATTTCATGATGTCATTTCATGAGATTGGTAGTGAGGTGAATAGATGTCTTTAATTTGCATCAAAAGTGATGATTTTGAACGCATGCTCATTAATATGGAATTGGAATTTTGGAATTTTATGGAGAGGTGACAGACACATACATTTTTGATACATATACATAACTCACGCTCAATCAGACTTAATTTTGCAGTTCGAGATTGAGACTGAAGAGGTTGATACTCAGAGTTTCCAGCCATCGATGCGTTCAGTACATTCACCGACGACCGTACCTCATGAGTTATGATCTTCTGACGATGGCATTACTAACCGTTCCGATGGAGTATCCGTTCAGTCTTGTCCTTGTGGATTTAGACACGTGCTTCGACTAATAGTGACGTGCTGCGACATTCATTCGATGGGTTTACATTTAATTAGATGTTTTGACCCGTGCTCCTGCATCAAGTTACCTGCTAATTTCGAATGGTCGAACATATTCAAATAAGATATGGGTATTCTATAGTTACGTAGATCTTGAGTGACTATTTGTTTCATCAATAATTTGATGTGGGCGGCAGTAATCAATTGTTCTCCTTCGGCGTCTGACGCATATCAGATTTTTTCAAGCATACCATCCTAAATCGGTACGGAAATTTCGTTTCACCGCGTTACCAATATAACAGCATGACATGTTTGTCTATTTGCGTATCAATTGAATGCTTCGATTTTGCAATCAGGCCAACATTCTTCCTGTCGTAGTGTAAGATACCATTCAAGCCTCCTATTGTTCAATGCTCATTATAGCCCGCAAAATGGGTAGAAAAAAATTACGATATAAATTATATTAAAAAGCGTAGTTATTTATTTCCTTTTTCCAAAATTTATTCTTGCTGGAATAATCTCTGGCACAATGTATCAGTGAGGTGATGACGTTCATTTGAATTTGTTGAGGCAGACGTTGACGTTCGCGTTCCTCAGCAAGCTTACGTTCAGTTTCAGCTCAAGCGTTCATTTTCTGCATGACGTTCACGTTCTTCTTTTATCGCTATTTCTTGGTTTGTCCTTCCACCGTCAATACTTGAGATCTCAACTCTTCCTTTGGATGTATTGATTTGTTATTTTGTGATTCCAATGATTCTCCAGAATATTGACAATCGAATATTTCGAATTCGCAATATTTCCTCATATTCAATTCCATCGAAGAAAGCAGCCCATGCAGTTTTAGTTCTTGCGAGGTGCGCATTCGCATCAATAATTCTAGAAAATCGATTGCATGCAAAACGTAATCATTCTTTCGTGCATCCTATGTATCGCAAATTTCGAAATAATGAATATGTGAGTTTTTCTTCATGAGTCTTGTGATAACACCATTTTTACATGATACTTTTCACTTTGATAACTCAACCAATTCAATAGATCTTAATTTATAGTAATGCTTTTATTCAGTTGTTCATTCAAGAATGCATAATTTCTGTTAGCGTTTCTTATAGCAATTCGAATTTCTTCACAAAATTCATTGATGGTTAACTTTATGCTATCATTGGTGAATCAAGTGGCCACATTATAATAGCAAACTCGTACTTATAAGTGGTATGACTTTTTCACAACTATATTTTTCCTCAAATAATACTCTCTTTCCTAAATGAGACCACCTGCAGTAAGGTGACTCTCCGATTTGATTGATTTCAATGGTCAGTGATCATGGTTCGTAAACTATGATAGCCTTATGGATGGTGATGACGTGACTCCTCGTCATACATTCAACTACGAGCTCAATTTATTTTCAAGATGTCACTGACGGAGACGCTATGAAGTGACATACTGAGGCATCGTATCCATCCATAACTCAATCACCGAGGCTAACTCCATCAGCACAGAAAGAAAATGCAATGTGTTCAACTTAGAGCCTGATTAGTCAAATTACTGAAAACTTTTTAATATGAATGTGAAGGAACGTATCAATAAAAAATAATGATTTTTTGAAGAAGTGTTTTCCTGGAAGGAAAATAATGAATATTCATTTCATTATTCGGGGATCATATTTTGTGAACTGTGATCGCCGAACGATTGTACCAATAACCATTGTAATGAAATATATTGGTCGGCAACCTTCGACCGTAGCTTACGAAGTATGTTCACCTGTCGATGGCATGACTAACAGTTTGAATGAATTCGGCTAGGAGCAGTCGGCAACCATAGTTCACGACCTGTGATATTCAGAATACTGTGTCACTTCCCATTTCAATGGATACCATTGGTCAGCGACCTGCAATCATAACTTACGTACAATTATCTCCAGGCGATGACATCACTAACTGTTCCATTGATTTGAGAAATGATACATCAAAAATTATAATAAAATTCATTCAAAACAATACATATTCACTTTGTAGTTCAGTCCCTCTGTAATTTCATTTGCCGTTTTGAGTTCGAATGTGTACGTTCCTCAATTATGATTAATTCTCATGTTTTCGGGGGTGTTGGTCGCGAATATGAACATAAAAATGTCTGGGCCCTATGCTACTCGAGTTATTGGCCATTTTTTAGGCCCAAATTCCCCCGACTTTGGTGTTTATCAATTCTTAGAAAAACTCTGAGTTAAACACGATCATTTTATGACAGAAAGAGTTATAAGAAATCAAAAAGAGTCAGATGAAGCCAAACATAAGTTGTTAGAATGTAAGGGGCCTAATATGGGGTCTAAAAAGTGCGATTTCTTAGCAAAATCAAACGTTTGTTCAATTGCCACTTATAAGACGTCTGTTTCTTGTTTCAACTAATGCTTAACATGCCTTGATTGTATTTTGTGTGTACAACGAAAAAAAACTTCAGGTTAGAAATGTCGAATTAGGAAAATGAATTCAGTTGAATAGCTTTTGCATTTGCGCGAATTCTGACATCAGAAATGATCTTCCAGGTTGTGTCAATTCCAAGAAAACACATGCTAAGCTTTTTGGGCCCTACGGGGCCCAATTTTGAGTCTTTCGTTATAATTCTTGCTTCAGACTATAGATACCTCTTGTGGCTATCTCATCATACTATCTTAAACACTTCAGCTTCAGTTTGAAGTGTGTATTTCCACTTGTCTATTTAAAATTCAACCTAAAAAAGATAAAGTATCATTTAATTATGACATTATGAGTAGCAATTTTGAGGTTAAATTCCATAGAATTATCTTAAACTTGAATAGTTGATTATGGATAGATCGGAAGTGTTTATCATAGAATAACTAATTCATACAATAATCATAGATATTTATAATTGTACAATCTTAAAATATCTTGTATTTAATCAAATTCAATCCATTTCAAATTGTAATTAGCCATACATTAATCTTTCACACACAACCGATCCAATGTTTTCTGTAGTTTTAATTGGATCTTAAAACACAAGTCGGCTGCAGACGCATTTCATTAATCGAAATCATCTATTCTTTTCTAAATTACATGGAAACACTAATTCACATTTTGATAAAGACAATAAACATTGTCGAAACGTCAAACATAATTTTTATTTCATTTTCAGTATATTGTAGGTAAGAATATCAACCAAGATCAGAAATTGTATGCATGATAGTTACTCTTTTTGTGTCTATATAGTACTAGTGACAAATGTTTTCATTCAGAACAATTCTCCTTATTGGACGAGTTTGTTAAGCACTTGCCGAAAAGTTTGCAACAGAAACGTCAACCATATATCTTCTTGTAGAATGAATGGTCCAAACACTTACAACTTTTTCTCCTTTGGCAATGGTCCGGTAAAAAAATTAAACAAAACTTTATTTAATTTATTTTATTCATTGTGTAATTCCATTTTGTCATTTGACAGTGTTCTTTTTCAGTTGGGAATCTTGCATATGCTGATGTAATTATCAAATGGGCGTTCTACAGGGTCATCAGATAGTACGGTGGGAATTACATCTTCTGGAAGCATCATCGGTAATCTCAGAAAAATGTTTGTTTCTGAAGAATCCAAATATTTTTTCAAAGAAGGATGGATGCTGATTTTCTTGCCGGTACCTGATAATCGATTTTTTATCTGTCCTTATAATAGAAAATTCTATTTTGTTTGTGATGTTGTCTTACGAATAGTTACAGATACGAATATTTCAGAATCCTGCTTATAGATTTCCGATGTAAGATCAGCAAGTCGATGATATATACACTTTCCATCAAAGATATGGGAAGTAAAAAAAAGATAAATTCTGAAACTATTCGGAATAATGCGAAAAATGAAAGTTGTTATATTATTGTTTTATAGGTACCTACCATTTTTTACAATGATATCACCTTCGAATCATCATCTCTGACACTACTTAACTGAAAATCAAGACGAAATGAACTGAACGAATAACTAATCTTGTTCAAAGAACAAATGTGAAATGACCGTTTTTATTTCTAAAACAAATGAAACGGGTACCATAGGAGTATATATATATATATATCTTTTCCCGTTACATCCATAAGTTTGAGTCATTTCTATGATCTCTAAGGCTCTGTGCTCCACTCTCAAAAATGGCCATTATTGACAGTAACTCACCTGCTGAATATTGTGAAAGTTCTTCATCACGTTCTCAAGTTATACCGAAAAAACAAAATTATTTTTGCAATTTTGAAGCCCTCTACCGGGTAAACAAGACACTTGAGGCAAAAGTAAAAAGGCTCATCAACTTTTTTCGAATCAAAGAATCTTCGGCTTTATTTTGACCACGCAGTTCGAGGACACCCTATATATATATATATATATATATATATATATATATATATATTTGTATGTTTTCTTGGTATATTGGTTCGTATATATACTGATAATGAAATAAAAATTCTGTTTTGACGTTTCGACAATGTTTATTGCCTTTATCAAAATTGTTAATTGAATTAGTGTTTCCATGTAATTTAGAAAAGAATAGATGATTTCGATTAATGAAATGCGTCTGCAGCCGACTTGTGTTTTAAGATCCAATTAAAACTGCAGAAAACATTGGATCGGTTGTGTGTGAGAGAGTAATGTATGGCTAACTACAATTTGAAATAGATTGAATTTGATTAAATACAAGACATTCCAATATTGTACAATTATAAATATCTATGAATTATTGTATGAATTAGTTACTCTATGATAAGTATTTCTATCATAACTATTCAAGTTTAAGATAATTCTATGGAATTTAACCTCAAAATTGTTACTCTATAGTGTCATAGTTAAATAATACTTCATCTTTTTTAGGTTGAATTTCAAATAGACAATGGAAAGTGGCACTTCAAATTAATAAAGTTTTGTTAAGTTTGAATTAGATTATCGTACAGTTTCGAAAGATTGGAATCTATTTTGTCATTTACACAATTGTTCTTCTTAATTTGAATCGATTCTAATATCAAACGTTTGTTGTCGTTTGTTTCAATATTTAAAATTTTTGTATTAGAATCTATTCAAATTAAAAAGAACAATTGTGTAAATGACAAAATAGATTCCAATCTTTCGAAACTGTACAATAATCTAATTCAAACTTAACAAAATTTTATTAATTTGAAGTGCCACTTTCCATTGTCTATTTATATTCAACCTAAAAAAGATGAAGTATTATTTAACTATGACACTATAGAGTAACAATTTTGAGGTTAAATTCCATAGAATTATCTTAAACTTGAATAGTTATGATAGAAATACTTATCATAGAGTAACTAATTCATACAATAATTCATAGATATTTATAATTGTACAATATTGGAATGTCTTGTATTTAATCAAATTCAATCTATTCCAAATTGTAGTTAGCCATACATTACTCTTTCACACACAACCGATCCAATGTTTTCTGCAGTTTTAATTGGATCTTAAAACACAAGTCGGCTGCAGACGCATTTCATTAATCGAAATCATCTATTCTTTTCTAAATTACATGGAAACACTAATTCAATTAACAATTTTGATAAAGGCAATAAACATTGTCGAAACGTCAAAACAGAATTTTTATTTCATTATCAGTATATATACGAACCAATATACCAAGAAAACATACAAATATTACAAATGGTTCAAGAATATCAACAAAAAAATATATATATATATATATATATATATATATATATATATATTTTTTTTTTTTTTTTTTTTACATTCAAACCTGGTCGGGGCTGCTGCGAGCTCCGACGACATCGCAGCAGTCGCGCCAGAAAAACCTAAAAGGCGGTTAACCGAAGCTACTCCTCCCCACCGGTCGGTAAGTAGCTTCAGGTTCCTAAATCGTGTGCACTAAGTATTCTAATTGAACCCAGAATGACTGCCTTTTGCATCCGGTCTATCAAGATCTGCGCCGAGTTCCTACAGGCCGGAATGATCTTCAAGTTTGAACGCAGCGAAGACCGAATTCCGCCCAAAACACCGATGATCAGAACCACTAATACGACCTTGTGGCCTGGGTATAGCGTGCGGAGCTCGAACAGGAGATCTTGATATTTTGTCCATTTTTCCTCCTCTTTCAACACTGTGTTCTTCTCTGCCGGAGCGGAGAATTCGATGACATACATAGTCTTGATTAGTTTATCGAGGAGGACAACGTCAGGCCTATTTGCTTGTATGGACCTGACGGTCGGAAACGGATAATTCCAGAAGATCTGGCATTTTTCGTTTCCGACAACGGACTCAATATCTCCTGGCATGTAAGGCAGCACCGGCTCTTGGTCTATTCCGTACGAGTGCCTTAGATGGTAATACAGCACCCGTAGGGCCGCATTATGGCGATGGGTGTACGCCGAGGCCGCTTTTGCCGGACATGCCGACAGAAGGTGGAAAAGCGTCTCAGGCACCTTTCGACAGGCCCTGCAGCTGACATCAGGGACCTGCACACCCATCACATTGCGGCGATAGACCAAGGTGTTAATTACGCCATCTTGGCAAGCTGCGGTAAATCCCTCAGTCTCGGATGTAAGCCCGGCTGACCTTAGGTAGCCGAAGGTCAGCCTAGTTGACAAGCCGAGCGTTTCGATGTTTCGATAGAAAACACCGTGTATCGGCTTGTCAACATGCCGCCTGAGTGTAAGATCTTGCTCCGCGGCATTTATCTGGGCTTTCAGGCGAGAAGGTAGGAGCTCGAGGTTGCCCTCTAATCGGCCTTCTCGACTGATCTGAAATTCGAGACCAAGTTCTTCCGCAGCTTTTTGTGCTGCCTTAACGATAAATGCCCCCACTCCGGCCAATTCGTGACTTTTAACAAGGCACAGGAGGGGGTTCGAGCTCCTAAGAACTTTACAAGCTATACTCAGAACCACACTTCGATGCAGACCCTCCAGACTGAGGAGTCCCCTACCTCCCCGATGACGTGGGAGATAAATACGGGAAACGGACGATCTAGGATGCAAACTGTGATGGATATGCATCATTTTCCGGGTGTCTTTATCGAGTCTATGCAGCTCATCGACCGTCCATTTCACCACTCCAAAAGAGTGGAGCAGGACTGGAACGGCAAGCATATTTGTTGCAGACACCTTGTTCCCACTCGAAAGTTCGGAAGACCAAATCTTTCGAACAAGGTTTCTGTATTTGCCGCGGAGAGCCACCTTTACCTGGGAAGCGTCATAATTAGGACGCTGTTCAATTCCCAGGTATCGATAGGTCTCTCCAGCATCGAGGTGTTTGAAGATGCTTCCGTCGGCAAGCTGCATATTCTCGTACACTTCCGGAGATCGTCCTCTCCTCAAATGAAACACTGCGCATTTGTCCAATCCCAACTCCATGCCTACGGCTCGTGTATATTCCTGAACCACATTGAGAGATTGATGGAGGTTCTTCTCCCCAGAGGCATAAAGTTTCAAATCATCCACGTAAAATAAATGGGTGATCTGATGCCTCCGGTCGTTCGGTGGTCCAGAGTAATATCCATGAGTCCGTCTTAAAGCAATGGAGAGTGGCAGCAGTGAGATATTGAACAAGAGGGGACTCAAGGAGTCTCCTTGGAAAACTCCCCTCTTGAATGTTACCAACTCTGTCAAGACTCGTCGTGTGCCTGATGTGATGGCGAAACGGGTCTTCCAGAGTGGCAACAGATGTTCTATGCATCTCACTAGTGGGGTAGGTACCGCAAGGCATTGGAGCAAGTATAATAATAGCTCATGTGATGTTGAATCAAATGCCTTGCGGTAGTCAATCCAGGCCATGGAAAGGTTGTGCTTGTAAAGTATAGAGTCCTGAGTGATAGATCTATCTATCATCAGGTTCTCCCGGCAACCCTCCATCCCTTTCTTTGCCCCACGCTGCTCGCTGATGTTATTAACTACCGGACCGATCGATTTCAACAACCTAGCATACAAGATACGTGTAAATAACTTGTAGCAGGTGTTGAGACAAGTGATCGGTCGGTAGTTCTTGGGATCAGACAAGTCTCCACTCTTTGGAAGTAGCACAGTGTACCCCTCGACAGCCCAGCTTGGAATATGCCGCTCCTCTTTGACCCATGAGTCAAAGACTCTGGCCAGACGGCGGTGAGTGGAAGGAAATTTCTTCCACCACCATATGTTAATGCCGTCAGGGCCGGGAGCAGCATAGTTTTTGGTACCGACAAGAGCTTGTCGGACCTCATCCTCGCTGACTGCCTCGCACACTTCTGTTTGCGGAACTTGACGTTCAGCGCAAAACATTTGGAAGTGTGCTAGGGCTGGAGTGTCTAGGTGAATTGGACGCGGTGACTAATACACTCCTTTCCAGAACTGCTCAACCTCCTCCACAGTCGGTGGAGCAACAATTGTGGGCGGTGGAGATTCAAAAAGCCGAGACGGGCTATCGCGAAATAAGGAATTCTCCCTGATGCGTCTAACCCGTCTGGCCAGATTTCTCCTTGCCACGCCCAGGACTCGAATCCTATCCGCACAATGTTGCTTGATGGTCTGCAACACTGTACGTTTTAGTGTGTGATGGTGGCGGCGCAGTTGAGCGGCTATACGCCTAATTTTTGGCGTGAAAGCCCTGCCGCTAGAAATAAAATCCATCACACACTGGATCCGAGACGCTTGCTGCCTCGCCGACTGAATTTTGGCCTCGACTTTGTGTAGGCGCCGTTCGGTTTTCTCGATCTGGTCGTGCGGTCTCTCACTCCGCTCTTCCGGAACGAGTCGCTTTGCGGCACCATACACGACCTCGTTGATTTCCCAGAGGTCGGCGAATTCCGGAATCTCGTCGTTAATCAACGTGTCCAATTCTACCAGCTCGTGTGGTCGTACGGAGACCCTGATGTTGATTCGGGTTCTCCTAGTTCTGAGATCAACTTCGGTGTTCTGGAGCAGGCTTGCTCTACCAGATCTGTTGCGGCGCACCACAGGTGGTGCTGGTGCGGCTAGATCCGGTTCTGGTGCTGCAGCCTGCCGGAGATTCGTTCTTATATAGCCGGTTCTCCGCAGGTAGAATACTTGATTCCGCAAGGTTCGTGCGGAAAAGTCACGGCATAGAGGATGCATGATGCACCAAAGTGCATGCAGCCGTGACATGTATCCCCTACGGGCCGGCTCGCTGCGCTCGAAGCAGTCCAGCAAGTCATCCCGAAGTTCATTAGTCCACTCAGAGCGTCCATGTACATTGCGGTGGTCGTCAACGTCGGGACCGTCCTCTTGGGCCCCACCCACCTGTCCCTGCTCCTCATCCGACGAGGAGCTGATGTGGGAGGCCAATCTTCTGCTGCCCGTAACAAAAGATGTACCCTCTGCTGAGTTGTAAGCCCAGCATCGGGACGGCATCGGTATTGAGTGAGGTTACCGAGCCGATTTAACCCCGACTTTTTATCGAGGTTGTCCCCTCTACGCTCGGATATGTGGTGGCGCTACTCACCAGTGAGCAAACCGAGATCTGCTCAATCCTGCATATATATATATATATATATATATAAGTTTTAAAGTTTCTTTGCCTAATTGGCCACTATCGTGTATGTAACTTAAGAGATATAGAATTAAATTTTCTGAATTATGAAGATAACTTAGATAATTTAACATAGGATTATAAAGATGAATAAACGTAAAAGATTGAACCATAGGCGGGATTCGAACCCACATTTCTGGATTTCTAGTCCAGGGTGTTTACCAATTACACCACTTCGGTCCTATTAGATTTTTATATTTTTGTAAATATAAACCTCTGAAAGGATAGTAGATCATTGATGAACACAATGCGATTCATCAATGATCTACTATCCTTTCAGAGGTTTATATTTACAAGAATATAAAAATCTAATAGGACCGAAATGGTGTAATTGGTAAACACCCTGGACTAGAAATCCAGAAATGTGGGTTCGAATCCCGCCTATGGTTCAATCTTTTACGTTTATTCATCTTTATAATCCTATGTTAAATTATCTAAGTTATCTTCATAATTCAGAAAATTTAATTCTATATCTCTTAAGTTACATACACGATAGTGGCCAATTAGGCAAAGAAACTTTAAAACTTGTTTATAATTAACCAGAACAATTCTCAGTCAGTTCTATTGAAATATATAAGAACCAGGATGCTGTCATTTGAATAAGAACTGTCAAGTAACTGCCAACCATAGCAGTACTAACCTACAATCCTTACTTCAAAAAACGACTGAACTTTAGATGAATGTGCGTGAAAAGTTGATCTATGGTAGGGCATCGAATCGCATTGTGTTCATCAATGATCTACTATCCTTTCAGAGGTTTATATTTACAAAAATATAAAAATCTAATAGGACCGAAGTGGTGTAATTGGTAAACACCCTGGACTAGAAATCCAGAAATGTGGGTTCGAATCCCGCCTATGGTTCAATCTTTTACGTTTATTCATCTTTATAATCCTATGTTAAATTATCTAAGTTATCTTCATAATTCAGAAAATTTAATTCTATATCTCTTATATATATATATATATATATATATATATATATATATATATATTTGTATGCTTTCTTGGTATATTGGTTCGTATATATACTGAAAATAAAATGAAATAAAAATTCTTTTTGACGTTTCGACAATGTTTATTGCCTTTATCAAAATGTGAATTAGTGTTTCCATGTAATTTAGAAAAGAATAGATGATTTCGATTAATGAAATGCGTCTGCAGCCGACTTGTGTTTTAAGATCCAATTAAAACTGCAGAAAACATTGGATCGGTTGTGTGTGAAAGAGTTATGTATGGCTAATTACAATTTGAAATGGATTGAATTTGATTAAATACAAGACATTCTAAGATTGTACAATTATAAATATCTATGATTGTTGTATGAATTAGTTATTCTATGATAAATACTCTATCCACATCTATTATAATCAACTATACAAGTTTAAGATAATTCTATGGAATTTTAACCTCAAAATTGTTACTCATAGTGTCATGGTTAAACAATACGTTATCTTTTTCAGGTTGAATTTTGAATAGACATTTACAAATGTCAGATATTAAGAGGTTTCAATACTTTCAATTGAAGATAAGCATTATCTAAGTACTCACTATTGAGAATGATGTGATTATCATTGATTTTTGAAAATTTTGGTATTATTCTTGAACTTTATAGTCGTAATAAGTATATTTTCCTATTTTCCCTTTTGATTGGCCAAAGTATTCATCATCTTTGAGAACGTTTTCAATAAATGGACGGTGTAGAATCCATAATTTTCTTCAATTTTCTTATAAAAAGCCATAATTCTTATGATGTATGTATATTCATGTTGAGAGTAGTGTATTCTTGGAAAATAAAAAACCTATTTCACCAGGCGAAATTATTCTTTTATTGATATTCTTGAACCATTTGTAATATTTGTATGCTTTCTTGGTATATTGGTTCGTATATATACTGAACATAAAATGAAATAAAAATTCTTTTTGACGTTTCGACAATGTTTATTGCCTTTATCAAAATGTGAATTAGTGTTTCCATGTAATTTAGAAAAGAATAGATGATTTCGATTAATGAAATGCGTCTGCAGCCGACTTGTGTTTTAAGATCCAATTAAAACTGCAGAAAACATTGGATCGGTTGTGTGTGAAAAAGTTATGTATGGCTAATTACAATTTGAAATGGATTGAATTTGATTAAATACAAGACATTCTAAGATTGTACAATTATAAATATCTATGATTATTGTATGAATTAGTTATTCTATGATAAACACTCTATCCACATCTATTATAATCAACTATACAAGTTTAAGATAAATCTATGGAATTTTAACCTCAAAATTGTTACTCATAGTGTCATAGTTAAACAATACGTTATCTTTTTTAGGTTGAATTTTGAATAGACATTTACAAATGTCAGATATTAAGAGGTTTCAATACTTTCAATTGAAGATAAGCATTATCTAAGTACTCACTATTGAGAATGATGTGATTATCATTGATTTTTGAAAATTTTGGTATTATTCTTAAACTTTATAGTCGTAATAAGTATATTTTCCTATTTTCCCTTTTGATTGGCGAAAGTATTCATCATCTTTGAGAACGTTTTCAATAAATGGACGGTGTAGAATCCATAATTTTTTTCAATTTTCTTATAAAAAGCCATGATTCTTATGATGTATGTATATTGATGTTGAGAGTAGTGTATTCTTGAAAAATAAAAAACCTATTTCACCAGGCGAAATTATTCTTTTATTGATATTCTTGAACCATTTGTAATATTTGTATGCTTTCTTGGTATATTGGTTCGTATAATTTCATTAATCGAAATCATCTATTCTTTTCTAAATTACATGGAAACACTAATTCACATTACGATAAAGGCAATAAACATTGTCGAAACGTCAAAAAGAATTTTTATTTCATTTTATTTTCAGTATATATACGAACCAATATACCAAGAAAGCATACAAATATTACAAATGGTTCAAGAATATCAATAAAAGAATATATATATATATATATATATATATATATATATATATATATATATATATATATATATATATATATTGATTCGAAAAAAATATGATGAGCCTTTTTACTTTTGCCTCAAGTGTCTTGTTTACCCGGTAGAGGGCTTCAAAATTGCAAAAATTATTTTGTTTTTTCGGTATAACTTGAGAACGTGACGAAGAACTTCCACAACATTTAGCAGGTGAGTTACTGTCAATAATGGCCATTTTTGAGAGTGGAGCACAGAGCCTTAGAGATCATAGAAATGGCTCAAACTTATGGATGTAACGGGAAAAGTGTCCATCTATTCTCCAAATTCTGGCTAGTTTGACCGATATAAACCTGATTACAGTTTGCACAAGGAACCTCATATACTACGTGTGTTTTTTTGTCTTTAGGTGTTTTTGTTTTCAGCTCACTATAATTGTTTTGCAATAAGTTATATGCTCTGTGGGATACTGTAATATCTTGTTTTTTAAAAACTTTCTTGAAACTCTCTGATACATATAAGGTAGTGTTAGATATTCATTGTTTTCTTTTTGTTACTTAGTTGTGCCTCGTTTTGTTTTTGAAATTTGTTTAATCTGTTCGAAAAGATGGAGTTTATAAGTTTTTTGGGGTAGCTGTTTTCTTTAAGTATACTTTTAGCTTTTTGGATAGTGTTATACCTATATTTATTGTCGGACAGTTCAATTGCTCTATCTGCCAAGCCTGACTGATCTTTTTTGAGACATAGGGTGATTTGACATATAGTTCAGGTATCTACCAGACCATGTAGATTTAGTATACCATTCGGTCTCAATTTTGTTAGAGTTATGATGAAGGGTCATGTCTGAAAAGTTGATTTTATTGTGGACTTCTGATTCAATGGTAAACCTAATTGTTTGGTGGTATTCGTGAAACAGTTTCTTCCCCGTCAGGGATGGCAGTTAGACAGTCATCGACGTATCGGCAGAAAAAAGGTGAGTTGAACTTTAGTCTTGGTAGAATTTTGTTTTCTAGATCTTCTAAAACGAGTTGAGCAATAACACTAGAGATGGAAGAACCCATACCGCAACCCTCCATTTGTTTGTAAACGTTGTTTTTGAATAGAAAATAGGTGGAGTTTAAGGTAAGGGCAACGACATTTTGGGATTCATCAAGGGGAATATCGGTGTAATTTTTAATCTCGTTCCATTTATTTTTAATAAGGTCCAGTGCTAACTCTATTGGAATATTTGTATATAATGACACTACATCTAGAGAGATTACTTTGTATGATTCCGGGATATGGATGTTTTTAATTTTTTCTTTAAAGTGCCAAGAATCTTCAATATAAGAGTCATTTTTGTTGACAATGTTGCTTAAAATATTTTTGAGGAACTTTGCTAGGCCTTTTCTAAATTACATGGAAACCCTAATTCACATTTTGATAAAGACAATAAACATTGTCGAAACGTCAAACAGAATTTTTATTTCATTTTCAGTATATATACGAACCAATATACCAAGAAAACATACAAATATATATATATATATATATATATATATGTTTCTTCTTAGGTTCTCGCGGACGTAATGTGTAGAACTGGATTCTCGGGTATTGATCCGCGTTGTGTGGTTTCGGTCCTCAAAAGGACCAATTTCACGACGTTTCGGCAAAGTCGCATTTGCCATCTTCAGGTGATTCGACCGTAGAGTCTGGAAAATCTAGGCGAACTGACGCTTACTTGGAGGGACAGGTATTTATATCCCCCGTTATGCTTGACCTTTGGACTTTCGAACTATTTCACGCTTGGTTGATTTCTACGTGTTTGGCTCCGAGTGACACGTTTGGATGACGTCATTGCGACGCTGGAATCAGCCGGAAAGTTTCCGTGACCTGTTGCACGTGCACTGGATACCACGTTCTCTCTTGTTTTTGGTTGTATCTTCCGACTTTCTAAAGCGGGTTTCCATGTTGCTGGTAATCTTAGTCCGTCATCTCGTTTGTTAAGACTATGTGGACGTTTCTCGATCTCTATTGCCTCCCTGGTTATTCTGGTGTAGAAGTGTTCAATGTTGGCTAGAGTCTTTGTGCCGCTAAAGTTGATCATATGGCCCGTACTTCTTACATGTTCAGCTAGTGAAGACGTGGTTTCGTTTTTCGACACAGCGTTTGCATGTTCCGTCTTTCGCACATCAATGCGTCTGTTGGTCTGTCCGATGTATGTCTTTTCACAATTACCACATGGCACCTCGTACACTCCTTGGCATTCTAGAGGAATTCTGTCTTTTGGAATCCAATAGAGATCGAGAAACGTCCACATAGTCTTAACAAACGAGATGACGGACTAAGATTACCAGCAACATGGAAACCCGCTTTAGAAAGTCGGAAGATACAACCAAAAACAAGAGAGAACGTGGTATCCAGTGCACGTGCAACAGGTCACGGAAACTTTCCGGCTGATTCCAGCGTCGCAATGACGTCATCCAAACGTGTCACTCGGAGCCAAACACGTAGAAATCAACCAAGCGTGAAATAGTTCGAAAGTCCAAAGGTCAAGCATAACGGGGGATATAAATACCTGTCCCTCCAAGTAAGCGTCAGTTCGCCTAGATTTTCCAGACTCTACGGTCGAATCACCTGAAGATGGCAAATGCGACTTTGCCGAAACGTCGTGAAATTGGTCCTTTTGAGGACCGAAACCACACAACGCGGATCAATACCCGAGAATCCAGTTCTACATATATATATATATATATATATATATATATATATATATATATATATATATATATATATATATATATATATATATATATATATGTAGAACTGGATTCTCGGGTATTCATCCGCGTTGTGTGTCCCGAGAATCCAGTTCTACACATTACGTCCGCGAGAACCTAAGAAGAAACATAATTTCTGAAACCATTCGGAATAATGCGAAAAATCAAAGTTGTTTCATTATTGTTTTATAGGTACCTACCATTTTTTACAATGATATCACCTTCGAATCATCTTCTTTGACACTACTCAACTGAAAAATGGAGACGAAATGAACTGAACGATTAACTGATCTTGTTCAAAGAACAAATGTGAAATGACCCTTTTTATTTCTAAAACAGATGAAACTTATGTTTCATTTTTGTGCGTCACAAAAGATCAACAGTCTACTTCTACTAGTCGGGTACCATAGGAGTTGTAAGTGTTTGTCTAACGGTTTCACTGTCCTTTGATTTGTCATCCCGTGTCTATTGCACTCGTGCATCGAGGAGGACCTGAATATTTCTACCTTGCCTCTACTCGGTACTGTTATGCCGCAGGATGCTCAGGTGTCTGCCATGTGACCAGTTTTCATATGTTGGGACGCCCATGAATCTGTAATATATGGAAGCTTCGTATATGCTGTGGACGTAAATGTGCCTTCTTATGAAAGGACGCTGAGAATATAGTGAAGTGCATATGACTTCATAAAATTTGCTTATATATATATATATATATATATATATATATATATATATATATATATATATATATATATATATATATATATATATGGACATGAACGCCGGGAGAATAGTGAATCGACAATGTACGGACGCCAAGAATATAGCGGGATGTATATATATATATATATATATACATCCCGCTATATATATATATATATGCCAAGAATATAGCGGAATGTATATATATATATATATATATATACATCCCGCTATATTCTTGGCGTCCGTACATTGTCGATTCACTATTCTCTCGGCGTTCATGTCCAACTGAGCGTCCGTATGTGGACGCCGAGTTGTATCCTTATTGAAATTTTGCCAGAGGACTCGTATAGTGTTGTAGAAGTGTTTGCCAAAAATCGACTAGGACGCCCAGATTATAGTGAAATGAATTATTTGTATGTAACGCTGTATATAATAGTTCAATACGCCTGCAGTGAGAGGCGCAGCGCGCGCCACCGTATGTCCGATGTATATCTATGATTTATTCCATCAATGCCTCGGCGTCCTCCTTGCATATTTCAACTTTTACTCCACGGATTCCTCGGCGTCCGTAATTGGCAACATTGTATGTGTAAACTTAACGTTTCGCGAGGAATATAACTGTACAATAGCTGCTGCGACTGTCCCGATGTTTTATTTTAAATATCATACCAATTTGTTGAAATTAAGGAGTGTTATACAATTTGCTCTTTGATTAATTTATGCAGATTTGTCTATTGAAGCTTAACTTCAATTTTCATTCGTTGCGTTTGGACGTGTGATATTATTCCAGAATAATAAATGTTATTTGTTGAGTAGAAGGTAGTTAATTATTCCACAATGAAGATTATTTTGTATAAAACAAAATGAAGTTATTCAAACTATTTTGTTAACGTTGGTTGTAAATCAGGGTTGGAAATTCATCGAACTAATAGCGTAATAGCTTTTTATTTTCAATATTCTAATTTGAATTCAGTTCATCAAGTGACGATACAATAGATCTCTTGAAAATTATTACACTTCAGTCAATAATTATTAATAAGAAGCTGAGATCTATCAGTACAATATGCAGCTAAGTAAATATATATATTTTTGTTTACTCGTTTAATAAACTGTAAACTTACATGAATTATTAATGAAGATAGCCGATGTAGATGAGAGTATGACTGCAGATATATGTATTTGAACAAATTCAAATTGGTTTCAAATTACTTTTATTTTTTGTATTATATGTAAGGTCTTGACATCCCAATGTCACTTTAGCACAAGACGTTTTTTTATAAAACACATACACACACATACACACACGCTCACACACACATACTTCTACAATATTCTCGAAGCCACTTTATGAAATTATCCTGATCATGTTGTTTCTAATAACTCAAAACAGCTGTGTCTTAAAAGTGGGTGGTGAGCCTATAAAGCTTTATTAATGTATCCTCTAACTACTGTGGCAGTAGTTTACCCAATTTACAAGGTGTTCATTCATAGCATAATAATAATTATAATAATAATAATAATAATCTCCATTTTGAGATATAATTACAATACATTGCATGTAGAGCAGCCATTGAAAATGAAATAGAGTTGATTTCAAAAACACCTACATATTACAAAATTCTCCCATTGTATAGGGTCCCAAGTTTATTAACATATTATAGATATTTTTTTTACATGTAGTAAGATTATTGATAACTTTGATGTGTTCTGGCAACTTTTTGAAACATTAGATAGAAGAGTACAGTGCCCCTTTTTCAGTTACACTCAGTCTATGTATTAGATACTGCAGATTTATATGTCTAGTTGGTTATAGGCCTCTTGTTTCAAATTGTGTGAGTAAATGCCTATTTCTGAACAAAAATAACAGATATTCTTGAATGTACTGTCTGTATCCTATTTTTCTTCAAATAGAACCTACATCACTCTTTGTACTTCAACCTTAACAATATTCTCAATGCTCGCTTATGAATTAAGAACACATTTTCAATATGTCTACTACTGCCAAAATAGATCAAACTATATATTATTCTTGTTTCAACATTTGCATATTGCACTATTTTCAGTGTTTGAAAGCTTGCATATTTTTAATTATCCTGAGTGAGTAACATATGTGAGTCAGTTTGACAGAGTTGCTCAACATGAATAGCTCAGCATAAAAAACTATCTATATAGATCCCCAAGAACTTGAAGTGATTACTAACTGTAAAGTTCTCTTTACCTGAACTAACATCAAAAGACAAGTCAGTGCGGGCATAGATTCGTTTGAACAGTACGAGATTTGTTTTATTTTCATTAGGAACCAATTTATTTTGGCTCTTCCAAAGTCTAAATCTACTTTGGCCATCAAACTGATCACATCAGGAGCCTTCACTAGCATATTTGTGTGGTCAGCATATTTAATCGACTTACAAGCCTCATTAAGCTTCATGAAATTATTCAAATCATTCACGTAAACTCTAAAAAGCAATGGTCGCGTTATGCTACCTTGTGGAATACTGATGTTTAATATTTTTTCGGAGGATTTTCCCTCAACTCCTTCTTTCGTGATCTTCACCGTCTGTTTCCTATCCTCTAAGTATGATCCAAACCATCTTAGAGCTGGTCCCCTTATTCCGCAATATTCCAGCTTATTTAACAATATCTTATGATTCAAGGAATCGCATGCCTTAGAAAGGTCTAAGAATGAGTCTAATGCTAATGTATCATCCTCTAATGAGTCTATTATATGGGTAGATTTTTCTTCCTAGTAACCATGTTGAGAGTCACTTATCGAATTACATGCTGTAAGAATCAATCTATTACACATTGCAGTTTAAAGATTTTTGAAAAGCTCACAATAAGCTTATTGGTCTATAGTTATCTTTAATTTTTGGATCACCATCATCTTTGAATACAGGAATTATACTCGTACATGCCGTTTTCAACTGAAATATGCCAATTTTGAAGAAGTTATTTATGATGTAGACTAAAGGTTCTGCAATCAAACATCAACAATTTTTTACAAATTTGTTCGGGATCCCATCTACACCACAGCTCATTCTATTTTCCAGATTTTTAAATATATTCAGGAAATCACTTCCACTAACTAAATTAACAAACACAGATTTCATATATTTGGTTGTGTTGCTTATATGTGGCTGGTTTTGATCAATTATTAACTCATCAATATGATCAGTTATATAGTTCAAGAAGCTGTCAGCAATATATTGTGCAATTCCCTGTACTTTTATGAAATTATGTACATCACTTTTCCCAGTTATACTATTCAGTATTTGCAATACTGATTTATAATCAGATTAAGTTATTTTTTGCTCATAAAGTTTTTGTCTTCTCCGCGTCAGTTTTTCCTTATACTCATTTTTTACGAGTCGATAGGAAGCACTAAGCCTCTACTCATAATATGAAGAATATTGAGCCGATTCTTAAATTCCTTTTTCATTATGCTCTCGAATTTTCCCACATTATTAACATTGAAACATACTCTATAAGTATGGGAGCATGTGGTTCTCTGAGTCAAAAATGTTAATTTCTGTGCGAAGTGATGTGATATGGAGGTGTGTCTTCAATATTAGTGAACATATGATTTACACAAGATTGAGATGAAGGTGTAACTCTGGTGTACTCATTAATTTCGTGGATAATGTTGACTGAGTTCATTATATCACAGAATCTGAATTTATCTATTGTTTTCTCTTAAACATTGTTGTTGAAGTCACCAGCAATTACAACATCTCCTCTCTCATTATATACCATATTCAAAATTTCTTCAAATTTAGAGAAAAATATGTCAACGTTTGCACCTGAAGGCCTGTCAATAGAAACTATAAGCACTTTTCTTCTTTCAATAATAACTTCACTCGCTACACAGTCAATTATATTCTCTATTGACGATTTTTTAACTCGTCTCATTCTACGCCCTGAGTCCCTTTTTTTAGGTATATTGCTATCCCACCATGCTCATTGTCATTTTGTCTACAGAAACTTGCCTCCAAGAAGAAATCCTTCAGGCTAAATGTTTTTAGTTGTTCCCCCGTTTTCCAGTGTTCTGTGATACATAGCATTTTGGGAGTATGCGTTATCTGACATCAACTCTTCCAACTCGCCTACACAGTTACCTATTGACTGCACGTTCTGATGTGTAATACTAATTTCACAATTTTTCTGATCCACTGCTTGCTTGTATGTCAAAAATTCCCCCCATTATCCTGTCTAATTTGCACAAGAAATTGCTTGTGTTTCTGAAAGTCAAATCTTTTAATGCCAACTCCACTTGGACAAAAACAAGAGTCGTACATTTCCTCTTTCTTTCTTCTGCAGAAAAGCTGTAACAACATATTTTCTGAGTCCATTGCCAGTTATGGGAATCTTTTCCACCCATATTTCATCTTCCTCCAATCTAGCTTTGCTCCCAATGTAGCTTTTAATTTTGTCTCCAGTAGCTTCTCGCTTCACCTTGTGTAGGTTTATCCTTATTTTCTTTGAACACCTGAAAATCCATCTGTCTTTATGGTTTTTTCTTGGTTCACACCAATTTACCTGTTGAAACATATCATTCTTGATCTAATTGTCAGTATCCGTCTTTGTTCCTCCTGGGCCAACCTTTTCCGAAATTCCAGATGCGCGCGATATTAGCTCATTTGGCTGATTGTTAACATCATTATCTCTTCCAGAATCTGGAGACCGATTCGGATTATCAATTTGTGCAGATGTGAGACCAATTTGTGTTGGTTGTTTACATTTTTGGGACCACTGACTACCTTGCTCCGGTTTGGTTTGATCGTATTTTGTTCGGCTTTTTGTGGGTAGATTATCTGTTCTTCCTAGTTATTTATTTTTTGAAGGAGTAAATCATTATTTATGTGCAAGATATTGTTTTTATCTCTGATTTCTACAATTATTTCCTTGAAGCACCTATTTTCAGCTTCTAGAAGTTCGCTTTTCTCCTATAATTCCACTTGTTTTCTTATAACCTCACTGGTCTCACTGCAACTTACCATTTTCTGACCATTCAGAAATAGGATTTTTGGGTTACTTTTTGTATAACTTTTGTGTAAAATGCCATAACAAATTATACAGACATATACTGCACATAGTTTGCTGCTACAACATTCCATCAGAATTTCGCTTTTTTTACGTTTTTTTTCACTTTCTCCTCACCATCGAGATCACCGACACCGTCAGTCCCCGCCATCTTAATTGAGAAAGAGGATCCAGACTATAGTCTGCTGTTAGCTTATACCATTTCTTTAGATATTTCAATGGTCGGAGTTCATCAGAAATTTCGTCTGCTTCAACGCGGACGGGACGAGCTCAAAATAGTCACCCCTTCACTGTCAAGCTCAAGACCTGCCAAACTTATTCCTACCAGACTTCATTTTTTCACCGAACAGCTAAGCTGTGAAACTCTTCACCTAGTGGGTTCAGACGGAGGTCTACGCAATATTGACTTACGCCATGGAAAATCAGCGAAGAAACTATGTAAATGGGAGCATATATATTTGCACAGACAGCCGGTCTGCTCTGGGCGCCCTTAAGTCACCTACATTCACATCAAGACTTGCCAAATAATGCAGGGATTCACTGGCTGAACCAGCCAAGAAAAATAAAGTTCAACTCATCTGGGTCCCTGGATACAGTCGAGTTGAAAGAACTGAAATGGCTTACTGCCTGACCAGGCCGGGGTCATCTGGCGTCCCTGTTTGACCGGAGCCAGTGGTCGTTGTTTCAAAATGCGTGGGGATCTTGTACTTCTGAGTCAACTATACAAAGAGTGCTCTGACTTGTGGCAAGATCACCACGTATGAGGCAGTTCAAACTATTTATCAATGAGCCTATACCTAGGCTATCAAAGAAACTCCTTTCTCTGAGCAGAACGGACATCAGAGAGACGACTGGAATCCTAACGAGTCATTGTCATCGTAACAAACACCTTCATACTATGGGCGTCGCAGATGATCCTATATGTAGGTGAAACAGAGAGGTGTGGGAAACTGCCCCTCACATCCTGTTGGAATGTCCTGCTTTGACATCTCTCAGGCTCCGTTATATCGGCGAAGCTAAACTGCCCCCAGAAAAACATGCTAGAATAGAATTACCTTTTCACCACGGAGTGCACGATGGGCTCAACTAGGTAGGTAGTTTTTCCCTATTCCTATAACCTCCAAACCTTCAAGAAAAGAACGAATGCCTATCTTCCGTCTCTACATTTTACTGCTGACTCACATGATGTTCTTGGAACATTATAGGTTTCCCTTTCATTTAGTCAAAGTATAAAAAAAAGATGAATTACAACTGGAAAGCATTGATGATATCTATTTTCATCTTGATAGTTCTGACAGAAAGGAAATGGTGAGTTACGAGAAACACTAATCTTAAAGTGTATTTCAAAATTTGGTAACCTAATTTGAAAACACCTTAATATTAAATTCTAATCGATAATCTCAAAGTATGTTAAGTATTTTGGTGTGTTAGGTTATTGCTATCGCAAAGAATCTTTCAAAATTTTGTCAATGCTTATCTTCCATTCTTTTAGTAAGTCATAAACACACTTATACATCATATCAGCACACAGGATGTCCCACAATGACTATCCATAAGAATATTTTTTTGAGACTTCTTCAATTGAAACAACGAACATTAGGTTTTTTTGGGTATCTATACTCTTCTCAAATAATAATAATACCTTTGGGTTACATACATTTGGATCTAAGCTGATCAAAGTCAATTTTTGAAGGAATTTCCTGAAAGTATCAAAATATTGATCGAATATAAGTGTCCCATAAAAAAAATATTGATAAAATTGAATAAGCTTATAAGCTTATAACAATACCTAAATTGGCAATATTGCCAACAGTAGAATAAGCAAATGTAGAGATGACAGTAACAATATGAAAAAAGTTTTATTTTGAGTCATAATATACCACGATAAAATTATTCTTATCATTTTCGTAAGGTCCCAATATGGACAGAGAGTCCATTTCGGTTCCGACATTTTGGGTTTTCAAATTTTCTCGAAGGATTCATAACCAGTGAACAACAAACAAGAAAAAAATTAAATTTCGTAAGAATCGAACGAATAGAACGCGTTCTATCGTAATTTTAATGGATGCTGCCCAATTTCAAATATCCGCTGAAAAATCGTTACTATCCTTGGAATAGCTGCCAAGAATGAAAAAATGTTCATTTGGGGTCATTACATGTGCTCAAATTCTTAGGATATTTTAGAAACGTCCTTGGCTACTTTCTCAACCCTTGGACTGAAGGATTTTTTTCGTTTGTTTTGGAATATCTCTCGAAATATTGACCGGGAAGAAAAGTTATGGTAACAAAAAATTCAACTTCCAATTATAAAAATTTTTGAATCATCTACTTATTAGCCGATTTATGTTTTGATCGATTTTTTTCAGAACCCCTTTAACTCGAGAAGGCTGCGTTTTTCGGGAATATTGTATTTGGATCCGAAAAATACGAAAATACCATTTTCAATTTCGATCATTTTTTGATCTTTTTTTCTAGGGGGCACGTGAAAGTGGTCATCCTAACTGACCAAAGCAATATGAGATACGCCCTGAACCTACTCACCAAGGTTCGTGAATAAAGAAGCACTCTCAAAAATCCGTGGGTAAAACCCTCCATTTACTGGACTATTCGTGATATTTTAAACATCAATTTCATCAAATAAGTCATTCGCAATAAACATCAAACTCTTGACGTGCTTCATCTTCCAAATCTAATGATAAATTGTGAGCTGATTTTCTGGAGATTTCAGTTGAACTGGACGTTTTATTAGTGAATCCAAAAATCCAAAAAAATATTTCAACTCATTGAAGTGGCTTCATCTATTATGAAGAAATGTTCGGGTGTATTATTGGTTCGTCATTACTTTTGTAATGTTGCTCCATCAAAGAATTAAATTTTGAAAACTTGCCTATTTTAAGAGATTTTTAACATTATTTTCATACAGTTTGGTAGATGTACCAAGTGAAGCTAGACATTATGGACATAAAAACTGTATTGATTAAAAATTATTCATTCAATGATACGATACAGATATTTTGTTGTACATCCAATGAACGTAAATGAGCTACTCCCTTTCATATTATAGTTAAGAAAATCAACCAAGATCCGAAATTGTATGCATGATAGTTACTCTTTTTGTGTCTATATATTACTAGTGACAAATGTTTCCATTCAGAACAATTCTCCTTATTGGACGAGTTTGTTAAACACTTGCCGAAAAGTTTGCAACAGAAACGTCAACCATATATTTTCTTGTAGAATGAATGGGTCAATCACTCACAACTTTTTCTCCTTTGGCAATGATTCGGTAAAAAAATTTTGCGAAACTTTATTTCATTTATTTTATTTATTGGGTAATTCCATGTTGTCATTTGACAGTGTTCTTTTTCAGTTGGGAATCTTGCATCTGCTGATGTAATTATGGAATGGGCATTCTACAGGGTCATCAGATAGTTCGGTGGGAAGTACATCTGCTGGAAACGTCATCGGTAATCTCAGAAAAACATTTGTTTCTGAAGAATCCAAATATTTTTTCAAAGAAGGATGCTGCTTTTCTTGCCTGTACCTGATAATCGATTTTTTTTCTGTCCTTAAAATAGAAAATTCTATTTTGTTTGTAATGTTGTCTTACGAATAGTTACAGATACGAATATTTCAGAATCCTGCTTATGTAAGATCAGCAAGTTGATGATATATACACTTTCTATCAAAGATATGGGAAGTAAAGAAAAAGATAATTTCTGAAACTATTCGGAATAATGCGAAAAATCAAAGTTGTTTCATTATTGTTTTATAGGTACCTACCATTTTTTACAATGATATCATCTTCGAATCATCTTCTTTGACACTACTCAACTGAAAAATGGAGACGAAATGAACTGAACGATTAACTAATCTTGTTCAAAGAACAAATGTGAAATGACCCTTTTTATTTCTAAAACAGATGAAACTTATGTTTCATTTTTGTGCGTCACAAAAGATCAACAGTCTACTTTTACTAGTCGGGTACCATAGGAGTTGTAAGTGTTTGTCTAACGGTTTCAATGTCCTTTGATTTGTCATCCCGTGTCTATTGCACTCGTGCATCGAGGAGGACCTGAATATTTCTACCTTGCCTCTACTCGGTACTGCTATGCCGCAGGATGCTCAGGCATCTGCCATGTGAACAGTTTTCATATGTTGGGACGCTCATGAATCTGTAATATATGGAAGCTTCGTATATGCTGTGGACGTAAATGTGCCTTCTTATGAAAGGACGCTGAGAATATAGTGAAGTGCATATGACTTCATAAAATTTGCTTATATATATATATATATATATATATATATATATATATATATATATATATATATATATATATGGACATGAACGCCGAGAGAATAGTGAATCGACAATGTACGGACGCCAAGAATATAGCGGGATGTATATATATATATATGCTGTATTGGGTTGCCGGGATATACTCCGCGTTGTCGTAGATTGGTTTCGATAGAAACCGTCGATATGACGACGTTTCAGCACAATCTTATGTGCCATCTTTAGGTATTCTCTTCAGAGCTGCTGCTCTGCTTCGAAATAACTTGAAACTGATCTCCGTTGATCCTGTTGGTGTTTTATGTATCCTTGTTACATCTTAGGCAGTACTTGACCAATCTAACGCTAAATCCAAAATAAATCTGGAAACACAAGGGGTCTACGAAATACCATGCAAAGATTGAGGAGGAAGCTACATAGGACAAACTAACAGAAAAATCAACATTCGACGTGAAGAACACCGCAATGCAGTCGCAAAGCAAGAAACAACATCATCACTTGCCGAACATGTGAGAAAAACTTCACATGAAATCGATTTTGACAACACCAGAGTCCTAGCCAGCCTGGAGCACAAAAGAAAACGCATCATAAGAGGAGCTATCGAAATCGAGAAGCGACCTTCAAATCTCAATACAAGAGATGATACACAGAGATTACCAACTGCTTGGAAACCAGCCCTTCAACCACCCAGGAGAACAGTCAACCAGACTAATTCAACGGACCGGCAAACTCCCTCGAACGCAACGAACCGACAAAATTGCTCGAACGCAACAGATCAACAAACTCAATCAGACGCATCAAACCGGCAAAATCATCCAGATGTAACAAGGATACATAAAACACCAACAGGATCAACGGAGATCAGTTTCAAGTTAACTCGAAGCAGAGCAGCAGCTCTGAAGAGAAGACCTGAAGATGGCACATGAGATTGTGCCGAAACGTCGTCATATCAACGGTTTCTATCGGAACCAATCTACGACAACACGGATTATATCCCGGCAACCCAATACAGCATATAACGCCCGCGGAAACCTGAAGCAGAACATATATATATATATATATATATATATAGAGCTGGATTCTCGGGTATTGATCCGCGTTGTGTGGTTTCGGTCCTCAAAAGGACCAATTTAACGACGTTTCGGCAAAGTCGCATTTGCCATCTTCAGGTGATTCGACCGTAGAGTCTGGAAGATCTAGGCGAACTGACGCTTACTTGGGGGGACAGGTATTTATATCCCCCGTTACCTTTGGGCTTTCGAACTATTTCACGCTTGGTTGATTTCTACGTGTTTGGCTCCGAGTGACACGTTTGAATGACGTCATTGCGACGCTGGAATCAGCCGGAAAGTTTCCGTGACCTGTTGCACGTGCACTGGATACCACGTTCTCTTTTGTTTTCGGTTGTATCTTCCGACTTTCTAAAGCGGGTTCCCATGTTGCTGGTAATCTTAGTCCGTCATCTCGTTTGTTAAGACTATGTGGACGTATCTCGATCTCTATTGCCTCCCTGGTTATTCTGGTGTAGAAGTGTTCAATGTTGGCTACAGTCTTTGTGCCGCTAAAGTTGATCATATGGCCAGTACTTCTTACATAATCAGCTAGTGAAGACGTGGTTTCGTTTTTCGACACAGCGTTTGCATGTTCAGTCTTTCGCACATCGATACGTCTGTTGGTCTGTCCGATGTATGTCTTTTCACAATTACCACATGGCACCTCGTACACTCCTTGGCATTCTAGGAAATACTGTCTTTTGGATTCCGAAATACAATTTTGATTTTCCTATCTGTTGTGAAGGTTGTTCTGATATCATGACGGCTCAGTATTATGCAGATTTTGTCAGTTGTGCCTTTTATGTAAGGTAGAAAAGCGTTTCTCACTGGTTTATCTTCATAGTTGACATCCTTCTCATTTTTGCGTTGAGAGTTATGAATCTGTTTTCTTGAATAGCCATTCATCCTAAGGGCTGCTCGGATGGTTTCCATTTCTCCATGGAAGTTCTCCGCATCAGCGAGACGTTTTGACCCTGTCATGAGGGTATTTACGACTGATTGTAGCTGGGATGGATGGTGATGCGAGTTACTATTCAAATATCGGTTCGTGTTGGTCTTTTTTCTGAATACTGTATGTCCCAAACTGCCGTCAGTTTTCTTTGTTACCAAAACATCTAGACATGGTAATTGGTTGTTTTCTTCGGCTTCTATTGTGAATTTCATCCGATCATGGATTCCATCCAGGTGATCGAGAAACCCTCTTAGTTGTCCTTCTCCATGTGGCCAAATAACGAAAATATCATCTACATATCTGAGCCAAAGTTTGGGTTTTAGTTGCGCTGTGTTAAGAGCTTTAATTTCAAAATCCTCCATGAAAAGATTTGCGATCACTGGTGAGATTGGTGATCCCATCGGTGCTCCTTCGATTTGCCTATATTGCTGTCCCTCGTACATAAAGTAAGTATTAGCTACACAGTGTTTGGCCAAGTCAATAATGTATCCTTCCGGTTTGTATTTATGTTGGATGATCTCTAGGGCTTCGTTTATGGGTACTTGTGTGAACAAGGATGCTACGTCGAAGCTTACTAATATGTCGTCAGGTCCTACTGTTTGCATATCTAGAAGTTCGATAAAGGGTTCCGCGTTCCTCACAAACGATGATGCTGTCTCAACGTGAGGTTGTAACTTCTTGGCTAGGAATCTTGCAAATGCATGTGATGGTGAGCCGATAGAGCTTATCATTGGTCTCAGAGGTACTGCTGGCTTGTGTATTTTTGGGAGACCATACAGTTTCGGACATCTGGATGATTTTTCTCTTGGAATGAGATGTAACTGTAACTCAGGGTCGATAGGAGATGCCTTGATTTTCGCTTTCGTTGTTTTCTCTAGATATTGTAAGTCGGATCGTCCAATAGCGCAGCCATCTTGGTTCTGTAGTCATTTGTATTCATGACAACGGTTGCATTTCCTTTATCTGCTGGTAGGATGATGATGCTTTCGTTCTCGCGAAGAGCTTCCAGTGCTAGAAACTCGTAGTGTGAAATGTTAATTTTAGGTGGCTTCGAGGTTCGTAGAATACGCGACACATCTTATCGAATAATCTCTGCTTCACTTTTATCCTGCAGCGAAGTTATAGCAGATTCCACGTTGCAAATGATGTCTTCCAATGGAATGCGTGCCGGTCCTTCAGCAAGGACATCCATGGAGGCCTTATTCAAAGAATGGTCGGATAAGTTATATATATATATATATTTTTTTTTCACATTCAAACCTGGTCGGGGCTGCTGCGAGCTCCGATGATATTGCAGCAGTCGCGCCAGAAAAAAACCTAAAAGGCGATTAACCGAAGCTACTCCTCCCCACCGATCGATAAGTAGCTTCAGGTTCCTAGATCGTGTGCTCTAAGTATTCTAATTGAACCCCCCAGAATGACTGCCTTCTGCATCCGGTCTATCAAGATCTGCGCCGAGTTCCTACAGGCCGGAATGATCTTCAAGTTTGAACGCAGCGAAGACTCAATATCTCCTGGCATGTAAGTCAGCACCGGCTCTTGGTCTACTCCGTACGAGTGCCTTAGATGGTAATACAGCACCCGTAGGGCCGCATTATGGCGATGGGTGTACGCCGAGGCCGCTTTTGCCGGACATGCCGACAGAAAGTGGAAAAGCGTCTCGGGCGCCTTTCGACAGGCCCTGCAGCTGACATCAGGGACCTGCACACCCATCACATTGCGGCGATAGACCAAGGTGTTACGCCATCTTGGCAAGCTGCGGTAAATCCCTCAGTCTCGGATATAAGCCGGGCTGACCTTAGGTAGCCGAAGGTCAGCCTAGTTGACAAGCCGTGCTTTTCGATGTTTCGATAGAAAACACCGTGTATCGGCTTGTCAACATGCCGCCTGAGAGTAAGATCTTGCTCCGCGGCATTTATCTGGGCTTTCAGGCGAGAAGGTAGGAGCTCGAGGTTGCCCTCTAGTCGGCCTTCTCGACTGATCTGAAATTGGAGACCAAGTTCTTCCGCAGCTTTTGTGCTGCCTTAACGATATATACCCCCACTATATATATATATATATATATATATATATATATATATATATATATATATATATATATATATATATATATATATATATATATATATATATATATATATATATATATATATATATATATATATATATATATATATATATATATATATATATATATATATATTCTTTTGTTGATATTCTTGAACCATTTGTAATATTTGTATGTTTTCTTGGTATATTGGTTCGTATATATACTGATAATGGAATAAAGATTCTGTTTTGACGTTTCGACAATGTTTATTGCCTTTATCAAAATTGTTAATTGAATTAGTGTTTCCATGTAATTTAGAAAAGAATAGATGATTTCGATTAATGAAATGCGTCTGCAGCCGACTTGTGTTTTAAGATCCAATTAAAACTGCAGAAAACATTGGATCGGTTGTGTGTGAAAGAGTAATGTATGGCTAACTACAATTTGAAATAGATTGAATCTGATTAAATACAAGACATTCCAATATTGTACAATTATAAATATCTATGAATTATTGTATGAATTAGTTACTCTATGATAAGTATTTCTATCATAACTATTCAAGTTTAAGATAATTCTATGGAATTTAACCTCAAAATTGTTACTCTATAGTGTCATAGTTAAATAATACTTCATCTTTTTTAGGTTGAATTTTAAATAGACAATTAATTAATTAATTGGATCTTAAAACACAAGTCGGCTGCAGACGCATTTCATTAATCGAAATCATCTATTCTTTTCTAAATTACATGGAAACACTTATTCAATTAACAATTTTGATAAAGGCAATAAACATTGTCGAAACGACAAAACAGAATTTTTATTTCATTATCAGCATATATACGAACCAATATACCAAGAAAACATACAAATATATATATATATATATATATATATATATATATATATATATATATATATATATATATATATTAACAATTTTGATAAAGGCAATAAACATTGTCGAAACGTCAAAACAGAATTTTTATTTCATTATCAGTATATATACGAACCAATATACCAAGAAAACATACAAATATATATATATATATATATATATATATATATATATATTAGGGTGGCAGTTGAGATTTTTTTTTTTCGAATTTCGCTTAGCTCTGGGCGGCAAAGAATCATGTATAGAATCAATTTAACCCGTTAACATATATACATATATATATACATTCTTTTATTATATACCAAGAAAACATACAAAGATATATATACATATATTTATATATACATATTGTAACGAAGCTTGAATTTTGAAAGATTATTTAATTTAGATCAGGCAATAAATTTCATTATTTCAATAGATATGAATGAATTCCGAATGTGTATTCCGTGATTGTCACTTGTATAAATCTCCGTAATTTCGAATAAGTAAAATTATTCAAATAGATGAATCAAATTCATGTCCGTTCAAAATTGCATTTCATTCCGATAAAATATGTTGCAAAAACAGAGGTCTAGCCAGTTAAGACACCAAACTTTGAACAGCCTTATGTATAAAAAAGGCGAACAACCAAAAAACTCCGATAACGCTTGCTTAGTCCGCCGAGAGAAACTACCGGAGCGTCATGTGTGCGAATTTTAGATCTAAAAAGTAGCGTCACTTTCATACATTGTTCGGGACATAAGTAAAAAACCCTGGGCACAAAATAAGGAATTGGTGGAGCAGACATGTCCAGAACCTCGGAAAACAAATAAAAGCCGTGACAGTCAAAAGATCGCACTTTTGTGTTTTTGAATTTCAATCAGTGCAGTTACTCTCTTGTGTTTTTGAATTTCAATCAGTGCAGTTGCTCTCTTGTGTTTTTGAATTTCAATCAGTGCAGTTACTCTCTTGTGTTTTTGAATTTCAATCATAAATTAGTACCGCTGAAGTGTGATCATATAAGAATCAGAGTGAATTAATTACCCGAGTTTGAGTAGGTTTAAAACTGTGGTTTAATAATAGTTTTCCGTGCAAGTGAATCGTTTCAGAAGATTAACCTTCAGATAGTTTATATTTTTGGGCATTACGATATATTGATTTCCGTAATTTATGATTATTATTGTGATTGGTGAACGTTTGTACGATACCTGAGTTACGTAGCATTCAGTAATTTGAATTGTTGAATTTGAGTTTATTCCGTCTTAGGTCGAATCGCGCACGATTTGAATTCGAGCGTGAATTGAAATATTCAACTAATTGTGTGGTGCGTACAGAGTGTGTATGTTTGAACGACAGGGGCGTCTTTGGTATATCTGTGCACGCTGTGTCACCCCGGAAGTATAAGTATATCCTAAGACGACCAAACCACCAACGGCTTGTGCACGCTGTGTCACTCCAGAAGTATAAGCTGGGGGTGGTTGTGTGATTGAGAATCGTAATAATTCCCTTGATTCTATGAGAAGTCCTCGGCCGTGGATATAGGGGTTATTGCAGATGTAATAGTTAGGGCTTGTACACACTGTGTCACCCCGGAAGTATAAACCCTAATTGTCTAGATTCTGAATCTATAAAGTGTATAAAATCTAACACTGTCACACAATTACCGGATACTCCGTGAAAGTTAGTACAAGGGTGGGTGAGGTGACAGAATGAACTCAATTAGAGTAATTAACCGAAAATAGTAAAATCTGATATCGTACAATCGGAAAACTAGTGCAAACAATATTTTCCGAACCAACCGAATTAATAACAGAATATATCGTAGTGTGATTTGAACATTTCATTTATTAGTGCTGCTATCTAAAAATTACCGAATACCGCTCATTACGCTGGGACCTGTTTGATTCGTACTTTTCCACAAATTTATCATTCTTAATCATTTATCAACCGATCCCGTACCGCTGAATTGAATTTAGTTACCGAACTTATCGTAGAATAGATATGTAGAAAGAGTTTTCATTTACCGTTTGAGCTTCATTATATTTTTCCGTCTGGGTGTAATTTTGTGAAATAGTACCGTTCAATTGCATTTAAATTGATAATTCTGAAAGTGTACTTGTTAAAATCATTATATGTTTTAATATTTGGAATTCCCTGTTTTATTAAATTATTTCTGCTCCATCTTTAACGAGCTAAGTTTTAACCAGGTATCAATTGTAATTGAAGCCTACAATTCTGATACTGTTTTCTGCCCATTGGACTCTGGTAATACTTCACTGTAGCTACCCTAGGGACAAGGCTATCTTTAGATAGCATAGTGACAAGCCTTTGAAAATTGGTCCTTTTGAGGACCGAAACCACACAACGCGGATCAATACTCGAGAATCCAGTTCTACACATTACGTCCGCGAAAACCTAAGAAGAAACATGTATATATATATATATATATATATATATATATATATATATATATATATATATATATATATATATATATATATATATATATATATATATATATATATATATATATATATATATATATATATATATATCTATATATATATATATATATATATATATATATATATATATCTGTATGCTTTCTTGGAATAATATATATATATATATTAACTGATGATTTATTTGTTTGAAACAATCTTCTAATTTGGGTTTTAGGTTCTGTATTCAATGAAAAATTACTTTGTCTACGTTTCGGTGGTAGATCTTCACCTTTTTCAAAAATTTTCAATATGTAAAACTGAAATCGGAAATGTTTCATTAGAGAGCTGGTTAAATAATTAAAATGGAGGTCGTTACCTTAAAATTTCATTCTGTATTACTAGTATATTGATTTGTTAAAATACTACATCTTCATTTGTTAACTTTTTCCTACATTTCCAATTAAGAGTTATTCTACACATCGTTCTAGATCTGTACCTTCATATTATAGTTATTTGAATTTTATGTCATTATATATATATATATATATATATATATATATATATATATATATATATATATATATATATATTATTAAGAAAATTTACTTACTTTTTTATTTTTGCCCCACGTTGTGGTGACAATTGTTAAGATAACTCTTATTGAGTTTTTATTTATTTAATAATTATAATTTTTTGATTCTACCGGCTAGCTTTTTATCTTTTAATTTGATTATATTTGAACTTTAAATTAATGTTTATGAAATTTATCTATAGAATAATTTTATATGGAATTAAACACAATGCTCTTTGATCTCACAATATTTAATTTCTATGACTCTTATTATCTTGTTCAATTCTATTTTATGTTTACAAAATCTATGACATAACCTTATAATCACTTTTTCAACTAATATTTGTTTATATTGTTATAATCAACAATCTTCCTTTTTCGTTACAGATAATACGGATAATATGATGTAGAAATTATAAACAAACTTACGTTTAGATAATATCCAAAAGTGTGTTTAATAATGTGGGCAATTTTCAATTTACTTCCTTTTATAATTTCGTTGATTCACCTTTTACACAACACTATGCTATTTCACGATAATCACAGGTAACTAATTTTGGTTACTTCTTCTTGAGAATCAGGAACTGTTGATAATACTTTGTTTTATTCTTTTAGATAAGACATAAAACTTTTCGATGCTTTATTGAAATTATGTTGAAGAATGGCAATCGTTGGATACTTCTTATAAATTGGAGGTTATTACTACCTTTTATTTGGTTTAGATACTTGGGATACTCGTTGACTTTTAATAAAACTTATTAACTTTGGTTACTTTGTACCTATCGAAGTTTGGAACACTTGCGTTCTCTGATGTTTATCTTTTATAAACTTAGGTTAGAAAATTTTGGTGAGTTGCAAGAGGAGAACAGTCTCTACTTGGGTATTAATGCAAACTGAACTTGGCTTTACTTTCAGACCTTTTTATAGGCCTCCAAAACCGACGCTACTTGATGTCATAAACAACCTATCAGGTGCTTACTTTACTTATCAAGAATGCCAAGTTAATTGTTGTTAAACTGACAGAAGTACTCATTGTTACCAGACTGACACTAGAAATTCCTCTCAACCAATCAGAATTTAGTATGCTTTAATTTTTGAATTATTGGAGATTTTCAACTTATTTTAATTGATAGTGATTCCTTCTTTTTAAATTAATATTGCCTACATTTTTCCCCACACTTTGGTATAATATAACCTATGATTGGGTTTTTATTAATATGATTATTCCCATATTTATGTTTTTCTTGACAGTTACTTATTCTTAAATCTAATACATACCATATTATATCAATAACATTCTTTTAACATTACATAACTCAAATTTACTAATCCTAACTTATATCTATAACATTATTCAATGTTTTGTACTATCTCATGATAGTTTTATAATCACTTTAATTATGATTTCTGCCTTCGTTACACAGTACGTTTCTTCACTTTCACTGAAGTTCTTGTTTATCACTTGTTATTCTATTACATTGTTGTTTGTTATGTTTTACATTGTTAATTTTAATATCCCAACTATTATTTAGCTTTTACTATTGTTTTTAATTCCATATAAATATCTTTTATTTGATCTTTTCTGATTTTCAAAGTGCGGTAAGTTATTATTTTTAAATTTTTATTGTTTATGAAATGAAATCATAACAATATATATATATATATATATATATATATATATATATATATACATAAACTTAACAGTAATTATCTATCATGTACATTGAGCATTGTTCACCAAAATCACATTCAGCGATCCCGAAAACACCAGAGACGAGGTTGATTGTATTTCAGAGCATATTCTCATTAGGCTCATCAGTGAGACGAGGCAGACGTGAAGTCACTGATCAACCAACTTCGGCATTGATTTTAATAAATCACTTCTAAAGTGTTTAGAGAACCAGAAATTTCAACACCATCTACTGGAAAGCAGATGTCCCACTGAGAAAGCAATTCACAATGCTACGCATTGATGAAGCAGTCTATTTTTAGCATAATGGTTTTCATGCACAATTTATCATATATTTTTCTATAACACAATAAAATAGAGAACGACATAAAAAACATCATTTTGTTCCTAAAATATTTCACAGATGTAAATATTAATGACTACTCTACAGATTACGGTTAAGTCACAGTTGTGCACGCTCTCCATCCGTTGGCCGGATATACAAGCCACTCAGAGCATTAAATCTCCCGTGTCTGAGTGCCTAGGAATGAAATACTGTTAAGATCATTTTTTTCTCAAGAGTTGAATATAGGTTCAAGTTCATAGAGTGCATTATATTATGTGTCGTGAATCAATTGATTCAATAGCTTAGTTGACATATTCTAGCCATATATTCGATTCTCTCAGATTGCTTGTCATTACCGTGCCTACATAATATATGACTATCGTCTCTAGTATTGAAAATAGACGATGAGCGCATCTACCAGACCAGGCATTTGCCGCGTGTAGTATGATTTATATTTTATGTAGCTGCTTAAATGTGCGCTACTATTCTGAGAAATTTACTGCAACCTGCAACATTTGGAATGCACGAATGATGCACATATGCTATGACAGCTTTTTCCACTTTCCATCCAACTCACATTTGCCGTAAACCTAGTTTAGGCCAGAATAGAATGCTATTAACCCTGGAGTATCAAATATATGATCTCAGCTTAGTTTCTATGATTTAAAGTTTGATTGTTATTTTACCGTTTATATTTGATTCACTTGGTATCAACAAGTTGCACAACGTAATCTATTTGATCTCGTGAATTTTTTAAAAATTGAATAGAATCAGCCATTACGTGATGAAAATCCATTATCAACTTTAAACAAAACCACTATCACAAGCTCGATTACAGTTGTTTTATTTAAAGTTATTTTTTTTATATCCTGCTTCCTGATGGGAGTAGTATGGGAAACATCAAGCAGCCGATAAAATGACGGAGCAAATAAATGATTGTCATTGTAAATGTGGACAGGAGAACCTGTAACATGTCATATATTTCAGAAGAAGAAGAGTAACCGATTGAAAAAAGTAATTTCAACTGTTCCCATACAAATTGCTCGTAACTTTTCGTAATGATTTCGAATGAGTTCTTATATAGTATGTAGCAATCTTTTCCAAATATTCGTGTCATATTATTGCAGGAAAATTAGAAAGCATTAGAAACCCTTTCCATCTCAGAACCATAGCTAGCTTGATAATAATAATAACTACAAGTCAACTCGTGATATCAGGCATCGGTGCAAGCCAATTCGTCGCCAACATTATTTCGTGAACTTGTCCTTTCGAGTGATTTGTTCGGATAATGATATAGAAAGAGCACGAAACCCAATTTAAATTCATAAAAAAGAGTTTTGGAAAGTTGCGAATAAAAAGGAGATCGGTAGATAGCGGCAGAGCAACTCCATCCATCTTGTTCCCAAGTAATCTTCACGGTTGGCCGGCGACCGAAATGGATACGCATTCGTGGTCTATTTTGACAGATAATAGAATAGAAATTGGCTGTTTTGTCATGATACTGAAGTATCATAACCATCAAATCATTGTACATCCAATTTGATGCAGCGTTATACTAGAGTGTGATGACGTAACACTATGTGAATGAGACGTTAACAAATAATGTGTGGTATATCTGACTAGGATCTACCATGTCCTACAATCTTGACGTTTCAAGTTACTCCTAGATTTTACGGAAATTATTATTAAGTTGTCAGAGAGCAGAACCATGCTGAATGAAAAAATGATGCCTAATAGTGACATTATATACAGAATATCCCACAAATGCTCCGGTTCACCAGAAATTTCAAATGTATTTTCTTTATGTTAAGTGCTGAGATAATAAGAGAAACTTCTGTTGTGGATTTTTAGAACAATTATGGTATTATATTCTGGCAAAAGTCCTCAGGAATAAGTCGTACATTCGTACTCCATAAAAGATGCATTCGTAGTATACTAAGTGAAAATTTTAGAGAAAGCTATATAGAATATTTGAAACAATATATACTGCGCATCTTTTGGAAGTGAATATTAATAATTTCCATCGTAACATTGTGTTTGAATCAATTATAATCCATTTTTAGGGGTATTGAAATTGAATAGGTAACATTGTTTCACTTTCACATATCCATTTTGATATGATTTCATGAAGTGTCATTGTAAAAACGATAACAAGTTTTTTGTGGAAATAGTAAATTATCATCCATGAAAAGATGTGTTCGAGTTTTCATCACCAGCAAAAATTTCAGTCGAGATTAAATCAAAGAACAAATACTTTCTTCCTATACCAATTTCGATAATAATATGAAAATGTTACTATGGTGTGGACACCAGGGTACCATTTTCACAGATACAAAATTATGAAGTAAACAATAAACAGTTCAAGTTTAAATAGGAGCCAAAGCGCAATAGGGTCAATGAGATAACAATAACGGGTAAGGGATCATCGGAAACTCTGAAACAGGGAAACAGAGTGAATTGTGCGTTAGGATAAATATCATTTGATATTCCAAGAATTATTCCATAAGTGCTTTGAAAAACAAATGAAAATATCAATTTGATATAGGTCTAAGTTATCATTTAGGTTATTTTGGACCCCTTTATAAATCTCTATTGATTGTAATGTATTTGATTTGAAAACTTTGGTTTGATGATGTGAAATGCTTAGGCTATCTGAATCAGGAATGGTGTGACCTGTTTGTGAAAGATGGTTAGCACAGGTTGAGTCTGCTTAGTTAAGTCAGAAAGAACAGAAAAATTCTTGGTATCTAAGTTTGAAATTACGACAAGTTCTAGCTATGTAAAACATATCACAGACTGAGCAAATTGGTTTATAATCTACAGGTTTACTATATTTATTGGTTTTATCTTTGGCATTATATATAAGGTGGCAGAGTTCAGTTTGTGGTTTGAAACTGACTCTAAGATTATGGCTTTATAAAATATTAGCAAAACTTACAGAACCAAACTACGTCAGAGAAATTAATTTTGTTCGATGTGTTTCATGTACGGGTAAATTGTTGTTGCTTGCTGTTGATTTGTTGTTCTTTGAGTCAATTTATTTTATAAGCAGTATACTATTGTTGTCCTCAAAGTGCACAATATCCCAAACAAGACTTTCTTCCTACGATTTTTCCCGCATAATAGCAGTTTTATAAGATGAACATCACACAGGAACCAGTGGCCCAAGTATGAAATGTTACATAAAGCGCTATACTCGTAAGTAGAACTTGTAATCATCGGTTTTAGGTGAGTGCTGGCGCCGATATACGTGCTAGTCGACAACGTTCTACAACCAGGAGACAGGACAAATATAACGTAACAAGTGCAGAAACAAACCGAAAACGTTTTCTGCTTCCAGGCTTCGAGCACAGATTGGCATATATGTAAGCCTTCCTACAATCAGGAGACGATTGCACCAGCGTGGGCTCAGAGCCAAAAGACGCGCCACTATTAAAAACCAACATATTGCCCGTAGTAGATGTGCAAATTATTATATAAAATTATTTATTATTATAGAAATTGATGTTTGGCGGAATGGCACAATTGAATGTTCACAGATGAGTCCAGGTACACTTTATATCACTCAGATATTCGTATTCCAGTTTGACGTGAACGTGGAGAGCGATAATCGAACCGTGCATGTCCCCAACGGTTGCTTATGGAGGTGGCTCTATTATGGTCTGGGGAGGTATCGATTTTACCGTCCCGTACAGAGCTGATTATTCTGGTTCACGAGACAATGGATACTCAAAGATATCACGATGGGTTTATTTACCCTATTATGGTTCCATTTGCCGAAGAGTTTGGGCTGGAATTTGATTCTTATGGACAACAATGCTACACCTCACCTTGCAAACTGCAAGTGAACGAAGCTCTTCGAAACTATAATATTACTCGGATTGAATAGCCAGCTGCTTCCAATAGCACATGTACAATACCATCTTCGAAGGTAACTTCACATCAGAAATAATCAATCTCTTATCCTTGGATAGCTTGCGGAAGCGCTGAGAGAATAAAAAAAGTGGGCCTTAAGAGTTCATACGCTTTCTAATTTTGGGAATGCCCTGGATGGTGCAGTAGGTTCTTCGAGCTCAAGCCTTTAGTTCTATATCTCAAATTGGTTATTTTATATCACTACTGTAGTGTATTTATCTGATGTTCTCATATGCGGATTGAGTCAAAGAACCCGGTGCATTGGCAGTTGCTGAGTGCCATAAAGAATCGATGCAGATGAGAGTAGTATGTATCCCCAACCTGAAACAAAATTGGTGTGATTTATGAGGCCAATGTCAGTACCTCTTAACTAGCTACATAGATCAGTATTTTTACTAGAGACGGGCGAAACTGTTGTTTCTGAATAGACATGCCATAATCATAATTCCAGGTATTATTACTGCAATTTCTATCTCAAAATAACTGTTTGAAATAAGAGGTACAAAATAACAGTTGCTAGGAGCAGCTCTTATGAAGAATAATAGTTGGTGAGTAACAACAGATCGATGAGCTAGCAATTCGCCCTATGCAATGAATAATATCCTTTTCCTATTGCAAAGCACAAGTTTTTCCTCTGCTTATCAATACGATGTGTCTGGTTCTCTCTCTCTCTTTCTCTCTCTCTCTCTCTCTCTCTCTCTCTCTCTCTCTCTCTCTCTCTCTCTCTCTCTCTTTCTCTCTCTATAAATATATAACAGGTTTGAAATTTCTTCGCCTAATTGGCCACAATTTTGCGGAGGTACATTAAGAGATATAGAATTGAATTTTCCAAATTATGAAGCTAACTTAGATGATTTGGCAGGATTATTGAGATGCATAAACGTAGAACATTGGACTATAGTCGGGATTCAAACTCACATTACTGGATGTCCAGTTCAGGGTGATATCCAATAACAGCACTTTGGTCTCGTCAGATTCTAGTGAATATGAACCTCTGAAACGATGGTGGATCATCGATGAACACAATACGATTCGATGCTCCACTATAGATCAACTATTCACGCACATTCATCCAAAGTTCAATCGTTTTGAAGTGAGGATTGTAGGTTAGAGTATTACTATGTTTGGTAATTAAAGTTTTGTGATGGCCAAAGTATCCGTGACCGTATTGAGTGGACATTTTTGAATATAACGTCCTATCAGCTTATGAACCTACTCTTAATCAGTTGAAATTGGGGTTTCATCTTGTGAGTATTATGGTCCCCTGTACATAGCGGTGCCTCAACTTTCATCTCCGATAACCTTCCAGAGCGTCTCATTCACTGAGTTCATGCTGTTCATGAGGCTCAACTCTTTCGGTAAACAAAGCAATATTGTGGACTATTTTCGAAAGAATGAAGAAGAAAATCACAAGCCCCCTTGCAAAGTTGTCATTTGATATCATTGAAACATCAACATTGAAGTTGACTTCTTCTGCACTGAATAAGAAGAGTTTCAGTTGAATCGCATCAGCTGTTTCCATACAAATCATAAAATCATAAAATCACATGACTAACACTTTCTACGGCTATCTTTTATATTATTCATATACAGGTATCACAGTTAAACTATTCAAAGCTTATTGAAATGATTTGTTTCAAAAAAATTAATGAAATATGGGGAACATAACGTGGAACCACTTCTATGAAATTGGTTGAGAGACTGTTGGCTGAGACCAATAATTATATCCGTATTCATCTCTCTAAGAGAAAAGGGAAAATAGGAAAACTGGCTTGGCAGTTTTTAGGGAAGACGGAAGTGGTTATGAAATTACGGAAATGCTGGAAATTTCTGTTATACGTCTTCCTCGTCTGTGCAGAGAGTTTGATAGAGTCATAAAATCTAGATAATCATAGTTTCGCTTGAATATCGTTCACACAGATACACGAATTGACCAATTCCATAAAATGATATTTATCGAATCAGGTGAGCATGAAATGAATGAACCCTGGATTAGAAGCAATAAAAGTGAATTCAATTGAGTAGATCCAGATGTAGTGTCGGTAGACACCTGAAACTTAATTGAAGTCTGTTATACTTTTTGCCACCAAAATAAATATTGTAAATAATAACGAACCACTAATTCAGAGAAGATCAATTTCTTTGCCGTCACACGTGATTGAAACAAATTTATAGTTTTACTAAATCAGTTAGCAGCTGAAAACAATGTATGTCGAAATGATAAAGAGTTATATACTAACATGACATACTACGATAAAAGTAATTGAGCTTCTATTTGGATGTGAATTTTAATCGAACTTCGTCCCAGACCACGTTCTTGATAACACGCTTTATTAGTTCGTACCCAGAGCTATGGCTCATAAATCCAAAGATCAGTCTAAAAACCGTTACCATGTGGTCATTTAAATCATCTGAATATTGACCGGCCCTTAATATAACAGGAACGTGGAAATAATGCAAATAACCCATTTCTGCTATGTAAATCATATTTAAAGTTATTCATGTGGAAAAATTATAAAGTCTAACCATCATCAGTCGTTCATAAAAAAGTTATCATTCTTATTTTCAGCAAATCACGATATGAATAGCCATCAATATATACAGCTTGTGAATCGTAGATAGCCTAGATATGATATGCAAAATAGTACACTAATACACTAACTGGAAAGATTGACACTAGGTAGTATACAGTTAATTCATACGTAATGCGTCTTTTTCAACGTTTCGTTATAATCACATTGTTTTCATCGACGTCAGTTAGTTATACCACCATCCTCTCCAAAAATATGAAAATTTGATGATAATTTATGTTGAATATATATAGACCATCAGCCTTTCGATATACAATCTTTCAAGAACTGCTAACATGTTATATGAATGTATGTATTTCAAACATTTTTCAAATGGAAATGTATTTTACATATGAGCATTTATCATTTTTCAAATATAATATTGATAAGATTATCGAAAATTATGAACAAACCCAAATACTGCAGATTTGAGCTTATCTCGGTATAATTGACCTGTGAAATGAACTCATTTTTACTATAGAAATTATAACGCTGGTAGTACAGTTATAGATATGAATAATCGAACATTAGCCTTTGATGTAATTATTAATTCCTATGATCATCTAGTTCAATCGATGTGGGTGAGGCTGCTTGGTCAATCAATACTATATCTTCACAATGATATAACCCAAGTTTAGTGCCAAAAGATGTTCTATCATGATCACTTATTAAGTTTGAATGGGATTTTTCTAAATCAAAATAATGATTACTCATAAGTGATAAAACACTTATGAAACACATGTCAAAATTTCGAAACACTTGTCAAAACCCATTTTATATTTTCAAAACATGTGTCCAAATGTCAAAACAATTATCAAAACACATATATAAGAGTGTCAAAATATTCAAACAATATGTTTGTCTTTATATTTGAACACATTGAACACTCCCAGATGGCTTTGGCAGAATTCACATGTAGCAAGTGTCGAATGTATGACAGTTCATATATTATGTCGGGTATGATGTGCGCTGTAACTTACGTCACTAGATGTTGTTGGAGAGTTTACATGTTGCCTATTCTCACCACTGTATATCGCTGACGTATTTGAACTTCTCCATGTAGCTGACGCAATTTCAAATGTCGCATGAAAACACCGTAAGGTATGGCATAAAATTTTGTGTATTTCTTAAGTTCAGATTTCGTAACTATGGCTGTTTGGAAAGAGATGTTTAATATGATATTTACTCATACGTATCAACGAAGAGCCTTTTTTGTTACCTTCTAGGGATTTTGGTGGATTGAAATATTTTCGGATTTATTTGTTGTTGTTATAATTCAGCTCCACATCGCTCGCACGGAAGACAATATTAAAACGTATTTTTTCATATCGTCTTAGACCATTCAATCTTGGCAACTTGACAACGATTACAAAAATCTACATGCTACTCGATGCGTTTTCCATTATTCCACAAGATTATATTCAAATACGTAAGTTCAATTAATTTTATGTAGTGGTGACATCAATGACATTCATAGTGAAGTTTTTTTTAGTAATAAACCGGAACGATGAAAATTAAAATATGAAGGATCATTTCATGACCAATTTTACAATGTAATTCTAATTATTATTGCAGCTACTTCTATCCTATATTCTTCCCCAACAGATTCTGGTTTCCTCCCTTTTTTGTGCTCCCTTTTCCATCCTTTCACTTCCGATTCTGTGTTCCACTTCCCTTCATCCGATTCGGTTTTCCAGTCCATCTCACCTTTTTTCATTCTATCATCTTTTGGTGCATGATGACATGTTCCAAAGATATGCTCACTTAATCCGTTCTGAAGTAATTTGTAAGCTTCATAATAGGAAATATACGAAATGAGTAGTTATCTCCGCGATTTGCCCAGACAATCACTTCCGGTCCTCATCAGATGTTGGTAAGCATTGTCGCTGTATTACCGGACGAGAAGACACTGGTCGAGAGATCACAGGTCTAGAGGTCACTGTATTACTGGCTGAGAGGTGACAGGTGCTGGCTGCGAGTTCTAGTGAGCGCTTGAGCTTGAAAGGTTCGAAACGCTGTTAGATATGTCATAGAGCTATGGAGCATAGAGTGGAAAGATAGATAAAAGATTATACGTGTGTGTGTCATGGGGGTTGTATGAACTGTTATGACTGCCGTAGGAACTAGCATGTGTTACCCAGGTATCATGGAGAAGATTCCATAAGCTCGGTTGCCCATATGCAAGCCTACGGTGTTGTTATTTCAAACATTCAGATGGCTCGACCTCTTGGCTTTGGAGGAGGTCTTGAGAATGTGGTACATATTTCAAATCTATGTAGTTATTCCAGTCAACGATTTTTCGAACATCCACATTTGATTCTAACCTGAAAGTTTGCAGCAGCCCAATTAAAACTATACGATTTGGAGAAAATTCATCGCCGCATAGGTTTGAATCTTTATATACCGAATGAACGAGTTCCGGTGCCTAATTCATCGACCAGCTCAGCTAATTTTATAGTGTCCATTTCTACTTTTATTTGTGTAGTTTTGAATCATAGCGAACGCTCTAGAAGTCTAGACGATCTAAAACCCAAGTAAATAACGTGTTGCCGTTTAAGCAACACAATTAGTTTCAAACTGCACTGATATATTAAGATTTGCATACATCATATCAGTACATAATTCTAAGATACGTCAAACATTACAAGTTACAAGTTTACAGAATCAAAATGTTAAATTAGTTTGCTGGCTAACAACATTCGGTATAACATTATTCCTTAGACTGTATCCTTGGCTAGAGAAGTAATGAATAACCAGAAAAACATTCACGTAATATCGGTAAATCATCTATAATATTTCCATAAACAATGAGAAATAGTGTTGATATGTAGATCAGAGATGTTGAGTATCTGAATTTGAATCTGATGAGTGATAACAACACATATGCATCGAAATCTAGCAGCTGTTGTGAAGATTCAGAATAATCACTGGAGTAAGATCAACGATAAGAAATGTTATATAATTCAACATTAATAAGATTTTGCGTCACCGCCCGTTTGACAATTGATATATCATTAATAATAATAACATTCATTTTGAGCAATACATATACGTTTTGATTGTATAACCCTTTTACGACAAAAATAATTACATTTACTTGACAAAAAATAATAAATATGTATCATGCAGCTCATCCTTTGGTCCTTCACACTGATTTCGAACTGATCCGGTAATCGAGGAATACTTATTAATGATGATGCAATACGCTAGTACGCTTCCACATATTGTTGATCGATAAAATTTAATTTGATTTCCTTATATAGATAACATTCTGAATTCAAGAATGATTTCACATATAGCAAGTTCATATTGTCGAAATATGTGCTATGTTTGATAAAATTATTTTTTCAATCCGTTTCGAAAGCTAGAATCACAAATCTATGACGTCTCGAATGATCTCCTCCAACAACGGAATCTCATGCAGATCCCAACTTCGGGACGGAATCAATATATGTAGGCTTCTTTGTATTTTACTTCTCCAACATTTGAAATTTGATTTGAACATTTGGAAACACATACCGCCTTTTTAGCGTCATCTTCTTCACATTTACATTCGATCTTTTTGAGCCACCTGTGCTATAAATATAATAATTGTTATCGTTTCGAGATCTTATCAATCTTAGCTTATGTTCACATCGAAACTTTGGTATAGTCGAAGGATAGGCACAGTAGACAACCAAAGGGATTCATGAATTGATTTTATTATTATAGACTGAACTCAATGCACCTCTATACGATCATCCAGAAATAGTTAGAGGTGTAGATTCATGTTTGGTGTATACTAGATGAGCTCTGATTTGCTAGCAATACCAGGATCGTATTCTTTGTCCATCTCTTTTCCATTCATTTCATAACTGATATATTCAAAGAGAACTCCAAAACTCCAAAATTTTTGTTTAGCGTACATTCACCACCTCATGTAGCTTGTTGCTCGAATTATGCCATGATGAATGAAGCAGACTATAGAACCAAGGACACATCTTGTTGATTGATTAATATATCAATTTCATCTCTGTTGCCAGAGATGTGTGAACAGTAGGTGAGGGTTTCTCTTCGACTGCTGCCTTCATTGAAGTTTGGCTCTTTCAAGATTTGAAGTTTTCCTGACATGGTAACCCAAAGATTTCAAACAATTGATATTCTCCAATGATATTGCTGCAGCAGCAACCTTCTCCTTTGAACACGTTGAAGGTAATCATTGACGGTAAGTATATCTTTTAATGCTAAAATCCAATCCTATATTTATAGAGGCTTCTCCCAGACGTCAGCTCAACAACCTTTTCATATGGATCCGTTGTTTGTAATGATTGCTGGTGAGTATTCGACAGGCATTTGTTTTTGGAAGATAATCTCATATTTTATAGCGGGTTTTTTGGAGTACAACCGTATACTGATTTCTTCTCCACAAAAATATACTCGTTTCTAATTCCGATCTGTAATATTCAGTGTAATATTCACGAAGGACGTCTTGTTGAGATACACAAAATAACATTACATCGTCCAGATCGTTGTTGATATCATTGATCAAATTATCAACCCTCACTTTAGATCTGTTTCCGAGATAGGATTCGGTTCCCAGATTCCGTTTGTGTATTAATTTATCAACACATACTTGATTTGCAGTATCTCAATTATCATACGGAAATTCTACGTTGCGCAAACTACGCTTTCCCATATCATAACCTCTATTGGTTTCTAGAAATAGTCCTTGTTTGAAATTATTATTAATTATATTTGTATTACATGGCTATAGAGAAGATGAGGCCCTTCCGAACATATTTATCTCCTTATTAAGGAGGCATATTTTTCTTTATACAGCGTGATCAGTTAAGGGCGGGTCTCGGCCATATCTCAGAAACTAATGAGTATGTGGAAAAAAATGTACTATTAAGGTGACCATGAGAAAATCCTGGAAATTATTTTTATGTTCTGAATTTTGCCCCTAGGGGGCGCAATTGAAAATTTAATATTAAAATTCCAAATTTCTCCTGAAATTTCCAAATTAAGGTATATCTTTGTTAAAATCATTAGAAAGGTAAGACATGTTTGCATCATTTTGGTTCGAGGCTCATTCGCGTATCGACCTTGATAAGAGTGGGAGACGCTATTGAAAGTATAATCAATTAAATCAATGTAGTTTTTAAACAACTCATTCGATTTCAGTAAACTTGAGTTTGTATGGAAGAAGAAGGTACGGACTTTCGATTGACGTATCTATTGATACACGATAGTTCCTAATAAAATTGATAGAGGGCGTAATTTGTAATGAGAACAGTTTTTTTGATTTTATCTGAAAAATTCAAATCATACGGTATAACTATGACATGATAATCGGAAATGAGATCAAATTTGCAACAAAAACCTGGAAACCGCACATCGGTATCTTCTTTCGTTTCAAAGTTATGGTAAAAAATTTACGTTCGTGACATAGGAACCTGTAACCTCTAATTTATTTATATTATAGAACTATGGGGAAACTGTTTTCGCTATTGCCATTTTCATATGATATAGGAGAATATTCAAAATCTCAACTCTCGAGTGAATTCTTCATTGAGTTCCGAAGTTCATTGGCGTACCGACCTTTATAAGAGTGGGAAAAGCTATTGAAAGTGTAATAAATTGAATCGATGTAGTTTCTAAACGACTTTTTCCATTTGAGTAAACTTCAGCTTTTATAGAAGAGAAGATACGTGCTTTCAATTGTCGTATCTATTGGTACACGATAGTTACTAATAAAGTTGCTAGAGGGCGTAGTCTGTAATATTTCATTTGATTTTATCCCGAAAACTTAAATAGTACGGTACAACTATGAAACGATAATTGGAAATAAGGCTAAATTTGCAAAAAAAAGTGAAAACCGCACATCGATATCTTCTTTAGTTTCAAAGTTATAGTAAAAAATTTACGTTCATGACATATGAACCTATTACCTCTAATTTAATTTTATCAGAAGGATTATGAGGAAATTGTTGCCGCTATTTCTTTTTCCATACGATATAGGCAAATATCTATCAACACACTAGTGAATTCTTCGTTGCTTTGGTAACGTTTTGTGAAATTGGAGTCATGCTAACCATATTTCATTATTTGACAAGGAAGTCATGAAATGAATCAAAAGAAATTGTCAGTAGTAATACCACAAGTGATTGAATTTTCGCGATAAGTCTGTCGATTCATTTCTGAACGAAACTGAATTGTTTTCTCGAATCAATTCAGTTGAGATCACAAATGAAAGACAGACTTATGAGATAAATTCAATCACGAGTGGAATTTTATTAGACTATTTCACAAACAAAGTGGAAGAAAAAAAATTCGACAGGATTAGAGGAAATTGGCAAAAAAGTTGACCTGAGAAATTAATAAATTTTAATGAACAGAAAACATTGACATCGAAAGAAATACTTATTCAATTTAACCAACAATAACATAACATACTGAAATATTTTTCAATTATAATTATAAATGGTATAGTTATTATATACAATGTTTTGAGCTTGATTATTTGAACACCCGCTTGTACTTGCAATAGTTGTTACATCTTGAATGCTATTATTCCTGACATTTGCAATAAGTTTTTCGTGACGTTGTTTACTAAGTTGGATGTAGGGTTTTAGCGAATTAGAGCTCGAAGGTCCAGTAATTTTTATGGTTTCCTGTTCTCCTACTCCTCTACATGAAAGTTCACTGACTGCAGTTGCTCGATTTGAATGATTGGTAATTTTTTGCTTTTTCACATCAAGCCTTATATTCTGAGCTGATCGTATTGATCCCTAGAGGCATATTTTTGTACCAAGGAGTGCAATGATCACCAGGCTTCCAATGTTCATTCACATTAAGAAAAAACCTATTAGATTTTACATTGTTACCTCGTTTTGAAATCATCTTTTATAAAGTCTCACGGGGCACATTGTTGCATTTTGCACATTTTCAATCAACCATTTGCTGTTCGCACATCGCTGACCACCTCCTTGGCGAATTTTTGAAAAAACTTCGATTCTGCCGACAAGCGCCCCCATATTATCTGATTCTTCTTTACAATAATCTAACAAACAATATGCAGCTTCACTTCCTCTCCAAGCAAGTTCTACCGCTGCGATATGGAAAAATTTCTTTTGGAGTCCTGTGGGTGTATCTTCATCCCATTGTGTACATATTGCTTGATTTTCTTCATGGGTCAACGGTGCCGAACTGATCTTTCGTTTCTGTACGTTACCTTGAAGCAATTTGCGTTTTGTATCTCGCGCATTTCTGGCCGATTGAAAAATAATATCTTTGAATGGGTCGAAACTTCGTCCATATTCATTATAGATTTTTTCTTGCAATAATCTAGCACTCGTATTCCAGATCGTTTTCACAACACATTCCTTGCAATCAGAACCATCGATTTTTCTCATGTTGAAGCCCCAGTCCTTCAAAATAATAGCTAGTCTCTCGACAGGCGTTGCTTCATCTAATAGGTATTTTCGTTCATCGCAAAATCTAGTAAATTGCTTCCAAATGTACTCCTTCGATTTCCTCGTATTTTTCGGTATATTTTCATAGATTTTTTCGTTGATTGATTCGATAGAATTCATCCCAAATCTACTCATTTTTGAATGCGTTCACAGCGTAATCACTTATATTTGATATATCTATGGTTTCGGCGTTTACGTAGTGTAAATTCATAATACTTCAGAAGTTGGAGAATAAAACTCAAATTTTACACAAAACTTTTAACATTTAATTTAAAAATGCGGAGTTATCAACTCCTCGCTTTGATAATGCCACAGTGTGGTGAAACAATTTGTCAGCATTTTTAAATTAAATGTTAAAAGTTTTGTGTAAAATTTGAGTTTTATTCTCCAACTTCTGAAGACTTATATTTGACGTTTAACTGTCACATGCACTGTAAACAAATCTGAAAACACCGAACTTGATAGGCCAATCAGAGTCAAGAGCATAGTCAAAGTATACCTTTGACTATGGTCAAGAGTCAAGTTTGGTATTATCGGTAATCCGAACTTGACTAGAGCTTCTGATTGGTTCATTTCGCAAGTGAGTGAAATAGTCAAGTAAACTCTTCTGGTTGTTCTGTTGACAGATGAGTCACAGAAGGTGTCACATCGGTCCTCAGAATTTGTGATAAGATTTGTTCATTTCGGGCAGCCATATTTTGACATTTTTACAAAAATTTGATCGGTTGTTGAAATCTTCAGTATTTAGGGGGCTTGATGGAGTTCAATATGGTAGCAATGCACTCGAAATTGGTCTGATACTCAGGTAGGAAGCTCATTATGTACATAAGCTTAGACATTTATCACATTTCCCTCAACTCTTACCCTTCGATTTCTTTGCAATGTTGGGAATGGTTAAACGCAACTGTGCTGCTGCAGACGTTGAGCTAGACGCAGGAAAACTTTTTTGGAATAATGCCTCCTATTAGGATACTGTTTTACCGGGATGCTAATGTTGCATTTTCGAAACACCGGAAAAATACTGCCAACATATCGTAAGCTCCTTCATTTGTGAAAGGCATTTTCGAATAGTTAGGTATGATAAATCATGATAAACAAAATTAGATTTTGCTTATCTGAATTCATCTGTAAACGGAAAAAACCCAAGAGTTTACTTGACAAGTCCTTCAGATTTAATTAACTCCTCCTGTGCAACAGTGACTCCAAGTTCACAAGTGACTTACTAACTCAATGAAGAATCCACTCGGGAGTTGAAATTGTGGATATTTGCCTATATCATATGGAAAATGCAATAGCGGAAACAATTTTACAATAATTCTTCTGATATAATTGAATTAGAGGTCACAGGTCAGGAACGTACATTTTTTAGTATAACTTTGAAACGAAGAAAGATATCGATGTGCGGTTTCCAGGTTTTTGTTGCAAATTTAATCTCATTTTCGATTATCACGTCATAATTATACCGTATGATTCGAGTTTTTGAGATAAAATCAAAAAAACTGTTCTCATTACAAATTACGACCTCTAGCAATTTTATTAGGAACTATCGTGTACCAATAGATACGTCAATTGAAAGTACGTACCTTCTTCTTCAATACAAACTCAAGTTCACTGAAATCGAATGAGTCGCTCCGGAACTACATCGATTTAATTGATTATATTTTCAATAGCTTCCCCCACTCTTATCAAGGTCAGTACGCCAATGAACTTCGGATCAAAATGATTTGAAATTGTCTAACCTTCCTAATGATGTTAATAAAAGTATACCTTAATGTGAGGATTTCCGGAGAAATTTGGAATTTTAATATTTAATTTTCAATTGCGTCCCTTTGCGGAAAAATTCAGAAAATAAAAATGATTTCCAGGATTTTCTCATGGTCACTTTAACGATACATTTTTTTCCCACATTTCTATTCTTAGTAGTTTCTGAGATATGGCCGAGAGCCGCCCTCAACTGATCACGCTGTATATCAATTATATCATATTTGTTCGATTACGTTAGCCTTTATAATTTTTTCTATTATACCTATACATTATCTCATTGTGATGGTTATCGTTACCTGCATCCGAGGATACAAGAGGAAGTCTTATCATCATCAAATATCAATTAGCGAATCAGGTTTAGCCTTTGTGAGGTCCATAACATCATCAGTATATGAAAAATAGCCAAGCCCATCAATTTTATTCAAATTTTCTTCAGTAGTGGGATTTTGGTTGTTGTGAAAGTAAACATCCCTAAATTGCAATTCAATTTCCTCGAATGATAATGATAACGTAGCATTTGTCTTACCTCAATTTCTCGGACCACAGATTATGGTTCCTGAAGTATTTGGCAACAAAGTATTGTGACGTTGCGTTTGGGTCAAATTTCCAATGCCTGACACTAAATTCATAATATTCAACATAGCGTTTTGCTTGACAATTTTCATTACATCTGAGGGTGAATTGTTATCATACTGAAACGTATGTAAATAAGCACATGGTTATATGCTAGGTGGTGGTTGTAGAGATTGTCGGATCATGCTGCAAAGCATTTGTAAAATTGTCTGCAAACACTAGTAAAAATGTCAGGCACTTGTCAAAATGTTAATCAATCTTCAGAGATATTATGAACGAATCTAAAAAATACATCATTCTGTACCAAATTAGCTACATTATGATAAAGGTGTAGAATTCAGAAATGAGGATTTCAAAGAAATTCTGATTTTATTTAATACAAAAATGTATCGTACCGATAGGATGTTCGAATTGTAGAAACATTCAATGGAACTTTAAATTAGACATGTTAAAATGAAACCTGAATTGAAGGAATACAATTATTTTAATGTCCATAGAACTATTCAAATGACACCTGCCCAAGTGAATACATCCGAAGAGCAGCATCTTTCAGATACCGTTTATGTATACGCAGTTGGGAATAATGAGCTTAGATTCCCTTCGAATTATCGTGTTAGAATGAAGAATCTCAAAACAAATATCGTACGTCAAGGCGAGAAATTTTTCTAATCTATAAAATTTAGTATACCAATCCAACCACATCGAATATTTAGATGGAAATCGAATGAGTGACAGTTTTTGAAAAAAGGAATTACAGGAAACTGTAATGTAGTGTTCAAACACCACGAAGTAATGAGTAAATCAAATTGTTCCGCTCAATAATGCTCCGTTTGTCATAGTCCATTTTGTAAGCTTTCCACACATTATCTTTTGTTACTAGATTATTCGTTTTCGTGAAAAATCTTGGCTTCCGGATGGATTCCGCGTCACAATCGCTCGACTTGATGCCGACATTTCGCCAACCTTCACAGGTGAGATCTTCAGGGCAGTCTTGAGCCTTGAACTGAAACTGGTTCTATTGGTTTCTGTAGCCATATTTATTGTAGCAAAAATCCTTTATTCGATGGTCAACTCCGTTCCGGCACCTGACCTTGCCGTTGTGTGATCACGTGCGAAGTGGAATTTTCGAGGATGGGTTTCTAAATGTTGGGGAGGTTCAGATAATTCGGAGGTTTTAGGATTTCTATTGCTTCAAGGATTTTTCGCTGATAGAAGTTCGGGGCTCGAGCTAGGATTTTAGTATTTTCGAAAAGGATTTGATGATCAGTGTCAAACTTGTGTTCCGCAAGTGCAGATCTACTGGTGTCACGAAGTCTTCAACAGCCTTTCACCAATATAGACTTTACGGCAGGAACAGGGAATGCTATAAACACCATTTAAGTGGAGAGGAGGAAGTGGATCTTTGGTTGTAAAACTGAGATGACTTTGGCAGTGTGGAAAACCGGGTAGAAATATCATGCTTTTTAAGGATTTTGGAAATTCGATCTGTTATATTATCAATATATGGAAGATAGGCAGTGGATAAAGTAGGAGGGGGGGTTTGTGGCTCAGGTAGATTCGAAATTTCAGGCGAAGTGTATTTCTTTATGACTTTTGAATGTCGTAATGGGAGAAATTGTTTGATAATAGGACAGATGAAAGAGGTTTTGATTCTAATTTTGAGGATTGAGGTTGAGATGAGTTTACAACTCTGTGGACCAAGGAGTTCATGACAGATTGCTTTTGTGCAGGGTGGTGATGGGGAAGACCATTGAGGTATCTATCGGTATGAGTGCGTTTTCGATACACAGATGTCCTAAGGTAGGTACCGTCAGTCTGTCGACTAACCAATACATCCTGGAAAGGGAGTGAACCTTGCGATTCGACTTCCATAGTGAAAAAGATATTGAGAGGTGATGAATTTAATTGATTGAGGGAGTGAACAAGCTTTCCGCGACCATGTTGCCAAATAACAAATGTGTCGTCGACATATCTAAACCAACATTTCAGCTTGAGAACAGATGAGTCAATGGCATCTTGTTCAAAAGTTTCCATGAAGATATTAGCTATGATCGGAGAAAGTGAGGAACCCATGGCAGCTCCCGAGGACTGCTCGTAAGACTCGCCATCGTACAGAAAATATGTGGAGGATAGACAAAAAACAATTAACGGTAGCAAGTCCATTAAAATGTTTTTGGCAGGTAACAATTGAGAAATTATGGGAAGGGTGTCTGGAATGGAAACATAGATGAAGAGTGATTCGACATCGACGCTGACTAGCAAATCGCCCAGGTTAACTTTTAGCGTTTGAAATTTTTCAACAAAATGAAAGAAATTTATGATTAAACTATTAGAATTACTAACAAGGGGTTTTAGAATAGATGACAGATATCGAGAGACTTTATAAGTAGGGGATCCGATAGTGCTGACAATACATCTCACGAGAACAGAGGACTTATGAACTTCACGCAATCATATAAACGGGGACATTTTGAAGAATGAAGGATAAGAAATTTCTTATCTGAATCAGGAAGGGAAGAATGACAGATAATTTGTGGAATCGAACGTTCTATAGAGGGGGTGGGATATTTTGGTAGGAGCTTATAGGAAATAGTTTGCAGATGTTGCAGGATTTTGTTATCATAATCTGAACGATTCATGACAACAGTGGAGTTTCCTTTATCAGGTTTCAAAATAGCTAAATCAGGATTTGATTTGAGTGAATTGAGACCATGAATTAGAGGTTTAGGGTAATTTGATTTAGGAATCTTGGAATGACGAAGAATTTTCGCAGTTTCGAAACGAATTTCATCTGCTGCGAAATGGGGAACCTTATGTAGGGATGCTTCTACATCAGAAATAATGGATGTCGTGAGAATATTTTTGGGGGACGGAACGAAATTGGGACCTTCAGATAGAACTGACTGTTCTGCTTCAGTAAAGGTATCTGAAGATGAATCAACAACAGTACTAATAGAAGTCTGAAATGTTGGTGCTGAGGGCGTTGGGGGGCAAGGAGTTTATTGAATTTTCGAATATGACGTTTGCAATTGAAGGTACGGATTTGATCGGCTTAATCGTAAGTAAATCGGTCGAGAACCAACCAATTGGATGCTGAAAAGATATTTGAAAGTTTAAGGTGAAGGCCAAAGAGGGTACAGTAGCTTCTCCTGTGAAAGAACATGAGCGCTGGACAAGGCTTCGTGACATCAGTGAATCTGCACTTGCGGAACACAAGTTTGACAATAATCATCAAATCCTTTTCGAAAATACTGAAATTCTAGCCCGAGCCCCGAACTTCTATCAGCGAAAAATCCTTGAAGCTATAGATTGTAGTATAGGAATCTTCCATCCCTATATGAATTTAGCTGAAATCCCCGGATTATAGAATGCGACCTTATTTCTATTAATGTTATTGTAAGTATATGTTTAGATCTCGGATCTGGCCCACGAAGCAATATATTTAATATATTAAACACATTGTTTGGCACAGATATCTTGACTATTTTAGTAGGACAATAACAATAACAGTATATCACATAATATATATATATATATATATATATATATATATATATATATATATATATATATATATACTTATGTAGGACATTCAGATATTCATAATATATTCATACATCATTCATGCAGATTGACGGTATTGTCAATGATTCGCACTTGTATTTATTGTAATTATAGAGAGTGAGACATTGAGCCATAATGGCGTCGAACTCTACGTCAGAGTAAAGTGTAACTCTCTTGTAAGTGCTGTGTTTCAATCCCCTATGCCTCTACCAGGACCACGGGTCAGTTTAGGGCAGACCGCCCAAGCTTAAGAGCTGATCCCCACATGGCGATCTCTATCAGTTTTTTTTCTTATGAGGAAAAAACAAAGACGAACCGCTCCCTATCCACATCACCATATGTGATGCCCACATATACGTATATGGAAAGAATAGGGAGGTAACTCCCACATGATTCCACAGGAGGATAGTAATTGGAGATTAAAAATGGGAAACGCAAAATCATCGGAAGAGATGATCGACGTCCAGGCTGCAAACAGCGATGGGCTGAAAATGGGCCCCAGGGACAAAACAGGTATCTCTCTCTCTACAACAGAGATACTGGGAATTATAGCCCTCATGCTGGTGATAATCATCATAATGTACCTAGTTCACAGGATGGTTAGGAAAATGATGGCTAGGAAAATCAGAGAGGAAATCAGAAGGAGTCCACCAACATTGGTGTAGTGCTTCGAACATCATGTGAGTAATGATCATTTTAGACAATTCTAAGTACATTTTAGAAGAATAAGGAGTTTTTAATAGGAATCTGAACAAAGACAATAGTGTTAGAAAATCACATTTAACCACTACTAGGAGGAAATTAGATAAGTTAAATGTAATAACCGAAGATTTTAAGTTTGAGAAAGACATATTTAACAGAGAACAACATGAACAAAACCTAATTTCAGAGGCAAGGAAATACACAGGTTCAATAGAGAATTTAATTGAAAGTATAAAAAATAGTTTAACCAAAAGATTAAATTGAATTGGTTCAGTTGTTCAAGCGTCAAATATGTCTGACAAGTATGATTTACGCACCGCGACCTCTTTACTTCCAGTAATGAATGAAAATAATGACGTCACGAATCAGTTAATCGATGCTATCGAATTATACAGCGACATGCTACATAATTCTGGAAGGGTATTTTCAATGAATTTCGTTCTAAAAACTAGGCTGAGCCAGAATGCAAAACTGAGAATCAAGAGAGCATACGACTTAGTTGAGGCATTGGTTCAGGACATAAAAAGTAAACTGCTTACGAGAAAATTGGAGGCTGCCCTCGCAAATGAATTTCATAGCGCAAAACAAGGAATGAAAAGCACTGATAGCTTTGGAGGAACTGTTGAAGGTTTATTGGTAGATCTGACAATAGCACAAGCAAAAGGAAATGGAGAAACAGCAACTATCTTGAGGTTGGTTAACGAAAGATTAGCTGTAAACATTTTCGCAAATGGACTAAACAATAACGACCTACGCACGATAGTAAAGGCTAGAAATTATGACAATTTGGCCGACGCTATTTGTGGAGCAGTAGAAGAAAATGGATCTCTACATACAAAGAAAACCAAAGTGGAAACATTCCACATGCTAGACTATGGAGTCAAGCAAGATAACAATACTGGCGCAAGGCATCAAAATTATAGAAGACAATACAAGCTCGTCAGAGGGAACAACCAATGTTATAATAACAATTTTCAACAAAATCGAACAAGACAGAGTGTTGAACGCCAACACAAACCCTTTAGAAATAATTTTCAAAATAATAATGGGTTCAAACCCAAAAGTCAAGGTTGCTTTACAGCTCAAATGGCAGGTAATCTGAATAGTAGTAGCACTTCAGGTGAATTAATAAGCGCTCTGAATGAAGAAATAATAGAAATTAAATCCGCCGGTATTGAAATAGGATCAAAAATAAATGTTATACCAGACGTATTAACAATTAATGAAAAAGAATATAGACAATTGATCTTAAATGATTTTCATACATTACAAACAGGAGGACACGCAGGCATAAACCGAATGTTCAATAACATAAAATCAAAATATACTTGGTCAGGTCTAAGGTCAGATATAGAGAAGTTTGTAAAACGCTGTGACGATTGTCAGCGATATAAACACTCTAGACCTAGCAAAGAACCACTAACGGTGACTACCACAGCATCAGCGTCTTTTGAGAAGGTGTTTTTTGATTTAGTAGGTCCGATAGGCAACGAAATCGGTAACGATCGATATATACTTACTCTCCAATGTGAATTAAGTAAATTTGTCGAAGCTTATCCAATACCTAATAAAGAAGCTAGCACAGTTGCAAAAGCATCCGTCACTAATTTTGTACTAAGGTACCCAGAGAAATAGCCCACGACCAGGGTACCGAATTTTTGTCGGAAGTGTTCAAGCAATCTTGTAATGTGTTAGGAAACAAACAGTTGAATTCAACAGCTTACCATAATGAAACAATGGGAGCCCTCGAAAATTTTCATAAGCACATAGGCGCGTATTTAAGAATTCAAGTGGCAAAACTTAAAGATTCATGGACCGAATGGGTACCATTTTGGACACAGGTCATACGGGAGCAAAGTACAAACCGCATGACCTAGTGTTCGGGAATTCGTGTAATCTACCTTCCAACATAACGGAACAGGTAGAACCCGTGTACAACTCCGAGAATTATCCGGTTGAGTTGAAGTATCGACTTCAACAAGCGTGTAAAGAAGGTAGGGATAATCTCATAGTATCGAAACTGGAACTTGTGCAAAAATCTAGGGAAAATTGTTATATAGTTAATTTTAAGATAGGTGATAAGGTATTAGTGGAAAGTTTTCCGAAAAATAAACTTGAACAATTATACAAGGGTCCTTTCGTGATTACGGAAGAAAGGAACCCCAATGTAGTGATACAACTAGGAAACAATCAAGTGAATATACATAAAAATAGACTAAACATATACCATGATTAGATAAGGTGAAATTTGTTGGTATTTGTAAAATAAAAATAAGGTACGTCAGTGAAAAAAAAAATGTTAATCTGTCAATTGAACATTTCTTACCCCGCGCAGGAAGGTGTAGTATAGGTATCTTCCATCCCTATACGAGTTTAGCTAAAATCCTCGAATTATAAAATGCGACCTTATTTCTATTAATGTTATTGTAAGTATATGTTCAGATCTCGGATCTGGGCCACAAAGCAATATGTTCAATATATTAAACACATTGTTCAGCACAGATACCTTGACATCCTAGACTAGTTTAGTAGGACAATAACAATAACAGTATATGACATAATATATATATATATATATATATTTGTATGTTTTCTTGGTATATTGGTTCGTATATATACTGATAATGAAATAAAAATTCTGTTTTGACGTTTCGACAATGTTTATTGCCTTTATCAAAATTGTTAATTGAATTAGTGTTTCCATGTAATTTAGAAAAGAATAGATGATTTCGATTAAATACAAGACATTCCAATATTGTACAATTATAAATATCCATGAATTATTGTATGAATTAGTTATTCTATGATAAGCATTTCAGATCTATCATAACTATTCAAGTTTAAGATAATTCTATGGAATTTAACCTCAAAATTGTTACTCTATAGTGTCATAGTTAAATAATACTTCATCTTTTTTAGGTTGAATTTCAAATAGACAAATGGAAAGTGGCACTTCAAATTAATAAAATTTTGTTAAGTTTGAATTAGATTATTGTACAGTTTCGAAAGATTGGAATCTATTTTGTCATTTACACAATTGTTCTTTTTAATTTGAATAGATTCTAATGTCAAACGTTTGTTGTCGTTTGTTTCAATATTTAAAATTTTTGTATTGTTGTAGTCGAAAGTATGGTTAGTGTCTTTCACATGTTTATTGAGCGCAGTTGATGAATTTTTGGTATATTTGTGGCCATTTAATCTTTTTTCGAGGTATTGTGAAGATTGGCCAATATATACATTTTCGCAATCTTTGCAAGGGATGGAATAAACAGTATGGGTTATTTTTTTGAAAGGTACGCTGCTTTTTAATTTTGTAAAGAGACTTTTCTGATTTAAATAACTCTTATGACATATATGTAGGTCATAAGGTTTCACTATATTACAAATTTTCTCTGAAAGTCCACCAATATATGGTAGTGATATGTAATGCCTATCATTAGTTTTCTCATTATTGGTATTGATTTCACCAAATGAGTTATAAAATTTATGAATTTTGTCTTTAGTTATCGAATTTACTAAATCAATGGGATAACCATTTCTTATTAAAGTTTCTTTTGTTTTTGTAATAGATATAGTTCTCAGTTCAGGAGAACTTAGTCGAATAGCTCTATCTATTAGATTTATAATAACATTTTTCTTATATTTTTTAGGTATATTAGAATTGAAATTAGTATACCTTCCTGACCAAGTAGGTTTGGTATACCATTTTGTTAGAATTTTGTTATCATTTGATTTTCTTACTAAAGTTAAATCTAAAAAATTTATTTCATTATGATTTTCTAATTCAATCTTGAATTGTAACTTATGGTGAAAGGAATTGAAAGAATTCAAAAATTCATTACATTTGTTTTCAGGGATTGCAGCAATACAATCATCAACATATCTTTTGAAGAAGGCTATATTATAATTTAGTTGAGATACTACTTTTTCTTCAAGGAATTCCATTACTATTTGGGCTATGATACTTGATATTGGAGAGCCCATTGCACAACCATCTAATTGTTTATAACAATCATCTTTATATTGTAAAAAATTAGCGGTGGATGTACATTCTATAGCTGTTAAGAACTCATATATATATATATATATATATATATATATATATATATATATATATATATATATATATATATATATATATATATATATATATATATATAATATATCCATACATCATTCATGCAGATTGACGGTATTGTCAATGATTCGCACTTGTATTTATTGTAATTATAGAGAGTGAGACATTGAGCCATAATGGCGTCAAACTCTACGTTTGAGAGTGCTGTGTTTCAATCCCCTATGCCTCCACCAGGACCACGGGTCAGTTTAGGGCAGACCGCCCAACCTTAAGAGCTGATCCCCACAAGATCCTAAGACATCCAAATGATCTGAACCGTGACTCAGGATATTATCTTCTCAACATTTGGTAACCCATCCCCGAAAATTCCATCTCGCACATGATCACACAACGGCAAGGTCAGGTGCCGTAACGGAGTTATTCACCGAAATAAAGACAATGAACTGTGTAGCGTGAAGGATTTTCCCTACAATAAATATGGCTAAAGAAACCAGTAGAACCAGTTTCAGTTCAAGCCTTAAGCCTGCCGTGGAGATGCCACCTGTGATGATTGGCGAAACGTCGGCATCAAGTCGAGCGATTGTGACGGGGAATCCATCCGGAAGACAAGATTTCTCAAGATTAGCTGTCCGCGGAAGTCTACTATTCATTCTAGTATCTCTTGTAATAATTCTATAATTCAATTCAATTTCGTAAATTTCTTTGTTTACTGTGTTTTTCAATTCAGTTCTATTCAATTTTTGAGCATTTTGATAGTTCAATGTGAATCCTTTTATTTCTTCAAATTCTTTTCCATTGTTGGTTTTGTAGTAATAGCTTTTTGAACCTGTTTCTTGCAAGTTCGTCTGTTCATTCAGCCAATGTACAAGATACAGTGTATTTCATATTTCCAATATACCCGATACTATTTGTGTCACAATATACCACGTGATCTCCAAGACGATGCAGCAATCATATGATCCTAATCTAGCATTCGAAGTTGTGAAAACAGCTATTCACACGTTAGTTGATGTACAATCTTCGACAAATATTTCTCTATAGTTGTAAGTTGCTTGAAAAATATTCTCATTCACAAAGATGCAATTAAACAATAAACGATTCGAAAGAGGCATTTAATGCCAGAATAAGATCAAAGCTTATCGAATGGTCGAATGACTCCCGTTCGTTTTGGACTTACGCTAAAGCAATTGGTGGAAACTTCACTCCCAGTTCATTCATTCAGATGATGGCACACTGGCTACCACACAACAAGAAAAAGCTTACCTTTTTGCTAGAAGTTTTGCAGCAAATTCCATTTTGAATCCACAAAGGAAGGACCCTCCCATTATTTCTGTCATCGATAGCTGTATGCCTGAAATTGTCTCTCGTCAGTGCACAATAAGGCTCATTCTACTTGATCTAAATACCAAGAAGTCTATGGGGTCAGATAAAATTCCACATGTCATCCTCAAGGAATGTGCGCCTTAATTAATACCAGTTTTTTGCAGGTATTTTACCCTTTCATACATACTCGTTGTGTTTCCTTCCAGTTAGAATCCAACCAATTCCAAAAAAAAGGAAAGAATATCCTTTCATATAATTATAGAACCACTGCACTATTATCTGTGATCTCTGAAGTGATGCACGACAGAAATCTTTTGGAAAACATGAGGAATACTTAGCTGCACTATTGAATATTTCCAAAGCATTTGAGCGAGTCTGACTCCAAAGTCTTCTTAGGAAACTTCCGTCATATGGCTTACCGCCTCAACTTCGTCGCTTACTATCGAGTCCTCTCTGAGAAAGATCAGTACAAGTGGTGGTTGACGGAATATCCTCCGATACAGTAGCTATCGACGCTGATGTTTCACAAAGATATGTCTCGCCACCAACATTGTTTCTGCCCACTATAAACGTTCTGCTCGAAAAGACCACCTGTCACGTCCACAGCTTCGCAGATGATGGTACACCGCCTCTTCATCTAGAGCCTATATATCATCTTATGAAGCTAGAGGAGCAAGACAGAAATATGTCGATGCAATTAATGAAGTTCTGGCAAACATTTCGAAACGGACATCTGTTAATCTAGTGGAGTATAGTGCAACTGAAGCTCAATCTAGCGCTCCTGGCTCACACGATGTCCTTCGAATATTATGAGTTTCTCTCTCGCGTAGTCGTAGTAAAAGAGAAAGAATGCATACATCAATATATCTTATCCTTTCATTTTCAACTCCCATTTTGGCTGCATAAGTTTGCTCTCCTTAGAATGAATCTCTTGTATTGAGGGGTTGAATGATGTCATGGGATTTTTCACTAATGGCTTGTGTTCTTATGCCAAATTTCGATGAGCATATTATATCCGGTATCTCTTATTTGCTCATCTCTTCGCAATGTTTTTCCATGCAATTGGTCCATTGTTCATCGTAGACAAAAAAAAACGTATTTTTTCCAGCCATGCAATAGCACTTCTTGTATTGATAGACAGTTTTCTCAATTTCATTGTATCTATCGGCTTTAAATCCAGGAATTGTATCTTTTCCACCGTTAAGCGCTTGCTTGACATTTTCGAAAGTATTCAACCACATGATTGATTCCTTGCCATACATTTATTTCTCATCAATTTTGACTACAGCCAATTCACCGTTCGGCAAGTATTTTGAATGATATATTGACATACACATACCGGCGATCATCAAATATTGGAAAGAGTCAATATTTGCAATTTCTAGAAATTATTCCTTCCTAAAATATCATTTTCCCAATATATCAACAACTGATTCCCAGTTCTTGAGTATTTTCTCCCTGAAATCAAATATATAGTTCTCATTTATCTCTTCAGAATGTCATTTCAAGAGTTGTTCTCCCTGTTGTGGTTATATTTAATTTGCATCGTCATATTTCATTGCTAGGATAGCACCAACATCGGTTCAGCTTTGTGGTGTATTGAAATGAGGAAAATATCCTTTCTGAGTTCTCTTTTTCCAAACATTTTTGTGAAAGGCGACAAAGGTGATGAAATAAAATTCGAAATACCTATCGACAATTTTCCACGATATTTCTTGGATTTCTAAAATCATTAATTTTGAACTTGTATAGATTGTATAAGCTGAGAAGGTGAATCAAATTCAAATTATCAATTTCACCTAGTAATACGTGAGGAGTCGTCCTCTACATGTCCAACAGACTCCACAAAATCGTCCATTGTCGGAATAATAGTTACAAAATTACAAGACAAACAATAAAGTGACCTACAGAGTATAGCGTTATAACAAAATTTTACATAACAACTATAGAAAAGGGTACTTGCACGATCCCTTACTTTTCACTCAGTTTGCACTCACTCTCCACTCACTTTTAAGGGTTGTTTGAGGGCCTCATTTGTTTCTGAATTCCAAATTAAGTATCACGTGACTAAAAGAGTGTGAGTTGAGTATGAGTGTCACTAAGTTACGTTCATGAATCTGGCCCTAACGTTGTCGATATCGAGTTATTGAATTATGTAATTGTTGTTCTTATTCTGATCCTATCCGTCTTTGGGAAACCAGCATTTTCTCTGAATTGAATAATACAGCATCAATAACTTTTGTTACCTGGTCTTCTAGTTTGATGGATTTTAAATCTACCATGGAATTGTTATAAGCTGGAACCACTTTGAACTCTGATGATGTAATATTAAACATTTTTATGTGAACAGGTTCCTCCAATTGGAGGTGGCTTACGATCTCTGGTTGTTCAATGTTGACCGGAATGGCGGTCCTAATATTCTAATTCGATGAGACTCTACACTCTACCCGAAGAGATTCTTATAGAATCAAGGTCATGGTAAAAATAAATATCGTATCAATAATTTTCCTTAATAAGTGGTATGCATGGTTCAATCGTACGAGTAGGTTCCTTCATTAAAACTTGCGACAAGTCGTCAAGTGGTATATCTGGTTATGGTATAGGTGTTTGGGGGTTCACGTTCGTAGATGACACAGTTTTTTTTTACTGAATCTATCCATTCTTGAATATTTTCATCCATCTTACGACTTTGTCTTGGTTCGGGTATTGATGTTTTCTCAATTGAGTTCCACTTTTGATGAAGAATCGGCAAATGATCCTGTTCTCTATATGGCGCAGAGGGCACTATAACAAATGAATCTTGTTTATCCTCAAGAATAGGTATATGAGATGCTTCAAATTTAGGCAGAGATCTATATTGAATTTCAATTTGAACCTTAGGTTTTGATCATTGAGTTGGTATTTTCTGAGCCGGTGAAAATGGTTTTGATGGACGAGTAGGTTCTTATTCTTCCATTTTCAGGAGCTTTGATACAGGTTTAGGAGTTAACATTTGAGCGCGATATGATTTTGAACTGGATTTATTCATTATTTTACATTTCCATCGATTTCAAGACTTGATCTGGCTTGAGGTATTGTTGTTGCCTCCTGCGGGTATAAAGTGCCGTCGCACTTCCAGACAGATGATATTTTTCCATGTATAATCACCTCCTGAAGTTTGGCATATGAATTTCTGGACCATGTATCATGTACCAATATCAAAATTGATCTATGTGTTGTTACTTCAATTAATTTTTCATTTGTATTGATGGAGTGAAGGTGAAATTTTCTGAATGTCAGTATTATTGCAAAGATTGGCTTCCTAGAAAGTTTTCTCACTCTATTGAGAGGCAGCGAAGTTGTCCGAACTATCTTTTCAAACCAAACTCTAAAGTAATGTTTTCAAAACAACTTTCTTGAAATGTTCGATAAACTCCTTTAGGATTTTCTGTATACGTCATAATTAACTTTTTAACTTGAGGCTGAAGTTCGTGAACTTTGCATATTCGTCTTGATAGCATTATTGGATAGACATGAGATTCCAACTTCTAAAAGTAGATTTGAAAGAATAAGTATTATCCAATTGGGACATTTACAGAATATTTCATTTATATAGCAATTTCTTCAACTATTGTACATGATCATCGTGAGTCTATCATCAGGATTATTCATTCTATCTGGAGGTGATTGATATAATCATATTGTATATTAATTCTTAGACTGCCATCAAGGTGTAAATATCGAGCTGAAACACGTATACTCATATGAACTAGAACATCGAGATGACGCGGCAAATCTAGGAGATATCCGTAGAATAAATTACGGAATAATATAGTAATTGATTCTTCATCATAATTGGAATAAGTAACTAGAAGGAAGATTGGAAAAATTAATCAAGCATGATGTAATTCAATTTTCATGAAATATGCCTTTTCAACAATTTTGTTATAAGATTCATTCAATTCTAGTTATTGCTAGGTACTAACCAAAATACTTTGATGCTGCAGAAAAGTACTTGAGAATTGTGGGAAAGTGATAGTGATATTATAATTCTTTGTTGTTGCTTCCTCATAGTATTGGAAGCCCTGAATCTCTAAAATCTGAATGGAAATAATTCTAATAGGCGGAGTGATGGAATCAATTGGGAATGTAAAACTCATCTTTGGAATAATAGGCTTCCAATATACGAATACATTGCATTGTAATTAATTTAGATATATCAATAAATTTGCCGTGATTCGTAGATCACTGATCAGTAACTTTCCTAGTAGGAATCGAAAATATATCGCAAATGTTTAGAAACATATAAAGTCATGAAAATAAGTCAAATTATAGTCTATGTCATTATTTTTAAAGTTTATTTCAACAACATAATGTGTTTTAGACAAGAATTGATACTCTGATCTTCATCGCATTATTATGATATATTAATGAATCACCTACTAACTACTACTGTCACCTACTTCTGTTATTTCTATTTCATACACTTTCGAGGGCTGAATTTATGCTTTTGGAGATACTTCAGGAATCGATAATAATTAGTAATAGAGATATTTCAATAATTTAGTAGTTACAAATTAGAAGTGGTGATGGTTGCATTTCGTGATACCTACCATTAGAATTTGGATGACCACTTTACGTATTGATTCATAATTTTCTACCACTATTTCAACTAGTTCTTCAATACACGTTATTTATTGTTTTCCAATGTGGCATACACACAGGTTTATATTTTGTCTTTTGTCGCGTCATAGTTTATGGCTTGTTCTCTCGATATTGACGTCTCCCATCTATCGCCAAAGTTTCAAGTTTATTATATAGGTTTAGACATACTTCATGATTCATGAACATATTTTGAATATTCGTCAATTTGTCTTATCCTATACCAATATGGTTCAGTTTCAGTACCTTGTCCAAGATTCCGAATCGATTATTCCAATCACTAGTTGTGGCGTGTCGTGTACGACCGAGAGAATAATATAAATCGAAGTAGTAATAGTGAGTAGTGAACAGTCGAATCATCGCCCGCATGTGGAGAATAACTAAAACAACTGCAAATTTCAGTACTTACTAGTTTCTGAAAGCACTATCGATTGTATCGAGTTATTTCAATAATCCACTAAACCGATTTCCATATTTGGATTACTCATTCCAATGACTATTTTATTCCTAGAAAACATGCAGATATATATGTATAAATACCACAGGAAGGAAGATGTTACGTACTTCCTCAAATTTTAAGAGAATCCTTCTCACACTTGAAACCGTTATGACAAGACAGACACATTCTTCAAATTGGATCCACGTAATTCTTTTTGTTGAGTCTGCATCGTTATGGGTTTATCTATGAAACATCAACTTCGATAATGATTGGAATGTATGTTCTCACAAGTCATGATGTTCGTACATGTCGTTCCCAACTTGTTCTTCATTCCCACCTCATGAGAAATTATTATTATTATTAATATTATTATTATTATTATCATTATTATTATCAATAATATAGCTTACATTTCTATTATTCATATTTTGCTCACGAGAACTGTCAAAATCATTGACACAGAATCAACTTCACTTTCATAGTACCTATCACAGAGTACGTAATTCTTCTTCTGCGTTCATCTATGATATTACACAGTAATTATTTGTCGAATTTTCACACTGTATACGTATAATATCTCAAATACAGTGAGGAAAGTAACAATCGATGGATGGATAAGAATCATTTAGTTTCCTGGGCTGAACTGCAGTTTCATTTTATAACGAGAGAGTATACAAGTTCGGTTCTGCACGTTTAACAGTTTCTTTTACCCTTCAAACTACTGCAAATCTGGAGTCGTTGTCGATAACAGGTTGCAAATTTTGGAATGTCTATCCCCAACATGAACTTGGTAGATCCTTCTCTCCGATTGAAGTAAAACGGTTGTCAATAACGTCTAGATTTGTTAAGAATGTTATGTGATGACCAATAGGGTGGCTCGAAAAAAAATCATACATCATACCACGGAAAATTCGCCTCTGTGGTAGGTTAGTAAAATGAATTTTGAAAAAAAAATCTACTAATCAAGTTATTTTATAAATTTTTTTGCATTACTCAGCCAATAATAGTCCAAACTGCTATAGTGAAAATCCTTTATTAAAAGGGTTGAAAAACACCAAAAAAACTTAAAACCGTCAAAATCTTTCAATTTGCGATAGCGCAAAAAACTAAAATCTCACTATTTTTGGGTTTGTAAGTTGAAGCTGCACTTGCTGATAAACTTGGACATCGGAACACTAGATGCTAAGGTGAATCTTATGAAACCATCTCCGTGCCAATGACTTTTTGAGGTGCTTCAGTCACTACCTTCACGCAGCGTTCAACAGCTTGAGTGTGACACGGAGAGTTACCAAAGCTCCATTCGTCTGCATCAGCAGTTTCACCGACAGTGATTTCATAATCAGATACTCTTCGTGACAATCGTGATAGTGTAAGTGCAGTGAAGTTCCAATCAATTACTTCAGTATAGTCGGTTACCTTGAAGTTAATTTTTGGATGTCGGAAACACCTCATTGATTCTGTTTTGGAGGCTAACATTCTTGCATTTATGATTCTTCTGGGGCCTAACTCTCTGATGTGCTTCCTCCCATCCACTATCATCATAAAGAGCAAGTTTTCTAGACAGGCAAAAATGCGATTCTTTCGATCATAGGATCAACCACATATTCTTTGGTAGGAATCTTGTGGATTTGATAAACTTAAAAACGTGTCCAGGACCATCTGTGAAGTACTTGCCTCCCTTTGTTTCGAGTTATACAGGAATGTATGATTTGAAAATGAGAGATACTAACATTTTATGTTCATCTGAAGGGGTTTCCATACTTACTTACAGTCTCAAAATTCTGTTAGCTGTTATCAGTCATCGTGAATGGGAAATAGGTCCTGATTCATGGACAGATAAGTCCACAGGGCAGTTGCCTAACTTTATAGCAGAACATATGTCTAGCCGGTACTGTTGATCTTTGCTTGAAATGTTGTGCTCAATGTCTGGTTCTTCACAATCAACGCTTCCAAGATCCACTATTGGAAGCTTTTCACACTCACCAAGGTGGATGCCAATAGGGCCACTAAATGACTTGGGCACAATCGTTCCACCGTCGGAAGCTTGGAAGAAATGCCCGGAAGGTGACTAGTTCAAGTGCAAAAGGCAAACCCCCCACTGTAGCGGTCTTTTGACTTGTTTTCCAATAGATACGTATAACACTGGTTTTCCACCCCATATTGGTAACGGTACCGTCACAGCCTATTACGTCAAATTCGTCCAATGGAAAACCACCATCAGTCAAATGAGAGATGATGCTATTAATAATGTTTTTAAAAGCGGCCTTTTAATGACACTTGGCAGGCTTAGAAGTTGTACTTTTAATGCCTAGGCAGAAAAAGTCCACTTTTACTGCCTATATTTTTCTTCTGTCTATATTCCATGAATCTGCTGTATGTGAGTTCATATACAGTTCTTGATTTTTTCGGTAAAAGGTTAAATTCCACATCTCGCGCCTGGTCTCTTATCTCAGGTGGTGTTAATTGCATCAATTCATCCTCACTTTGCAGTAAATCCATTTCTAACATGACAACTTTTCAAAATTGACAATGACAAAGTAAACAGTAATAGTAGTTTACGTAACAAGTCCCGAAAGTGGTCTTTTACTGGACGAGTGGGCAAATTGCAGGGCGAGCCGCAGGCGAGTCCTGCAAGCCTGCGAGTCCAGTAAAAGCACTTTTGGGACGTATTACGTACAATATTTTTTTTAAAACAGACATTGTTGTACCATAAACTTCATATTATTCAGTTTATATTTTTATAACAAGAACTCTTTATTAATTAACTTTTCAAAAATTTGGTATGTTTGTTCATATCGTATCCGGGACTTCGACGGTAATAAATCAAACGTTGCTTGGGTGGCCGCCTTAACAATTCATCTGGTATAATTTCATCTTCCATTAATTCACAATCATTTTGAATATCCATTTTATAATAAATGTCACGTTTTCAACTAAACGTCAAAATATGTCAAGTTATTTTATAGTTTTAAATAATACAAAACTCGGTTACTATAGAAACCAATTGACCGCTATCTTAGACTAACTATTTTATTATTTTTTTCATTAGATAGGCCGGAAAGTAAATAAAAATGAGTCCGGTAAAAGCTTTTACCGGACTATCACAATAATTTTCTGGCTCGGTCCGACCAAATGAGATTTTCTGACCTAAAAATAAACCGGAAAGTACTAATTTCTGGCCGGTTTTAAAAAAACAAACATATTCAACAAACGTCATCAGCGGTAAACATAGTAACGCAGGGCCCAGTTACCTTTAATAAAATAATTTAGTTATTTGGATATTGATAATGAAACGCAATTTAAATATGAAAAAGTCGATTTTGCGTGGAATTGGAACAAATTTGGAGAAAAAATTATATGTTTCACACGGCAGAAAAGCAGATTTAATGCCTTGGCTGGTTTCATAGCCTCGCTACGCTCGGCTATGAAACACCAGCCGCGGCATTAAATCTTGGGCTTTTATGCCTAGTAAAACAAATAACTATTTTTCACTACTAGCTGTGAAGTTGACAATTATTGCGTCTCCTAGCCTGCTGAGAAGTTGAATTTCTCTAGTAGTGGTTAATAATTTTTTCTATCGTTTACCTAGGTTAATAATGAACAACTCAAAGGTTTTGAGAATCCAGGGATAGTTGTTTAACAAAAACTTATGCAACGTGATTTTGTATACCCAGGAGATTGTCTTTAACGTATTTGCTGCTTGAAATTACCTAACACGATAAAATTATTTGAATAAAAAAATGCCATTAGTTTAAAATTCGCGCTCAACATAAATGACTGATGACATTTGTGAATCATGACCGTAACCTACAACGAGTGCCGGACAGAGCCGAGCTTGGTTATGTTACAGAACTATTCAAACAAAATAAGAGTAAAACCACGAGAACACAGAATTACCAGAAGACGACATTGAATAAAACTGATTATTTTTCAAGTGAGTAACCTTGCTACAGGCTACAGATAATAGATGGTTTTGTAAATTTTAGGTTAGTATTCGACTAAGTGGAAACAAGATTTCAGTAGTGAAAACGATAGAGAAGGGAAATAGTTGATCTCAACATAGAATAATGTGCCCATAAAGTAGAAGCCTTTTTATCACTTGCATAATCGTGGAAGTATGCCAGTAGTAAGTAGAAATCATCTCTACGTTTTTGGTACTGCATCAAACTGTCTGTACAGTAACTTTTTCTGCGATTTCTCGCATTTCTGGCGGTTTGCAATTTAAATTTTCCCTCATTCCGACTTCTCACATGTATACGTAATGTATACGTAAATATTTCAACAATATTGTTTTTGAGAAATGTCATTTAATAGAAATGTCAAAATTGATTTCCAGCCTACTCACTTTTTATCAGACAGAAATTACGCAAGCATACGTATCAAATTGTTTACTTTATTTAACTTAAAAATATTAAATTCTAGTTTAATGTGCTAGTAGTGGAAAAAATAGTATATACACCACGGGGGTGAAGACATTTATAGACCTCGCACCTTATTCCGCTAGGGCGTAGCCCCTCGCGAAATAATCTTGATGCTCGGTCAAAAATAATAGTCTTCAACACCTTGGTGTATAATATACTATTTGAGCAGATTCACTTGTGTAACTTGACCTACATAAGCAGCTTATAAGATGTAATGATCTAACGATTTTTAAATCTTTCGCGCCACCGCAAATTGAAAGATTTTTTCTGTTTTAGAAACCTTTCATTGAAGGATTTTCCCTATAGTAGTTTCAAATATTACTGACTGACAACTGCAAAAAAAATTGTAAAATGACTTAATTTTCGGACAAAATTGAAATTTTAAGTACAATGCGCTAGCTGGAAGTTCAATAATTTTTTTTTCCAACTAGCATTTCACTTATCTACTCCAGAAGCCATTTTTCTACGGTATAGCGTTTCGAAAAAAAACTTTATTTTTTATCAACACACCCTAATGAGCAATAAGGAGATGTGAAAGGGTCAAAAGAGGATGATCATTCGGATTTTAGGAAAGAGGACTTACAGAATCTGAATTCGATATATCTTCCACCTGAATGAGGAGCGTAAGAAATTACGCACAGTTCACATGTGTATTTCACATAATATACATAATACGCTTCGAATCAAATTTTGTGAATTTCACTCCCACCAAGACCGCCGAAACAAGATGAATAATAGGGTGTAAAAGACCAATGTATCCCTTCCAAATGAACTCGCTTTGATAATTTGATAGAAAATCATACGTGAATCTTACTGATTCATGATAAGAATTTTGCGAACGGAGGTGATAAAGCAGTGTTACAAAAATTTGTAGATCGAAGAGGTAAGCCCTCACATATTATTTCTGATCAATTAATTGAGGTGAGTTCATTTATTGATATATTGGCCTTTTACGCCTCCTTATACACTTATTGAAGTACAATATATACTTTTATCAACTTGGAACAAGGATCTCCCGGCTTTGAAGGGACGGTCCTAAATCAATATCTGCACTTTCAACGCAAAACGAATAATGCGATGAGTAGGGAGATCAACCATCATGGGAACTATAAGCTTCTCCAACGGAAAAACATTGCTTGTAAGAATACACCATCTATCTTAGAAAATAGTTGATACTCATTAACCAACATTTTTCTAATTCTAATATCAATATTTCTGTTGAAATTGCGATATGAAAGTTTTTCAGGATTCGTATGTTGATCAATTGTAGCACAAACTTTCCGAATTCAGTTTTTTTAAGATGATACAATTCTGGACCTAGCTCTATTTGGCCTACACATACAAGTGTAGGCAATATTTGAAAAGTCTATTGAACCTGGAATATTGTTTATCGGATAAGTAAGAAAACTGTTTTAGAATTTGAAATTGATATTCATCTTGCGAATAGGAATGCGATCCCAAATTTCAAAAACTATTCAGCATGGACTTTTGGTAATGAAGTGATTGTGTCTAGCTGTTATGATAACATTGGGTTCTGGAGTTATGAGTGAGGAAATTAGACCTGCACCTCAAGAAAACCTCAATCGAAATGTTTGGCAAATTCCACTTTGGATCTACATGAGGAGGACTCTCCTAATATTACTGCAATCGATAATCATATGCCTGAAATTGTATTTCGTAGGCGCTGAATTGGGCTCTTTCTACTTGATTTCAATTCTATAGAGCCGGACAGAATTCTGGCTCTTGTTCTCAAGGAATGTGTCCCATATTGGCATTTTGCAGATAGTTCACCTTTTGATACAATCATTTCCAGCTGGAGTTCAACCAGAGGGCTCGAAAATCGCGAATGAGCGGCATTATAAATTTCCTAGGTAGAGGTCAACAGGAGACCTACTTGCCACACAAATTTTAGAGATATTCCATCCAAAAAATTTGGGGAATCTCTAGATGTGGCGTGGATATCTAATAATAATAATAATTTGAGCTCCCTGTGAAACTTCTGTTATATGGTTTGTCACCCTAAAATTGTCATTTAATATCAAATTTTTCTCTCAGATAGATCATTCCATGAGGTGGTTGTTGGAGTCTCCTCCGATGCGATGGCCATCAATGCTGGTGTTCTATAGAAGCTTTCTCAGCACCATCTTCATTTCTGCTCCATATCGACGATTAGTTGGGAGTAACCTCCTGTCTCGTCCACAGCTTCAGAGAGAACGGTACACTTCATTCCACTTTCTCATCTAGATTCGATATATCATCCTATGAAGCCAAAGGAGCAAGATAGAAACAGGTCGATGAGATGAATGAAGATCTGGCAAGAATTTTGAAATGAGATGTGATATTCCTGTAGAGCTTGATGCCACGAAACTTGGAGCTTGTGTTTTCTCCAGGAAGGCGGATCCCAGAATGGCTAGTACGATGAAATCTTGTACATATATTCATATAAAGTCCTTCATATCCATAATTGGCATAATCACCAACTGAACCCCTCCATGAGACGATCTCATGAGGTACATTGCGAAGATCAGCTCATAAAACTTTGTTTTATTTCGTACCAGGAGCTACTTTACACCCGACAGCTCCTCATAATCTTCAAATCACATATTCTACCTGTCCTGGAGTATCTACTGTTCACATGTCTGAAGTTTAGCTTCAAAACATATACTGAAAAAGCTCTGATATTCTATTTAGGGAAGATCTAGTTGGTGATCTTACCTACCTTTACGCATTCATTGACCTCTCTAGATCATCTTGGAGCATCATGAAGTAATACACGACATTCATAAGTTTGACCATGATTGTCGAGAACATTGATAATAACGTTTGACTTTGCATATGAATGTTTAAAGGGATACTTGAGGGGAAACTCTGCTTTTCTCACTATAGGCTAACTCATATTAATCGCAAAATTGTAATATTTTAGGTTGATGCGATAAGATCAGAATGCAATGATGTATTAAGTTTGACAGGATGGTTTCTACAAGACCAAATCTGCACTGGTTTTATATTCAGAATTCAAACAATTTGTGTACACTGTACCCTTTTCACATGATCCAATCTAGAATTTACAGGGAGATAAATGAATTTGGAACATTTGGAAGGTTTATGATTTTGTTTACAAAATTAACAAGAAAATGTAATACTAATCAATGTTTGTCAGGACATCCTATTGAATAAATGGCGTTTTGAGTTATATGAAGAATGAGAAGTCTTATGATTTGAATAAGAAGAACTTCACTATTATAATATGCCTCAAACGTATCGAGTAAATGAGCTCAGTTTGTCAAGTTTTCCGTTGGTATTCTAGAGTTAGCGTATATGCAGATTATTCTGTATGCTCTTATTTTCACATGATTGTTTCTTTTTCTCATTTTCAAGCTATGACTGAGTTCATTCAATACCATATTCCATCAATGGAAAATCGGAACATCCAATTCTTGGGATTATGACCCATTGTTCCTTTATATGTACCAAATTGGACAAAGCTTCGATATGATTGAATATAGTTAATCGTTTACTACTATATCCGTCACATAATAGTTGCTACCTTGTGATTATATGCAGTTGTTTCCGAAGAACTTTATTCGAGCAACTTCACCACTCACAGATCACTTCAAATAGTGAAATTTAACAGTGATGACTTCATTATGATTTTTTAGAGAATTAGATGAATCATGAAATCCGAGCAATTCTTTCGGTACCCCAGCAAGAGATGAATACTTGATAGTAGGCAACACAATGTTATTCATATCATTTTGAGAATTGATTTGGTTTGATGATCTGGTATTCATATTATTTGTAACTGCTGAAGTTGGCGGTACTAATTGCATATTCCAAAATAAGTAATTCTGCACGAATAAAAATGGTTTTGCAGAATCTCAAATCTTCCTTTCATTATCAGAATCTGCATGAAGTGTTTCTATATGTGATTGAATGTCTTCAATGGAAGAAATGCCAATTTTAGCAATATCTTTTGATTTCTCTATTATGAAGCTTTTGAGCATATCGACTGCAGTTACAAATCGTGATATTCCTCCCTTGAGTCAATCACGCTGTATAATTAGTGACTGCGAATCTTCTGCCATCATAACGTTTTCGAAAATAGCAGCAATTGAAATATTTCGATTTATTTTGCAATTTAATTGTCAAACAACCTGAATTCACGACTTTTAGTGAATTATTCATACATCACCGTAGAAATATTCATTTAATGTCTAAATTGGTGCCGTCTTCTTATATACTATACTCCTGCAGCTTCTTCTTAGTAGGTTTTCCGATATTACTCGGTACTGCTATATCCACGTCGAAGGACTATATTTTGAATGAATTGAATTATTTTCTCAGCTGACTTGTTTCTGCCGCACTAGATACGTAGGTATCTAGCGTATAATTCACTGACACTGGTCTTTTTCCATTACTGTTGCTATCGGAGAAATATGCAGCAACTGCAGTGTTCTTCAAACAATTCTCAAATATAATTTTGTTTTATCACATTTTCTTCTGAAGTAGAGTGATACCTATATCAACACATAAATCGAGTAAGTAATAGGAGAATGTGTATGTAACAATTGAGACATCTAGATCTACTTCTACCGATTCTAATGTAGTTTTGTTGGACTTAAGAGATCGATAGAAATATTCTTTGTTTCGCCTGCATGTTCTTCGACTAGCAATATAACATTTGAATATTTTGCATGCTTGATAAGTACTTTATTCCGGCACAAAATTCAAATTTAGCTTTGAGTCAATTTCAAGCAAAGTGAAATGAGTAAGAAAAGGGGTACTGGCAGTAGTTATAGCAAATCGTGTGCCCTGAGTAAGTCTTATTTAGCCCAGAACGACCAATTTCTGCAACCGATCTATCAATAGCTGCCGAGTTCTCACAGGCTGGATTGATCTTCAAGTTCGAATGCAACGAAGACCGAATTACGCCCAAAACACCGATGTTCAGAACAACTGTTATGACCTTGTGGCCTGGGTATAGCGTGCGGAGCTCGAACAGGAGATCTTGATACTTTGTTATTTTCTCCTCTTCTTTCGGAACTATGTTCTACTATGCCGGAGCAGAGAATTCGATCACATACATTGTCTTGCTTTGTTCATCGAGGAGCACAGCGTCAGGCCTGTTTGCTTTGCTTCCAGTAGATCTGACATTTTACGACAAACCGATTCAATATCTCCTGGCATGTGAGGCAGGATACATATATATATATATATATATATATATATATATATATATATATATATATATATATATATATATATATATATATATATATATATATATGTATATATATATATATATATATAACTTAAGAGATATAGAATTAAATTTTCTGAATTATGAAGATAACTTAGATAATTTAACATAGGATTATAAAGATGAATAAACGTAAAAGATTGAACCATAGGCGGGATTCGAACCCACATTTCTGGATTTCTAGTCCAGGGTGTTTACCAATCACACCACTTCGGTGTAATTGGTAAACACCCTGGACTAGAAATCCAGAAATGTGGGTTCGAATCCCGCCTATGGTTCAATCTTTTACGTTTATTCATCTTTATATGTATATATATACTTTTTTTTTTTTTTTTTTACATTCAAACCTGGTCGGGGCTGCTGCGAGTTCCGACGACATCGCAGCAATCGCTCCAGACAAACCTATAAAGGTGGTTCACCGAAGCTACTCGTCCCCACCGATCGGTAAGTAGCTTCAGGTTCCTAAATCATGTGCCATAAGTATTCTAATTGAAACCAGAATGACTGCCTTCTGCATCCGGTCTATCAAGATCTGCGCCGAGTTCTCACAGGCCGAAATGATTTTCAAGTTTGAACGCAGCGAAGACCGAATTCCGACCAAAACACCGATGATCAGAACCATATATATATATATATATATATATATATATATATATATATATATATATATATATATATATATACACTCGGGTGTTGTCAAAATCGCCAAGGCCCATCTCCCATACGTCAAAGGTACTACAGAGAAGATCAGCAGAATTCTCAAAAAACACAACATTGAGACAAGTTTCAACACGACAAGAAAGATTGGTCAAGTACTGCCTAACGCTAAATCCAAAATGAATCTGGAAACACAAGGGGTCTACGAAATACCATGCAAAGATTGTGGAGGAAGCTACATAGGACAAACTAACAGAAGAATCAACATTCGACGCGGAGAACATCGCAATGCAGTCGCAAAGCAAGAAACAACATCATCATTTGCCGAACATGTGAGAAAAACTTCACATGAAATCGATTTTGACAACACCCGAGTCCTAGCCAGCCTGGAGTACAAAAGAAAACGCATTATGAGAGAAGCTATCGAAATCGAGAAGCGACCTCCAAATCTCAATACAAGAGATAATACACAGAGATTACCAACTGCTTGGAAACCAGCCCTTCAACCACCCAGGAGAACAGTCAACCAGACTAATTCAACGGACCGGCAAACTCGCTCGAACGCAACGAACCGACAAAATCGCTCGAACGCAACAGACCAACAAACTCAATCAGACGCATCAAACCGGCAAAATCATCCAGATGTAACAAGGATACATAAAACACCAACAGGATCAACGGAGATCAGTTTCAAGTTAACTCGAAGCAGAGCAGCAGCCCTGAAGAGAAGACCTGAAGATGGCACATGAGATTGTGCCGAAACGACGTCATATCAACGGTTTCTATCGAAACCAATCTACGACAACGCGGAGTATATTCCGGCAACCCAATACAGCAAACAACGCCCGCGGAAACCTGAAGCAGAACATCAATCAACTCTACGGGGAGAAGATAACCCACGAAACTAAGAAGAGAACCTACGATCCAAACGAAGCAAGCTTTTGTGTACCCTCAGCTTCTTGGAACGCTGCAGTGATGAGGACATCATTCCGAAAAGCATGCAGATCAAATTTCACAAGAATAATTCCAAGACAAACAAAATTGTAAGAAGAACAAGCCGTGCCCTGATTCGAGAATCCATCCAAGACACAAGAAAGATCCTGGACAAAACCAACAAGGAGCTATTACAACTACATCTGGAACTAAGCAGCAGACTACATCCATTACTCTGGAACAAAATAGACCAGCTGTCGGATTTCCGTTCCAAAACAGACGCCGAATGAACCACTGCCAAACAGAAGAGGAAATTTGAAGAGCTGAAGAGGACTCAAAGGCCCAACAAGGAGGTACAGCCGTTGGACATCAATGAACTGGTGTACAATTTGTCAAGTTTTCCTGTAGACCACAACGAACAATGTGTCCTCGCCAACGGATCCAACTACGCTATAGCACCCACCCAGATTCCTACCGAAGACATCATTTGCAGTGTAGAAGCCTCAATAACAAGTCTTCCATCCACTTCAGCTGTCGCCATACGACAGGATGTATTCCGAATCCTGAAAAAAGCAAAACCTCCAAAGAAGAACCTGACACGAGATGAACACCATGCTCTGATGAACCTAAGAGCAAACACTGACATCATCATACTACCAGCAGACAAGGGCAACGCAACTGTAGTAATGGACATCAGAGAGTACGATGACAAAATTCAAACACTATTACAAGATGACACTTACCAACCGATAGCCACTGACCCCACTACGTACCTGGAGAAAACCACCAGAACAAAAATCAAGGCAAGCCAAATCGACAAAGAAGAACAGCAGAGATTAATACCAAGAGAGAAATCGTCGAAATGCTCGAAACTGTACGTCCTCCCCAAAATACATAAAGAAGGAGCTCCACTTAGGCCTATCGTTAGTTCGATAGGTTCACCTCTACAGGAGCTCGCAAAATTCCTAGCAAGGAAGCTACAACCCTATGCCGAAGGAGCCGAATCTTACGTGAAGAACGCAAGCCACTTCATCGAACGCATAAAGAACATAAAGCTGGAACCTGGCCACATGCTCGTGAGCTTCGACATCGTATCACTCTTCACTAATATCCCCATCGATGAGGCAGTCGAAATTATCCCGAAGAAATACCAGATACGAAAGGACATCATCGAACTTACCAAACACTGCCTCAAAAATACGTACTTCATCTACGAGGACCAAAGATACAAACAAATTGAAGGGGCACCGATGGGATCACCCTTATCCCCAGTATTAGCCAACCTGTTCATTTTATGACAGACTTTGAAGAACGAGCCATCCAAACAGATAGCCAAAAACCGAAACTATGGCTACGATACGTAGATAATACGTTTGTTATCTGGACTCACGGAGAAGCCGCACTGACAAAATTTCTGAGCCACATAAACAGGATTCACGAAAAACTCAAGTTCACTATGGAGATCGAGAAGGACAACGAACTACCCTTCCTGGACGTTCTTGTGAGCAAGACAAACGGCAGAATAGGACACACCATATACAGGAAGCCAACACACGAATCGTTACTTGAACGCCCAGTCACATCTCCATCCAGCACAAATCCAATCCGTAATAAAAACACTCATAACCAGATCAGACCGACTAACCGACAATGACCACAAACAACAAGAAATGCAGACCATACAAACCACACTACAACAAAACGGGTTCTGAAAAGACAATATCAGTCGAGCACTAAGGCCACGACGCCAGACAGATCGAACCACAGAAGAAGAAAAAAAAAGTACCTGTCGCCAAAGCCCATCTCCCATACGTCAAAGGTACTACAGAGAAGATCAGCAAAATTCTCAAAAAACACAACATTGAGACAAGTTTCAACACGACAAGAAAGATTGGTCAAGTACTGCCTAACGCTAAATCCAAAATGAATCTGGAAACACAAGGGGTCTACGAAATACCATGCAAAGATTGCGGAGGAAGCTACATAGGACAAACTAACAGAAGAATCAACATTCGACGTGAAGAACATCGCAATGCAGTCGCAAAGCAAGAAACAACATCATCACTTGCCGAACATGTGAGAAAAACTCCACATGAAATCGATTTTGACAACACCCAAGTCCTAGCCAGCCTGGAGCACAAAAGAAAACGCATCATTAGAGAAGCTATCGAAATCGAGAAGCGACCTTCAAATCTCAATACAAGGGATGATACACAGAGATTACCAACTGCTTGGAAACCAGCCCTCCAACCACCCAGGAGAACAGTCAACCAGACTAATTCAACGGACCGGCAAACTCGCTCGAACGCAACAGACCAACAAACTCGATCAGACGCATCAAACCGGCAAAATCATCCAGATATAACAAGGATACACAAAACACCAACAGGATCAACGGAGATCAGTTTCAAGTTAACTCGAAGCAGAGCAGCAGCCCTGAAGAGAAGATCTGAAGATGGCACATGAGATTAAGCCGAAACGTCGTCATATCAACGGTTTCTATCGAAACCAATCTACGACAACGCGGAGTATATCCCGGCAACCCAATACAGCATACAACGCCCGCGGAAACCTGAAGCAGAACATATATATATATATATATATATATATATATATATAAACAAGTTTAAAGTTTCTTTGCCTAATTGGCCACTATCGTGTATGTAACTTAAGAGATATAGAATTAAATTTTCTGAATTATGAAGATAACTTAGATAATTTAACATAGGATTATAAAGATGAATAAACGTAAAAGATTGAACCATAGGCGGGATTCGAACCCACATTTCTGGATTTCTAGTCCAGGGTGTTTACCAATTACACCACTTCGGTCCTGTTAGATTTTTATATTTTTGTAAATATAAACCTCTGAAAGGATGGTAGATCATTGATGAACACAATGCGATTCGATGCCCTACTATAGATCAACTATTCACGCACATTCATCTGAAGTTCAGTCGTTTTTTTTGAAGTAAGGATTGTAGGTTAGTACTGCTATGGTTGGCAGTTACTTGACAGTTCTTATTCAAATGACAGCATCCCGGTTCTTATATATTTCAATAGAACTGACTGAGAATTGTTCTGGTTAATTATAAACAAGTTTAAAGTTTCTTTGCCTAATTGGCCACTATCGTGTATGTAACTTAAGAGATATAGAATTAAATTTTCTGAATTATGAAGATAACTTAGATAATTTAACATAGGATTATAAAGATGAAATAAACGTAAAAGATTGAACCATAGGCGGGATTCGAACCCACATTTCTGGATTTCTAGTCCAGGGTGTTTACCAATTACATTTATCTAAGTTATCTTCATAATTCAGAAAATTTAATTCTATATCTCTTAAGTAATATATATATATATATATATATATATATATATATATATATATATATATATATATATATATATATATATATATATATATACAGCGTCCTAATTATGACGCTTCCCAGGTAAAGGTGGCTCTCCGCGGCAAATACAGAAACCTTGTTCGAAAGATTTGGTCTTCCGAACTTCCGAGTGGGAACAAGGTGTCTGCAACAAATATGCTTGCCGTTCCAGTCCTGCTCCACTCTTTTGGAGTGGTGAAATGGACGGTCGATGAGCTGCATAGACTCGATAAAGACACCCGGAAAATGATGCATATCCATCACAGTTTGCATCCTAGATCGTCCGTTTCCCGTATTTATCTCCCACGTCATCGGGGAGGTAGGGGACTCCTCAGTCTGGAGGGTCTGCATCGAAGTGTGGTTCTGAGTATAGCTTGTAAAGTTCTTAGGAGCTCGGACCCCCTCCTGTGCCTTGTTAAAAGTCACGAATTGGCCGGAGTGGGGGCATTTATCGTTAAGGCAGCACAAAAAGCTGCGGAAGAACTTGGTCTCGAATTTCAGATCAGTCGAGAAGGCCGACTAGAGGGCAACCTCGAGCTCCTACCTTCTCGCCTGAAAGCCCAGATAAATGCCGCGGAGCAAGATCTTACGCTCAGGCGGCATGTTGACAAGCCGATACACGGTGTTTTCTATCGAAACATCGAAACGACCGGTGGGGAGGAGTAGCTTCGGTTAACCGCCTTTTAGGTTTTTCTGGCGCGACTGCTGCGATGTCGTCGGAGCTCGCAGCAGCCCCGACCAGGTTTGAATGTAAAAAAAAAAAAAAAAAAAGTATATATATATATATATATATAAACAAGTTTAAAGTTTCTTTGCCTAATTGGCCACTATCGTGTATGTAACTTAAGAGATATAGAATTAAATTTTCTGAATTATGAAGATAACTTAGATAATTTAACATAGGATTATAAAGATGAATAAACGTAAAAGATTGAACCATAGGCGGGATTCGAACCCACATTTCTGGATTTCTAGTCCAGGGTGTTTACCAATTACACCACTTCGGTCCTATTAGATTTTTATATTTTTGTAAATATAAACTTCTGAAAGGATAGTAGATCATTGATGAACACAATGCGATTCGATGCCCTACCATAGATCAACTATTCACGCATATTCATCTAAAGTTCAGTCGTTTTTTGAAGTAAGGATTGTAGGTTAGTACTGCTATGGTTGGCAGTTACTTGACAGTTCTTATTCAAATGACAGCATCCCTGGTTTTTATATATTTCAATAGAACTGACTGAGAATTGTTCTGGTTAATTATAAACAAGTTTAAAGTTTCTTTGCCTAATTGGCCACTATCGTGTATGTAACTTAAGAGATATAGAATTAAATTTTCTGAATTATGAAGATAACTTAGATAATTTAACATAGGATTATAAAGATGAATAAACGTAAAAGATTGAACCATAGGCGGGATTCGAACCCACATTTCTGGATTTCTAGTCCAGGGTGTTTACCAATTACACCACTTCGGTCCTATTAGATTTTTATATTTTTGTAAATATAAACTTCTGAAAGGATAGTAGATCATTGATGAACACAATGCGATTCGATGCCCTACCATAGATCAACTATTCACGCATATTCATCTAAAGTTCAGTCGTTTTTTGAAGTAAGGATTGTAGGTTAGTACTGCTATGGTTGGCAGTTACTTGACAGTTCTTATTCAAATGACAGCATCCCTGGTTTTTATATATTTCAATAGAACTGACTGAGAATTGTTCTGGTTAATTATAAACAAGTTTAAAGTTTCTTTGCCTAATTGGCCACTATCGTGTATGTAACTTAAGAGATATAGAATTAAATTTTCTGAATTATGAAGATAACTTAGATAATTTAACATAGGATTATAAAGATGAATAAACGTAAAAGATTGAACCATAGGCGGGATTCGAACCCACATTTCTGGATTTCTAGTCCAGGGTGTTTACCAATTACACCACTTCGGTCCTATTAGATTTTTATATTTTTGTAAATATAAACTTCTGAAAGGATAGTAGATCATTGATGAACACAATGCGATTCGATGCCCTACCATAGATCAACTATTCACGCATATTCATCTAAAGTTCAGTCGTTTTTTGAAGTAAGGATTGTAGGTTAGTACTGCTATGGTTGGCAGTTACTTGACAGTTCTTATTCAAATGACAGCATCCCTGGTTTTTATATATTTCAATAGAACTGACTGAGAATTGTTCTGGTTAATTATAAACAAGTTTAAAGTTTCTTTGCCTAATTGGCCACTATCGTGTATGTAACTTAAGAGATATAGAATTAAATTTTCTGAATTATGAAGATAACTTAGATAATTTAACATAGGATTATAAAGATGAATAAACGTAAAAGATTGAACCATAGGCGGGATTCGAACCCACATTTCTGGATTTCTAGTCCAGGGTGTTTACCAATTACACCACTTCGGTCCTATTAGATTTTTATATTTTTGTAAATATAAACTTCTGAAAGGATAGTAGATCATTGATGAACACAATGCGATTCGATGCCCTACCATAGATCAACTATTCACGCATATTCATCTAAAGTTCAGTCGTTTTTTGAAGTAAGGATTGTAGGTTAGTACTGCTATGGTTGGCAGTTACTTGACAGTTCTTATTCAAATGACAGCATCCCTGGTTTTTATATATTTCAATAGAACTGACTGAGAATTGTTCTGGTTAATTATAAACAAGTTTAAAGTTTCTTTGCCTAATTGGCCACTATCGTGTATGTAACTTAAGAGATATAGAATTAAATTTTCTGAATTATGAAGATAACTTAGATAATTTAACATAGGATTATAAAGATGAATAAACGTAAAAGATTGAACCATAGGCGGGATTCGAACCCACATTTCTGGATTTCTAGTCCAGGGTGTTTACCAATTACACCACTTCGGTCCTATTAGATTTTTATATTTTTGTAAATATAAACTTCTGAAAGGATAGTAGATCATTGATGAACACAATGCGATTCGATGCCCTACCATAGATCAACTATTCACGCATATTCATCTAAAGTTCAGTCGTTTTTTGAAGTAAGGATTGTAGGTTAGTACTGCTATGGTTGGCAGTTACTTGACAGTTCTTATTCAAATGACAGCATCCCTGGTTTTTATATATTTCAATAGAACTGACTGAGAATTGTTCTGGTTAATTATAAACAAGTTTAAAGTTTCTTTGCCTAATTGGCCACTATCGTGTATGTAACTTAAGAGATATAGAATTAAATTTTCTGAATTATGAAGATAACTTAGATAATTTAACATAGGATTATAAAGATGAATAAACGTAAAAGATTGAACCATAGGCGGGATTCGAACCCACATTTCTGGATTTCTAGTCCAGGGTGTTTACCAATTACACCACTTCGGTCCTATTAGATTTTTATATTTTTGTAAATATAAACTTCTGAAAGGATAGTAGATCATTGATGAACACAATGCGATTCGATGCCCTACCATAGATCAACTATTCACGCATATTCATCTAAAGTTCAGTCGTTTTTTGAAGTAAGGATTGTAGGTTAGTACTGCTATGGTTGGCAGTTACTTGACAGTTCTTATTCAAATGACAGCATCCCTGGTTTTTATATATTTCAATAGAACTGACTGAGAATTGTTCTGGTTAATTATAAACAAGTTTAAAGTTTCTTTGCCTAATTGGCCACTATCGTGTATGTAACTTAAGAGATATAGAATTAAATTTTCTGAATTATGAAGATAACTTATGGTTCAATCTTTTACGTTTATTCATCTTTATAATCCTATGTTAAATTATCTAAGTTATCTTCATAATTCAGAAAATTTAATTCTATATCTCTTAAGTTACATACACGATAGTGGCCAATTAGGCAAAGAAACTTTAAACTTGTTTATAATTAACCAGAACAATTCTCAGTCAGTTCTATTGAAATATATAAAAACCAGGGATGCTGTCATTTGAATAAGAACTGTCAAGTAACTGCCAACCATAGCAGTACTAACCTACAATCCTTACTTCAAAAAACGACTGAACTTTAGATGAATATGCGTGAATAGTTGATCTATGGTAGGGCATCGAATCGCATTGTGTTCATCAATGATCTACTATCCTTTCAGAAGTTTATATTTACAAAAATATAAAAATCTAATAGGACCGAAGTGGTGTAATTGGTAAACACCCTGGACTAGAAATCCAGAAATGTGGGTTCGAATCCCGCCTATGGTTCAATCTTTTACGTTTATTCATCTTTATAATCCTATGTTAAATTATCTAAGTTATCTTCATAATTCAGAAAATTTAATTCTATATCTCTTAAGTTACATACACGATAGTGGCCAATTAGGCAAAGAAACTTTAAACTTGTTTATAATTAACCAGAACAATTCTCAGTCAGTTCTATTGAAATATATAAAAACCAGGGATGCTGTCATTTGAATAAGAACTGTCAAGTAACTGCCAACCATAGCAGTACTAACCTACAATCCTTACTTCAAAAAACGACTGAACTTTAGATGAATATGCGTGAATAGTTGATCTATGGTAGGGCATCGAATCGCATTGTGTTCATCAATGATCTACTATCCTTTCAGAAGTTTATATTTACAAAAATATAAAAATCTAATAGGACCGAAGTGGTGTAATTGGTAAACACCCTGGACTAGAAATCCAGAAATGTGGGTTCGAATCCCGCCTATGGTTCAATCTTTTACGTTTATTCATCTTTATAATCCTATGTTAAATTATCTAAGTTATCTTCATAATTCAGAAAATTTAATTCTATATCTCTTAAGTTACATACACGATAGTGGCCAATTAGGCAAAGAAACTTTAAACTTGTTTATAATTAACCAGAACAATTCTCAGTCAGTTCTATTGAAATATATAAAAACCAGGGATGCTGTCATTTGAATAAGAACTGTCAAGTAACTGCCAACCATAGCAGTACTAACCTACAATCCTTACTTCAAAAAACGACTGAACTTTAGATGAATATGCGTGAATAGTTGATCTATGGTAGGGCATCGAATCGCATTGTGTTCATCAATGATCTACTATCCTTTCAGAAGTTTATATTTACAAAAATATAAAAATCTAATAGGACCGAAGTGGTGTAATTGGTAAACACCCTGGACTAGAAATCCAGAAATGTGGGTTCGAATCCCGCCTATGGTTCAATCTTTTACGTTTATTCATCTTTATAATCCTATGTTAAATTATCTAAGTTATCTTCATAATTCAGAAAATTTAATTCTATATCTCTTAAGTTACATACACGATAGTGGCCAATTAGGCAAAGAAACTTTAAACTTGTTTATAATTAACCAGAACAATTCTCAGTCAGTTCTATTGAAATATATAAAAACCAGGGATGCTGTCATTTGAATAAGAACTGTCAAGTAACTGCCAACCATAGCAGTACTAACCTACAATCCTTACTTCAAAAAACGACTGAACTTTAGATGAATATGCGTGAATAGTTGATCTATGGTAGGGCATCGAATCGCATTGTGTTCATCAATGATCTACTATCCTTTCAGAAGTTTATATTTACAAAAATATAAAAATCTAATAGGACCGAAGTGGTGTAATTGGTAAACACCCTGGACTAGAAATCCAGAAATGTGGGTTCGAATCCCGCCTATGGTTCAATCTTTTACGTTTATTCATCTTTATAATCCTATGTTAAATTATCTAAGTTATCTTCATAATTCAGAAAATTTAATTCTATATCTCTTAAGTTACATACACGATAGTGGCCAATTAGGCAAAGAAACTTTAAACTTGTTTATAATTAACCAGAACAATTCTCAGTCAGTTCTATTGAAATATATAAAAACCAGGGATGCTGTCATTTGAATAAGAACTGTCAAGTAACTGCCAACCATAGCAGTACTAACCTACAATCCTTACTTCAAAAAACGACTGAACTTTAGATGAATATGCGTGAATAGTTGATCTATGGTAGGGCATCGAATCGCATTGTGTTCATCAATGATCTACTATCCTTTCAGAAGTTTATATTTACAAAAATATAAAAATCTAATAGGACCGAAGTGGTGTAATTGGTAAACACCCTGGACTAGAAATCCAGAAATGTGGGTTCGAATCCCGCCTATGGTTCAATCTTTTACGTTTATTCATCTTTATAATCCTATGTTAAATTATCTAAGTTATCTTCATAATTCAGAAAATTTAATTCTATATCTCTTAAGTTACATACACGATAGTGGCCAATTAGGCAAAGAAACTTTAAACTTGTTTATAATTAACCAGAACAATTCTCAGTCAGTTCTATTGAAATATATAAAAACCAGGGATGCTGTCATTTGAATAAGAACTGTCAAGTAACTGCCAACCATAGCAGTACTAACCTACAATCCTTACTTCAAAAAACGACTGAACTTTAGATGAATATGCGTGAATAGTTGATCTATGGTAGGGCATCGAATCGCATTGTGTTCATCAATGATCTACTATCCTTTCAGAAGTTTATATTTACAAAAATATAAAAATCTAATAGGACCGAAGTGGTGTAATTGGTAAACACCCTGGACTAGAAATCCAGAAATGTGGGTTCGAATCCCGCCTATGGTTCAATCTTTTACGTTTATTCATCTTTATAATCCTATGTTAAATTATCTAAGTTATCTTCATAATTCAGAAAATTTAATTCTATATCTCTTAAGTTATATATATATATATATATATATATATATGTAGAACTGGATTCTCGGGTATTGATCCGCGTTGTGTGGTTTCGGTCCTCAGAAGGACCAATTTCACGACGTTTCGGCAAAGTCGCATTTGCCATCTTCAGGTGATTCGACCGTAGAGTCTGGAAAATCTAGGCAAATGCGACTTTGCCGAAACGTCGTGAAATTGGTCCTTCTGAGGACCGAAACCACACAACGCGGATCAATACCCGAGAATCCAGTTCTACACATTACGTCCGCGAGAACCTAAGAAGAAACATATATATATATATATATATATATATATATATATATATATATATATATATATATATATATATATATATATATATATATATATATATATATATATATATATATATATATATATATATATATATATATGTATATATATATATGTATATGTAGAACTGGATTCTCGGGTATTGATCCGCGTTGTGTTTTTTCGGTCCTCAAAAGAACCAATTTCACGACGTTTCGGCAAAGTCGCATTTGCCATCTTCAGGTGATTCGACCGTAGAGTCTGGAAAATCTAGGCGAACTGACGCTTACTTGGAGGGACAGGTATTTATATCCCCCGTTATGCTCGACCTTTGGACTTTCGAACTATTTCACGCTTGGTTGGTTTCTACGTGTTTGGCTCCGAGTGACACGTTTGGATGACGTCATTGCGACGCTGGAATCAGCCGGAAAGTTTCCGTGACCTGTTGCACGTGCACTGGATACCACGTTCTCTCTTGTTTTTGGTTGTATCTTCCGAATTTCTAAAGCGGGTTTCCATGTTGCTGGTAATCTTAGTCCGTCATCTCGTTTGTTAAGACTATGTGGACGTTTCTCGATGTCTATTGCCTCCCTGGTTATTCTGGTGTAGAAGTGTTCAATGTTGGCTAGAGTCTTTGTGCCGCTAAAGTTGATCATATGGCCCGTACTTCTTACATGTTCAGCTAGTGAAGACGTGGTTTCGTTTTTCGACACAGCGTTTGCATGTTCAGTCTTTCGCACATCAATGCGTCTGTTGGTTTGTCCGATGTATGTCTTTTCACAATTACCACATGGCACCTCGTACACTCCTTGGCATTCTAGAGGAATTCTGTCTTTTGGATTCCGAAGAACATTTTTGATTTTCTTATCTGTTGTGAAGGTTGTTTTGATATCATGACGACTCAGTATTTTGCAGATTTTGTCAGTTGTGCCTTTCATGTAAGGTAGAAAAGCGTTTCCCACTGGTTGATCTTCATTGTTGACATCCTTCTCAATTTTGCGTTGAGACTTATGAATCTGTTTTCTTGAATAGCCATTCATCCTAAGGGCTGCTCGGATGGTTTCCATTTGTCCATCGAAGTTCTCCGCATCAGCGAGACGTTTTGACCTTGTCATGAGGGTATTTACGACTGATTGTAGCTGGGATGGATGGTGATGCGAGTTACTATTCAAATATCGGTTTGTGTGGGTCTTTTTTCTGAATACTGTATGTCCCAAACTGCCGTCAGTTTTCTTTGTTACCAAAACGTCTAGAAATGGTAATTGGTTGTTCTCTTCGGCTTCTAAGGTGAATTTTATCCATTTTATCATGGATTCCATTCAGGTGATCGAGAAACCCTCTTAGTTGTCCTTCTCCATGTGGCCAAATAACGAAAATATCATCTACATATCTGAGCCAAAGTTTGGGTTTTAGTTGCGCCGTGTTAAGAGCTTTAATTTCAAAATCCTCCATGAAAAGACATACATCGGACAAAACCAACAGACGCATTGATGTGCGAAAGACTGAACATGCAAACGCTGTGTCGAAAAACGAAACCACGTCTTCACTAGCTGAACATGTAAGAAGTACGGGCCATATGATCAACTTTAGCGGCACAAAGACTCTAGCCAACATTGAACACTTCTACACCAGAATAATCAGAGAGGCAATAGAGATCGAGAAACGTCCACATAGTCTTAACAAACGAGATGACGGACTAAGATTACCAGCAACATGGAAACCCGCTTTAGATAGTCGGAAGATACAACCAAAAACAAGAGAGAAAGTGGTATCCAGGTATCCACGTGCAACAGGTCACGAGTTACGTTACTCTATCAGGGTAACTTGTTTTTAAAAAATATTAAAATGTTAAAATATTTACTTTATTAGAACATATAATAAATGATTCAAAATAGAACTGCACAAGGCGAAGCAGTATATCAGAATGAATACATCATGTTAATTATTTCCAACACTTGTAAAGAGATAACTTGCAGTTCTTAGAATTATCTCGGGTCGGTTGCCTATGAGTTACATAGTCAGCAGGTTCACATAACGTAACACCTCCATCCTAAGAGAAAAAATTACGAAGATTTAATTTTTTAGATGGATTTCGGGTAATGGAATTTCTTCTCGGTTTGATTTCTTAGTTTTCTTGCCTTCCCTCTTGTGCCAACGATACATCATTACAATTATTATGCCGATAATTATTAGTACGACATACAGGGTGATGGTCCAGACACTGGCTCCCATATGTATTTGCGGAATCTGAATTTCTTGGAATTTCTTCTTGGTGTTTTCCAATTGATGAACCATGCCGTGTAATTCGTCTAGGTTTATAGGTTCCAATTTGATAGGTGGTAGTTGATCTTGCCGTAATTTGGCCAAGTCAGGAATATTTAAGTTTGGTAAATCTATTGATGACACAATTTTTTTGGAATCTTGATAACTCTTCAAGATTTGTCCATTTACTTGTAGTTGACATCCTTCTGGTATTTTTAAGATGTAGCTTCCTTCGAGGGCTGACGTATCTCTATTTTGTGGGCACTGACTGTTCACGATGGTTTGATTAGGAAAAATGGCTATCCATTTGTCGGTGTCGATTTTGAATAATTTTTCTTGTGACAGCTCTACTTCCAGTTGTTTGCAATTGTTATAATGGTTGGTGAACTGAACTAATTGTACTTCACAGGGACTGTCCTTGCTTAGTTGGTTAATGTTCATAGCTTTGCATAGGAACTCGGCTGGGGAAGCTTCATGGCATTCATTATTAGTTAGACCGTAATATTTCTCATTAATAGAAAGGAATTGGTTTTGAGGAACAATGATATTAAAATTAGAATTAGGTGTTTTCATTGGGAATGAATATAAATGATAATGGTTATAAGATAAGTGTTCTACAAGAGGAATTTCGATTATGAAATTAATCTTTCTATTCTGATAATAACTTTTAACTGTTACAACTGATTCGAATATAAGAATAGTATTGTGATTGATATCGAAAGGTAATCGAGAATTTTGTGGTAATTCTGCAATTTTTGACAATTCAGTAGCAAAATCTTCGCTTTCCAAAATCGAGGGATGGAACATATTTAATTTGGCAAAAGCAATAGCATTGACCAAAGTTTCCAGTATTGTTTTGATATTTGTTACTGCACTGATCATGTGATCAAGAAGCATTGCTAATGTGAGAATATCCTCAATTTCAATAATTTTATTTTCAACCTGATTTAAATGAGTACTTAGTAATTCTACGCGTTTGTACAATTCAACTTGATTATCTGTTATCTTTTGTGTTACATTCTCAAACTTTTCAATGGCGGTTTCAGTTAATGTTATTTGTTCCTCTGAGAGTAATTTAAATTGTCCTTGAGAATTTTTTAATTGCGTTATCGCACTATCGTATCTCTGAGCATCTTCTTGGTCTAAGTTTCCGGTGATAGCTTTGAATACTGTACCCAATCCGTTAATGAGGCCTCTCTTTTTTCTAGTAATTTCAAGGGGGATGATTTGATTAAATATTTTGTTTACCTCTAATAATTCATATTCTAATAAATTTTCATAATTGACTATTTCGGTTTGATATTTTTCCTCTATGTTGAATCTATCAATAAGATGTTCTAATTTAAGAGTTTGATCATAAATTCTAGTATAACTAGTTTCTAAGGGTTCTAAATTATCTATTCTAATAAAAGTCCAATAATCTATTATGTTTTGCATGTTTCCTAGCTTTAGTGCTAAGAGTCCTGGGTTTTTGTTGATTGAAGTGAATTCGATTTCTTGTCCGCTTGCGATGACGGTGAGCCATCTGTAACAATTACAGGTCTTTTAACATTGCGAAGATGGATACGTCTAAGTTTATCATTTTTTGAGCAAGTCGCCACGTTTCTATCATTAATGTTAATGACATCAAAAGGTCCATCGTATTTTTGCGCGGTTTTGTTACGTTTATTTAATTTAGAGTACACTTGTGTGGCGTCATTGAAGTTTTGTTCAACTGTATCGTTATTTCGTTTTGCGTGTATTTTAATTTTTTGTTCTTTAACTTTCTCGTAAGTCAGTTTAAGTTTGGCCTTATGAGACTCTATATATTCTTGTAACATTTTCTGTTGATCTTCAAGATCATATATTTCTTTGTTATTTGAATGTCCCAATGTTAATTCTAAAGGGGTATAATTGGTAATAGAGTGTATAGTATTATTGTATGCAATGACTGCATAATTCATGTATTTTTTAATTGACTCGTTTCTATTGTCTTGTTTCAATATTCGAATGTGCTCCAGGATAGTGGAGTGGAATCTCTCTACTATTCCGTTGGATGCAGGATTATGTGGTGTAACAAAATGAATATTTATTTTATGTAATGAAAATAGTTGTTTCACAGTTTCTGACTCGAATTCAGTACCATTATCAGTGATTATTGTTTCGGGGACTCCATAGAATTGAAAGTAGGTGATAAAAGCATTTACCGTTTCGATAGCGTTCTTTGACGTTATTGGAATAGCTTGACCCAATTTAGTAAAGGCATCTACTAATGTTACATAATTTTGACCTTCAACTGTGAACGTATCTGCATGAATAACCTGAAATGGTCTTTGAGGGGTTTCCGTTAACATGAATGGTATTTTTGGTGGGTTTCTGTCGTATTTGGCTTTTTGACATTTTTGGCATTTATTTATGAACTGTGTTATGATATGTTTCATATTTCGGAAATAGTATTTATTGGATAATTGTTTGACAGTTTCGGTGATTCCACGGTGATTAGTTTTACCTTCATGGTAATTCCTTATTGCATCTTCAATGTCATCGGTTTCAATGAGTGGAATTCTATGCTTTGTGCCTCTTATAATCTTGGGTGCGTTGTTATTGAATAATTTAATAAAGATCGCACTGAAATCTTGATACATTTTTTCTTGGTCGAAATTAAAATAGTATGTTTTATTGGCTGCTGTATAATTTTTCAGAAAATGTATAATTTCTTGTTCATTATTACTTCTAGAAATTTGGATGGAAAATTTATTTTTATTTCCTACTTTGATGTGTTTAACAGGTCTAGGGTTCATAGCTACTGATAAAATGAAGTATTGATTTGGCTTAGACTCAATTACATCCTCAGATATTTCTATTCCTTTGTTGGGTTCTATATTGACATTAGAATGCGAGCTGTTGGATAGATCGTTTATAATGGGGATATCAAAATCTTCCACTAACGAATCTACCGGTTGATTGTTTACATCGGAGGTTTCCAAAATTCTTTGTATCGTAGATGGTGATGGTGTATTGAGTGTTCTATTGTCGCTGTTCAGTTCTTGCAATAAATTTTCTTGTTCATCTAAATTAGGAGCAAGTGATTCAATATCCATATCGTCTATCAAGGTTCCTGGTCTAATTCTTGATTTTAAAGTGTTTATTTGTATCCGGGATAATGCATCTGCATTCGTGTTATATTTTCCTTTCTTATATATGATTTCATAATTAAACTCTTCCAGTTTGAGTCGTCATCTCGTAAGTTTTGAATTTGGCTCTTCAAGCTTCATCAACCACACTAAGGGTCTGTGATCGGTATAAATGTAGAACTTACGACCGAATAAATAGGGTCTGAAGTATTTCGTTGCCCATATGATGGCTAAAAGTTCTTTTTCAATAGTGGAGTATCTTTGCTCGGTTTCGTTCAAAGTCCTGGATGCATAGCTTATCGGTTTATCACTGCCTATAGGTCCTTGTGATAAGACGGCCCCAATTGCCACATTAGAGGCATCCGTGGTCAAAATAAAGGGTTTGTCATAATCAGGGTACTGCAGAATCGGGTAATTTGTCAATATACTTTTGCAAGTTTCGAAAGCTTGAATGAAATCATCGCTATGTTCAATTTTCATGTTCTTTTTCAGACATTGAGTCAATGGTTTTGTTAATTTTGCAAAATCCTTGATGAATTTCCTATAATATCCTATTAATCCTGAAAAGCTTTTGATTTTTTTTCGAGTCGATGGTAATGGATACTTTATTACTGCTTGTATTTTCTCAGGATTTGGTCTAACTCCTTCGGACGTAATGGTATGTCCTAAGTAGATAACTTCCTTACGAAGAAACTCGGACTTGTCGAGTTGTATTTTCAAGTTTGCCTTCCGCAATCGTTGAAATACTTCTCGCAATCTTTCTATATGTTCTTGGAGTGACGTGGAGAATATGATAATGTCATCAAGATATACGAAACAAAGTTCGTTCTGTATACCTCTGAGAATATTATCCATTGTTCTCTGAAAAGTTGCGGGCGCGTTCTTAAGCCCAAACGGCATTCGTTTAAACTCGAAATGACCGTTTTCGGTGCTAAATGCTGTCTTTTCTATATCTTCATTAGACATTTCGACTTGATGGTAGCCCGATGCTAAGTCGATCGTTGTGAAATATTGACTTTTTCCAAGCTTGTCCAATATATCAGCTATATTGGGAAGTGGATATTTGTCTTCTATAGTTTTTTCATTTAGGCGGCGGTAGTCAATAGCCATCCGCCATTTTTGTTTGCCACTGGCATCTTTCTTCTTCGGTACAATCAGAACAGGGCAACTCCATGGGGAACATGAAGGCTGGATGATATCCTGTTTCAGTAAATTGTCTACCTGTTCTCGAACTTTCTGTTGGTGAACTTGAGGAAGTCTATATGATTTCACGAATATAGGATTGTTACCCGATAACCTGATGTTGTGCTTTACTTCATTAGTAAAACTTAAGGGCATTCCTTCATGGTAGAATATATCCTTATATTCTAAACAGAGTTCTTTAATTGCTTGTTGTTCTTCTGCATTCATGTGATCCAGTCTTAATGAGTTCAAATTTTGGTATTGTAAACTCTCTATATCCATATCATCCTCTATTATTGTGTCTTGATCAATATCCATTTTTTCTAAGTGATTACATTTTATTTGTTCATAATCTTCGATTTCAAAAGGTTGCGTTATAGTAAGTGTTATAGGGGATGTATTGGAATTTATAATTGAAGTGGTAGCTGTATTATTTTCGATTTTTACTACTGAGGTGGGGATTTCAACGCCATGTTGGAAAGTAATTTTGTTTAAAATACCTATTTTATTATTTGATCTAACTGGTAATTTAATAATTTTTTGCATACGAGGTTCTATCGTTATTTTATAATTTTGGATAGGGTTGACATCATAGGGATAAGACTCGTTTGAAGAATCATTTGTATAAATTGGAATTTTGGCATTTTCTGTTACCAATAAATTTTTGTCAAAGTCAATAGTTGCTTTCAAAATTTTTAATAAATCTAAACCAATAAGTCCATGATATTTTGGATTGACATCGAATACATAGAATTTATGCTTGAATTGTCCTGTGTTGAATATGGTTGGTAACGGGATTTTTGCAATTTTATCGTGATTAGTAGTGTGATGAACGGATTGTATTTTAAAAAGTTCCTGTTCAACAAATCGACTATAAAATCTTTTCACAACATTATTGTTTATTAAAGACTTCATAGAGCCCGTGTCTATCATGAATTTCAAATTTACGTTAGGTATAACAATATAAGGTAACTTTGAATTATTGTCATTATTTAGATCTATCAGGGTTGGTTGTCCATGTTCAGTTCCTCGTGAAAATTTACGTTTTCATTTTCATTATTAAATTGTTCTTCTTCTGCTTGATGTGTAGGTATAACTGAATAATCAAGTAAATTATCTGAGCAAAATTCAGTATCTTGCTCTTCGTAATATTCAAGTGCTTTCGATGTATGTGCCTCATGAATATCTTGATGATATAATTCTTCAGCTGCCCAATTTACGGGTGATTGTTTAGGAGGGTGATTTATACGAGTTGAATTACGCGATGTAGTTTCCATAGGTGTTTGTTTGTATGTAGGTATGAAATTATTATTTGTTCGAAAGACATTGCGTGTCGAATTATTTTTACCAGGTGAATATTGGTTAGTTTCAGTATAAAAATTACGTGGGGGTGCTTGAGGAGAATTCTTATGAGATTTCGACTGATTAGTAATTTGAGGTCGATTAAATTGATTATAAGTGGGAAATCGATTAAATTGATTATTGGTTGGAAATCGATTTGGTTGATGATTCATTATTTGCATAGGGGGTCTACTATTATTCACGTAATATGGTACAAAGTTATTCACAGATCTGTTAACTGTATTCATAGCTACGGCTCTTGGATTTGAATTATTAACATTGCTATATGCAGCACTTGTTTTAAAATGTTTGTCTGCGTACTGGAAATTTTGTTCTTCCATAACTAAATTCATTGCTTGTTCCAAATGAGCAGGTTTTTGTAAGCGAACTGCTAGACCTAGTTGTCCGGGCAATCCATGCAAATATGTCTGCAGCGCAAGATTATCATAGATAGATGTTTTTACATTGCGGACGTTTTCGTCAGGAATCGTCAGACGTAACTTAGTTTGTAATAAACTACGCATATCTTGTACACGCATTCCGAATTGATAAGATGTTTCTCTTGGTTCGGGTTTCAAACACATGAGATCTCGAACGAGACAATCTTCGTTTCTCTGATCCGAAAAATATTGAATCAGTAAATTTTTTATATCTGGCCATGAATTTGCGTCATCACGACTACCTATTAAAGTTCTGGCTCTGCCTTCTAATTTATTGATGATAGCTCTTAATAGCCATTCATTTTTGGGATTATGCACATTAACTCGGTCAGCAAATGTAGTTAATAAGTTTTCCCAAGCAGCGATAAATATTGCTAAAGTTGCTTGATCACCATTATAAGTGGGGATTGCATTTAAATGGAAGCTTTGTAACTCAGCCATAATTGCAGAATTATCAGTGTTAATATTATTTAAAATTTTATTTAGTTTGCTTGTTCTAATGGGGGATCTATCACGAATACTGTTATTTACTTTGAAGTTATGTGAATCTTCGAATTCAGAATCAGACGAATTCATCAAAATAAGGAAAGTGATATAAGGAAAGATTGAGATGGAAATTAATGAGAACTTACAGTATGAATCCAAATGTTTGCATTTCTTAATTATAGATGCTTCGGCGATGATGTCCTCTGCTATCTGCGGCTTTGAAGATGTTGTCCACTGCCCTTTGTTCACTTTACCAATACAACGAACGATGTATGGACGGAGATTAGTCAAGTTTATGTTCACTTTGTTCGATTAGCGAGTAAATCGTTAAAACAAACCGGCACCAATTTTCGCGATTTTTGTCGAAAATTCCACCGTCTCACTACTATCCTACCGACTGCGCCAGTTACGTTACTCTATCAGGGTAACTTGTTTTTAAAAAATATTAAAATGTTACAATATTTACTTTATTAGAACATATAATAGATGATTCAAAATAGAACTGCACAAGGCGAAGCAGTATATCAGAATGAATACATCATGTTAATTATTTCCAACACTTGTAAAGAGATAACTTGCAGTTCTTAGAATTATCTCGGGTCGGTTGCCTATGAGTTACATAGTCAGCAGGTTCACATAACGTAACACACGGAAACTTTCCGGCTGATTCCAGCGTCGCAATGACGTCATCCAAACGTGTCACTCATAGCCAAACACGTAGAAATCAACCAAGCGTGAAATAGTTCGAAAGTCCAAAGGTCAAGCATAACGGGGGATATAAATACCTGTCCCTCCAAGTAAGCGTCAGTTCGCCTAGATTTTCCAGACTCTACGGTCGAATCACCTGAAGATGGCAAATGCGACTTTGCCGAAACGTCGTGAAATTTGTCCTTTTGAGGACCAAAACCACACAACGCGGATCAATACCCGAGAATCCAGTTCTACACATTACGTCCGCGAGAACCTAAGAAGAAACATATATATATATATATATATATATATATATATATATATATATATATATATATATATATATATATATATATATATATATATATATATATATTCTTTTGTTGATATTCTTGAACCATTTGTAATATTTGTATGTTTTCTTGGTATATTGGTTCGTATATATACTGATAATGAAATAAAAATTCTGTTTTGACGTTTCGACAACGTTTATTGCCTTTATCAAAATTGTTAATTGAATTAGTGTTTCCATGTAATTTAGAAAAGAATAGATGATTTCGATTAATGAAATGCGTCTGCAGCCGACTTGTGTTTTAAGATCCAATTAAAACTGCAGAAAACATTGGATCGGTTGTGTGTGAAAGAGTAATGTATGGCTAACTACAATTTGAAATAGATTGAATTTGATTAAATACAAGACATTCCAATATTGTACAATTATAAATATCTATGAATTATTGTATGAATTAGTTACTCTATGATAAGTATTTCTATCATAACTATTCAAGTTTGAGATAATTCTATGGAATTTAACCTCAAAATTGTTACTCTATAGTGTCATAGTTAAATAATACTTCATCTTTTTTAGGTTGAATTTTAAATAGACAATGGAGAGTGGCACTTCAAATTAATAAAATTTTGTTAAGTTTGAATTAGATTATTGTACAGTTTCGAAAGATTGGAATCTATTTTGTCATTTACACAATTGTTCTTTTTAATTTGAATAGATTCTAATATCAAACGTTTGTTGTCGTTTGTTTCAATAAAACTATATACAAATTTACCTATGAATGAGTTCTTAACAGCTATAGAATATACATTCACCGCTAATTTTTTACAATATAAAGATGATTGTTATAAACAATTAGATGATTGTGCAATGCGCTCTCCAATATCAAGTATCATAGCCCAAATAGTAATGGAATTCCTTGAAGAAAAAGTAGTATCTCAACTAAATTATAATATAGCCTTCTTCAAAAGATATGTTGATGATTCTATTGCTGCAATCCCTGAAAACAAATGTAATGAATTTTGAATTCTTTCAATTCCTTTCACCATGAGTTACAATTTACGATTGAATTAGAAAATCATAACGAAATAAATTTTTTAGATTTAACTTTAGTAAGAAAATCGAATGATAACAAAATTCTAACAAAATGGTATACCAAACCTACTTGGTCAGGAAGGTATACTAATTTCAATTCTAATATACCTAAAAAATATAAGAAAAATGTTATTATAAATCTAATAGATAGAGCTATTCGACTAAGTTCTCCTGAACTGAGAACTATATCTATTACAAAAACAAAAGAAACTTTAATAAGAAATGGTTATCCCATTGATTTAGTAAATTCGATAACTAAAGACAAAATTCATAAATTTTATAACTCATTTAGTGGAATCAATACCAATAATGAGAAAACTAATGATAGGCATTACATATCACTACCATATATCGGCGGACTTTCAGAGAAAATTTGTAATATAGTGAAACCTTATGACCTACATATATGTCATAAGAGTTATTTAAATCAGAAAAGTCTCTTTACAAAATTAAAAAGCAGCGTACCTTTCAAAAAAATAACCCATACTGTTTATTCCATCCCTTGCAAAGATTGCGAAAAGGTATATATTGGCCAATCTTCACAATACCTCGAAAAAAGATTAAATGGCCACAAATATACCAAAAATTCATCAACTGCGCTCAATAAACATGTGAAAGACACTAACCATACTTTCGACTACAACAATACAAAAATTTTAAATATTGAAACAAACGACAACAAACGTTTGATATTAGAATCTATTCAAATTAAAAAGAACAATTGTGTAAATGACAAAATAGATTCCAATCTTTCGAAACTGTACAATAATCTAATTCAAACTTAACAAAATTTTATTCATTTGAAGTGCCACTTTACATTGTCTATTTAAAATTCAACCTAAAAAAGATGAAGTATTATTTAACTATGACACTATAGAGTAACAATTTTGAGCTTAAATTCCATAGAATTATCTTAAACTTGAATAGTTATGATAGAAATACTTATCATAGAGTAACTAATTCATACAATAATTCATAGATATTTATAATTGTACAATATTGGAATGTCTTGTATTTAATCAAATTCAATCTATTTCAAATTGTAGTTAGCCATACATTACTCTTTCACACACAACCGATCCAATGTTTTCTGCAGTTTTAATTGGATCTTAAAACACAAGTCGGCTGCAGACGCATTTCGTTAATCGAAATCATCCATTTTCTAAATGGAAACACTTTTCTACATGGAAACACTAATTCAATTAACAATTTTGATAAAGGCAATAAACGTTGTCGAAACGTCAAGACAGAATTTTTATTTCATTACCAGTATATATACGAACCAATATACCAAGAAAACATACAAATATATATATATATATATATATATATATATATATATATATATATATATATATATATATATATATATAACTCTTAAGAGATATAGAATTAAATTTTCTGAATTATGAAGATAACTTAGATAATTCAACATAGGATTATAAAGATGAATAAACGTAAAAGATTGAACCATAGGCGGGATTCGAACCCACATTTCTGGATTTCTAGTCCAGGGTGTTTACCAATTACACCACTTCGGTCCTGTTAGATTTTTATATTTTTGTAAATATAAACCTCTGAAAGGATAGTAGATCATTGATGAACACAATGCGATTCGATGCCCTACCATAGATCAACTATTCACGCACATTCATCTGAAGTTCAGTCGTTTTTTGAAGTAAGGATTGTAGGTTAGTACTGCTATGGTTGGCAGTTACTTGACAGTTCTTATTCAAATGACAGCATCCCGGTTCTTATATATTTCAATAGAACTGACTGAGAATTGTTCTGGTTAATTATAAACAAGTTTAAAGTTTCTTTGCCTAATTGGCCACTATCGTGTATGTAACTTAAGAGATATAGAATTAAATTTTCTGAATTATGAAGATAACTTAGATAATTTAACATAGGATTATAAAGATGAATAAACGTAAAAGATTGAACCATAGGCGGGATTCGAACCCACATTTCTGGATTTCTAGTCCAGGGTGTTTACCAATTACACCACTTCGGTCCTGTTAGATTTTTATATTTTTGTAAATATAAACCTCTGAAAGGATAGTAGATCATTGATGAACACAATGCGATTCGATGCCCTACCATAGATCAACTATTCACGCACATTCATCTGAAGTTCAGTCGTTTTTTGAAGTAAGGATTGTAGGTTAGTACTGCTATGGTTGGCAGTTACTGGACAGTTCTTATTCAAATGACAGCATCCCGGTTCTTATATATTTCAATAGAACTGACTGAGAATTGTTCTGGTTAATTATAAACAAGTTTAAAGTTTCTTTGCCTAATTGGCCACTATCGTGTATGTAACTTAAGAGATATAGAATTAAATTTTCTGAATTATGAAGATAACTTAGATAATTTAACATAGGATTATAAAGATGAATAGACGTAAAAGATTGAACCATAGGCGGGATTCGAACCCACATAACTGCCAACCATAGCAGTACTAACCTACAATCCTTACTTCAAAAAACGACTGAACTTCAGATGAATGTGCGTGAATAGTTGATCTATGGTAGGGCATCGAATCGCATTGTGTTCATCAATGATCTACTATCCTTTCAGAGGTTTATATTTACAAAAATATAAAAATCTAACAGGACCGAAGTGGTGTAATTGGTAAACACCCTGGACTAGAAATCCAGAAATGTGGGTTCGAATCCCGCCTATGGTTCAATCTTTTACGTTTATTCATCTCTATAATCCTATGTTAAATTATCTAAGTTATCTTCATAATTCAGAAAATTTAATTCTATATCTCTTAAGTTACATACACGATAGTGGCCAATTAGGCAAAGAAACTTTAAACTTGTTTATAATTAACCAGAACAATTCTCAGTCAGTTCTATTGAAATATATTAGAACCGGGATGCTGTCATTTGAATAAGAACTGTCAAGTAACTGCCAACCATAGCAGTACTAACCTACAATCCTTACTTCAAAAAACGACTGAACTTCAGATGAATGTGCGTGAATAGTTGATCTATGGTAGGGCATCGAATCGCATTGTGTTCATCAATGATCTACTATCCTTTCAGAGGTTTATATTTACAAAAATATAAAAATCTAACAGGACCGAAGTGGTGTAATTGGTAAACACCCTGGACTAGAAATCCAGAAATGTGGGTTCGAATCCCGCCTATGGTTCAATCTTTTACGTTTATTCATCTTTATAATCCTATGTTAAATTATCTAAGTTATCTTCATAATTCAGAAAATTTAATTCTATATCTCTCAAGTTACATACACGATAGTGGCCAATTAGGCAAAGAAACTTTAAACTTGTTTATAATTAACCAGAACAATTCTCAGTCAGTTCTATTGAAATATATAAGAACCGGGATGCTGTCATTTGAATAAGAACTGTCAAGTAACTGCCAACCATAGCAGTACTAACCTACAATCCTTACTTCAAAAAACGACTGAACTTCAGATGAATGTGCGTGAATAGTTGATCTATGGTAGGGCATCGAATCGCATTGTGTTCATCAATGATCTACTATCCTTTCAGAGGTTTATATTTACAAAAATATAAAAATCTAACAGGACCGAAGTGGTGTAATTGGTAAACACCCTGGACTAGAAATCCAGAAATGTGGGTTCGAATCCCGCCTATGGTTCAATCTTTTACGTTTATTCATCTTTATAATCCTATGTTAAATTATCTAAGTTATCTTCATAATTCAGAAAATTTAATTCTATATCTCTTAAGTTACATACATGATAGTGGCCAATTAGGCAAAGAAACTTTAAACTTGTTTATATATATATATATATATATATATATATATATATATATATATATATATATATATATATATATATATACATATATATATATATATATATATATATATATATATATATATATATATATATATATATATAAACAAGTTTAAAGTTTCTTTGCCTAATTGGCCACAAAAATATAAAAATCTAATAGGACCGAAGTGGTGTAATTGATAAACACCCTGGACTAGAAATCTAGAAATGTGGGTTCGAATCCCGCCTATGGTTCAATCTTTTACGTTTATTCATTTTTATAATCCTATGTTAAATTATCTAAGTTATCTTCATAATTCAGAAAATTTAATACTATATCTCTTAAGTTATATATATATATATATATATATATATATATATATATATATCTATATATATATATATATATATATATATATATATATATATATATATATATATATATATATATATATATATGTATATATATTTATGAATATTTGTATGTTTTCTTGGTATATTGGTTCGTATATATACTGATATGAAATAAAAATTCTGTTTTGACTTTTCGACAATGTTTATTGCCTTTATCAAAATTGTTAATTGAATTAGTGTTTCCATGTAATTTAGAAAAGAATAGATGATTTCGATTAAAACACAAGTCCGCTGCAGACGCATTTCATTATATATATATGTTTCTTCTTAGGTTCTCGCGGACGTAATGTGTAGAACTGGATTCTCGGGTATTGATCCGCGTTGTGTGGTTTCGGTCCTCAAAAGGACCAATTTCACGACGTTTCGGCAAAGTCGCATTTGCCATCTTCAGGTGATTCGATCGTAGAGTCTGGAAAATCTAGGCGAACTGACGCTTACTTGGAGGGACAGGTATTTATATCCCCCGTTATGCTTGACCTTTGGACTTTCGAACTATTTCACGCTTGGTTGATTTCTACGTGTTTGGCTATGAGTGACACGTTTGGATGACGTCATTGCGACGCTGGAATCAGCCGGAAAGTTTCCGTGACCTGTTGCACGTGCACTGGATACCACTTTCTCTCTTGTTTTTGGTTGTATCTTCCGACTTTCTAAAGCGGGTTTCCATGTTGCTGGTAATCTTAGTCCGTCATCTCGTTTGTTAAGACTATGTGGACGTTTCTCGATCTCTATTGCCTCCCTGGTTATTCTGGTGTAGAAGTGTTCAATGTTGGCTAGAGTCTTTGTGCCGCTAAAGTTGATCATATGGCCCGTACTTCTTACATGTTCAGCTAGTGAAGACGTGGTTTCGTTTTTCGACACAGCGTTTGCATGTTCAGTCTTTCGCACATCAATGCGTCTGTTGGTCTGTCCGATGTATATCTTTCCATGGAGGATTTTGAAATCAAAGCTCTTAACACGGCGCAACTAAAACCCAAACTTTGGCTCAGATATGTAGATGATATTTTCGTTATTTGGCCACATGGAGAAGGACAACTAAGAGGGTTTCTCGATCACCTGAATGGAATCCATGATAAAATGGGTAAAATTCACCTTAGAAGCCGAAGAGAACAACCAATTACCATTTCTAGACGTTTTGGTAACAAAGAAAACTGACGGCAGTTTGGGACATACAGTATTCAGAAAAAAGACCCACACAAACCGATATTTGAATAGTAACTCGCATCATATATATATATATATATATATATATATATATATATATATATATATATATATATATATATATATATATATATATATATATATATATATATATATATATTTATGTATATATATATATATATATATATATATATATATATATATATTTACATCCCACTATCTTCCAAGCGTCCCTTCATAGAACCGACAGAGAGCGTCCAGCCAAATTTTGTGGAATATATCTGCGTCAAATCTTGAATATACGTCATTATTTACCGTTAGATATTGTTCCTCCAATTTTCATGGGAAATAAATTATATCCAGTTTACCAAGCAGCCTCGTAGCGTCCTTTCACAAACCAGTCACAAAGCGTCCGAAATATGTATATCCAGTTCATGCACACGATTTCAGGGCGTCCTGCGCTGTAGCCAAGTTTGTAACTCGAGTGATAGATAAAGCGAGACAGAAATTCTATTATTTGTTTCCTATTCCGCATTCGCTTTCATCGCCGTGATTTCATGTGAATATATTCACGCTCGAGCGAATTTTAGCATCATACATGCAGTGTCTGCTATGACAGTTTCTTGCTATGCATTCAGCTGCATTCGTAAGTAAATATCGATAGAAAGTACATTTATTCCAAAATCAGCCTGAAATTTGTTCTGGTGAAATTTTGCAAGTGAATTTTGACACACTTCTAGTCGTTCGATTAACTCGAAATTTGGCAGGTGTTCATCATTCGGGTGTCATATATAAGTTAAAAACAGGATAATTGACGAGCTGCGTGATTATGTTCCGATTCTTTTCAAATTTGGTATGTGAGAGTTTTAGAGGTCGGATATCATGTTTTTTTAGTCAAAATTCAAAAATTCAATATGGTGGCTAACATGGCGTAATTATAATCAGTTTCTATCCAAATTAGCTACAAATGGGGTCTTTGGGGTCGGAGATCATGATTTTTCATTTAAAATTGGGAAATTCAAGATGACTGCTATAATGGCGGACGAGTTTTGAGATAATTCTCCGATTTCTTTCAAAATTGGTATATGAGTTTTTGGGGCTGGAGTTCATAATTTTTTAGTCAAAATAAAAAAATTCAAGATGGCGGACGAGTCTTGTGATTATGGTTCGACTCTCTTCAAATTTTGTATGTGGAAGTTTTAAGGGTCGGAGATCAAGATGTTTAAGTCAAAATTCGAAAATGCAATATGGTGGCTAAGATGGCGTACAAGTTTTGTAATTATGATCTGATTTTATTCAAATTTGGTATATGGGGTTTTGTGGAGTGATAGATCATGATTTTTTATTTATTTTATGTACACTTTGAAATAGAAACTTGTCTTCAACAAAATTTTCTACTTTTATTTTTTTCCGATGTTTTCTCCGTTCCTACAAACATATAAATTTGATCCGCAGGAGTGTCCGAAAAGTATTTTGATTAAAAAAATAAGTGAAGTTCAGTGATCGATTGATAACATGTTTTTTGATTTGCTTACCTTTTCACAATGCAACATTATTTTATCATCTAGCATTTTGAAGAACGTTTTCATTATTTTTCAAATTTAATATTTATGGTTATCTTACTATGTTCTCTGCATGCAGCTTAGAAGTAGCACCTTGTATGTCAACTCCACATTCCAAAACATCAATAATGCGAATACTCTTAAGAAGTGACTTTGATAAATAATAATAAAACATTTCGTTTATTTGTCTGTCGGTATATACTTGTTTCAATATTGGTGTTCTATATACTGTAATCTGTGAGCAATATATTAGCTACAGATAGAGCACTGGAAATTTTTCATATGCAACCGCCATTTTACCTCCTTGTCCGCTTAGGGACAATATGCAATGGTTTTTATTGCGAAATGTTATTAAAAAGGAAAGTTAAGTAAATAATGTCTAGTACTGATCAATTATTCAATCGAATTAACTTATTCAATGTTGAAGCGTGGTGTCCAATTTTAAGGTGATTCTATAATGATGTGTCGCAAAATTGAGCATACGGAACAAATCTTTTTTTATGACATTTTGTTTTTTTAATACTGAATCTCGGATACTAGTCAGTTGAGGAAATTTAATTTTTTCATTATCAGCTGAATAAACCTGAGTGTAAATCAAATTTGAATACAAAAATTGACATATGGGATACTGAATTTCTTGAGATTACCTGAAAATTTTTCCTAATAGTAACATGTTTGAAAAAAAAAATTCTAATAGAAAATGTCTTTTACTTGAGAATTTTACATGTTCATAGATTTTCTATCCAATATTCATATCTATCAATCTAGAGTATCTCCAAAGAATCAAGTTATACATGAACTAACAAAAATAACTTTTAAACATTATTCAATATATTATATTTTCTTCCAAATTGAACATAGTTGTTTTCATGTAGAACCTTCCAGCTTGATAGCATGGAAAATTAATAAATACGTATTGAAAATCAGGCACATTATAGATCCAACTCATTTTGTATCACAGTGCTGACCCTAGGAAATTATCAAATTACTTTAAAAATTATAAATAAATATACCTTTTATTCAGGATAATTTCGAAAATAAAAATCAACAATAAACATAATTAACTTCGCTGTTATAGAATTTTATAGACAAATCACTTACTACTAGTTATATTGTTCGTGAAAAATTTTGAATATAACCTATCAAAATCTCATAGAATGTTAATAAAATTGCAAAAGTATAACAATGAAATTCAATTATGTGTAAGACACCCTATCAATAATTGAAATATGCATGTTCTATCCTCACCAGTACTTCTCTCTAGGCTCAATCAGGATAAAATATGTAAGTATGTTTATTGGTTCTTATTTTTTTTGATCACAACAACAAACTGCACACTTGAATTTACGAAAAAGTAGGTAATAAAAAAGGAAAAAGGTAAAAAGGGAATAATAAATCTTGTAAAACGGCGCTGTGTGTTTATTTATTCAGCTGCTAAACAATCTAGGTAGTTATTATTTTGTTTTTTTCGTATATACATTCGGAATATAGACTTTAATCTTGAGCCAATCCTTGTTTTGTAATAATTCTGGATACTTATCCTTGATAATGCTACATTCGGCCCTTCTTGGTGGTTTCTTATGTTTTATGTGGTCTGAAAAGAAATTTACAACTACTTTTTTCTGTTCATTTGTCCAAGCAGTTAAGACTCTTTTTTTTACTTTCTTGGGAACCTTGCTGTAGCTGCTACTTGTATTTCCATGGTCACTTTCGACTGATGGAATTTCTGTATCGATAGCTTCTGGTAACTCATCATCTGAGTCTGTGTGAAATTCCTCCAAAAGACCACCTTCCAGGTTTATTTCAATCTGATCAAGATTTTTGCCCCTGAATAGACCTGCCTCACCTTTTTCCATCAAAAGCAATAACTTTGATATCTTAGCTGTCTGGTAAACATCATCAGGTAATCTATAACTTCCTTTATGGACACCCATTGTATGTCCCATGAATTGAGCGAGTTGTTCCAGATCGTTATCTGACATGCTGAAAACTTGTGTGAGAGTAGCTAAATGTTTGCGAAGTTTCGTTGTTGTAATTGCCCTTGGATTCTTAGCTCCGCATGAGGAAGCATATTTATGTATTATTTTATAGCCGCAAATTGGTTGTAGTGTACCAGGATTCCCAAAGAGGTACATATTTTGTTTATCAAAAAAATTGTCTCTGCATTTCAACAGCACTTTTATGTGTTCTTGAACGTCCGTACTGAAAAGTACAGGAACACCTCGTCCTCGCTTGCCCCTGATTACTACTCGTTTGAACGTTCTCAGTAAAATCTTCTCTGGCGGAGTTATTATTTCTGCAAATTCTTCGTAATCTGATGTGTCTCTATTAATACATTTGTTATAGATATCAAGTGATAGTCTCTGCAGTTCTCCTGGGCGCCTTCTGTTAAGTAGGATGACTCTGCAGAATATTGTTTCTAACAAAATAATGTAGTTGTGTTTATCGAAATTATTAACTGTTAAAGTTTTTTTAGCTTCATTTGCTTTCATTACTAAATAGTTTCTCAGTAGTTTCAAGTCGCTAGCTAGTGGTACGAAGGAAACTTTGTTCCATTTCTTAATATTTAAATCATCTGCTGCCTGACAGGAAACTTCAAACTGCCATTGTGATTCAATTAATTGGATCAGAGTCTTCAATTCTGCTTCAGCTTCGGCCGTTGTCACTGTTTCTGCTATATTCTTCCTCTTAAGTGCAAGAAGAATGGCTAATTCAGCACATTGTTTCAAATTAGTCCCCATATTGATGGCGTAGGAGGGCGATTGAAACGAATCTTTTTCTGCGTCATATCTCGCCACAGCTTTCGTAGATTCAACAAGTGAATCGAACATGGTTGGTTTTAAAGCATCAAACAGGGATGATATTGAGGATTCCCTTTTCTTCATTTCAATGAGTAATCTCGCAAGCTCCCTCATTTTCCTAGAGGTCACATTTATAAAATGTTTTTCTCTGTGAATTTTCAGGTATCTAGCACCGTAAGCACAAATTAAGGTATCCTTTTTTGCAACCATTGAAATTTCATCAGGTCTCATTTTGGGAAAAACTATTTCCCTCAATTGCCGATCTATCTTCAACCCTGTAACTAATAAATTTTGAGCATTTGCTTGATGTGCTTTGTCTTTCTTGCCCATGCATTTGTTCCTATGACGCCAAAGTGACTGAGAGGAAAAAAATCCGAGACAGTTGTTACATGCTAATAATTTATCAATTATTCGTGGTTTCTGCACTGCTTTACATACGTTATTACTATTTAAAAAATTGCCTTTTTTTCTTATTAATTCAAGAAGTTGATTACGTTCTCTACTTTTTTGAGGGTACGAAAAAATCTTTTCTACATCCACTTCTAAAGTGTGATTTCTTTGTAGGTGTCTTGAAAAATTCAGCACAAGTGTTTCGCAGTAAAAACAAAAGTCTTTTTTTTTTTTTCCTTTACGTATCTCGCCATTGATTTTATATTCTCCTAAATCTTTTAATGAAAGTTCTGTTGTCTTCAATGGGCCTTCCGAAGTCACAACTTCTTCAATTTCATTTTGATCTGAATTATCAAGAGGCCCCGGTGGAATTGCATCTTGAACATTACTAGGAGATTCATTTAGAATATCCTGTAAAAAAATGAACTAATAAGTAATGTTTAGCTTCTTGACCCACTTGGAAATTTAAAAAAAAGTTCTGGATTTAGGTCATGTAAAAACTAATAAGTTTGTCCATCTTTAAGTACGTTTTATAACGTTACGACTTCCTTCAACAGATTTTAATACATGAAACAGCAGTAATATAACTTGAATAGCAAGAATTTAGTTCTCAAAGAACTATTGTCAAAAGAATTACTTGATATAATTCATGTCAGTCTTAGAAAACTAATGTATTATTGAAAAATCAGCTTAAAAGAAAACGTTAAACGACTTTCAAGCCATATTGAAGCGGCTCAAAAATTTCAAATAATTTGTCTGAAATAAAGTAAAAAAAAAAGCAGTAGATACGTTACTATAAATACTTTTGTTATAAACACAGTATATTTCAATCAACAAATGTAATGTTTTAACGACATAGAAAAAAGTACTTCTCGTTTCCATCATCTTTTTTCATATTGATGAGTTAAGCGGTTTGTTACATTCAACAAGATAGACTATCAGAGGTCACACTGTGAATACACTATAATACTAAATTGAGAAATGATCACCATTATCCACTAACAATACTGGTAATATACTGAGGACCTTCCGGCTACCAAGTAGCCATCATCAGAGTAAACTATATCAGAAATCAAAATGTGCCTGTTTAATTATTATTATCTCCAAATAGAAAAGTCCTCAGTACTTAAACAGTATTTGTATTTGGATAATAAGGGTGATTACTTCTTAATTTAGTATCCAATAAGATGATAAATTGTGAAGCACACATATTTGCTACTGAAGATAATTACCAGTGCGTTACTCTAAATATGCACTAATCTGAAAGTGTGAGCATAGTAATGACACATTTTTGAAATTTTAACTAGTCGATCGGACTCTTAGTTAATTTTGAAAGTTAAATCTTGAAAAAAATGCTATTAACCATGATATTCTCTATCAAATCAATAATTTACTGAAAAATCTTGTCTTCCGAATGGATTCCGCGTCACGATAGCTCGACTTGATGCCGACGTTTGCCAACCATTACAGGTGGCATCTTCAGGGCAGGCGGTTTCAGTTCAAGCCTCAATCCTGCCCTGAAGATGCCACCTGTAATGGTTGGCGGAACGTCGGCATCAAGTCGAGCTATTGTGACGCGGAATCCATCCGGAAGACAAGATTTTTCAAGATTAGCTGTCCGCGGAAGTCTACTATCCAACAATAATTTACTTCATCTCTCATTTATTCACTAGCCCGATTATTGTTGTTAGATAATTCTTAATAGTTACATACCTCATCACTTCTTGAGACATCGGGCACATAATCCGGGTCGGCCACACTATTGTCATTATTGGAATAATATAACTGAAATGTTACATTTAAAATTTACTATACTATATTCTACATTTACCTCCTCATCTTCAATGTAATCGGGATCGAAATTATTCAGACATTCCAAAACATTTGTCCGAAAAAACAAGAACTCTACTATACACTATGCTTCAAATTGCTAATAAATTATCATCCATCTACCGAGGACAAAACAGTGATCAAGTATGCTTGGAGACTTTCTCTCCGGGACCTCTGAACTGAGCACAAGGGTGCCCTGGTAGAAGTTATGGACATAGACTTTGATTTCCGTTCAATGATCATATCATATCTTTTGAAATTTGATATAATTAACGTATATACAGAGTGATTAATTGACACTGTTCAAAATTTGGACGTCCCAATAATAATAACAGGAGTAAATCAGATTTACTTAACGAAAATATTTTTTAAATACCGAAAAATAGATTCCTACTAGAATTCCGTGTACCTAAGAATTTTGGAAACTTTTAACTATTGAGTAAAAATTTGAATCCACATCGTGATACTTGAAGTTGTCCACTGCCTCCATTTTAGGAGCAATAATGATCAATGTTTCGCAATGAACATGAGATGCTCTGACGTTTATTTATCATATTTTGAGGCGGTGCACTATGTACTGGCTGTGCACAACAAAAATTTCGTCAGATTTTGGGATAGCGTTAATAAGAAACGGGTTTTAGTAGTATAAAAGTGAACGAGAAAAGAGATTTATTTTGAAGATGCCTGTACATAGTATAACCTGTACCTGTATTTTCAATCCCTAAACATATCTGCAATAATTTTCGAGTTATTAAGGGTTTTTGATTCCGAAATTGTGACGTTTCAATACCAAGTCATTATCTACTATTTTCGGGTTATTCTATTCTGAGGTTATCGAAATGGAAAATCAAGAATATTCAAACGATATTTTGAACACATTATAGTCTTGGAGAATATGACGGAATTATTCAAAGATCTGTAGGTAAATAACTTTAAGAATCATGATGTATTTCCAACATATTACGAAAATATCAAATATTTCTAGAACAGTTGTTACATATAGGGATAATAATCCATGAAACAAAAAAGCTGTGATTGTTCGGCTCTGCTTCGCTCCGGCTCACAGGTTTATAACGTTGCCGTTTGCAACAGAGACAGTTCAAGTCGATATCTCCATTACTTTTTGAATTATCGTGCTTACAAAAGACAGAATTTCATTCTTTAATAGAAATCAATATAAGTACACTTTTCGAGATTAACTGTATTATTATTTTCCTGAAATGTAGAACTTACAAACAAAGTGAGAAAATTGATAACCCTTTCTGCAAGGCTATGCGAGTGGTATAGCTAATAATAATAAGAATCAAAAAATACTAAAAAACAATAAATCACGCTAATCGGAATGTTGATAGCAGCCTCCGGTATTCCCAGAAGCTAGAAATTTGGATTCGACAATTTAAAATTTCAAGTCCAACACATCAGATTTTATATTATAAGGTACAATACATGAATACGCTCAACACCAATATATAATAAAATACCTAATACAGTTACGTCGGCGAATAATTAACTCCATAACACTAATTCACAACGGTATCAAAGACAAATATTATCATACTAGTTTCGTATATCTTATGCAACAGAGACATAACCTATTTCATGTCTTCAGTAGCTGTTCTGAATGTAAAAGTGATTGCCATCCTATCTTGTTACTCTATAATAATAAATTATTACAATGGGTACTTACCAAGTTCCAATTTTCAATTTTCAATTTTTCTTGTTTTCGTTTGTTGTGCAACGTGAGCTTTTCTGATTAAAATTGATTCGATGAGGTCGCTCAGTGCTTAGTGAAATTAGTTTAAGAAATCCCGCGCTTTATTTGAGTTGAATTAATCAAACATCTGATGATGGTCGTGAGACCAAAACGTACGTAAAGACAAGAACGAAATAAACACATGTAATTGTGACCTATTTCCAGAGAATTTACATATAATTAATTCATAAATGATTGTAACTAGTTTCGGTAACATCGTAGCTTCTTCAATTATTGAATTATAGAAAATCAAACTTTTGTTGTTTTATCTAAGTAGTGAACACGGACGTGACGTCGGTCTCAATGGCAACTGGTAAGAAATTATGAAAATAAATAATGAACGTCGATGCTAATTTGACCTAAAAGTTTTGATTTAGTTCATGTGCCTATTTATGGGTTAAGTAATCATTTCGCGACGCAATAATCTACAATGATTTACCTGGGATAGATCCCTCTCTTCACAAATTATCTTGCTTATTATACAACTTCAAAGTTTTTTAGGGTAATACTAATAATTTATCGAGCCAGAAATTGTGAAAATATGCAGGTAGGTTATATGGAGAAATATTTTGGTGAATAACGATGATTTTGCAAGGAACACTTCAGCATTCTATTTTATTATATTTGAAAAAATATCTACTTACTTCAGTTTCTTCAATTGTATCATTTCCATAATCTACAATTGCTCTATTATCGTCATGTATGGAATCATCTGAGGAGCTTATTAAGCTATGTTGAATTGAATTTATATTGGGGGATAACGGTCGATTACAAAACCAACGACTACGTCGAAGTTGTGTCCCATTGATTTTCGTGCATTCATACTAAAATACACATTGATCAAATAGTTACTAGTTTTAATATCAAATAGTTACTAGTTCTAAAAAACTATCGTTTGCTTACATATTCCTCTGGAAATATACTCATTTTGTCGTGACTCGTGTTGCTGCACCAGAAGTAACTGAACTCAGATCCAGATCACTGAGCTAACTAAGCACATGATGCGCGCGGTATACGTATAACACTCAGTCATAGTCGTAACGGCGGTCAACTACATCACAAAGGACAAAGCCGTAACAGACAGCTAAGAAGAAGCGGCGCATAGTTGCCAAATCTTGGACGCTTCGTAAGCGAGTCAATAAAAGGAGGTATACGCAGCAAACGTATATTGAGAACGCATTTAATTCCTCTGGTGGTCAACGTGTTGAACTGAAAATATACGGCGATATACGAATTCCGTACGTTGGGGTATAATCCTAGCGTCCTGGTCAATTTTCGGCAATGAGTTCTAATCACGTTTCGGAGCACCCACAAAAAATTTCTATGGGGATACATCCGAGCGTCCATATACGGACGCTTTGTTGGAGACGGACGCTCGGAAGATAGTAATCGGGCAATGTACGGACGCTTCGTTATCAAAAGGATGTAAATATATATATATATATATATATATATATATATATATATATATATATATATGTATATATATATATATATATATTTATACTTTTTTTTTTTTTACATTCAAACCTGGTCGGGGCTGCTGCGAGCTCCGACGACATCGCAGCAGTCGCGCCAGAAAAACCTAAAAGGCGGTTAACCGAAGCTACTCCTCCCCACCGGTCGGTAAGTAGCTTCAGGTTCCTAAATCGTGTGCCCTAAGTATTCTAATTGAACCCAGAATGACTGCCTTTTGCATCCGGTCTATCAAGATCTGCGCCGAGTTCCTACAGGCCGGAATGATCTTCAAGTTTGAACGCAGCGAAGACCGAATTCCGCCCAAAACACCGATGATCAGAACCACTAATACGACCTTGTGGCCTGGGTATAGCGTGCGGAGCTCGAACAGGAGATCTTGATATTTTGTCCATTTTTCCTCCTCTTTCAAGACTATGTTCTTCTCTGCCGGAGCGGAGAATTCGATGACATACATAGTCTTGATTAGTTTATCGAGGAGGACAACGTCAGGCCTATTTGCTTGTATGGACCTGACGGTCGAAAACGGATAATTCCAGAAGATCTGGCATTTTTCGTTTCCGACAATGGACTCAATATCTCCTGGCATGTAAGGCAGCACCGGCTCTTGGTCTATTCCGTACGAGTGCCTTAGATGGTAATACAGCACCCGTAGGGCCGCATTATGGCGATGGGTGTACGCCGAGGCCGCTTTTGCCGGACATGCCGACAGAAGGTGGAAAAGCGTCTCAGGCACCTTTCGACAGGCCCTGCAGCTGACATCAGGGACCTGCACACCCATCACATTGCGGCGATAGACCAAGGTGTTAATTACGCCATCTTGGCAAGCTGCGGTAAATCCCTCAGTCTCGGATGTAAGCCCGGCTGACCTTAGGTAGCCGAAGGTCAGCCTAGTTGACAAGCCGAGCGTTTCGATGTTTCGATAGAAAACACCGTGTATCGGCTTGTCAACATGCCGCCTGAGCGTAAGATCTTGCTCCGCGGCATTTATCTGGGCTTTCAGGCGAGAAGGTAGGAGCTCGAGGTTATATATATACATATATATATATATATATATATATATATATATATATATATGTGTATATATATATATATATATATATATATATATATATATATATATATATATATATATATATATATATATATTCAGGTTTCCGCGGGCGTTATATGCTGTATTGGGTTGCCGGGATATACTTCGCGTTGTCGTAGATTGGTCTCGATAGAAACCGTTGATATGACGACGTTTCGGCACAATCTCATGTGCCATCTTCAGGTCTTCTCTTCAGGGCTGCTGCTCTGCTTCGAGTTAACTTGAAACTGATCTCCGTTGATCCTGTTGGTCTTTTATCTATCCTTGTTACATCTGGATGATTTTGCTGGTTTGATGGGCTCTACGAAATACCATGCAAAGATTGCGGAGGAAGCTACATAGGACAAACTAACAGAAGAATCAACATCCGACGTGAAGAACACCGCAATGCAGTCGCAAAGCAAGAAACAACATCATCACTTGCCGAACATGTGAGAAAAACTTCACATGAAATCGATTTTGACAACACCCGAGTCCTAGCCAGCCTGGACCACAAAAGAAAACGCATCATAAGAGAAGCTATCGAAATCGAGAAGCGACCTTCAAATCTCAATACAAGAGATGATACACAGAGATTACCAACTGCTTGGAAGCCAGCCCTTCAACCACCCAGGAAAACAGTCAACCAGACTAATTCAACGGACCGGCAAACTCGCTCGAACGCAACGAACCGACAAAATCGCTCGAGCGCAACAGACCATCAAACTCAATCAGACGCATCAAACCGGCAAAATCATCCAGATGTAACAAGGATAGATAAAAGACCAACAGGATCGACGGAGATCAGTTTCAAGTTAACTCGAAGCAGAGCAGCAGCCCTGAAGAGAAGACCTGAAGAAGGCACATGAGATTGTGCCGAAACGTCGTCATATCAACGGTTTCTATCGAAACCAATCTACGACAACGCGGAGTATATCCCGGCAACCCAATACAGCATACAACGCCCGCGGAAACCTGAAGCAGAACATATATATATATATATATATGTAGAACTGGATTCTCGGGTATTGATCCGCGTTGTGTGGTTTCGGTCCTCAAAAGGACCAATTTCACGACGTTTCGCAAAGTCACATTTGCTGTCTTCAGGTGATTCCACCGTAGAGTCTGGAAGATCTAGGCGAAGTGACAATTATGACTTGGAGCGACAGGTATTTATATCCCCCCTTATGCTTGACCTTTGTACTTTCGAACTATTTCACGCTTGGTTGATTTCTACGTGTTTGGCTCCGAGTGACACGTTTGGATGACGTCATTGCGAAGCTGGAATCAGGTGGAAAGTTTCCGAGACCTGTTGCATGTGCACTAGATATCACGTTCTCTCTTGTTTTTGGTTGTATCTCCCGACTTTCTAAAGCGGGTTTCCATGTTGCTGGTAATCTTAGTTCGTCATCTCGTTTGTTAAGACTATGTGGACGTTTCTCGATCTCTATTGCTTCCCTGGTTATTCTGGTGTAGAAGTGTTCAATGTTAGCTAGAGTCTTTGTGCCGCTAAAGTTGATCATATGACCAGTATTTCTTACATGTTCAGCTAGTGAAGACGTGGTTTCGTTTCTCGACACAGCGATTGCATGTTCTGTCTTTCGCACATCAATGAATCTGTTGGTCTGTTCGATGTATGTCTTTTCACAATTACCACATGGCACCTCGTACACTACTTGGCATACTAGAGGAATTCTGTTTTTTGGATTCCGAAGAACATTTTTGATTTTCCTATCTGTTGTGAAGGTTGTTTTGATATCATGACTTCTCAGTATCTTGCAGATTTTGTCAGTTGTGCCTTTGATGTAAGGTAGAAAAGCGTTTCCCACTGGGCGATCTTCATTGTTGACATCCTTCTCATTTTTGCGTTGAAAGTTGTTAATCTGCTTTCTTGAATAGCCATTCATTGTAAGGGCAGCTCGGATGGTTTCCATTTCTCCATCGAAATTCTCCGCATCAGCGAGACGTTTTGACTTTGTCATGCGGGTATTTACGACTGATTGTAGCTGGGATGGATGGTGATGCGAGTTACTATTCAAATATCTGTTCGTGTGGGTCTTCTTTCTAAATACTGTACATTATGTATCACTACCATATATTGGTGGTCTTTCTAAAAAATTATGTGATATAGTAAAACCTTATGACCTACATATATGTCATAAAAGTTATTTGAATTAGAAAAGTCTCTTTACTAAACTAAAAAGCAGCGTACCTTTAAAAAGATCACACACTGTTTATTCCATCCCTTGTAAAGATTGCGGAAAGATTAACATCGGCCAATCTTCCCAATTCCTCGGAAGAAGATCGAATGGGCACAAATATACCTAAAATTCATTAAAAAAAAACAATTGTGTAGATGACAAATAAGATTCTAGTCTTTCGAAACTTCACAATAATCCCATTCAAACTTAACAAAATTCTATTATTTTGAAGTACCACTTGTCTATTTAAAATTCAACCCGAAAAAGATAACATATTATTTAACTATGAAACTATGAATAACAATTTTGAGGTTGAATTCCATAGAATTATCTTAAACTAGATTAGTTGTTGATAATATATGTGGGATAATAATCATAGAATAACTTATTCATACAATAATCATAGATATTTAGGATTGCATAATCTTGGAATGTCTTATGTTTAGCAATCAGGAAAAATTGTCTAAGGCGGAAAAACCTATCAAATTCGTCTGTTTTAAGCCCGCGATCACCGGTTGAGAGGATCAGGACAAAGGTCATTGGTGAAAAATTTGTCTACAGTTATTTCTACAATATTTTCTTCATTTATATGGATGAATTTGCTTGCTCTGATATTATATTGTTATCCGATTTCACTTAAATTTTGGACCTAGCTCATAAAATGTGAATAAATAGAAACTGTACAGAACATCCCCGTTACCCCTATAAAAGTTTTTAAATTCTTACAATCAATTTTCGGAATAGATTTCAACTGTCAAAATTTTGGGAAATCAAAATGTATTGTCGTAGAATCCATTGAGAATGATATTTATTCCTGGGAGCCAAAGCGATGCATGGAGATTCATTCCTAAAAGAAAAATCATATAAATTCCCAGTAACATTGTGAACCTCAAGATGATCAGTTGCATAGTTCCTACAACTGAAAGATATAGTAAGTCTAGTTCATTCCGAAGTTTCAGACTCACCTTCTAATGATAGATATTTTGAGAAGTTTCAAATTACCTGCGCGTTACAATGAATAATTTTAGCTCTCGACGCGAGGTTGGCAGAAATGGTAGAATGAACACATTATTCTTATATCTCAATCTTAATATGTAGAAAAAAACGATTTATTCTAAATACTTAGATTCATACACTGAACAATTGTTACATGAAACAAAATGTTGGACTTTTCATTTTACATTAAAATTAATATTATTAAGTTGTGTGGAAAGCTATATTATGATAATGCTAGTGGTGGAATTTTGTCTACGAAGCTTCAAGATCCAAGAGTGCCTTAATATATCAACATTTCAGGTATTCAAAGCAATATAAAATTTCCAATTCAAAAATATGTTTGAATGTTTATATCGTCTTCCAGTGCGGAACTGCTCGGCATATGACTAAGAAACGCCCGGTATATCACTGAGAAAGGCTCAGTATATTACTGAGAAAGGTTTAGAATAAATACGTTAAACACTCACCGTTTTTGCACATGCTCGGCAAAATAGTTTACCACTAGCATACTTCAACCATATAGTCTCTTATCCACTCGTCCACGGTAGACATTTATTTCTGCTTCTCAACATTCAATAAAATGGAGATCACGTATAAATACGGAAGTTTTGCCGAGCCCTTGACAAACAAGCTTTGCTTTTTTTGATATTCATAAGAAGAGCATGACTAGCAGAATACTAGTATCAGCATGAACGGCATCATGTTAAGAATTATTGTCGATACAAAATGTTTTGATAGCTTCAAATAATGGCATTCTTTTATACACATATCTATCACATCCTTGAATGTGAAATGTGAATTAAATAAGTTATAATCTAAAAAGAAGCGATAAAGCTGCAAACTTTAAAAATGCAATAGAACCTGCTTCTTCGCTTCAACAAGTGCATTCCAACACAATGGTGAAAAATCATTCTTAGCAGTTAATGTTGAAAAATCAAAGGAAATAGAGGATAACAATATAAACTTTTTGCCACAATTTGTAACTAACCAGGTGTTTGCAAATAAAATGGAATAGTCTCTGTGAAAATATGTATCATGGTGTAACTCCAAGATCTACAACACAAATGACCAATGAATCTGCCAGAAAGATTTCTATATTGTAGTCATAAAATAACAATTAAATGGCAGGCAAAGATTGGTTAACAGGTTACATGAGCCGTTAGTTGGATCTGACAAGCTTAGCCAAGAAGAATCTTTGAGCAAATTGAAAACTATTTTTAATAGCACGTTGCAGCATCTGACATATTCACTTTAGATGAAACTGTCATAACCGTTCCGATAACTCATGCACCGAAGGAACAACATCACGTGGGCCAAGTAACGTGAAAGAGAACAATTAATAACTCAAGTTGGTATCATCTGAGCTCAGCGGACTGCCATCCTCCAATTTAGATATTTCTAAGAGTGGAACGTGACGCACATAGGATGATGTTCCCCAGAGTATGGTGTTCTGGAGCTGGTTTACAAATTGAGGAGGATGACGAGTTAAAAAGCATTGAAGAACATTCAGTTACTGGAACACCCTCATCATTCGGTAAAGATATTCTTCCGTAGCAAGATTTCCTTTGTTCATACTAATAGACCTGCTGTAGAGACCACATCAATTTCGGGCCCATCTAGAGCAAGTCCTAGCAGCCATGAGGAATATTCTCAACCTAGCTATGTTTCTTCATCTCATGTTATGGCATATCTTAAAGGCCCTCCTAGGAAAATTTCAAATTAGAGTACCAACGGAAAAGATCTTTTATAGATCGGATACACTTGGAAGGAACGAGAATGCTAATAAGCAATGGAAAAGAAAATCGATAAATTGTCGAATCGTCTCCGTCTAGTGGAAATGAAACTGTCTTCAAACACTAGTATTCTATATAGGAGCCTGAAATCGAGAGCCTGATGACGAAACACCTCTGCTTGAATGTATTGATATTAGAAGTTTCTCAATTTACAAAGTGCATCGGAAAAAGTGTTTTAGGAAATGTTTGTCAAAAATTGAAGATCAAGTCATAGATGAATATAACATGAAGTTACTCAAGAAGCAAGTTGCATCAAAAAGATTTACATTTTCAAAGGAGCCTTGGAATATATATTTCAAAATTGCCTAATCCGCTTAAGGACCGAAGCGTGAGATATTTGAATATGTTGTATTCCCACGTTGATCTCACAGAATACAGTCTTTTTAAAATAACCTATACGTATTTTGGGTTGAAATTTTTTTCATTGAATTTTATTTTTATGAAGGGCTAACCAACAAGGGATGTCAGTTGGGGGAAGTCAGGTTAGTGATAAGTTGGTGGGAAGTCAGAGGAAGAGAAAAGGAGTCAGAGAAAGTTGTTTCATATAAATCTTCAAGGTCAATGATAAAAAAATGTGTCTGCGGTTTTTTTTAAATATTTTGTTCATTTATATAGATGAATTTCTATGCTTTGATATAATACTGTAATTTGATCTCACTTGAATTTTGTCTATAACTCATATAGTATGAATAACAAAGACTGTACAGAACTATAACTTTTTGAAATTCTTAAAATTAATTTTCGAAAGAGATCTCAACTATCCAAATGAATTATTTTGTGAAATCAAAATGTATTGACACTTGTAGAATTCATTGAGAATGCTATTTCTCCCTGTTAGCCGAAGGGGTCAGGTAATGAATCCATTGAGATTCATTCCTAAATGAGGAATCATAACTTTCCAGTAATATTGTCAATCTTAAGATGGTCAGTTGCAATGTTCTTACAACTGGAAGTTATGTTCATTCAGAAGTTGCAGAATCATAGATATTGATAGATATTTTGAGGAGTTGCAGATTATCTGAGCGTTATCATAAATAATTTTAATTATCGAAGCTACTTCGGAAGAAATGGTAGTATAAACACATTATTTGAAACAAGATGTCTGTGAATAAAGTTCAAGCTCCGTATCCGTCTTTTTGGTGAGAGTGGCGATATACTATTATGAACCTCGAAAAATCAAGATTGTTGATAAATGTAGTGTTTCTCATGAACAGAAAATTTAATAGTGTTCGAATAGTTTGGACTGAATATGATTTACATATTCAGGTCACGCGTTTGCTTGCTGAAATGGTAAGCAAGTTATTCATCTAGCAAGGAAACTGCATGTTTATTAGGAAAATATAATATGTATATATAAAATTCTAGGTAAATTGGTCACACCAACACATGTAATTATTATTTACGTCTTTACGTTCGTTTCGGTCTCACTACCATCATCAAAAGACGTATAACTGTATAAACGTGATTTTTTAAAACTAATTTTATCACCACAAGGCGTTTCTATTCGTATCGGAAACGTGGTCAGTTTTAAAATTGAAATCAGTGCGTTAAGGTCGCCTCCTTGTGGCGATACAATTAGTTTATACAGTTACACGTCTTCTGATGATGGTCGTGAGACCGAAACGTAAGTAAAGACGAAAATAATAGGCATATGTGTTAGTGTGACCTATTTCCCGAGAATTTTATATATGATTCATACCCAGGTTAAGAATCATTATTATTAGTTATAACACATTTTAAATAAAATACTATCATACTCTCTAACATGGAACAACAATTTTTGAGAGCTACAAAAACTAAGGCGCTTACTGAATATCAATCACACAAGATGAAGAACATGCAACGTATTCGTAAACGAAACACTAACAGCTCTTTCAATTCGTGTCCCAGAAGAGGATGGATACTTCAAGTTTAACAAGTCCGTGTCGCAGTTAGATACTACCATAACATGTTGATAGGAAAGACGTGATCTTGGTTACCTGAATAATGTAGGTAGCGGAAAGAGAGAGGCTACATGCAGTTAGTCGCATAGTTGCATCCGAGCAGAGATTGAATGAACTTTCTCAAGATGGAACAAGAAACCAGTCGCCAAGGAACAGGTGTAGTTTGATCGACAAAACCGCTTTTTCTGTTACATAGGCGTAGGAAATTCATTCAGCCAACCTCTAAAGATACAGTACATAATGGTTTTATAATGAGCAAATTTGCTTTATTATATCACTCATTGCCCTTGTATTATATATATTTTGAATCTGATATTTGAAACGATACTTTCCATTCACGTGTTAGAAGAAATATCAGCGCAGTATTAATTATTCCGAAAGCGATGAGGATGAAGAATATAGAAATGCTTTATTCCATATAGTACCTATCATTCAAAAATGCAATGGTGGAAACCGTTACTTTGTGATATCCTATCATATTTATATAATAAGATAAGATACTTTTACTTTGTTTTTTATATCATATATATTATAGAAACAAATCGTGACTATAGTTTTAACACTAGTGTGTCATCTTCAAACGATACTATTGTATGCAAATATTAATAACCTTGGCTATTTATGGTACAATATAAGAGTAACAAGCGGGGTTGTGGTTGTGGAAGTACATTGGTTTATCGAGAATAGAGGTTTTAAATCGAACACTAGAATCGATAGGAATTTTCAAAGGTATAAAAAATAGTGACAATAAAATTTTCAATGATCAATCAGATGTGTACCATAGCATCCTGTTTGATGTCTTTATAAAGTAAGATTTCCGATAATCCTCTTGTGCTTTCTGAGTATATTGCATTAAAATTCTATCTCATCATAATATTAACACTACCTACTTCTTTATCGATTTCAATTATACTACTCTAGCAACGTATTTCCTCAAACGCAACCCCACTTGTTACCCGTGTCTCATATTGTACCTTAAATAGCTAAGATTATTCATATTTCCATACATTAATATCGTTTGAAGATGACACGGTAGTCTCGAAACTATAGTCACGATTTGTTTCTGTAATGTTTATGATGAAAACAAAGTAAAAGTGTATTATTTTATTGTACCTATTATCACTTGAAGCCTATTTCTTGGAATAGTGCATTATGATAGTATGTTATTCAATAAGCACGTAAGACGTTTGGTAGAATGACTTACAATATTTCAACAAATGTGTATGTGTAGATATGTATTTCATTTCCTATTGCATACTCATGTACTATTGAGATTGATATAAGTGAATTTTGTTCACCATATGAAATATATTTCTTCCTCACTTTTATAGCACCAAATAAAAACAAATTACTTACGGTATTGAAGTCAATAGTTGGTTGAACGGAATCTGAACGGGAGTTGAAAGAACATATTCTTGAGAAGATTCATTTCGGTTACATCTTGCTTATATTTTACAAAAACTTCATAAAGGCAATAAAAATGAAACATTTCTGATAACTAAAAGTTTTAAATAGAGGTATAACAATTAAATTCCAGAAGAGGAAGCTTGGCATCGATATTATTTATTTGTATTAAATTTGCTGTGGTGAGTATTAAAATTGCTGTTGTAACTTGAGTTTATTGCACTAGCAGATATATTTCATGAATATTAATTCACTGCCTTAAACACTATAGCTCTTTCAAATGATGCACATTAACAATAACACAGAATTATTCACTTTATCAGTATGACAAATAGTCTTCGCTCATATTTCTTGTGTTGGTTTTCCTAGCTTCTTCCTACATAGCTAATAATATTTCAGCCGAACTACTATCTGTGTCAACATGAACCCTGTGTTAGTTAATTATATCCAAAAAGTGTTGAATGTAGCAAAAAATGTAATGGTAAGGGGGTTAGATGAAGCACTTCGTTGGCCATATTTTTCAGGTAACATCTGCTACATATAATCGTTGTGGCTTCTTCATTTTTATCAAGATCAACAACAGTGGTTCAAAGGTGTCATCATGATGTAAGCATATTATTCCTACCTAACCTTTATTGTACATCACATTCTTTAGGGGTACTTGTTGGCAGTTTATTCATTATCAACGATGGTGGTGGTTCTTCCGAAATCACAAAAAATTTGAATTTCAAACAGATTTGAGAAATTGTTTTGATACATTTCACCATCATAATCTATATCGTTCGTTCCTGAAGAAAATATTAATCCTGCACTAGAAATAAAACCTGCTGTACAACTAGCATGAAATACCCACAATATAAACTGTGGCACTAAGTTCCATCATTTTCACAGTTTTAATGCTAGAATCTTGCCAGGTATTACCAACAGTACATACCATCTTTGAAAATCTATGTTTCATCGAGATGAACAAATTACTCACAGCTTCATTTTTTCGTTTAATATGCTGATGTACAAACATGAAGACGTTTCGTAATTTACATAGTACACGACGTAAATATATTATGTAGATTTGCAGTCCTGCGAAGAATGGCTTCTGTACTTTTGAAGTTTCATTCTAGCAAAATTAGAAAACAAATTATGAACTGTCAAGTCAATTTGATAAAACTTCAATTCTATATTGGCAACTTCGTAATGTGTTGGCAACTTTAAAAATGAAATATACCTGCTTTGACGAAAATAGGGCAGTATGTTATTTCACCACGAGAGGTTCCAGGTAGGCGTACTAGACAAGTTCGAGCTAGCCACCGCTTCATTGTCAATCTCGGGACTTGCCGAATTTCTTCCTATCAGACTTCATTTGTCTATCGAATATCGATATATATATATATATCCTCTTCCAACGATCCACCTCTGGCTGACACGATGTTCTTCCAAGATAATATTTTTCTCTCATGTAGTCAAAGTATAGAAAAAATGTTGAAGTGATTTGGTTGTAAGAGTAACCAAGTATGACGTCATTGTCAGTAGACGTGAACAACGTTTATACAATGTTGACAGCAATACTGATGACAGCTATTCAAATATCCTGGGCCTAGTGTCATTCTCAAAGCCGCCACCCTCTAGCCACAAGGGTTCATCTCCTAACACATGATTCAATTCACTATCATTCAATAGACATTTTTCGAATTACTTGAAGCAAAAATTCATAATATCATGATTTATTAGTTTTATCTGATTCTCATAGCTTGCAAACTATTTAATTCCATCTGTCAGAATGCATGATGAAATGTGAATAAAATGAAAAGGTACACTAGAAAAACCATTATACCTATTAACTACAGTTTCGACGCAGTCTAGCATCCTAACAATGAGAAATTGAAAATGGATAACATATTGTATGAGTTTGTGTTTTATTTATAATTATTTTAAATATGTAGGTAGTTATTCATCACATTCATTATCTAATTTCAACGAATGTATATGTAGGTAATACATATCCATATACCATATGTTTGTTTGGTTCAAGAATAAATATAGAACTAAATTATACCTTTCAAATCTATTTTATCCAGTCAAATTGTATTTGAACGAGCATTTTCTCTTATCATCATTACAATATCTTGAATTCCTGAATTTCCTTCTGTCGACATATCTCCCAAGCAATCAAATTGGATAATGAGATGAGTATATTCATGCGGAAAAGAGCTGTATCATTTTTGAGATAATAGTTTCGCAATAAACACTCGATACGCGCTTATTCAGTCTAAACTTCAACAAAGAAAAACAAAATAACCGCAGATTATAGATACGCTACGATATACAGAGATTAACTTCAATGTCGGTCCTTTAGGAATTGGTTTATAAAGAGCCGTATTAACAAGACGAGCAGGAAGCAACCATCAATTCTAATCAAACTTAGTAAGAATAACTTCTGTACAGCGCTGCGTATCTATCTATATTCTGTGCTTCTGCAAGCAGCCTTCCACTTTATGTATATAGCCGTAGTAAAATTTAACGCACCACTTCATTTTTAACCCTCAATTTCCACTGTTTCATCCACAACTTAGAGACGTCTTCATTAAATGTGATTTTAGCATACTTGCAACATATATCCGAAGAGCTGCGGTTACAACCTAAAAGTACTATATACTCAAGTGACGAAATACTTTTACATTGAATGTTGAGTACATGCGGGTACCATGACAATTCCATGGCGATAGTTGAGAGTCAACTTGTACGTCATATGGGATCAGTTCATGAAGCGAAAGGGGCGGATGTGCTCACAAATAATTGATACAAATAGCAAAGTTTTCAGCTGAAATGGGTATTCCACTTAACCAATCGACCTATAGCTAAACTGTGATCTAATATTCTACCAAACCATCTGGACAGGCATATAATAATATATGGAGTCATAAAATTGGGTAGAAACTACTGGTCTTCTACTACTAGAAATTGTTTCAGACACATTTCATCCGATGAATTATAAGTTTGTGCGTTAGAAATAGCCAAATCAAAAAAAGGAATAATAAATCGAGATATTGAGTCTTCTAGTATACTGCAGTATAAAGAAGAGAACTTTGGTGTCACCAATTTTTCCAAGATACTACTCATTTGAATAGCATTATTCTTGACTCGATGACGAGTATTATTCCATGAATAGCAAATAGGTTGTTGGCATATCCGATTCATCCTCTAAAACGAAGAATAACGAAGTTATGAGGTTCTAAACTTAGCCGATACTAAATCAGGAAACTATGGACATGAATGACAATAATTTATAATGAGGTAAGAAGGATATGAGAGAAATAAACTTAAAAAAATGTTGTATATCATTCAATTATCAAAGTTCCAAAACAAACCTACATAGGTTGTGGGATACGAAGAGAAGTTTTCAAATATCTAAACTTGAATTAGCGGGTTCAAAGAAAAATATATCTTGATGTTTGTTGTTGTGATAAGTGAATGGTGTACCTACCGTATTTGTTTGAATTCATACGTATTTCATTATAAATTGTTGCCGTTTCTTCACATAGCCTCCTAAGTGGAATAATAAAGAAACGTATTCTAAACTACATTATCTTTAAAAAAAATTCATTCTATACAGAACTTACCAAGTAAAAAAACGTTACGTTATTTTCCGATTTCACCATTATAATCAGCAGAAATAATCCTACTACTCTGTCATTGTAAACGACGTCGTAGATACGAAAATAAAGAAGTTCACAATGATATGCACCAATTCGGTAGCTAGTCTATGTTTTAAATTTCAACGTGTTTTATATGAATTAATTTACCAATTGTACTTATCTGTATAACATTTTTAGATAGCCAGGACAATTCTATGAATGTAATGTCTGTTCGTTAAGAAAGATTTTATTATTTCGTTTTCTTCTCTGACTGTCTGTTCGGGTGGAATCTTGCAATTGATTTTAAACTAACTTCCCGATGAGGTAGAGACTTTAAACTTCAAATATAGCTCAGAACTTGATGACAATACAATATTAACTTGATTTTTTGTCTGTCTGTTCGTTGACAACGTATTTATTAGCTCGCTTTCTTTCTTGTCTGTCTGTTCGGATGCCATAATTGATTTTTAACTAACATCCCAAAGAGGTAGAGAATTGAAACTTCAAACATACCTTACGGAACCCTGTTACGTAAGCTTGCATTCTTCTTTGTCAGTTTGGGCGGAATCTTCCTATAGATCTGGAACTAACTTCTCGACAAGCTAGAGACTTGAAAATATAGCTAAGAACTGGAAGACAATGCCACATTTACTTCCTTCATTTTCTGTCTGTCGTTAGGGTTCTGAACGGAACCGTATTACTAAGCTCACGCTATCTATCCTTCCATCTTCCCGATGAGCTAGACTTGCAACTTCAAATACAGTTCAGAACTGTCCATCCGTCCTACCTCTGAAAGGCTGTATCTCTTAAGCCGTGTTGTTCAATCTGAATTAGGAATCTGGATTAGACACATATCCCGGTCATAATATCATCAAAATATTTAATACCTATAGAAAAATTTCACACACACAATAGTATGAAGAAAAAAATGATTATTTGATAAATTTTTCCTCCATATTCGGCAATTTCAAAACGGACTGAAAACTATGGAGTAATATCTCGTAGCCCCATAGATATTCCTAACAAATTACAGATAGTCCTAACAATTTATGATCGTGAATTTTCAATTGCTATGAGAATACTAAGATTTGAAATGAAATATGTGGTGCGCGTGCAGTAGATAATAATAAGAAATGTGGAAAACTCTCATTCTATACAGAACTTACCAAGTAAAAAAACGTTACGTTATTTTCCGATTTCACCATTATAATCAGCAGAAATAATCCTACTACTCTGTCATTGTAAACGACGTCGTAGATACGAAAATAAAGAAGTTCACAATGATATGCACCAATTCGGTAGCTAGTCTATGTTTTAAATTTCAACGTGTTTTATATGAATTAATTTACCAATTGTACTTATCTGTATAACATTTTTAGATAGCCAGGACAATTCTATGAATGTAATGTCTGTTCGTTAAGAAAGATTTTATTATTTCGTTTTCTTCTCTGACTGTCTGTTCGGGTGGAATCTTGCAATTGATTTTAAACTAACTTCCCGATGAGGTAGAGACTTTAAACTTCAAATATAGCTCAGAACTTGATGACAATACAATATTAACTTGATTTTTTGTCTGTCTGTTCGTTGACAACGTATTTATTAGCTCGCTTTCTTTCTTGTCTGTCTGTTCGGATGCCATAATTGATTTTTAACTAACATCCCAAAGAGGTAGAGAATTGAAACTTCAAACATACCTTACGGAACCCTGTTACGTAAGCTTGCATTCTTCTTTGTCAGTTTGGGCGGAATCTTCCTATAGATCTGGAACTAACTTCTCGACAAGCTAGAGACTTGAAAATATAGCTAAGAACTGGAAGACAATGCCACATTTACTTCCTTCATTTTCTGTCTGTCGTTAGGGTTCTGAACGGAACCGTATTACTAAGCTCACGCTATCTATCCTTCCATCTTCCCGATGAGCTAGACTTGCAACTTCAAATACAGTTCAGAACTGTCCATCCGTCCTACCTCTGAAAGGCTGTATCTCTTAAGCCGTGTTGTTCAATCTGAATTAGGAATCTGGATTAGACACATATCCCGGTCATAATATCATCAAAATATTTAATACCTATAGAAAAATTTCACACACACAATAGTATGAAGAAAAAAATGATTATTTGATAAATTTTTCCTCCATATTCGGCAATTTCAAAACGGACTGAAAACTATGGAGTAATATCTCGTAGCCCCATAGATATTCCTAACAAATTACAGATAGTCCTAACAATTTATGATCGTGAATTTTCAATTGCTATGAGAATACTAAGATTTGAAATGAAATATGTGGTGCGCGTGCAGTAGATAATAATAAGAAATGTGGAAAAGTCTCAGGACAATCTGTGATTTGTTCGTAATATGTATGAGTTAGGAGAAATTATTTCATACCTTTTAGTACGTTTTAAATGAAAAAAAAATATTTTAATAATTTCATGTTATTATTTCACGTTCTATAAGATACTCTCCGCATTTGTGTAAAGATAATGAAACGAATAAATGATTTATTTCATTACCTTTACACAACTAAATGTCAATCAAATCGATAATGTTTTAAGAAACATGTACAGAAACAGATTTTACTGAGCGGGACCCTGCTACCTTTATATCTCGTTTTAATTATCGACTTTTTTCGATATAATTTGAATTTATTTCAATTTCGTTCCTTACTTCATACCGAATATTCTAATTTAGGAGGTCGCTTGATTTTATTTCAACATCTTGAAATTTAAAGAGCATATCAAATATTGGAATGTCTGTAGAAATTGAACTTTGATTTTGAGTCGAGCTTTCACTGCATAGGACTGTATATCGCCGCTGTTGGTTCAAATATCGGAAAATATTTCGACTCCTCGATTCAGCAACGTATGTACTTATTGGACCTCTATGCGTCCATTTTATGGAATATAAACTTATTTGTTCAACATAGATCTAGCTCTTGCTACGTGCTACGATAGAAGCCGACTGGTTATGGTTTGAGTCGTGTTTTAGGCGAATGAACTGAAAAGTAAATGCCACTTGAGCCATTGGATCATCGCAGAATTGTTTTGGTGGGGAATTATAAGTCATATGCACTGAAGAATTACCAAACAATAAATGACACATGATTTTCCATTATGTGAACATATGTTTAAGTATTCAAATACCAACAAAAAATATTTCAGTTTCTTATAAATAAAATAAAAATATCGCCTAAAACAACAAATGAGGATACTCATATACCAATTCAAATCCTGAAATCCATAGCGTGCAACGTGCGCATTGCATACATCTCAGGACAATCTGTGATTTGTTCGTAATATGTATGAGTTAGGAGAAATTATTTCATACCTTTTAGTACGTTTTAAATGAAAAAAAAATATTTTAATAATTTCATGTTATTATTTCACGTTCTATAAGATACTCTCCGCATTTGTGTAAAGATAATGAAACGAATAAATAATTTATTTCATTACCTTTACACAACTAAATGTCAATCAAATCGATAATGTTTTAAGAAACATGTACAGAAACAGATTTTACTGAGCGGGACCCTGCTACCTTTATATCTCGTTTTAATTATCGACTTTTTCGATATAATTTGAATTTATTTCAATTTCGTTCCTTACTTCATACCGAATATTCTAATTTAGGAGGTCGCTTGATTTTATTTCAACATCTTGAAATTTAAAGAGCATATCAAATATTGGAATGTCTGTAGAAATTGAACTTTGATTTTGAGTCGAGCTTTCACTGCATAGGACTGTATATCGCCGCTGTTGGTTCAAATATCGGAAAATATTTCGACTCCTCGATTCAGCAACGTATGTACTTATTGGACCTCTATGCGTCCATTTTATGGAATATAAACTTATTTGTTCAACATAGATCTAGCTCTTGCTACGTGCTACGATAGAAGCCGACTGGTTATGGTTTGAGTCGTGTTTTAGGCGAATGAAATGAAAAGTAAATGCCACTTGAGCCATTGGATCATCGCAGAATTGTTTTGGTGGGGAATTATAAGTCATATGCACTGAAGAATTACCAAACAATAAATGACACATGATTTTCCATTATGTGAACATATGTTTAAGTATTCAAATACCAACAAAAAATATTTCAGTTTCTTATAAATAAAATAAAAATATCGCCTAAAACAACAAATGAGGATACTCATATACCAATTCAAATCCTGAAATCCATAGCGTGCAACGTGCGCATTGCATACATTACACCTTTTATACTCCCCACATTCTTATACTTATATACAGTATCGGAAATAATTCTTCTGGGGTATAGACATAAATCTACACATGTAACAAGGAACGCAATGATATGATAATACCACATAAACAAGAGAGACGCACTGCTATGCGCCCCTCCTCTTACCCCACCCGAGGCGTTAACAGCGACTCGCACATTCACCCCACTGGTGCTGGTATGATACTGACGTCCTACGTTCTGAGCTGACCGACCTGAAATTGTAATGCTCTCTCTTCATTAGCAAGCTATTCTTTACGCTCTCATGAAGTCACCATACCCAAGATAAATAATTTCCGAACCTGTATATATTATACGACGCACGATACGCAGTATGAAATGTATATAATTTAAGAGCGCCGCGTCACGTTTTAAGTTTCTTAAATAGTCCACATCTACCGAAATAATCAAAAATCTGGTAACATATTTTGAACTTAACCTGCTACCACTTCAATATTTACATTGAACTACGTTTTGTTGAGAAAAATACATAATGGCTACAATCACATCCAATAATCTCGGCTTCTGCTTATCGTTTATATTTGGATTCGACCGTTTTCAACTATGGTGGCCAAGAATTTTAGTGAGATTGCAATCACAAACACGTACATGTGACAAGGTTGTAGAGTATGACCAGCTTGAACTTCTCCTAGATTATAAATTAACGTGTTCGGTGTACTTCTGCATATTCTTATTTTCATCTTATCATATATTTCAAACGTTAACTTAATGTTTTCTGCAAATCTCATTTACGTATTATGTTATGAATCATTCCTGGCGATGGAAACCAACAAATAACAAAAACTGAACAAATACGACACAGCATACGAGAAAAAGGTAGAACTTTGAGACTAATAATTATCGTCGAAAATGTGATGTCATTCGAACTTTCATTTACACTTTGGCGATTATTAACGGTTCTAAAATAGATGTATAATGGCGTAATGTCATAATATACATATACTGACGAGTGACTATCTAATCACTGGTCAATGTTATCACATAGCGACTCTGTTTTGTATATTTGACCTACTATACTACAAGATGGCGTATTAAAAATTTAATGACTTACTGATCTGAATCAATGGTAAATGATAAGAGAAACAAGACTTTTAATAGTTTATCACAATTGCTAATGACGTCAGATCGGCCAAATTCTTTGAGAGACAAATAGCAATTTTTTTCAAGACAGATGATTCTGTCATTATCTCCATAGATGTCACTCCCAACTCAATGGATTTGATGAGTGTTTACTCTGCAACAACTTTCATTAAAACTCATTCCTCGACTCAATTTGAGAAATCTTCATAATAATGTTGCTCCTCTCAATTCATGATGTACTAGAAGTACAGTTTTACAGAGAATAACTACGAAAATGATGAAACACCCACCAGTATTTTCGCTTCATGGTGAATTGGTGAGTCGGGACTGTCAACACCCTTTTAGTCAACTTCAAACTCTACTTCACACATATCGATTTGAATCCGACATTGAAGATTTATTAACTACTGTTATGTAAAACTTCAGTTGAAAATTTCATCAAGGATACCAAATAGCCTTATAATGAGTGTTAGCAGTGCAAGCTGAACGGCTTTGGGACCTGATTATACCTGCCACGACTGAAGAGCGCTGCAGTTAAAACAGTCATATTGAGAGAGAAAGAGACAGAGATAGAGATAGATAGATAGAGAGAGAGAGAGAGAGAGAGAGAGAGAGAGAGAGAGAGAGAGAGAGAGAGAGAGAGAGAGAGAGAGAGAGAGAGAGAGGGAGAGAGAGAGAGAGAGAGAGAGTTGTAAAACAATAATGAACTACAAATTAAAAATTATTTTGGTTAAGGATGGTTGTGGAATGTAAAACGTGTGTCTTACTTTAAATTTTTGAATATGTTTTGTTGTGTCACAATCTGTTAAGTCATTGTGCTGAAATTTTCTAATCCAGTTTTTGAATCATGCCTCTTTCCACACAGCACAAAATGTTCATGATTGAAGCCTATTTTCGAACGGGTGCGCTAGTTGATGGAAATTGGCAATACAGTCAACGTCTGTGTTTGGACAATTTTCGAGAGCACTTCTCAAACGTGGCAATATTACCGGACAATTTTTATACGTTCCTTACAAATTGTGTTGAAGTGTTTCGCGAAACTGGTTGTGTGACTCATAAAAAAGGTGCTGGTAGACCAAGAGTTCGTACAGAAGAAGTTGTCAATGACTCCGGTAAATAATTTGCAACAACTTCAACAAAGAATAGTTCAGCAATGTGCAACCATAACGCCAGAAATGCTGCGAAACGGTTTTCACAGCATGAGGAAGTGCGTCAACTTGTGCATCGAACAAACCGGGGACATTTCCAACAATTACTGTAGTTTAGTTTTTCTTGTTACTAAAACCGTTATTTCATAATTTGTAGTTCATTATTGTTTTACAACTGAAATGCATAGGTATGAAATTTGTTGGTTATTGATGATGCCAGTGTGACAGTGACATAATTATTTCAAACGTAAAGTAAGACACACGTCTTAGATTCCACAACCACCCTTGACCAAGATAATTTTTGATATCCCGGTATTTGTATAGAACGGTCTTTTCTGATGCCTAAGCCTCCAAACAACAAAGGAAAATTCGAATCGTCTTCCTACATTCACCCCTGGTTCACACGTGTATGCAAGTATCAGTGTGAAGCTTGAGAAAAATTCAATTGAAAACACCAAACAGCAGCGTCATAGGGGCACTAAAGGGCCATATTAAGAAAATACTTTCACTTCAGAAGTTGGAGAATAAAACTCAAATTTTACACAAAACTTTTAACATTTAATTTAAAAATGCTGACAAATTGTTTCACCACACTGTGGCATTATCAAAGCGAGGAGTTATCAACTAAAGCTAAAATCTAAAAGTATGTCCTTAAATATCAGGGATCAGAATGTGGTGCAAATTGAGGGATGGCGCGGTGGATAATGGTGGGAGTGTGTTTACAAAACACAATTTTGTAAACACACTCCCACCATTATCCACCGCGCCATCCCTCAATTTGCACCACATTCTGATCCCTGAAATTTAAGGACATACTTTTAGATTTTAGCTTTAGTTGATAACTCCTCGCTTTGATAATGCCACAGTGTGGTGAAACAATTTGTCAGCATTTTTAAATTAAATGTTAAAAGTTTTGTGTAAAATTTGAGTTTTATTCTCCAACTTCTGAAGTATTATGAATTTACACTACGTAAACGCCGAAACCATAGATATATAAAAATACTTTCAATTCCATGAGTTGTTTCTCGAAAAAGTGGGAACAAACGAGACGTTTTCAAATGGAAAGCGCTGAATATTTATACGTTATTCGAATATACGTTTCTTCAGCTTTACAAACGCCGTGTCTTTTTTTTATATCTTGCGGGATTGCGATGTTATTGAAGAAAATGGGAATTCTTGATGTTTTGTTTTTAAAAATTCTACTAGATAGATTTGAAGCAAAAGACTTGCTCAACATTCGAATGGAAACATGGTTTGAGAATATTAACAGTGTGCTACATACAGAGTTATACAATTGGCATTTTGGTACGACAATTCTTAGAGATATTCCAATGAAACACCCTGTATTTTAAGGTGCTATTATGAAGTACCTTTGAAGTACCTAGACTCATTTTCCCAATATATCATATTCTAATCAAAAATACGATCATTTTGCGTTATTCACGAGTAGGCCATCACCGATGCTCATCTGTCATCGTAAGACATCTGATATTAATAATATAAAGTGTTTAGATAATAATATTTCTCGTGTTGAGAAGATTAAAGATGAATTTTTCTGTAGAAGAGTTAGTAGATATTGTGCCAGTTGTAGAAACTGTCTTCTCGCTACGAGACTTCATAAGTAGATGTATCCTGACTGAAGGAATCCTAAAATATAGAGGGATTCGAAAAATTGATGGAACACTCCATACAAGCAAGAACAGTTCAGTATGAATATAATAAAACGACAATACAAGCAAGCACTTACCGAGGGTTAGTTTAATTGATAATTATATATTAATGGAAAGGAAGCTGGACGTTATCTAGGTGAATTCAATCAATAACTTTGAATAAAATATTTATGATCATTATAGCACTTATTATTATTATATTGTGAACTGGTTGTTTCAATATGGAAATAACATATTATGTTCCATGAGGCCTCTTGAGATCCGTCTGCACGATATTGAATCATTCCATCATTGGTAGAATGAGTTCCTAATGCACGCTAATTTGATGCATCTATTGTAGTTGCTGAATAAAAAATCTCTATAACTATATAAATACCCGTACTGAATTAAATTGTTTCATTGAACATAATTCATTTCTTGTGAATCAAACTAGTTGAAATTACTTGATGGTCAGTTTTTTTTAAACCTGAATAATGAATAGACTTGTGTTTATTACTCGAAACATGAATGAGAGTTGAAACTTGTTTTCAACTGTATACTTACAACATTATTCAAAACCAACCAATTGAAGGAATTGTAAACGACCTCTCATCTGAAACGCCTCTAAGCATCATTGATGTCTGAGAAAAATCGATATCCGCAGTTACGTCATATCCGGCTAATATTCCTGCTCGACAGGTATCGTTGTGGAAGGCCCTGAACTTGTACGCATCAGTGGCGGTACCAGTAGCAAAATAAACAACATGAAAGAAGATACTGCTGGGAATATTTCTTTTTGATACATGTTCATTTTGTTCATATAGAATTGAGTCGTTCTTATTAATATAACGTTTCTAGATACTACGGGTTCCCTAAAGAGATCGAAATAATGTAACGAATCATGAAATTGATACTAATGAGAAATTATTGGATAATACTTCTGCGGTTAGTTACACATACATAACTTTTGAAGAAATTATACCACATTTCCATGAACTTGAGATGTTCATGCTTCATAAGCTCATGGTTTTCTGAGCTCCCTTATTAATATCCACTAGTAATAAGCCGAATGTTACTTTGGGAAATTAGAGTCATGTAAATGAAGCCAGAACTCTTGGAATTTCGACTGCCATTATATAAGCGATTTAAACAGCCGCTGAATAATGTTTATTAATCGAGTCGAGAGAAAATGAAAATGCTTTCTATGTTCATATATAGTATTTCAGTATTTATACTCAACTGATTAGAGGGAAGTCATATTCCAGTTTTGGGAAGTTTGATTTCATTGTCAGAATTTAGCCTAGAAACAATTCTGTAGTAGTATATATGTTACGGTTAATGCGCGTAAACAGTGTATTATTATATGTGTAATAACTAGTGACGTATTCCGGATGTCATCTATATCTATATACAAGGTTTCCCGGGAGGGAAGGGAAATATTTCTAGGACGTATTCTACACTATGGAATCTATAGGGCGCAATAAGGAAAAAGATTTCATGAATAAGCGTCCAAAAGTGCTTTCATTCTGAGTTACACTCTGTCCAAAAAAAATTGAAAGTAAGTTTCTTCAAAATATCTCGACAACGATTTTACATTCTCATTTGAACTTTGGTAGATATTATATTATACTGGTATGATAACAAAGACTTGAATGATGTTTTTGATACAAATTTTTCAAAGTTTTTTCCGGAATAGGTGTTTGTTTTTTTAATTTGTAGTCATTTCTAAAAATAAAAGTCATCTTGCCTGTTTCCAAGAGGTCTAATCATTTTAGAGTGATACTCAACTAAAATACTTATCATTTGCAAGGTTGACTTTGAAATTAGCTTTTGGTCGAATATAATGATTGAAGCGGTTTTTATTAGAACTTAGAAGGTGTTCGTGCCGAATAAGCTATGAGTAATCAGAAGGTATTTTTTTTACGTTATTCAACATTCCCTCAGAAGAATAATAGTCGTATCGATAATGCCGACACTATATTGTGTGTATGGTTATTGCAATGGTAACCCAACACAGGCAGTGGACGTACGTCAACGTCGACTCCCAAATAGATTCCTTCACAACAGAAAGATTGTTCAAAATGTGTATTTTTGAAAGCTTAAGGAACCGAAATGTTCTCAAGTACTAAAATTATTTCTGGAAGACCGCGGGGTCTAGACGTAGATATTGAGGGAAATATAGTTCATATTTTTAAATAAGACTTGAGTGAATGTAGGAGAAGGTTTGCAAACGAACTCCAAATATCATCACACAAAGTCGGTTGGCTGAAATGGTTTGAATCTATTTCATTTAACACCAGTTTAACGCCCTCACGAAGGTGATGATTTCCTAAGAATGGTCTTGTGAAAGGCTCCGTCAAAATCGAGGATTACATAGGTAAATTACCGATGAAGCCTTCACCCATAACGGAATAAATATATAAAGTTTTGACAATAAACGTCGTTGGTAAGGAGAATCCTTACATCACTTTAGGGCCAAGCTTTCAACATTGATCTCCATATCTAATGTACCGAAGCATATAAGTAGTGAAAAATGTGGCGAAGCATATTATTCTGAGAGTGAAAGTAAGTCTTGGCGTGGGGTCAACAGACAATGACAGTTAACGGAGTATCAGTGCGAAAACTTACGAGGATTCTGAGCCAAGACCGTCTGTGTCCGATGAAGAATCGCACTAAGCCAGACGTGGCCCTGCTTTTACTGAACACTGCGGATCTAGACTGGGAGGCTGATAAACACCCCTCAAGCTGTGAAGAAACCTTGCCTTCAGCTGAATGGTCTGGGTTACAGGCCGTAAAAGATCCTGCGAGAGGAACCGAACCGAATCTCGTGTGTATCCGGCGTTCCATCAGCATGGGACTCTGTGGATGACAACTAACTATCCCCAATATTCTAGAAATGAAATAGAAAATGAATCGGAAAAATCAAATACAACCCAAGAGGGTTCCTTGCAGAGGTCTTCTTCTCCCTTCCCTCCACCGAAGTGCTCCTTACAGGAAGCGTCAAGTCCTTTACAACTACCTGAGAACTCCTTACAGGAGTTCTCAGCCCTCCCATCCTTACAGGAGGGTTCCTTACAGAGGTTATCTTTACACCCACACCGACCTCGGATGTATCACCGCAGGGATCATATGAGTCCTGTCCCCAGACCGAGGAACCAACCACCCTAATGAGTTGGGTGGAAGTTAATCGACCCAACAGATGTAGGTTGGATGAAAAGCAGTGTAGGAGGGCGAGTCAAAAGCAGGACGCTACGGCAACTACGGTCTTTGTGGTTTCATCGCCAAAGACAGCACTTTTGAAACCACTCGAACGAAAAGAGACCAGGCGGGCGGATCCGGAAAGACAGGAGCCTTGAAACACCATCATCATCATCATCAAGGAAGAGGGTGGGAGGCTAAGCTCCCTGATGCACTTAGGCCACTTGGTTGGGCCCATTGTGCGCCCCGTAGTCAGAAGCCTATTCTATTCTAGCAGGTTTGTGGCCCGCCAGAAACCCAGAATATTGCCAGTGCCGGCTCTCATAAGTTCCTCCGGGAGCAGATCCAATTCTCCGAAGTGTCGGTGCCTGAGGGATGCCAACGCTGGGCATTCCAACAGGATGTGAGAGGCAGTTTCTTCCACCTCTCTGAATTTCCTACATATTGGGTCATCTGCGATGCCCATAGTGTGGAGATGTTTGTTAAGACGACAGTGACCGGTTAGGATTCCAGTCATTTCTCAGATGTCCCTTCTGCTTAGAGAAAGGAGTTTCTTTGAGAGCCTAGGCACAGGCTCTTAGATGAAGAGCTTGGCCTGTCTCATGCGTGGTGATTCTCGCCACAGTTTAGACCACTCTTTATTAAGTTGGTCCAAAAGGGCGAGGCCACCCACGCAGTTTGATAAAGCGACCATTGGCTCCGGCCCGATAGGGGCGCTAGACGACCCTCGCCTGGCCAGAGAGTCGGCCCTTCTGAAACCACTCGAACGAAAAGAGACCAGGCGGGCGGATCCGGAAAGGCACGAGCCTTGAAACACACTGGCTCCTCTAGTTCTATTCAGCATGACTGAAGAGGCGTATGCAAACGCCTCAATCTTTAAGGGAATAAGGCTAGTAGCTACGCACAAGTAGTTTCGACCTCGAAAGAGAAGGCTCTGCAGGTTGCCATCTTCAGGGAAGGCAACTTGGAAACATGGTCTATACCAGCCGAGATCATGTAGTTTAATGATGCCGTGAGAGACGAGATATTCACTCTTCCTTAGGAGATTATCCCTCCACTATTGCATCGCACCAGAGTTCGGAACAGGTGTCTGGTGACCACAAGTGTATGCTCTGTCTTCCCTCAAAAGCTATGGCAGGCAGTGACTGTCGCGGTCATTTTACAAAGGTGGGTTGATGTACCCCTCTCTATTAGTCTAACCTTATTCATATCAAAGGTGATGGAGAGACTGATTGACAGACACTTGATAGATGGCCCACTGAATGCCTATCCCATACACTATAGTCAACACGCCTACCAAGCTGGCCTTTCGACCGGAACGGCCTTGCATCATCTAGTCTCACAAATAAATGGTGTTATGGCCCGAGATGAACAACCCTTGGGGATATTTATGGACATCGGAGGAGCGTTTGATAACACGTCAATCGAGTCTATCTGCTCAGCTGTTAAGAATCATGAAATCGGTACAATATCAGTCCGGTGGATTGAAGCCATGCTATCTACGCGTGCAATGAAAGCCCAACATAACGGATGCATTGTACAAACCATCGCTACAAGAGGCTGTCCACAGGGAGATGCTGTGGTATCTCGTAGTCGATGGACGAATAGAGAGATTAGAAGATTCTGGGTTTTATGCACAAGCCTATGCAGAGGACTTGGTTGGCGTCACCTTCAGACGGTACTTGAGGATACAGTGCAGACTGCAAAACACGCTGCTTAGCTTGATGGACGACTAGAGAGGACTCAGGGTCAACCCTGAGAAAACGGTAACTGTATTGTTTACCAGGATACATAAGCTGGGCACACTGTCAGAGGTAACCTTCTCTGGCAAGGTTCTCCAACTCGGTGAATTTCCTCAGAGTGATCCTAGACTGACCTGGGACGAAAACATTGAATATCGTAAGACATCATCTTGGGCATGCAGAAGAGCTTTCAGCATCACATGGGGATAACAGCCAAGAATCCTTTATTGGATCTGTATTACTGTGATCAGGCCTATGGTCACCTATGCTGCAGTAGTGTGGTGGTCGGGAGCAAGGACTGGTATGTCTTAGCGTCCCTTGGAATGACTGCAGTGGCTTGCATGCGTTGTTATATTGAGCGGTATGAGTTCGGCTACAACGAAGGCTCTTGAAGTTCTCGATGAACTAGCACCTCTACACTTATGTATGAGAACTGAGGTCATGACAACAGCGTAAGAGTTAAAGGGCGAAGACCACTGGACCAAAATGCATTACACTCAGAGATTTCAAGTGAGGCAATCTCTTAATGCCCCTTACTAGAAGTGAAGCAAGATAGCAGATTCCAGCAATATGTCTCTTTTCTTAGAAAATTATCATCCCGCATAGAGGAGATTGGAGTAACGGAACTCTCACCATTCTACCACCAGTTGGGCTCGTATGATTCACAGACGAGTCCGAGGTAGGACAGTCTTCTGGAGCGAGAGTGTACCTAAAAAGGCCGAAGGTCACCATCTCAGTTACTCTACATGCATACTGAATGATTTTTCAGGAGGAGGTCTGCATTAACTTGAGCCATAGAGAACCTGCGAAGAAACTCTGCGTCTAGGCGTATACATATTTGAACAATCAGTCGGTCTGTTCTGAGGGCTCTCAAGTCACCCAGAGTCATATCAAGACTTGTCAAAGAATACAAAGATGCACTAGCCGAACTAGTTCATCTCATATAAATCCCTGGACACAGTGGAGTTGGAGGAAATGAAATGGCTCGCCTGGCCCTTGCCAGACGATGTTCGTTTGGTGCCCCTGTCGGACCAGAGCGAATGATAGCTCTATCAAATTGTGTGGAGGTCTCGCTCTTCTGGGCCAACTGAATGAAGAGTACTCTGAATTGTGACGAGAAACAGCACGCATGAGGCAGGCCAATTTCCTCATCATGAAGCATGGGCCTAGGCTTTCGAAGAAGCTTCCTCTGAATTGGAAAAACATCAGAGAGATGACCGGAATCCGGACCGGTCAATGTTGTCTCAACGAAGATCTTCATACTATGGATATGGCAGGTGATTCTATATGTAGAAAAAGCAGAGAGGTGGAGGAAAATGTCTCTCACATCCTGTCGGAATGCCCTAATTTGATATCCCTCAGGCAGCGTCACTTCGGTGGTGAATCAGAACTGCTCCCAGAAGAACTTATGAAAACCGGCGTTGGTAATATTCTGGGATTCTGGCAGGCATCAAATCTGCTAGAATTGAATGTGCTTCTGACCACGTGGCGCACAATGGACATAATTGAGTGGCCTAAGTGCCCTGAAATGATGACAATGATGAAGTATTGGCACGTTAATTCAGCTATACTGAATTGGTATATACAAAATCATATTTAAATAAGGAATGTCTACATCTGTTGCGTTGCGCATAACGTGTCGATTCCTGTCTTTACGAACTCGCTTTAGTGAGCATTTATATTGAAATATATTAAGATATGTTCTTTGTTAAAAGCTGATTTGTTACCATGAAATAATGGCGACCCAAACTTTTTACTGGAAATCACCAGTGATGAATATGATGGAAATACGAATGATTCAAGTGATACTAAGGATTACATTACAGCATTTCGTAGAGTTGATATATATGAGAAGAATGGTAAATCTAGTGTAGTCGTCAAGAGGTTAACATATGGTGCGGTATGGGTCTTATTGGAGATGGCTGTTTCAGTTTTTACAATAACTGTTATTTTGGATCTAAGTAGGACCACATATGTATTCCATTCATTATGGTGTCTCCCCGCACTCAAGCCCCCGAGTGCGAAATTTCTCAAATACTTGTTTTTCTGATCATTGGATTGGCAAATATCACTGACTCATCAAGAAATCTCTAAAAATATGAAGCCGACCGCCTTGAAATTGGGCGGGTAGATTCTCCATTCAACTCAGGCACTAACTAAGAACGGATTTTCTGAAAGTCAGTCCCAAAGGGGATAAGAGGAATTCGATATATTTTGACTTTTTGACAGCTGAGTTAAGCACTTAAAGCATGACTAATACCTTCATAGACTGATGTATCATAATCACAGTTCAGACTGCATATAGACATAACCCGAAGAGCTATTAGTAGAGAAGCAGTTAGGTTCAAGATTAGAGTTTTCACCACTTAGGACGCGTCGTGTATAATCATTTGTTATATAGAGATCGAAATTAAAGTAAAGACGTATTTACCTTATTCTCATTAACAAACATTGTATCATACATTGCTCATTGGAAATTCAATATCTCATAATAAATACCGAAGTATAATTATATAAGATGTCAATATCAAGTGACCTCCTCAGTAGAGAAGGCGATGATGATCCTCGCTAGAGGAATATGACATAAGAGAATAAGCGTAATTCAGCGTAGCATTAAAGATTCCAGATTGCAGAAAGTGATAGCTAAGTGTAAGTCAGTCTCAAGTTACAGTTATAGTCATGCTTAAAATGCAGCTATGGACAACTACCCTGTACATATAGTTTCGAGTGTTCACTAGTCAATAAAAGATCAATCCTGTTGCAAACAGTATGTGATTCCAACCCTGTGTTTCCTAAGAACAAGTCAGGTATAGAACATGTGTTGTATAATCATTGCTTGACGTATTATACTTCAACAATGATATAATCATCAACGAACCATTTGATATGACATCATGGACATCATGCTATTCTTTCCTCGATATGAAACAGTACTAGTTACAACGTTAGATTCTGATTTTAGAAAGTGACCTTCAATTTTAGGTAAATGGATAAATGTTGAAGATGTTAAAAATAAGGGAACTATATTGTTATCTACAATAGGAAATTGTAGGTTATTTGAGTTTATTTTTGAATGCAAGAACACTAGCTGAAACATAAGAGAACATAATATATTATCTCCGGACGTCAATTCTATGGTTAGTGAGATTTTTGTGAGCTTATTTTTGCATGCAAAAACAATAACTGAACAGATGGAAGAATATAATTTATTATCTCCAAGTGGCATTTTTAGGTTAGTAGATTACTTGCTAGTTGATTTTTGGATGCAATAACATTAACTGAACACTCCTGATTGCTGAGCACTTATGCCCTACTTTTAGGAAGTTATAAAATTTTCTTAGCATTTCTCAGAAGCGTGTGCTTAGAGTCCAGGCATTTAAGGATTCTTTTTGTGCGAATTTCGACGAGGTCCAATTTTGGTGTATTCTTATGTACTTTGACACGCTGAACACGATGGTGTAGTTCAAATTTGGATTAACCCCTTGCGTTTTGAGACAAAACTATGAGTTGTATGGGAAAATGTTTGAACGAAAGCTGTTGGACAAATTAATACGCTACTTTTAGCTCTGGTCGGAAGTCGATTTGAAGTCGTGAGGCCAAGATAGGGCCCATGTAGTGTGTTTTTTAGCACATTGAAAAATGGAGTATTTGTCAGATTTTTGTTTTTTTCATATTCTGTTTGGAAGAAAAAATAGTACTTTCATTTCTCTTCTTTCGGCTTCTGGTATTTTGACCTACCTCATTTTTTGGAGCCAAAATCGGCCATTTTGAAAAATCCGTATTTTATGAATTTCAGACGGAATATTCACGTTATCGATCTTAAATCAAATTAATTCGAAAGAATCTATTATTCTGCACCTAATATCCAAAATTAAAGCATTTTGGTGTAAAGACATAACTCAGACGCCATTTTGAAAATTTAGGATCAGCGAAAAATTAAAATTTTTTGAGGTTAGGAATTTTTCAACAAATCCAAACTCTACGTTATATAAGAAATTTTCATAACGAGTATTTTAAGTCCAAGCTGATTGATTTGGGTCGAGTAGAAATAAAGCTATCCTAATAAATGATTTTGGGCCTCTAGAGGGCTCAATTTTGGGCCTATCGACAGAGTCTTAAAGCAAATTACAGAGAAATGTATTGTAGCTCATTATATAGGCATTGTGAATTCGAAGAATATTCCGAATTCCCTGAGCCAGAAATCAGTATATTAAATGATGATGATTTTGATAAGTGTATGGATGAAAATGAACACGATGATGAAGATGATCACGATACCGATGATGTTATCAATGACATATATGACGATCAAATTTGATCAAACTCAGATGATGAAGCGGATCACGATGATCCGTATATCAATAATGGATCATATAACATCATTAGCAATATATACAGTGATAATGAAAACTTAGGTTATTTGTTAATAATTAGACATATAGATAATTTCTTAATAAATATGAAATATGAAAGAAAAAAAAATAAATGTGGAAAAAAACGAAATTATTCATTAATCTTGGTTTTTTGTTTAAATATTGAAATTTTTCATGTAACAACCTATAATGACATCATGTCACGGTCACATATACACGCTCACATGTCTACATATACTCACATATTCACACAAAATGATTACAAGCATTCAGGAACATTTTAAAACTTTTAAAAAGGTATTCTTTCCCGCGCGGAATCTATTGTACCGACCCTCGCTTATTGCCGCAAAATGAAATTCCGCGCTATTTTTTTATGATAAAATTCGTTATAACTTGGGATTGTGAATGAATCTCCATACGTTTTTCCGAACTCAATTAGTCGATGGATTCCTCTGTAATTTGCTCCAAGACTTTGTCGATAGGTCCAAAATCGGGCCCTCTAGAGGTTCAAACATATTTATTAAGATAGCTTTATCTCTACTCAACCCAAAACGATCTGCTTAAACTTAAAATACTCATTATGAAAATCTCTAATAGAACGTAGAATTTGGATTTCGTGAAAAATTCCTAACCTCAAAAAATTTGAATTTTTCGGTGATCCAAAATTTTCAAAATGGCGCCAAAGTCATGTCTTTGAACCAAAATGCTTGACTTTTGGATATTAGGTGCACAATGATAAAATCTTCAGAATCAATTAAGTTTTAGATCGATAACGTGAGTATTTCGTCTGAAATTCATGGAATAGGAATTTTTCGAAATTACCGATTTTGACTCCAAAAAATGAGGTAGGTCAAAATACTAGGAACCGAAAGAAGAGAAATGAAAATACTATCTTTCCACCAAAACAGAATATGGAAAAAACGAGAACACTTTGACATATACTCCATTTTTCAATGTGCTAAAATACACACTAGATGGGGCCCTACCTCTAATCGACTTCGGACCAGAGCCAAGAATCGCGTTTTTCTCGAAAACTTTTGTTCAAAAATTTTCCCATACAACTCATAGTTTTGTCTCAAATCGCAAGAAATCAAAAAATGGCCATTTTTGGTTCCAAAAAAAGGCCACAGTTTTTCGACCACAGGGTTAATTCAAATTTGAACTACACCATCGTGTTCAGCTTGTCAAAATACATGAAGAATAGACAAAAACTAGACCTCGCGGAAATTCGGACAAAAATCGTCGATTTTCCTCCTTAAATGCCCGGACTATTATAACCGGTACTAATTGCATTAACTTTGAGATAAATTCATCATATTAATATGACAAATCCGGGATTCACAAAATCGATTGTGAGTCGTGTTCAAAATTATATGTGGGTCAATCTAGAAGGAACATTTCAATTCAGTATAAGGAACATGTTGCCCATATAAAGAAAAATATTGTGAAAAATCAACGTTAGTCAAAAATATTTTGAATACAGGTCACACCATTTCTAACGGGAGCTTATCACTTCTCAAACACGTTACGGATGAATATCTATGTAATTTAGAAGGGATGAAAATGAGTGAACGAAAAAGCAATTTTTAAATTCCGACTTATCTCCAGCTGAGGGTAACCCACGATTTGCATTATTCTCCCCAAATAGTATCTGAACAGGCACATATTGATTTATATCTTAAGTAGGCTCTGATGATGGCTACTTGGTAGCCGAATGGTCCTCGGTACAGAATTTTTTTTTTTTTAAGAAGTGTGATTATTCCTTTTTTATTGTGTTTGGCACATCCACAGTGTAAACTCCTTCATAGTTTGTTGAAAACATAACCTTGATTATATTCAATTCATCATTCTCCCCTGAAAATTCGAATGGAGAATTGAATATATTCAAAGTTATAGCCATCAACAGTGAATTTCAACCTCCAATTATATCCAAATTAATTAATAGAAAGAAACAGAAGATAACTCATGAAATTATATTTCCACAAAAATTTCTCAATCCTCATCAAAATACGTTTCCCTTACATATTTTAGTACTATGAATAAAAATATCGAGTTTTATCGAAACATAATCTAAAAGTTATCTTTAAGCCCTAAAATAAGTTTTCATATATTTTGTCCAATGCTAAGGATGGAACGAATGAGTTTAATGAACCTGGAGTGTATAAATTAGCCTGTTCATAGTGTGAAAATTTTTAAATTAGCAGCTCAAGTCTTAATATAGAAATTGGATATAAGGAACATTATCTATGTTTTATTGAAATCTTCAGGACTCAATAGAACAGATTCATCTCTCTCCAGTTATAAATAAGGAACGAGCATATTTTTCGAAATTTAGATGGTAAAAATTGAATACTATAACGTGCCCTTGCGGCTTTTCGGTAAAGTGCTTACTGCGGTAAGCTTCGAATCCTCGGGCGCCAGATTTTTCCCAAAGGTTAACTCCTTTTGAGGACTTCTGCTAGGGTCCTCTCCACAAGGCTCGTCACTATGCTATCTAAAGATAGCCTTGTCCCTAGGGTAGCTACAGTGAAGTATAACCAGAGTCCAATGGGCAGAAAACAGTATCGAAATTGTAGGCTTTAATTACAATTGATACCTGGTTATAACTTAGCTCGTTAAAGATGGAGCGGAAATAATTTAATAAAACGGGGAATTCCAAATAATAAAATATATAATAAATATAACAAGTACACTTGCAGAATAATCAATTTAAATGCAATTGAACGGTATTATTTCACAAAATTACACCCAGACGGAAAATGTAATGAAGCTCAAACGGTAAATGAAAACTCTTTCAAGAGGGGATCGGTTGATGAATGATTCAGAATGATCAATTTGCGGAAAAGTACGAATCAAACAGGTCTCAGCGTAATGAGCGGTATGCGGTAAATTTTAGATAGCAGCACTAATAAATGAAATGTTCAAATCACACTACGATATATTCGGTTATTAATTTGGTTGGTTCGGAAAATATTGTTTGCACTAGTTTTCCGATTGTACGATATCAGATTTTACTACGTTTCGGTTAATTACTCTAATTGAATTTATTCTGTCATCTCACCCACCCTTGTACTAACTTTCACGGAGTACCCGGTAATTGTGTGACAGTGTTAGATTTTATACACTTTACAGATTCGGAACCTAAACAATTAGGGCTTATACTTCCGGTATCAACACAGTGTGCACAAACCCTAATTATGTTATCTGCAATAACCCCTATATCCACGGCCGAGGACTTCTCAATGTATTACGGGAATTATTACGATTCTCAATCGTCACACAATCACACAACCAACCTCAGCTTATACTTCCGGTATCAGCACGGCGTGCACAAACTGTTGGCGGTTTGGTCGTCTATGATATACTTATACTTCCGGTATTAGCACGGCGTGCACAAATATACCCAAAGACGCCCCTGTCGTTCAAACATACACACTCTATACACACTACACAATTACTTGAATATTTCAATTCACGCGCGAATTAAGATCGTGCGCGATTCGACCTATGATAAACTAGGATAAACTCAAATTCACCAATTCAAATTACTGAATACTACGGAACTCAGGTATCGTACAAACGTTCACCAATTACAATAACAATCATAAATTACGGAAATCAATATATCGTAATGCTCAAAATATAAACTTATTTGCTATCATTTACCTTCTGAAACAATTCACTACGGAAAACTATTATTAATTCACAGTTTTAAATATCTGACTCACACTCGAATAAATTCAAAAAAAACACTAGAGAGCTACTTCACTAATCAAAATCAAAAACATACAAGAGCTACTTCACTGATCAAAATTCAAAAACACAAGAGCTACTACACTGATTGAAAATCAAAAACACAAGAGAGCGATCTTTCGGCTGTCACGGCTTTTATATGTTTTCCGAGGTTCTGGACAGGTCTGCTCCACCAAATCCTTATTTGTGTGCCAATAGTTTTTACTTATGCCTCGAACAATGGTTAAAAGTGACGCTACTTTTTAGATCTAAAATTCGCGCTCATGATATCACACCAGTTCTTCCCAGCGGAGTAAACAAGTGTTATCGAAGTTTTTAGGTTGTTCGCCCTTTTTATACATAAGGCTGCACAAAGTTTGGTGTCTTAACTGGCCAGCCCCTGTTTTTGCAACATATTTTTATCGGAATGAAATGCAATTTTGAACGGGCATGTATTAGATTCATCTATTTGAATAATTATACTTATTCGAAATTACGGAGATTTAGAAAAGTGACAATCACGGAATACACATTCGGAATTCATTCATATCTATTGAAATAATGAACTGTTCAAACTGAAATTACATGTAAAATCCGTATTTATTGCCTGATCTAAATTAAATAATCTTTCGAAATTTAAGCTTCGTTACAATACACTGAGATCACTAGAAATTTTAAAATGTATGAAAAATAACTACGGTAAAATTATAAGTGACTTGACCAATACTACAGCATTCTTTTCTTTGTCTTGATAACATAAAATTCATCATAGTCCAACTACTTGTACCTACCTTTCTAGTGAATCTCCAAATTGAAATTTCCTAATTACTCGTTTTTGAACTCTACCCTATTATGTGATTTCAATTATTTAATTTCAGCAATGTATTTCTCCATTTTCAAACCGAAACTCAACTTGTAACTTGGACCTTTCATGATACCCTATAGTTGTGGGAACTATAGTCACTTTAGTGTATATGAGTGATAAAAACCAAAGGAGAAGTGTTTTATCACTCTTGTTTCAAGGGTACTCATCAGCTATAAGAGATTGGAAAAAAGGGGAGTAGTAATGTTCCGGATTTTGATGCAGACAGTGGCTTCCATCTTTTTTCAAGAGTCAACTTTGCAAAATTTCATGAAATGCGGACAGTGACTTTCCTTTTATTTCGAAGGTCAACTGTGGAAAATTTGATGAAGATCGGACCCCACCCACGGAAACTGACCCAGGAAGAGCTAAAGAGCTACGTTAAATAATATTCTGTCATTGAATGTTTAATAATTGTTTATTCAAATCATCAGCACGTGTTTCCAACTCTGTGTCTAACGCTCCATGTGTTATCATATTTTGGTGTCAGGAGTATTTATTGTCAGCCTTACTTTCTTACCATGAAGTAGTTAATCCAATGTGAATATGTAATGATGTCACATTTCGATGACATAAGAGTAAAGTCATACAAATCTTAGAACAAAAATTTCGTAAAATTCTGGGCGTCAAATATACGCGTGTGAGCGTGTGACTCACATTTTTTACGAGAACAACAATATGGCTCGATGGAATAATGAAGTTCCAAATGAAAAATTGAACACGGATGTCAAATAAACCACTTGAAATGGGGCTACTGCGCCCAAAAATAGTACGGTCAATTTTTTATCACTTCGAAGTGATTTGGGAAATTTTGAAGTCATACGACTAATAGGAATCGTCTCCACCGAGGGTTACATATGCACATAGGAACGCACGCACAGACGCATGCACGTCGCATGCATTCACAAACATCTTCTCAAAAATAGTCTAGACTCAGATCGATGCAGAAATGCTCAAACGGATATTTTTGCGAAAATTAGGAGAATTTCCATTAAATCCGTCACAATACTTCCCCCATACTTCGTATAGTAGAGGAAGGAGAAGTTAATTACACATGATTATATCGCACATGATGTAGTGTGGTTCAAGCTTGTTAACCACAAACTAACAACATTACCCAGTTGTCCAGTTCATGGCGACCTCTTTGAATTTCTTCCTTTGAAATTAAGATCACTTGGCTCGAGTTATCAAATGAGACGAAGCAGCTAATATATGAACTCAGAAGGATTCCTGAGATCCTATTAATATGCCAATATGCTCGACTTATTCCTCACTAACAATCCATATCCCTAGGAAGTAGAAAACGGAACACCATTGAGTCTGAACATATACACTCAATTACACGAACTGTTCTTATCCCATGAACCAATTCGACATTTCCATGTACAGATTGTCATCACAACTCAGCCGATTGGAACGGTTTTCGACTATTTCTCCCTCCAAGTTTCCTTGGAGAAGAGCATGTGTTGAATATGAAGCTGAGAATAGAAACACACATACCTCATCCCAATAAATCAACATCTTCTAGTGAACGATGATTCACTGTCGTCGCTTCTAAACAAGCATGTTGGAACTAAGAATATCTGTAATCACATAAAATACGCATCAAAAGTGGTATATAACGCCAAGCTTATCGAATACCCAAAAGTCCACTTTCTTTTGGATCTTTGCCAAGACAAGTGGAAGGAATTTCACTTCTAACTCATTCTCTCCCTTAAACAAAGATGGTTTTTCACACCGGCTACAACTTGACAAGAGAAAGCCAACGTTCTTGCTGGAATGTTCGCAGCGAATTCCAGCTTGGATCCACGAGGGAAGGACTCTCCTAATATGGCTACTACGAGAAGACAATAATCAGTTCAGAAATTCCTAAGGGTTCAGAGACCCATTGGTGTGAAAGGAAAAGAGCAGACAGACTAACGAAAACGGGGATAGGACCATTATTCCATGGACCTGATCCTTTCAGTGAAATCAGATCTAAGACAATACTGGATAGAAATGCAAGGATAGAGGGCAAGCAAAGAAACTCCTGAGGAACTATAATCAGAAATATTTTATGGCTGCACCAACCTGATAAAAGATAAAATCCGAATGAACTGAAGGGAAGTCTAACATCGCACTGCCGATTGAGATGAAGCTCGGATAGAGGGAGAAGAGTGCAGATTGTGAGAAGGGGATGACGGAAATTGTATCAACATTCTCTCAAATTCGCTACACTACAAAACCCAACAGTGCGGCATCAGGGAATATATCAAACAGAAAAAGGAAACTTACCTGATTTGGAGCGATTTCCAAGAGCTAGCAAATAGGGGAACTGTATAGTCGGCAAAATACCCTGAACGGCTCAGCAGCAGTGTGGAGATCCCCCCCCCCATTGTTGTGGCCACAGCTCATAATCAAGAACTCCCATCGACTCTCAATTGAACTCTGATCATAAAAAGCCCTAGTTCAACGTTAATTATTAGAAAACATTGATCGGACGTTCTAAACTGGTGATGGATTATTTCCAAATTTCCATCCGTTCAAACAAATCTTAAAATAAGAATTTGTTACAATTCTGCAGGTTGAATATATACGTGTGGAATATATTTATTACCAAAACTTTCTAAAACATAAATTTGATCTAGTTAAGGGAGTATCAAGCACTCGGCAATATGCTGGTTATGTGTGAATATGAGCCGAATGACGACTTCTTGCTGATGTCACTCAGAAGAATTAGAAAGTCGACGTCGACAATATAGCAGACAACAATTAAATTCTAGAAGTGACATTCTCGATGTCACTCATTGAACCTGGGCTCCAAAAAAGAATACACATCATATTATAGATGTGACTTTGTGAGTAAATATTTAAGTAAAATTTTGCAGAAAAAGCAACTATAAAATGCTACTTGACTTTTGCAGCGTACTTGTTGAGAATACACTGGAAACTATTTCCATTCTTCCAAATCGCACGATGTAGCAGAAATTTTCCGTGAATGATTCAGGCTGCACCATTATTGTTGACACTATTGGTTAATTAGAGGAAGAAATCTTGAAATATTGCCTTAGGAGTATTTTCGTACCAGCTCCTTCAAAGAATGGTAATGAGTAGGATGTCAACTAATACTCAAGGTATTCCTCCAGGCTCCTATCCGATTTCCTCTTTTGTATAAAGAAAACTCAGGATATACCGAAACCGTGGGCTCACGAATGCATATTGAAGCTATTGAGTACCGGATTTGGTTGAGGGACAGAGCATTCAGAACATAAGCTACGGAAGGGAGAGCTAACGAAGTACCAAGTGGTCAAACAAGAAAACCGCTCCAAAATTTCCCGAAACAAAAATAGAGGGGTAATAAGAATATTTCAAATTCCATTTCGGGGAAGTTGAAAGAGTATATCTCATTTATTCCCAAAATCATGTTGAAATCTGATCATCCTATTTGAGTCTCATTATAGAAACATTAATCGTCTTTCAAATCTTCATCACATCATTCTTCGAACAAAAGAATGGAATCTTCTTGGTATGTTGAACAATGGCACAATAATGACAAGAGCTGAAACAAAATATATCATCAGCTCTATAACTACTTTATTATCCTTCGATTTATTGGTCATTTTCATAAAATTTTTGTAGAATCAACGTGCAAACGAACTCCTCTCGTTAAGAAGTAAATGGTCCAATTTTGACGTAAAGGTAAGGCTGAAACAAAACTTATCATACTGATACTCATTTCATTCCATGAAGAGCACTTTTCCGATTTGTTGAGGGTTTTTTGAGACATATCGAAAAACACCAAAAACACCTATCTTTGCGGCATATTTTCCCTCACCGGTGTCAAATTTCATCCCGGTTTAGGAAAGTTTGAGCCATAACTGAAGTAGCTTACCTGGAATACATGTTTTATTGAGTCATCGATCAATCTAGTTCTACTGACTTCATAACAGACAACAGCAGATTTTAGTCAAAATGCAATAATGCAGATCAATTCTAAGTTTGTGGTAATTCCTTTCGAATTCTTGTTTTCATCTTTCATCAACTCAATAGATATAATTGTGAACGATGTTACTATTACACATTGTTTTTTGAATGAACCTGGTACCCTAAGAGCTTCACCTAGAGACCTCTCTGTTCCCCGGTTCACATAACTTAGACAATGTACATTGTGACCATTACCTTTACTTCATGATGTCAGTTTTCTCCCAAAAGCCTAGTACTCTCAGGACAAAAGTGCCTACTATTATGGTGTATAGGTTCAAGTTTACGACTTCGAAGCATTTCCATCTGAAGGTTGTTAGAGCCTCGCAGCTCATCAGGATGTATTTGCATATCATCTATTTTTTATTCACATCTTGGCCAATTTTCGATGAGTTGCATCACAGGCATCTACGTTCGACATAAATACTGGTGATTAGCCTAACCTCCCGAATACTAAGTTTTAGGGCTTCGGTAGCTCTTGCTTTGCTAGAGCTTCATCTCAGCAGAGATTTCGTCTGCTCACATCCCTTCACATCGATTCAGTGGTTGCGATGTTCATCCTGAATCTACTTGTGGATGCACTCCCTGAGTGAGTTATGTATATTATTAGTTCTGAAACTGTGTGAGTCTCCCCTTGAGCGATTTAGCATCATTCAAATTCTTCATCGCTTGTTGATCTTCATTGATACTAGCAGCATACATCACTCCTGGTGATCTATTCCATAGTAGTCATAAGTAAAAGCTTATTGAAAGGTATCATTATTGTCAGCGCAATGTTGATGACTGAACTGCATATGAATTACTGACCCAACATTAATTATTGGACAGGAACTAGATTCCTAATCGATGAGCGTATTCCAAGTTGTGCATATATATGTATGGCATAATTCGGGAAGCTCACGTTGGCGTCTTGGTGCTACGGGTGACGTTTGATTCTCTAGAGGTTGTTTTATTCGTTTGTTTCAATACATGCTCAGTTGTATTCGTGTTTAATTGCTTGGTTTGTCTTAGGCACTCGCTTAGAAATCCTCTTCTGTGGAACGTCTTGTGTTTTTTTGGCCTGCGCACGTGGTTCCCCTTTCATTATATTATATGGCAGAATGAAGAAATTCTAGCTTGAAATTCAATGTATGGGAAATTTGCGCTAACATAAGGCCGCTACAACAGAACAAGGAAAACAAAAAAAAATAGACTAATGAATCTAAAATTCTATTTAAATGTAAATGGAATGAAAAATTAATCATTAATGAAAAAAATATATATTAACCTGTAACGAAGCTTAAAATTTGAAATATCATTTATTTTTGATCGGGCAGTAAATACGAATATTACACTTAATTCCGGTTGAACAGTTCATTATTTCAACAGATATGCATGAGCTCCGAATTTATATTCCATGATTGTCACTATTCTAAATCTCCGTAATTCTGAATAAGTGTAATTATTCAAATAAATGAATTGAATTCATGCCCGCTCAAAAATTGCATTCATTCCGATTAACTTGTGTTGTGAAAAACGGGGATCTGGTAAGTTAACGCATCAAAACTTGAAAAGCCTCATGTATAAAAACAGCGAACAACTAAAAAAACTCCGATTACATTTGTTCACTGCGCCGAGAGGAACTACTGTGATATCATGAGCGCGAATTTTAGATCTAAAAAGTAGCGTTATTTTCAAGCATTGTTCGGGACATAAATAAGATAACTCTTGGCACAAAATAAGGAATTGGTGGTGCGGACTTGACCAGAACCTCGAAAAACATATAACAGCAGTGACAGACAAAAGATCGCTCTCTTTTGTGGTTTTGATTATCAATCAGTACCGTTCAAGTGTGATTATATTAAAATCAGAGGGAATTAATCATTATCCAAGTTCAAGTCAGATTTAGAATTTGAATTAACAATAGTGTTCCATTTTGTGAATTTTACACGAGGTAGATGATAGCTTAATAGTTTATATTTTTGAGCATTACGATATATCGATTTCCGTAATTTGTGATTGGTTACCGTTTGTATATCTGACATCCATTGCTTTCAGTGATTCAAATTGTTATATTTAAGTTTATCCCGTCATAGGTCGGACCGCGCACGATTTGAATCAGCATGCGAATTGAAATATTCAAGTAATTGTATGGTGTGTACAGACTGTGTATTTTTGAACGACAGGGGCGTCTTTGGTTTATTTGTACACGCTGTGTCAACCCGGAAGTATAAGTATATCCTAGACTACCAAACCGCCAACGGCTTGTGCACGCTGTGTCAACCCGGAAGTATAAGCTGGGGTGGTTGTGTGATTGATAATCGTAATTACCCCTTATTCGTATGAGAAGCCCCGGCCGTGAATGTAGGGGTTATTGCAGATACAATAGTTAGGGTTTGTGCCCGCTGTGTCAATATCGGAATTATAAGCCCTAATTGTCTAGATTCTGAATCTGCAAAGAGAATGAAATCTAACACTGTCATACAATTACCGGGAACTCCATTAATAGCTAGTACAAGGGTGAGTTATGTGACAGGATAAACTCAATCAGAGTAATTATCCGAATATACCGTAAAATCTGATATCGTACAATCGGAAAACTAGTGCAAGTCAATATTTTCCGATCCGACCGAATTTTAACCGTTTGATATATCGTAGTGTGTAATGAACATTTCAAGTGATAATGCTATCTGAATGATTACCGTACACCGCTTATTGCTCTAGGAACTGCTTGATTTGTATTTTCCGTAAATTGATAAATTAGAATCATTTATAAACCGATTCCGTAACGTTGAATTGAATTTAGATACCGAACATACCGTAAAAATAGATATGTTGTAACAGTTTTCTTTTACCGTTTGAGCTCCCTGATATTTTCCACCTGGGTGGATTTCCGTGAATTATTCCGTTCAATTGCATTTATTAATCATTATTGTTATTATATATGTAATATTCGGAATTCTCCGTTTTATTAAGTTATTTCTGCTCCATCTTTTAACGAGCTAAGTTTTAACCAGGTATCAATTGTAATTAAAGCCTACAATTTTGATACTTTTTTCTGCCCAATGGGCCCTGGTTTTACTCCACTGTAGCTACCCTAGGGAGCTATCTATAGATAGCATAGTGACAAGCCTTATGGTGAGGACCCTAGCAGAAGTCCTGAAAAGGAGTAAGCCTTTAGAAAAATCTGGCGCCCGAAGATTTGAAGTTTACCGGAGTAAGCAGTTCACCAAAAAGCGACAAGGTACACGTCATAAAATGGCGCCCGCGACCAGGGACTTTTAAAAATAGGCTGAGGGGGAATTTTGTTTTTTTTTTAATACCGAAAAGTGGAAAGTTGAATAATTTATTGCAATTGAACTGGTGATCCGTTTTCAATGAAATTTCAGACATAGGGTGACAGAAAAACAAGCTTCAAGACCTTGACGTTTCGAACACGTTTTCGGATCATCCCCGGGAGTTTGTTTCTAAATTTTGGAAATTTGAAAAAGTTTCGACGGAAACTTGTTCCTCATGTTCACCAAGGTTTTTTGGTGGAATTTGTTTTTCGATCCGCCCCCCACGTTTCAGGGGAAACATCAAGTTCTTAACCGTGAATCTGACTGAAAAATTTATTGTTCCGTGAGGGGTAGGAATGTTAACTACACCTCAGTGTTTTGGCCAAATTTCGATTTTTGCTCATATTTTGCCCTTTGATTTTCCCAGTCAAATGTAACCCGGATTGGGCAAGTCATAGCTCCTTTCCATTTAAATCGACACCGAGGAAGCCGTTGGTAACATTTTTGGGCGGATTGGCCTTACCGTTTTAAAGTTATCTCCCCAAATCGAAGTTACGTTACCCAAATTGGAGCTAGTGATATGATTGCTTCTGCCTTATTGGAAGGAAGTTGTGGACTGGTTTTGGACACCTACCCCTGATCAAAAAATTTATTATTGAGGTTGAAAATTTCGATTTTGAATTTGATTGGATATAATGGAATTCCCTGGGTATACTGGTGCTATATCTGAGGCGCCGCAATCTACGTCTAGCAATATTGAAGAGGTGCTAGCTCAATCTGGCGGAATGGCGCAATTCTGCTCTAATGGCGAGGAAAGCCAGACTGAAGCTACCGCGGTTGATTTGAAAGTCTGGATTTATAAATTGAAGAAGGCATCTCTTCAGGAAGTGCTGGCCAATTATGATATTAACCATAGTGGATCAGCCGATGACATACGCCGGAGGTGCGTAAAGGGTGTCCGTGAAGGAATAATAAGCCCTCCGCGTGGATTGTTGGAAAAGATTGCCAGTACCATGGCGTCATTAACCAAGGCATTGACAACCGAAGCGGCACTAAACACAACACCGACATTTAGTCCTTCTGGTGTTCAGTCAAGACCGGCAATAAGGAGCACACCGATGATACAGCCGTCGTATTGAGAAATTACGTCCACTACGAACACAGTGACATACACGAACACTGTATTAATGACGACACCACCGATTCGAACGTCGATCTATTCATCTTCGCCGAATCCTATGAACTATCCGAGCTATAGAACCCCGTCGTCAAATGTGACACCGCCGTGGATGCAAGCACCAACCGTTCCGCAAATACCGACCGTTCCGCAAATACCGACCGTCCCGCAAATACCGACCGTTCCGCATGTACCTAATGTTCCGCAAGTATCTGCCCACAATGTTCCGGCTGCTACTATTCAGCAAGGGTACAATATTTAATTCAGTCATGTTCAGCATGTGCCTGGATATAGTTATTCAGCTCCGGGTGGTGCTCCGCGTTTGAATCAATACCGAATTCAAATTAATGGAACGTCGGATCCCGCTACGTTCCTGGAACGGCTAGATGAGATAGCCGTGCAGCTGAACACACCAAAAGATTCCTTATTGTTATCGTTACCGGAAGTTTTGGATGAAACCGCACTATTATGGTATCGGGATAATCGTAGTCGCTGGGCTACATTTGCCGATTTTCAAAGAGACCTTACTCTATTTTCCATTGATGCTGATTACCACATTGATCTGGAGGTACAGATCAGCCGTAGGCATCAACGCATGAATGAGACCGCCGCTGCATATGCAGACACTGATCAGAAGAAATGGTGCAATGACCGCAAAACGCGAATTGTTCTGGTTGCACCGCAATTTATTGCCGGAGTATAGGCAATTCATCCGACAAGGGACTTTTAACGACGTGCCGTCGTTATTGTTACAGACAAAGGAATTCGAGAATCTGCAGGCTGAGCAGAAACTCATGCAGAAAAGGATATTTCCAGTGTCAGTAATGGCACAATATCCAAGATTATGGAGCTGCCTGGTACGCAACCTGCATCTGAACCGAAATCGCCAGTCAAGTCTGGGATACCGAATGTCCCTGAGCAGACTTGTTGGGATTGTGGTCTCCGGGGCCACTTCAAGACGCAGTGTCCAACCAGACTGAAACCGAATACCGCAACACAGCCCATCTCCTGTTGGCAATGCGGGAAAATGGGGCATAGCAGAAGTAATTGTCGTAATCCGCCGAAATTATTTTGTTCGAGATGCCGCCGCCCTGGGATAATGTCGCGGGAATTTCCGTGCACTGGACAGGGAAACGTCCGCGGAACTGCGGGGTAGCGACGCCGAAGCAGATCCTGGTTGAACGGGCCTCCACGAAGGAGGTGAGAACCGCTCACCTCACCACTGTTGTGAACCGCACCGCGAATAAGAAGTCCGCTGGTAATTATACAAAATGTAAACTCACCGCTGTTGAATATACCGTTAACTGTAATACCGAAAATAAACCGAAATTACCGAATAACTGTGAAAGTAAAATTAGAGTAGAGACCGCTATAGAGACGAGAAACAGGAAACTGAAAAATGAGAGTGTTCTAGCCCCGTGTGATGATAGAATCATTCTAAAAAATACCGCTGCTCGAACTTCAGCTGGAAACCGACCGTTCATAAAAGTCCGGGTATTAGGTAAAACTTTTTCTGCTCTCGTGGACACCGGAGCCACCCGTTCTTCCATCAATGATGCAGTTGTTAGGTTATGTCAGGATTCCGGGTTACAACCAGTCCTCATTAAAGCCGTAGGCACTAGGATGGCCAATGGCAGTTTGGTTCCTAGTACTACCGCCTTCCGAATCTCATTGCGTTTTGGATGTGCTGAGATTGGAGCCGAGTTCGTGCATTTACCGTCATTATTATCGGAAATGATGATAGGAATGGAGATTTCAAGCTCCGGTTTGTTTACAATACATCTACCATCCGCTGGGGTGTATTATAAGGACAATTCGATTGTGAATGATTGTGAAAAAGTTTCCAATGAAGCTAGTTCCGGACCGAAGGCAGTCAAACGTGTGCGCTTCTGTGATGTAGCGGAGACATACCTAACAACATTGTCGGAAACTGAACAGGATAGACTGAACCGATTTCTGGAAACAGAAATGGAATATTTTGGAAGAATTCACGGAACCACGCCGCAGGTTAAACACGAAATAAAATTAACAGAGACCGATCCGATAAAGCAGCGTTACCGACCGCAGAATCCGAGGATGCAAGCAATCATCAACGAGGAAGTTGATCGAATGCTGTCAGAGGAAGTCATCGAGCCGTCAAGTAGTTCGTTGAGTTCACTTGTTGTGGTGGTGAAGAAGAAAGATGGCACACCGACATTTTGCATTGATTTCCGGATGATAAACAAAGTCTCCGTGAAAGAAGCATATCCACTGCCTTACATAAGTGCCATCTTCGACAAACTACGACGGGCTAGATATATCACTAGCATTGACCTGAAGCAAGGGTATTGGCAAATACCACTGTCACCGGAAAATAGACCCATTACTGCATTTACTTTACTAGGCCGTGGCTTATTCCAGTTTAAGGTAATGGCCTTTGGCTTACATTCCGCAACGGCAACGTTTCAGAGGCTGATGGATACCATTATCGGACCAGATATGGATCCACACGCCTTTCCTTACTTGGACGACATTATTTTTCTGGGAGAGACGTTCGAGGAACATCTTACGAATTTGAGAGAGCTCTTCCGGCGATTAAAGGAAGCAAATCTGAAAATAAATCCGGAAAAATGCCAGTTCTGCCGCACGTCAATAAAGTATTTAGGCCATGTAGTCACCGCCGAGGGTATTCATACTGACCCTGAGGAAATCGAAGCTATCAACCAGATCCCAAGCCCGTCTACAGTGAGGGAACTCCGTCGTTTCTTAGGAACAGCTTCGTGGTTCCGCCGTTTCATACCGTCGTTTTCGAAAATTATCAGTCCGTTAGCCGTTCTATCAAAGAAGCATCGTCGTTGGAGTTGGGGGAAGGAGCAGCAAGTCGAGTTCACCAAATTGAAAGATATGTTGACCAGTGCCCCCGTGTCGGCTTGTCCAGACTCCAACCGACTGTTCATTTTGCAAACCGATGCTTCGTATGTGGGAATGACTGTGGCATTGACCCTCCAGAATATAGAGGGGATTGAGCGAATCATTGCCTACGCTAGCCGAACATTCACAGCCGCCGAAAAGAATTACTCTTTTACCGAGAAGGAATGTTTGGCTATTGCATGGGGCAACAATGAAATGAGAACATATTTGGAAGGATATAGATGTACCGTATGAAACGACCACCAGTCATTGGAATGGCTGCACTCGATTAGGAGTCCGAGTGGGAGATTGGCTCGTTGGAGCATTTTCCTACAGCAGTACGATTTTGAGATAAAATATCGTAAAGGAGTGTTGAATAGTGTGGCTGACGCCCTGTCACGCGATCCGTTGCCGAACAAGGAAGGAATGGATGACAATCAAGAGTTATTCGTACTGAGTGACCCCGTGAATTGTAACTGGTACAATTCCAAGAAAGCCGAAGTTGAAAAGAGTCCAGAAGCGTATCCGGATTATTGTGTTAAAGATAATCGGTTGTACCGCCACTTCTGGGACTCGAATGACTTGTTCGAACCGGAAATGAGAGATTCGTGGAAGCTATGTGTTCCGAAACCGCTCCGGTTGAACGTTCTGAAAGAAAATCATGACAGTCCGACTGCAGGCTATTTAGGTATTGCCAAGACGATTGCGCGAATATCCCACAGGCATTATTGGCCGGGGATGTTCCGCGATATAGCAAGTATTCAAAGTGTCGCAACAGCATAAACCTGGATTTATGCAGCCAACCGTAAATCAGTCTCTTTGGAAATGTATGAGCACCGATTTGGTAGGACCGTTACCAAGATCTGCCAAGGGAAACAATACAATTCTTGTCATGCAGGACCATTTTACGAAGTGGGTAAAGCCTTCTACGAACAGATCATAACACGTTTTGGTTGTCCGGAAACCGTTATCAGCGACAATGAGACACAGTATGAGAGTAAAATTCCCAAGACTCTCCTTAAAGAGTTTGGAATTAAGCACCGCCACACTCCTACATATACTCCACAATGCAATTCCGTGTAGAGGACAAACCGGACCTTGATTGCCCAATTTTGCAATGGAGACCACCGTAAATGGGATGAATTTCCACCCGATTTCCTATTTGCCCTAAATTCCGCCCCACATGAATCCACCGGATTTTCACCTGCCTTCTTAAAATTTGGCCGAGAACTTGAAGTACTGAATTCGATATTCCGTTCCATTACCGCTCCGGTGGAGACCAAGGAAAGTTTTCCGACAGCTACGAATCGTGAACAGATTTCAGAACATCGAACTAGATTGGACAAATTACCCGAAACTTTCCAACTGGTCCGTATCCAGTTATCCCGTGCTTTTACCCATCAAAGCCGTTATTACAATCTCCGTCGTCGAGATTGACGTTGTCACGTGGGTGATAAAGTAATGAAGGTAGAGCATCATCTATCTTCTAATGTCCGACATTTTGGCGCTTAATTGGCTTCGAAATATACCGGTCCGTTTACCGTTATCGAAGTAATTTCTCCGGTCATCTACAACCTGAAAGGCGAAGATGAAGCAAGTGAAACGAGTCCATATCAAAGATCTGAAGCCGTATAATGTTCCTGGCATTCCGGAAAGTTGAAATGAATCGAGGTACCGAAAAATATAGATAACGTTGGATAAAGTGTCAGTAGTAGTATAATTACTTATTATGATCCAATGTTCACAGGGAAATAATATGTCATATGAATCGTACGATTTTATTGAGATAGTGCTAGACGAAGCACTGCAAAATATGGTGGATCCGTCGTTTCAAAATTCTCCGGAGTATGTCAGTCCTTTCCATAGAATCCGCACAAAGTCCCGATCCTTTGGGAATCCAATCCTCACCGACCACACCGGAACATCTGGCTACACAACCGAAAACAACCATGTTGGATGCCTCATCATCTACGCCAGAACCGGAAGAGGTACAGTCCGAACAAGTCCAAGCTATGAAAACCCCAGCTACTTCGACGAACCAGACGCACCTGGAATTATGTTGGCGATGTGTCTATCCAGGACACTGGAGAGAAAGCCGGACAGCGCGTCTATTTTGCTCACGTTACGGGAAGGAAGACGTAATGTCGGAACAATGTGGTTGTACGAACACTCCATCCTCGAAGAAGATCCGTAACGGAAACCAGAACAGGCCTGGACCGAAGTCACCGGCTCCCTCTGATGTGGCAAGAGGACAATGCATAACCGGCTATAGACCAGTCATTGTAGTACCACCGAGAACAGTGCATAAGCTGCCGAACGTGCCCATGTTAGCGAAATCTCTGGCAAGAAGTTCCGTTCTGAAGAAGAAGCTGTCCGTTTTCCGATCCGTGAAAGAAGTTTTAAGTTGTCCGTTCCGAAGAAGAAGTTTTTTCAACCCGAAGAAGAAATGTTCCAATCCGAAGAAGTTTTAAGTTTTCCATTCTGAAGAAGTTGAAGTCTCAAGTTTTCCGTTTTGAAGAAGTTTTTTGTTTTCCGTTCCCAAGAACATGTTTAAGTTTTCCGTTTCGAAGAGGAGATTCAGATTTCCATTCCGCAGAAGAATTTTCATTTTATGTTCCAAGTAAGATATTCTATTCCACGAAGTTCCCGACGGAAGAAATAGAAGTTTTGACGTCAGGTTAGGATATCTTACCTTTGTATAAGATTTTTTTTCGTATGAATTCTCAAATGAAAATTGAAAAATGAAAGCATAATATTCTTTCATTTTTAACCGAACTTAGGAGGGGATGTAACGAAGCTTAAATTTTGAAATATCACCTATTTTTGATCAGGCAGTAAATACGAATATTATACGTAAATTCCGGTTGAACAGTTCATTATTTCAACAGATATGCGTGAGCTCCGAACGTATATTCCGTGATTGTCACTTTTCTAAATCTCCGTAATTCTGAATAAGTGTGATTATTCAAATGAATGGATTGAATTCATGCCCGCTTAAGAACTGCATTCATTCCGATCAACTTATGTTGTAAAAAACGGGGATCTGGTGAGTTAACGCATCAAAATTTGAACAGCCTCATGTATAAAAAGGGCGAACAACTAAGAAAACTCCGATAACATTTGTTTACTGCGCCGAGAGGAACTACTGTGATATCATGAGCGCGAATTATGGATCTGAGAAGTAGCGTCATTTTCAAGCATTGTTCGGGACATAAATAAAAAGAGCCTCGGCACAAAATGAGGAATTGGTGCTGCGGACTTGACCAGAACCTCGAAAAACATATAAAAGCAGTGACAGACAAAAGATCGCTCTCTTTCGTGATTTTGATTATCAATCAGTACGTTTCAAGTGTGATTATATTAAAATCAGAGTGAATTAATTATTATCCGTGATCAAGTCAGATTTAGAATTTGAATTAACAATAGTGCTCCGTTTAGTGAATTTTACGTAAGGTAAATGATAGCTTAATGGTTCATATTTTTGGGCATTGCGATATATAGATTTCCGTAGTTTGTGATTGGTAACCGTTTGTATGATATCTGAGATCCTTTGCTTTCAGTAATCTGAATTGTTATATTTGAGTTTATCCCGTCATAGGTCGGACCGCGCACGATTTGAATCTGCATGCAAATTTAAATAATCAAGTGATTGTATGGTGTGTACAGAGTGTGTATGTTTGAACGACTGGGCCGTCTTTGGTATATTTGTACACGCTGTGTCAACCCGGAAGTATAAGTATATCCTAGACGACGAAACCGCCGACGGCTTGTGCACGCTGTGTCAACCCGGAAGTATAAGCTGGGGTGGTTGTGTGATTGATAATCGTAATTACCCCTTATCCGTATGAGAAGCCCCGGCCGTGGGTGTAGGAGTTGATGCAGATACAATAGTTGGGGTTTGTGCACGCTGTGTCAATACCGGAAGTAGAAGCCCTAATTATCTAGATTCTGAATCTGCAGAGTGTATGAAATCTAACACAGGGAACTCCGTCAGTAGCTAATACAAGGGTGGGTTATGTGACAGAATAAACTCAACCAGAGTAATTATCCGAATATACCGTAAAATCTGATATCGTACAATCGGAAAACTAGTGCAAGTCAATATTATCCGATCCGACCGAATTTTAATCGTTCGATATATCGTAGTGTGTAATGAAAATTTCAAGTAATAATGCTGTCTGAATGATTACCGTACACCGCTTATTGCTCTAGGAACTGCTTGATTTGTTTTTTCCGTAAATCGATAAATGTAAATCATTTATCAACCAATTTCGTACCGTTGAATTGGATTTAGATATCGAACATATCGTAAAAATAGATATGTTGTAACAGTTTTCTTTTACCGTTTGAGCTTCCTTATATTTTCCATCTGGGTGGATTTTTGTGAATTATACCGTTCAATTGCATTTATTAATTATTCTGAAAGTGTATTTATTGTTATTATATATTTAATATTTGGAATTCGCCATTTTATTAAGTTATTTCTGCTCCATCTTTCAAAGAGCTAAGTTTTTACCAGGTATCAATTGTTATTAAAGCCTACAATTTTGATACTGTTTTCTGCCCAATGGGCCCTGGTTTTACTTCACTGTAGCTACCCCAGGGACAAGGCTATCTATAGATAGCATAGTGACAAGCCTTGTGGTGAGGACCCTAGCAGGGGTCCTGAAAAGGAGTAAACCCTTAGAAAAATCTGGCGCCCGAGGATTTGAAGTTCACCGCAGTAAGCAGTTCACCGGAAAGCGACAAGGTACACGTCATAAACCTAAATCTAATACTAAACCAAGAATGTGTATGAGAAAAGTTCTTTTATCTAGAAATTAACTAGGTATACATTGTTAGGCAATGGAGAATGTACACAGTTTAACAAATGATCTTCCAAATTGCCTCTTCGCCGTCTCAATGTCACTACCCTTGTAAGTCCGTTAGTACCAGTGTGGAGTTCCACTACTCGCCCAAGTGACTGTAACGTGTTTGAGTATTCAGAGAAATATCGTTTCCAAAACTCGGCATGAATACGCAGTATAACTTGCCAACGAGAGAGACAATTGAAGCTCATGGCTGACAAATCAGATTCGGGAATGACAGAATTCAGCGGTTCCGAAGTTAAAAAATTACCCGATGTCAACGGAATGAGAGCATCTGCTCTAGGCATATGAAGGGCGTGAATTTAAAATTGACTCAATCTGACAAAGTGAAGTCGAAAATTCATCAAATGTCAAACGCTGTTTGCCAACTACCCGAAGTATGTGGGTCTTCACGATTTTAACCCCTGCCTCAGCTAGTCCATTGAAATGTGAACCAGAAGGTAGAGAGAAATTCCAGCGAAATGACAGCATCTCAGATGCTTGCCTCGCAACTTCATGAAATTGATTGTTAGCACCAGCCAAGTTAGTCCCGTTGTCTCTGTAAGAAGTAATTACTGAACCTCTTCTTGAGGAAATATGCCGAAAAGCGTACATGAAACTATATGAAGTAAGCTTCAGTGTGAGCTCTAAATGAATAGCTTCCGTAGCAGTACAAACAAAGACGTACACATAGGATTTGAAAACCTTCGCGTTTCGAAAACGATGGATATTAAAGAAAAATGGGAACAAAAATCTATGGCAACATGGGAAAAAGCTTTTGATTGTGAAATCTCATGTGGTGGTATGTTTTCCATTGTTGGAGGAGCGTAAATTTTAGGACGATCTTTGAAACAACGAACGCACCTGGAAGGAAGTTTTTGTATGGCTTTTCGAGTAGATAATATCCAGAATTGTTGTGAGAGTATTATATGTACAGTTCTGAAACCTGGATATGAGTATTTCCTATGTGTAATTCCGATAATGAGGGTGGTCAAACGATGCAACCTAGAAAAGGAGCAAGCTTTCGAGAAAGCTTGTAAAACAGCTGACTTTCTCCAATTCTTGGAACGATATCTGAACATGAACATGCCTAATAAGATACATCAAAGATCGTTGTAATTCGTCAGAACTAGAGGTTCGTTACTGAATATCGAAAACAATAGGATATAATCCTCTGTATTTTCAGAAGTGACGAGTGCTTGTCAAGAAGTAAATCAATAACATGATTATCAACTAGCAATGTATTTTCGAAGCCCAGAAGCATTGCATAATATATATCGTCGAAAGAAGAGTTGGACACAAAAATCCCTGTCGATCAGAAGTCGGGACTGAAATCAACAATTCCGGATAATTGCTAGCCCACCAAGTTTCAACAAATCGACCTATTCCTTCTGCAGTGAGAGAGCGGAAACCACAGAAGAGCTAGTTAGTACTCATAATATCGTCTATGTACATATGTGTCTCAAGGAGCTTGCTTCAAGCTTTGATGTACAGTTCAGGTCAAAAAGTACCGTATTCAAAGTGAATTCAGATGGAGGGTTCGGGATAGAAATTATCCACATAATTTTTGGAAATTTCTTATGTGAAGGTGTGACAAGAATTAACCACAACCTTTGCTTAATATCAGCAATGAAAACAACAGGATGAATACGAAAGGTAAGAATTTGCAAAACTATGTCCTTTTGTAATTTCGGACCTGGCAGTTAAGTGAAGCAGGATAGTAAAGAATTTTCAAATGGTGGAACAGATGACATGTGACCACTTGATAAGTACTCATTTATGAATTCCGAATAATTTGCATACAGTTCAAGGTTCTTCAATAACCTGGACTGGATTATAGAAAACATGCGCTTTATACCCAAATCTTGTTCGGAATTTTCAAATGGGAGTGATATAACAATTTGCCAGACTTGTTCCTGTTGATCGTTCCTCTAGAAATTATCACACATTTTTCATCTACTAGAAAGGGAAATATTTTCGAAGAGACCTGCTCGAGTTCCCAGAATTTTGGAAGAAAATTTCGAGGGACGGTTTTGAAAAAGTTATAGGTTCATGAATAGACCTTCGTATTATTGACCTTCCCTATTGAGTCTCAATCAGAAACTGTCTTCAAGGCTGTGAGCTGACCTATATTACCAACAATTCGAACAGTCAGGAGAATTAGAGTAAAAGTCTTAGCACCAACGAGTTAATCATTAGGGCCTAATTGTCATGAGTTAGTTTCAAACCTTTTAGATAATTCCACTTTTCAGCTTTCAAATCGGAAGAAGGCATATCAAAACAGAGCTTTGTCATAACGATTGCATCAAAGGGCAGCTTGAGTTCTAGGAATCTGTTTGGTTTTTCAACACATTGTGTGAGTCTTTTAGACGTAAATGAAGCCATCTGGTCCAACCCGAAAATAGAAGTGAAAAACTCACGCCTGATTACGCCGAGACGCCGAAGACAGTGTTCGCTAATAACATTTGACTGGCTCCCAGAGTCAGTCAGAATACGAATATTTTCAAAATTACCCCTACCATCGCGAATATCCGTGACCGCGGTAGCTAGTAGTACCATACTTCGCCCAACGGAAGAGTTTCCTACAAATGTGGATTGCACATTCTTAGAAGAGGAAAGACCAGAAGTGTGGACCTGATTTGGATTTGTAGCGGAAACATTCTCTACGGTAGAAATAGTATTCGAACCTTTTGGAATATCTAAAGTAGACAACGGTAAGACAAATTGCGGCGTTGGACGCCATGGGAATGATGCAAGGAATTTGTGCACAGCTATTTTGCGTAAGTTTGCTATTTACTTACTTGGCTATTTTTCAAGTAAAACTGGCCTCTCCTCGAGGCGGGTTCGAGGCCATGGGGGGAGTCTATAACAAATCTTGTTTACTCATCCCTGAGTAAAGTATATTATTAAATGTTCTGGCCATCTATAAGAGAAGTAGGGGATGACGTTTGAGATGGAATTAATAAAATTACTACTGTCAAGCTATGAGTTTTTTCAATTGCAACTGTTGACTCAAATTATATTTCAAAATTCCAACCCTTCAAAGTGTTCTCTATGCAATACAATATGAGCTTCTTCAATCCTATGACACGGAAATGGCGATCCTAGATTAATGGAGGAAGGAAATTCGTCGAAAGGGAAGCATTTCCAAAGAGCAATTTCCATATTTGTTGAATTAATTATAGTGCAATCTAGGAGAAGTGAGTGATTTGTGAAAAATTTGTGTGCGGACATTGCAACGAGGGTTCAAACCAAGTCAGCAACGAATGCGCTGCACGCTTTGACTACGAATAAATATATTTGTTTATGTTCCATCAGTTCATTTGTTCATTACCTTCACTTATTTCTATTTATTAGCGTTTTTTCATCACAGAAAAATGTTTAGTTTTGACGCCTATTTTTATACCATGTTTTTCATGAGTTTATGATGAGAATATGATTTCTGATGAGAATATGATTTCCATTTCGCATTATCCCTGATTTGCATATCATGTCAAAGTTACCCTTTCGACGGTGTAAATTCAACACCAAAAAAAACTATAATAAAAGGCAGGAAATGGAGGAGTGAGGGCGAATTATTTTCTTGAACTGAAGAGCTAAGACATCAAATGTTATGATGGCATATGAGCGCAGGCTCTAAAGTTATTAGTATCCTTTGGAGAAGTTGAAATATGCTCGCAACATGTCGAGATTCCCCCATTTTACGGTACATGACACTGCTGATCAAACTAATTTAATTCGATCTAATGAATAAGGAGAATACCAATAGAAACGCTCAAAAGTACTAAGTGGGCCAGGCCAAGTCACTGTAATACTAGAACAGATAAGACAGCAGAATTGTCGGTTCGACATATAACTGAGGAAAGATTGAAGAAATTCGGAAAGTGAGGTTACATTTAATTTTAATTTCACTTCATGAGTTCCAGTTCTTCCGGAACTGACGTTGCATTTGTTTTTCTGATGAAACATTTCTATTTCACTGATGTTTCTATGCCTCTCATGGTTCTGATTCAAATTTATGTATCACATCTTATACTCAGAAATGAACATTTCTGAGTTATTCGATTTTTTTTAAAGAAAATTAACAAGAGCAGTCTACCGAACAAACGCACTATTTTCACGTGAATTACCATTTTTAAGGGATGGGCATAATGTTGACGGTTGAAAGAATCACTCACCATATTCACATTCACTGAATAATTTACAGGGTGCACAGAAACGTGGCTCTACAAAGTGGATGAAAATCATTGAACATCTCAATTTGTTGCACATGATTCAATCCTATTATCAAAATGAGTAGAGCCGTACTTCCAATTCACTTCACTATCCTCAAAATTGATTATTTCGGAGATTTTTCATGTCACTTATTTCTACATATTAACCAACGCCGGATTTAGGGGAGAGCAACCGGGGTTACAGCCCCGGGGCCTCCACAAAAGAGGGTCCCCCACAATAGACTTCGGAAAAAAAAATCTTTCAAATTTCGACTAGTAAACACTAGTAAACAACTTGTCCTTTGATATTTTTTTTTCGCTGTTTCACCTTTACCTTTACCTTTGTACAAACCTGATTATATTGTTCTTAAATATTAACAGAAATCATTGATCTATATTTGTTCACTCCAATCAGGCAAATAACTTGGGGCCAGTGGGCCTCCACTCCTTTGTTGCCCCGAGGACTCCAGATCTCTTAGTCCGGCCCTGATAATAACTGCCAGAAATTTCGATTTTTAAAGTAAGCTGGGCATATCTACAGACACCATGTTGGGTGACAAATGAATTAGGGTTGCTTGCTGTCAGATTTATCATCCAAAAAAATGCGATATGGCTAGTGTTCAGTATAATAATGAAGATTTCTTCAATTTGTTGGTGATTTATGGCGAAGGTGCTATGGTTCGAACATCGATCAATTGATTCAATGTGAATGAACAAGAAAATGTTCCACAAGTGATTCTACAAAAGCCATCACAACTAGAAAAATACACTGTTTGGTGTTCTCTATGAACTTTAAAATACTATTCTGTTTCCCAATTGGCTGTCATGGTGAGAGGAAGTATATATGTGGTTTCAACAGAACGACGTAACATCCTACACAGCAAGTGAAATGATGAATCCGTTAAGGAAATTTTCGAAGATCAAGTTATTTCTTGGAAAGGAAATGTCAATAGGCTAGCACGTCTATTGTCGGCTCCAGAAACATTTTCTTTTGTGGGGAATTGTGAAATTTTTGTTCAGTAGATAAACCAGCAATGTAGTTTCATCTGGAGGCTAACATTTTGCTTGTTATTGGTGAAAGTAGGCGACCGATGTTCCAGGCTGCGCTGTATTAGAGCCAGGTGCAAGGGTCCTATATCCGAAACGATATTAAAACATACAATTTGACCAGCTGAACAGAAATTTGGCTCCATTGGAGAGGAAGTCTCTTGTCATCCAATGTTTCAATATCATTCCGGATATAGGACCTCTGCAACTGACTCTAATATAGCGCAGCCTGAAGCATGAATAAAAAACATCCGAATTATAGGAATAATATTCTGATATAATAGTCCAATGAGATATACTGCTTCTCCATTTTCCAATTTCTTGGAGCATCAGAAGACAATAATCATACATTTGTTCTCATTCTTAGAAACGCTTTATGCTCCAAGAGTTTATCAACAAGCCGGAAATGTGTTGCCACTCGGAGAATAGATAAAAAGCGTCCGTAGTAAAGTTACTTTTCACAAATCATTCGTTTTGGTTACTGATTTTTATATTCTTATTCCACATTCTATAAGATACTCTCCGCGTTTGCGTGAAGATAATTGAATCAATTATTTATTTCATTATCTTTACAATAATATTTTAAAGGAAATCTAAAAAACGAATTTCTCATTTCTGGGAATAGAACACTAGTTTGTCGAGTGGAAATTTGTTATAAAATGTTAGAGTGCGATTTCAATTCAAGTTTATTATACTTGTTCTATTGTTGTTATTGTTGGAGGATTTTGTTGAAATTTGAGTGAGTGCAGTTCTGAATTACCTCTAATTTATTGGAAATTTTTGGATCAATTCAATGTATGCTCTGTGAGTTATGATATATTTAACTCTCCAGAAAAGGGTTTGTTTTTACATGACTTTCCTGGAAATCAGTTAAGTTTATCACCGAATAACAACAGTTTTTTGTCAAAATTTGAATATGATAGGAACTTTCGTTCCTGAGTTATCGTGTAGACAAGTTTTGTAACGGACATTCAGACAGACCGACGCAGCTGCTCAAAAGTAGATGCAAAATACTATGATGAAGGACATTTTGTCCTAGAACTCTTCCAACGATTTAAGAAATACTTTCAGTAGATGCAATATACACTCCCTACTTCGTCGCGAAGAGTATAAGGTAAGAGAAAAAATACTTATGGAACATTAGGTATTCGTTTTTCATGCCTAGTACTCGGATCATCAGGATGTCGCTTGAGCTCGGTTGGAATATTCCTTCACGAGCGATTCAGATAGGCGGAATGAACGAGCTCAAGCTAGTCACCCCTTCATTGTCAAACTCGAGACTTCATCCTTCCAGACTTCATATTCATCTACCGAACAGCGAAGTTGTGAAACTCTTCACCTAGTGAGGTCTTTCCGTATTCCTATAACCTCCAAACCTCCAAGAAAACTACGGATGCCTATCTCCTCTCCCTACATTCCACTGCTGACTCACACAATGTTCTTCGAACATCATAGGTTTCCCTCTCATGTATAGTCAAAGTATAAGAAAAATACAGCTACAATAATTTTTGCAGTTTCAAGATTTTTTCAATGAATTATTAGACGGTAATATGGATTGATTGCTCTATACAAAGTAGTTGTGAGGTGTGAATGACACCATAGTATTACAGTATTCTAATATGTGGGTATACTGGTGAAGATACGAAAAATCATTATCTTTGTCCTCACCCGCTAATTACGAATTGGGGCACTTTATCATTGTTGAAAGGTCTGATATGAAATATATTTCATTCTATGCCGCAAAACTACAGATTGCAAATGAACATTTCCCAGTGAGTGAGCCATTTTCTATCTGTTCAGAGAATGGTGTTATTATTTCAAAGCAATATCACTTTCCCATTATTCTTCGGTACGCTGTGGCTCTTTCTCATACGCAATCATGAATATTATATCTTATTATTTACCCTTGTTTCAGATAGCATTGTATACATAGCCCCTGCACAAGCGAACGATCGATAAGCCTCACAACATCTTTATGTTATTACGTTTATTTCCAGAAAAAGAAAAGAAATCCGCTGCAAGAATGACTCACTTACGCGACTAATGATTTCAACAATAGGATACATCCTGTGTCTAGCCTGTTGCGATAACAATCATGTTAGTGTAACAAGATCCGTTCCATCGAGATTTCAGGTATGTACAAACATAATGTAACTTGCTTTCTATATATAAACCAGTATTTTCATGGAATCAAGTAATACAATTCAGGTTTTTAATGTCTCTGATCCTTTCATTCCACCATTGCGCTCTCATTTCCTTGAACTTTTTGGATAGGTCTAGTCAAAATTTGCACACAACTCTACTGAAAGTTTTCAACTCAATCGGATGAACGTGTGACGTACCTTGTTACTTTTTGGCGTTAATTTCTTCTTACGGCTTCCATACTCCTTCGAGTCTACCAGATCTGAATCCGATTGACTTTGATGCTGGTTTCTCGGGCGCCAGATTTTTGTCAAGGTTTAATCTTCGTTGAGGGTTTCTGCTAGGGCTCTTACCACAAAGCGTATCACTGTGCTATCTACGGATAGCTTTGTCCCAGCGTAGTCTCAGTGAAGTAAGTAACCAGGGGTCAATAGGGCAGATTGAGTAGTATCAAAATTGCAGGCTTCAATTGCAATTAATACTTGGTTAATTCTTGACTACTTAATTGCTGTTGCAGTAAGTCACTTTAGATAAACACGGAACTTTCCAATAATTTATTTATAGCTTGAACATACATTGATATTTCATTTTCTCTGTACAATAATAATAATTCATCCCAACGCGGGGAAATCACAAGGAATCTCAGAAACAAAAATTGTTGAAACGCTGCCCAAACAGGCTAATTCCCCTTATTATTGCCTCGCCAACAAATATTCATATAATTGCGAATGAAACGGCTTTTCATGCACCAATTCTTAGTAAAATTAATTATCGTGCATGGGATACTCTAGCAGAGCAAGTGAAAGCAGGTTTTGAGTTGTGATGATCCTCCGTAATACCCTCACTACGTCCGCGTAATATCAGTAAATTCTAGGGCACTTTTAAAAATGGTGAATACTGAGATTTATTTATCCTGCACTTCTTTCAGGTTAGTACGCATAATTTCCCGAGAACGGTCTCACGGGTGATTGTACGACAGTGCCACTTATATACTACCCATACATAAATTAGGCGATTATAACTCTTACTTCCGGGTAGAATACAGCGTGTTAGACTTATAATCACCTAGTCAACAGTACCACCCTACTTCCGGGTAAAACACAATGTGTACAGTGAATATTGCGACCCTCAAACACCCATCCCCCTTCAGAGCCTACTTCCGGGTAGAATACAGCGTGTAGACCCTGGCGGAGGACTATCAACGGCGCACCCTCATTTCCGGGTAGAACACAGTGTATATTGATATGTCGTGATTCCCATTCATTCTATTTCTCCTTCAGATGCCACTTCCGGGTAGAACACAGCGTGTGGACCCTGGCGGAGGACTATCTACGACACACCCTTATTTCCTGGTAGAACACAGTGTATATTGGTGTCGTGATTCCTTTTCACTCTAATCATACACACCCTCTGACACAATACAATTACTCAACAAATTCAATTTTCACGTTTTTCGGTCCAGAACACGAACAATTTTATCGTCACGTTATGGAAAACTGTACAGGATAAACTTATCAGGTATAATACAATGATTACAACTACTAATTAAACAATATTCGATATTACAAGGGCGCACCGCGGACAAAACAATGGAACTCAATGTACTAACTCAAATAGCAAAATCACTATTTACCTAATACTTCACAGGTAACTGGCGGAGCTCTTAATTCTTGATCTCGGCTATCTTTCCACACTGTCTCACTGATAACAATTATATTTAACGCTTGCGAGGCGCCATTTCATACCAATCGATTTTCAGGTCAAGTCACCTACACCAGCTCCAGCCGAGCCCTTTTTTGCCCATTTCGCGCTCATGATGGTTCCCCAGCTCCTCGATTTGTGCCGTTTTCATGATTACATCTCTTGTTGACACGAATTCACTTTTCATGAATCAAATCAAAATTTACGCGATTTATGAATGGAACCGTATGCAAATCTGACACTTAAACTACACGGATGTCAATGCTCGGTACTATCTATCTTCCTATGCAAGAATATAATTATTCGAAATTATCATTTTGAAACACTAATATAAACGAAATCTGAAATTTACAAGTAATCTACGTGTTTCCCATTGAATAATGATTCGATATTTCAGAGCTTCGTTACAAACGAATTCAATATATTATGTCCTGTCGGGATATCTCAAATAATTACACCAATCTATATCAATTCTGCACGTATTAATCCCTACTGAAATTGATGATAATAGAATAGCACATAACTTAACTTGATTCTAGATTCTTCTTTGCCATAACCATAATTCTATGAATTTGTTTCTATCATATAGTGATGACATTAGAATGAGAGAAATTGGAAAGGAAATGCATTGTTTGGTGATGGCTTCGATAAATAATAATTTTAATTCATTTGTGTTGATAAACGAAGTGAAAACAACACGTTTCAATTATAAGTATTACCACTTATTTATTGTTGGAAACTGCTGTTTCGATAGTTACACAGCCATTATCAAACGATAACAGTAAGTTTCCACACAGAACTGCAGTTACGTTCTATAACGAAGAATTGGTGGTAACACATACAACGGTGTTGTTCTATTTCGTATTACAAATATAATAAATTATCATGCACTAACAGTTTTCAAAGCCATTAATTTGTTTGGACTTGAACAAAACTGTAGAATATACTATAGCATCAGAGGAGGAAACTTCTTCACATATGCTGATGGTCTGTGAGACCCTAACAACCCAGATACCATAATAGGCATCTGCTCTTGCGGTACTGGTCTTTAGGTAGAAGACTGGAATCGTGGAATGGGGCTGAAAGTTGATGGAAACGAAAATCAAAATGAACTCCCAAATCTCGCGACCCGGAAGACTGATTCGTTAAAAATAAATAATGAATGAATTACGACAATAGAGAGACACAATAATTCAAATTGTAACAAGTAATCAGAGTATCCAGAACCAGGAAGAATCCTACCTCTCCAGCCACCCTAGTAGTTCGAAGAATAAGAGCAAAGCACTTGAATGGATCTCCATAATGACTCCTCTCAACATGGACTCACTAATGTTGGCGAGAGCTAATCAGGTGATCAGCACAGCATGTTTCGGGTGTAAAAATGTTGGTTTGGGTTGATCGGTTTCACATAATGAGTAGTCTGGACTGGCATGGTTCGCCAGGGAATAAAACTGGTTCCGGAATGAATATCACTCACCTCTCCATTTCTCGCTTATATCTGAATGAGGTACGTGGCCTGTATATTCTTTCCAAGTGCAATATAGAGATTTTCTGATTTCATAGTAGAGGAAGATTCCGTTTGATCCTGGCACCTCATCGGATGCAAATCTTCAGGTTATTCGAATCACATCTGTGAGGTAACCGACCTTTTCTCAGTCCTCCCCAGAGCGGGTTGCGATGCAGTTTGGAATCTACCTTATTCAGAGACATCAAAACTCCCTGATATTGTGGAGCTTCTGTGCCTTCATCTTAGTGGGACTGGATTTGTCATTCGCTGATTTTGGGCGGCGGTTTTGTGGTATAGGGTCTTTAGAGATTACCTCCTCCAGCCTTTTGGTGGCCTGGGTGGCTTACAATTTCTCAACTTTCTCTTTGACGTTGTTCTATCAGCCTTATGTAGTATTTTTGTATGAGCTTATGGTCTATCCAGTCTAATTAGCATTCTCGCTTTGTTAAAGGACTTTTCAACTTCAATTTCGAAGAATGAATTTTCGGGTTCCGCCACTCACCTCATCGGAAGGATACCTTGCGGTTATGATGGAGTTTTGAAACATGCTTACGAGTACATAGGCTGCAACGTTCTTCATCTATTGCGTTGTCAAATCGATCATTATATGGTTTTGGTACTTGAGGATGATTAAAAACTTGAGCACTGTCTAAACACGTTTATGTAAAAGGGTAGGTTACGTTCATATATTTTGATCTTCGTGATCCATCTCATAATATCAATTTGATACAAATATATTAGGAATGATTATGAATGAGTCTTGTCTTTCATTTATATTACTCAAACTTTCGTTTACTTATTTTAAATGATACGTTCCTATAACTGGATATATGTTTTGGTATATAAATGAATCGTCACCTTATTGTTACAATCGTATACCTTTATTGAAGGAAATTTTCTTTACAAAACTCGAATCAGGATTTTCTCCCCAAGCATAGCACGTATGCACAATTTTTCCTTCTAGTAAGAACAAATGTGTTAAACTGAAATTCCCATAATGGTGATACTTGTTCACTTGTGTTTCGTTCTTCAAATAGCACACCTGCCAGTCTACACCAAATTTTTGAACTTATCAGCAATGATATCTTCGTAATCCGAAACTTTCACAATAACAGACTTCTTTCTTTCGTCTCTTTCAATCAATCTGAACGAGTCGTCGTGGGTTCGAAAAATGCCCCTTTTGTCGGGTATATCACGTTCATGTACTTTTTGTTGTGAGGAGCTTTCTTCATTAGTCAAGCAAAAAGCATGGCCGTCATTAGAATATTTTCAATTTGCCTACCACATCCATCAGAAAATAGCCGAGTGATATCAATTTCATCAGGAATGCAAAACTTATTCAATACATCCTAGACGGCTGAAGCAATTGAATTGGAATTTTTGCAAATATCCACCAACGGATAACCGTTAAGTTGTAGTAGTTAATTTGTAGACTAAAATAACTAGCTTGATCCGGGAGTTTCGCAAAAGATAAATCCTCTTAACAATCGGAAAAATAAACTGGTATTTTATGACGGTTAATTTAATGAGGTGAAAAATGTTTTTCCTTTGAATTTATGTAATCTACGCTGGGAGATAACACTTTGTTCCTCTGAAGTAGAAATATTCTTATTTTATAGCTTTTTCTTGGACCCGATACACGTTGAGCATTCATATGTTCTTCAGGTGCCAAATTCAACATTGTAATCCAAATTTAACACCTGGTTTGTGGTCGTGAACCATCCATGGTTTTGTATAATTATAGTTCCCAAGATAGATGAACAGGAGTACTGGTTTGACTCCGGTAATGATGGCTCATCACCCAGTTTGAGGAATTCAATGAATTGTTCTATTTGTAACTTTTCATTATCCTATTTATTAAGAATGCGACTATATTTTCCACTTTCTCGTGGTATATTCGCTGTTAGAAAAGAAAATTTCATGACTCGTTCAGTTCGATCTCTACTAAGATGAGTGATTTTTGAGAATACTGCCTTAGAAACAGGGATTTTCCTTGCAGACGTTGTTACATAATACAAAATGAAGATTTTTTCCTTGTTAATTGTTGATCCCCTTTCAGTGGATCTTATGTATCGTAATTGTAATGAATGTTAAAATAATAGAGCTCATGGAAATGAATCGTGCATGAAATTAGGAACAAAACGATTCAAAAGTGATCCCATGTTTGCTATCCACTGATTAAAAATGAATATCACAACAAATCACTTGGAATCATTTGTACGAATCGACTATCTATAACATTTACAAATTATTCCCTCAATATTATGGATATAATCTTTGAGAGTTTTGGAAATAATCAATTGGACTACCCGTCTGAAAGTATCTACCAAAGGTAAATAAGACTGAACTGGAAGAGATATTGACGTATTTTTGACGAAATATATTTAATCTGACTTTTTGCATAATTCTGATTTCTGTCAATATGAATACAAAGCTCTCTTATGAAATATTCCGGATACGTAAGAATTATGTTAGAAAATATGAAATTACATAACGTAGTCTCACTTTATATTATGGAAACAAAATAAATTTCTAATCTCATGTTTGTATTTTCCTAAGCAATAACAACGTCTGCTGTTCGTTCTTCACCTTGACTTTTGTCTATAATTCCTTAGAACTAGGCACAAGTCCATGAAACTCCAGTTCATATAAACATTGGACAGGTCGTAGAGTCTTATCACTACCAATAATTTCAATTCTCGTTAGACGATAAATTCCATTCCAATCAGGAATAAGTTCTAGAATCATTGTCTTAGGCCAATTCAGCTTTTTTATTATTGGAGCTCTTCAGTACTACTTGAGGCTCTTGGTAGGTATTTACTCCTAACTCGGATTCTTAATTTTGGACTAATTTGAACAAGTTTCTTGTGATGCTTCCGAAGTTCTGGTGCTACCAACTATCCAATCTCTGATACACCTATTTATTATATTTATTTCAATATTATCCTGAAGAAACATTGTAGAAGTTGAAGTCATCAAATCTTCTGGGTCTTCTGTAACATAAGTTAACGGTTTTGCATCCAAAATTGCTTCATCTTCACATAGGCAAATTTCTTATTCATTATAATTTAGTTTTCCATGACCGAACACTCTTAGTACTGAATCCTTGAGACTTTGGAATACCCCTACCGAAAATCCACCCCACCATGGTCCATATGGAGGATAAACATTCTTACGACCTGTTCAACTTGAGTCTGAGCTTCAACTTCAAATACAGTAAATTTTTTTGAACAAATTCACCATTCTAACGACATTTGTTCCATTAGCGTTATATATCACACTAGACCTTCCTCTCCTATTAATCTCGGGAATGATAACATAAAGTCCAATGTCTCCAGAGACTCAACTGAAACAGAGTGAACACAAAGGTAAACTGCACACGTATATAGAACTATCTATACCTTCAGCTGTCCTTTAAGAAATAATGGTCCAGCTAAATCAACACCGACATTAAAAACTTAGGTATTTTTATTTTTTGTGATGAAGCAACAAGTATTTCCACATATTTAGCAGAGAATCTTCTATAAAATCACATCACTTCTTATTAATCCTCTACATTGGAGAATCCAACAATGTTCTCGTAGTTTCGCAATAAGAAATTGGATCCCACTATGCCCATACTTCTCAAAATAGTTTTTTATCAATTACTTCACCATCATGTGTAAGTTCAGCAACAAAATAGGCAATCTGGATTTTTGGTATCTTGACTATTATACAGTTTTCTCTCAGGTTAAATGAATCCGTTTTCTTTAAATTCCTTGATTCCTTCGAATATCCATCCCAACTTCTAAAATACCGAGTTTTGAACCTTAATCTACAATAACATTTCGGCTTGGTGTATTTGTACAAAAGTTAACTGTCCTCTTTGAAGGAAATCATCTGTAAACCTGAAGATCCATTCAATCACATGAATATTTTTTGGAAATATGAACAAATTTGAGTAATTTTGATCTAAATTCACCACAGCAATGAAAGAAGATTTCCTTCTTTAAATATCAACAGCGCTTTCAACAATGACTCCACCTCCATAGGGTGAGTATTTCAATTGTTTCTTCGATCAATCAGGTCCCTCTCAACATTCAGCATCCCAAAGTTCTTTTGATGTAAACTTTCCAGAGGAAAGATCAGCTGAGTTCAATTTTCTTGGAACATATCTTCAGGTTCCAACATCTGTGAGACTGCATATTTTCTGAACTATGTTCCCCATAAATTTTCCCCAATTACCGTTTCTCTTAATCCAAGTTAGTGCAGTTGTTGAATCCTTCCAAAAATATACTGGATGTCTCTTGTTCCAGAAGCTGGTTCCAACTCATTTATCAATCTAGATCCAATGAAACATTGTGGTAACTCCAGCCTGAATATAGTAATTTTTTTAATTGGAGCTACTCTCTATTCAGCCTCGAGTCATCAAGAGTACCACAACAGCATATGCAAATTTGCTCACATCTGAAAACGTATGTAGTTGGGACGATATAGGATCCAGCAGAATTCCCAGGAATGCAAATCTGTTTTTCAACTCCTTACACCAATGTACAAATGCACTCAAATTCAAGCTGTTCTGAAAGCTCCACATTCCAGCTTAATTCACTCGACCAAGCATCTGGCTTAATCATCTTATGTTGTACCTCTGTAAATTCAATTGGATCAAATATTTCTTGTATATAGGTTGGAACAGTCCTCTTTGTAATCGTTTCTGTCAATTCGATTTCTATGACGTCACATGATAAAGTATAATTTTCTTCATCCCAGACTAATCCGGGAACTTAAAATGTGTTGGATTCTTCTAGAAGAGCTCGAAAGTATATTTTGTAATAGATTTTGAGGCTCACCTTTTAAGCTGTTCATATTCTATTTAGTAATCTACTAAAGTAGTACAATTATCAACATATGAGGATTTGAGCAATTTTTGTGCACAACGTTCATCATGTTTGTTAACATTCATTAGATCATACTCTATTACAGCTGCCAACAAGAAAGAACTAATATTGACTACAAATTTGTCTACTTAGTCAATAATAGTTATTTCTTGTTGGTACCTGTAGTAGAGTATCCCATCTCATTTACAGCATGATCTGTAATTAGGATGAATTAGACAAAAATAGGTAATATCTTATCATTTTCTACATTCTCAATTATTCCCTTCTGCAGCCAGTCTATAAATACATTATTGTATGCTCCATACATTTCCATATTCTGTAATTTGTGGTAGTATTAGAACCGTCTTTTCATTTTAGTTGAATTTTCAATATTGATAATTTCCAGGTTCCGAAGTTCCGATATTTTGGTGCTATCGAGACACATCAATGTAATATCATCACCTAAGGAAAATTCTAATTTTCTGATTTGTCCTAGCAATGTCCAACGCAACTTTGTACCAAATAGCGGTAATTCCATTCTTCAATTGATGCGTCTCTCCAGTAATCAGATGACCATAATCATCTGAGGGAATGGGGAGCTCAATTCCTTGCATGTCATATCCCAAGACTTTTATGCTTATTTTTCAGGCTCATCACTACCATTGAAATAGCCAAGCCTATTACGCACTATGTATTCATAGCATCACGTTGAATCTAGAATGCCATACTTTATTCACTCTGTCCTATGATTAGAATCGTGAATAGTTATCAAAAAAATACCTTCCAGTCTTGATTGAATCACAAAAGCCAAATCCATCCTCTATTAAGTGAACGGATGGAGAACTGACAGAATCAGTACCGATATTCACATATTGTCACATAGATATACTGAGTAGGGAAGAATTGTGTTCATAAATTTACAAGGTGGAGTCATAACTCCCCTGTACTGAGAACATTATTTATAATTTAGAAAAAAAACTTCAGGAAGAAATTGATATCTCATTGAACTACATCAGAAATAATCATGGTAAATCAATAGATGAACAATACATGTCACTGAATTATTGTTGATATTGCAGAGGAATCGGGAAAACTTAATGAAAACAAATGAGGTGATTTGTCATTGTAGTAAGGAAACAATGAATGATATCTGTAGTTAACTACGTTCTGAATCTGTATCGACTAATCAAAATTTCTATTCATCTCATTCATCTTTTTTCCGGATACGGGTGAACTTGTGGAACCTTTGGAGTAGACTGCAGTTTGCAACTTGACTGTGAGAATCGTTTCATTCAATAACTGATGAATACTCAACACACCGCACACATAGCATACCAGACGCACAACCCGAAATATAGGCCGTTTGTGGGATAAATATCAATATGAACACTGAATTAGAGATAAACCAGTACAGTACTATAATATCTCATGTGCAAAATTATTGCCGGAAATTTTTTCGAGATGGCAAATATTTTGAAAATTATCCCGATTCGAAGACGAGGGATAATTCTCTTAAGATACTCGCCATCGAGAAAAAATTTCAGGAAATTAATTTGTGCACTCGGGATATTCGGTAAGAGAATTTCACACCGAAGAAAAATTAGTTTGAAATAATTCCAATGTGATATTATTTGACATTTTGTCATGAAAATTTGAAACATTACGAAGGAATGCCATAATTTTGTTGTTTTGTTATGTATTGTGTCACTTTCACTTATAATATCTCATATGCAAAATTATTGCCGGAAATTTTTTCGAGATGGCAAATATTTTGAAAATTATCCCGAGTCGAAGACGGGTTGGAAAGACAATTCTATTTGGAGCATCAAATGGAGTGAATTTATTAATTGATATTGTAATTTCAGAAATTATTCGATGGTATGACCTATTGAAGGTGGTTCAGTTATGATGTATAATGTTTGTGTTCAGATATATCAACAGCTCTGAAATCCCTACAGTTTCAAAAGCATATAAATTGAAGAATGGACATGAAAATGTCTGGTAAGCAGCACCAAATACATGTACCCACATTTGATATTCAGTTTGCCATCTTCAATATATCGATCTACCAACATTGCAATTCTGTTCTTATAGCCTCTGTACCGCAAATCTATCACCAGATGTTATCGACATGCAAACAGCTGATGCTGCAAATATTCGTGAACATCTCTGTTCTCCAGTCTGTACCAACATATCACAAGAAATTGGTAATCGGAACACGTTTTCAGTTAGAAATAAAAAACTATCATTATTATGTCGATGTGCATGAATTAGTTCAAATTGTAGTAGTATTTGATTTGAATTTTTCCATCACATCTCCAATTTCCAAATGTAGTAGTGTCAATTCGGTTGAGAAATGAAAAAGAATTTCCTTGTTTCTTTGTCATAACGAGATAATGAGAAAGTGATTTCTACCAAATTTCGTAGGGATATGAATTCATTAGGAGAAGAATAACCTTGAAGTAAATTTCTTAGAAAGAGAATGGTGTCTGAGATCATCCATTATATTTTCCATTTCATACCTGAGGCTTTCAAGGTATCTTCGAATCACCAAGCCTCTGTTTATTCAATCTATTTCTGGTAGCATTGGTGACAATGTTTAATTGCGAAAATAACAGTAAAACAATCATTTGCATTCGCAAACAATTAGTTTGTAATGCTATTTTATCGATATTGTACCAATCCACTCAGTAGATGATTATACTCCGCGTTGTTAGATATTCGGATCTAGCAGAGATTTGTTGCGCATGTGCTTGTTTGCGCGCACTTATATAATTTTTTCTTCCAATTGTAACGGAGCTTAAATTTTTGAAATATCATTTATTTTATATCAGGCAGTAAATACGGATGTAAACTCAGTTTGAACAGTTCATTATTTCAATAGATATGCGTGAGCTCCGAATGTATATACCCTGATTGTCACTTTTCTAAATCTCCGTAATTTTGAATAAGTGTGATTATTCAAATAGATGAATCGAATTCGTGCCCGTTTGAAAATTGCATTCATTCCGATAAAATATGTTGCAAAAACGGGGGTTTGGCAAGTTAACGCATCAAAGTTTTGAAAGGGCGAACAACCAAAAAACTCCGATGACATTTGTTTATTGTGCCGGAAGAAACTAGTGTGATATCATGTGAGGGAATTTTAGATCTAAAAAGTAGCGTCACTTTAAAGCATCGTTCGGGACATAAGTAAAAAACCCTTGGCACAAAATAAGGAATTGGTGAAGCGGACTTGACCAGAACCTCGAAAACATATAAAAGCAGTGACGGACAAAAGATCGTCCTCCCTTTGGTGATTTTGATTTTCAAATAGTACAGTTGCTCTTTGGTGATTTTGATTTTCAAATAGTACAGTTGCTCTTTTGTGATTTTGATTTTCAATCAGTACCCTTGAAGTGTGATTATCATATTTGAATCAAAGTGAATCAATTATTATCCGAGTTCAAGTCAGATTTAAACTGTGAATTAACAATAGTGTTCCGTTTAGTGACATCTATCATCTGCCTTATTATCAAATAATTTCTCCCATTACAACATTCAAAAAGCCATAAAGAAATACACTTCACCTAAAATTCCAAATCGACCTGAGCCAGAAACCCTCCCACCTGCTTTATCCACGGCCTATCTTCCATATATTCAAAATATAACAGATCGAATTTCCAAAATCCTCAAAAAACATAATATTTCTACCCGTTTTTCCACACTTCCAAAATTAACTCAGTTTTACAAACCTATTAAAGATCCCCTTCCTCCTCTCCACTCAGAAGGTGTTTATTGTATTCCCTGTTCTTGCGGTAAGGTCTACATTGGTGAAACAGGTCGTACAGTAGCTACTCGTGTGAAAGAACATGAGCGATGTACAAGACTTCGTGACACTAGTAGATCTGCACTTGCGGAACACAAGTTTAACACAAATCATCAAATCCTTTTTGAAGATACTAAAATCCTAGTCCGAGCCCCAAACTTCTATCAGCGAAAAATTCTTGAAGCTATAGAAATCCAAAGACATCCGAACAATCTGAACCGTGACTCAGGATATTACCTTCCCAACATTTGGAAACCCATCCTCGAAAATTCAACTTCGCACATGATCGCACAACGGCAGGGTCAGGTGCCGGAACGAAGTTAACCACCGGAACAAAGGCAGTGAACTATGTAGCGTGAAGGATTTTTCCTACAATAAATACGGCTACAGAAACCAGTAGAACCAGTTTCAGTTCAAGCCTCAAGCCTGCCCTGAAGATGCCACCTGTAATGGTTGGCGAAACGTCGGCATCAAGTCGAGCTATTGTGACGCGGAATCCATCCGGAAGACAAGATTTTTCAAGATTAGCTGTCCGCGGAAGTCTACTATCCAATAATATACCGTTCAATCATAAATGAATAAATAATAAATATTTATTTGTAACTAAATGTGTTCATAAAGGACAATTTAAAATATATTCATAATATTACAAATAGAGAAAGGAACCACTTAAGAATTACATGTAATGCTTGAACGTGGTTTCATACAAAATAATGTAAAATATAAATTTGACAAAATATCAAAACAATAGCATATTGTTATTAATAGTATATATAAATGTAAATCTAAAAAAAATGTGAAAATAAATTTGGATTCGTATATCAACATTCTACAAACAATTAATAAGCCATAACTAATAAAATAGAGTATAAAAGGTTGGCATATATAGGAACAATTCATGAAAACAATTATATTTATGCATTTTTCGAATCTGTAATATTATTTATCAATTCACGAGAAGTATTTAGTAATAATTTCTGACATTCCCGTTTAAATGATCGATTTTGTTTAAGTAATTTGATTTCAACGAGCAGATAATTGTATATTTTAACAGACAGGAATTCAAAAGATCTTTGTCCAATGGTTTTAGAAATTTTATTAAGAGGTACGTTATTATTTCTTAACCTATATTCATGACCAGGATTTGTGAATACTTTTTCAGTGTGACATTTCAATGCTAAACATGCTAAACAGTGTTGTCTAATATCAAGCATTTCTGTTTCTTTAAATAGATCGTTACTAGGAAATCTATTGTTTTTGTTGAAAATAAGCTTCAAAATTCGTTTTTGGATTATATCCAAAGTTTTCGAGTAAGTTTTGGAGACTCCACCCCATCCTACTATACCATAAATAAGGTGCGTTTCTACTAGTGCATGATACAATATTTTAAGCTGATTGCGATTTAATATTTGTTTCAGGTTCCTAAAAGTATATAATATGTATCTTAGCTTTCGTACAACGTAATTTATATGAACATCCCACCGTAAGTGACTGTCTATATACACACCCAAATATTTGACCTTTAGTGCCGCTTGAATAGAAATATTTTTATCTACACCTTGTATTTCTAGAGTATCAAATATAGGTAGATTATTTTTATATGATGCAAAGGGAAGAAATACAGTTTTATCAAAGTTAATAGTTAAAAGTTTATTGTCAAACCATTTTTTTATTTCTATTAAGTCCTTCTCTACTATAGATTTCAATGCATTTAATAATTGTTCTGAAAGTGTACTTGTTATAATTATTATATATTTTAATATTTGGAATGCCCCGTTTTATTAAGTTATTTCTGCTCCATCTCTTAATGAGCTAAGTTTTAACCAGGTGTCAATTGTAATTAAAGCCTACAATTTGGTACATTTATCTGCCCAATGGGCCCTGGTTTTACTTCACTTTAGCTACCCTAGTAACAAGACTATCTATAGATAGCATGGTGACAAGCCTTGTGGTGAGGTCCCTAGCAGAAGTCCTCTAAAGGAGTATACCTTTAGAAAAATCTGGCGCCCGAGGATTTGAAGCTTATCGCAGTAAGCAGTTTACCGAAAAGTCACAAGGTACACGTCATACAATACATTCATAAATGTAACCTTTTTCATCTTAGGAATGTGGGATATGAATCTATTTTATTTTATGTTTATCAATTTTGACTAATGCATCATATATCAAGAAATATAGCAACGATATCAACATAACTGTATATCAACAATTTCATAACAACTCAATCAAACATCATAATCAACGGAAATCACTTAGATTCAATTGGAATAAATTATTTAGGAATACAAGGAATTTCAATTAGTTTTAGAGACGACACTACAATTGGTGACCCCGATAGCAACACCCGATAGTTGAACAACAGCCGCACCCGACATCATCCCGCACCCAATTGAAGCCCGCATCCGAATAGCAACCAATAGGAGCCTAAACACGGACTACAGGACTACAACCGATACAACATTTGAAACCTCATCCTGAAGGCCCGTAACCCCATCTATTAGTCGTTCCCCGGAATACCGTACTATTATCTGAGTTATCTTCATAATTCTGAAAATTTAATTCTATATTTCTCAATATATATATATATATATATATATATATATATATATATATATATATATATATATTCTTTTATTGATATTCTTGAACCATTTGTAATATATATATATATATATATATATAATATACAATATTCACTTATACAAAATTTTGAAAAGATAATAAACAATTACCGAAAAGACAAAGAGAATTTTAATTTTATTTTCAGTCTATCTACGAACCAACATACCAAGAAAGCATACAGATATTACAAATGGTTCAAGAATATCAATAAAAGAATATTTATATATATATATATATATATATATATATATATATATATATATATATATATATATATATATATATATATATATATATATATATATATATATATATATATATATATATATATATATATATATATATATATATATATATATATATATATATATATATATATATATATATATATATATATATATATATATATATATATATATATATATATAATATATACCTATACTATACATATATGCTTTTTTTTTCTTTTTTTTTTACATTCAAACCTGGTCGGGGCTGCTGCGAGCTCCGACTACATTGCAGCAGTCGCGCCAGAAGAACCTAAAAGGCGGTTATCTGAAGCTCCTCACCGTTCGGTAAGTAGCTTCAGGTTCCTAAATCGTGTGCCCTAAGTATTCTAATTGAACCGAGAATGACTGACTGCCTTTTGCATCCGGTCTATCAAGATCTGCGCCGAGTTCTTACAGACCGGAATGGTCTCCATATTTGAACGCAGCGAAGACCGAATTCCGCCAAAAACACCGATGATCAGAACCACTAATACGACCTTGTGGCCTGGGTACAGCGTGCGGAGCTCGAACAGGAGATCTTGATATTTTGCCCATTCTTCCTCCTCTTTCAAGACTACGTTATCCTCTGCCGGAGCGGGAAATTCCCTCTAACTCAAAAACTGCAAAAGAGGAATTCCAATTTGAGGGATTTGTCAATCAACTCCAGTCTCATCACATATGGTTCCTAAACGGAATTCAAATGTTCGGCGACCTTGATCGATACCCACTTCCTCACATTCAAAATTTTAACACGATTTTAGACTTTTTTTTCAAAATAAGACCAGCGTACCATCAAATACCAGTAGCACCAGAAGATGCTTACAAAACTGCAATAGCAGCTCCTGCAAATCTCTTCACTTTTAATAGAATACCTTCCAGACTTAGGAATGCTGATCAAACATTTCAGCGCTTTATGAATGAAGTCACTTCAGAACTTCCTTCAATTTTTTGTCACATAGATGACATTCTGGTTGCGAGTAAAATCGCAAAGAACATCTACAACATTTACATACATCATTTGACGAACAAGATTCTTTTGGTATTAACATTAAACCATCAAAATGTATTCTTGGTGTAGACTAACTTACTTTCTTAGGTCACTAGATATCTCGGAATTCTTCCTTCTAAAAACCGAGTCGCAGACATCGATACTTTTTCACAACCCGCGTCACAATAGCACGACTTAATGCAGACGCTCCGACGAACATTATAGGTTGAATCTTCAGGGCAGGCTTGAGGCTTGAACTGAAACTGATTCTACTGGTTTCTGTAGCTGTATTTACTGTAGGAATAATCCTCCACGCTATATAGTTCACTGCCTTCATTCCGGTGGTTATTTCCATTCTGGCACCTGACCCTGCCGTTGTGTGATCATGTGCAAAGTGAAATTCTTGAGGATGGGTTGCCAAATTTTGGGAAGGTAATTTCCTTACGGCTCAGATTATTTGGATGTTTTAGGATTTATATAGTTTAAAGGATTTTTCGCTGATAGAAGTGTAGGGCTCGGGCTAGGATTTTAGTATTTTCGGCAAAGATTTGATGAGTAGTGTCGAACTTGTGTGAAAAACCGAGTAAAAATATTTTGTTTATTAGGGATTTTGGAAATTCGATCTGTTATATTTTCAATGTTTGGAAGATAGGCAGTGAATAAAACAGGCAGGAATCAGTTTCAGTTCAAGCCTCAAGCCTGCCCTGAAGATGCCATCTTAATGGTTGGTGGAACGTCGGCATCAGGTCGGGCTATTGTGATGCAAAATCCATCCCGAGGTCATGATTTTTCGAAATTAGCTATCCGCGGAAGTCTACTATTCAAAAAATTATTATAATTCTTTTATTCCAAATTTGGCCCATTTAATAACACTAATTTATGATCTTATGGCTGAACATCAAAATTTACCAGAAGGACATAACAATCAATTCAACTGGCCATAAGATTATGATACATCATTCCACAAAATCAAATAACTTTTATCTAACGTTTCAATTTTAACACATCCATTTCCTGGACCTAATATCAATATTTCTGTAGACGAATCAAATTTTTCTGTTTATGCAATCTTACAGCAACAAAGAAACCACGAAACGTCTTCATCAGCATTTCTTTCTAAGAAACTTCCGAAAGCTCAAACAAATTACAGCACATTCGATAGAGAATTATTAGCAAATTTTCTTACTATTAAACATCATAGACACTTCCTTGAAGGGAGTTAATTTTTTGTACTGACCGATCATATGCCCTTAACTGAGACAATGTTCTCAAAATCAGGAAAAAAACCACGTCAAGCAAGACAATTCGATTTTATAGCTGTCAGGTAGTCTGAATTTCATTTCCTAATTTAGTTCTAGATCAGCAAATTTTGAATTCAGCGCAAAATTATGATCCACAATTACAATAAATGTTATCAAAACCAAATGAATTCTCTTCGAAACCAAAAGAAATTATGATTCGAAATTCTGATATAACCTTATGGTGAGGACCATCGAAGACTCATTTTTGAAAAATTGCATGATCTTTCACATCCCGGAATTCATGCCACACGCAAACCCATAACACAACGTTATTTTTGGCCAAGTATGAACAAAGATAAAACAATTCATTGATTTAATATTGTATTAATTATCAGAAATCAAAAACCCACAGATATGTTAAATCAGCTCATGGTCGCTTTAATACTCCCACTTCTCGTTTTTGTCATATTCACATAGACTTGGTAGGACTTCTTCCGCCATCCGAAGGTTATACTTTCATATCAACCGTAGTTGATCGTTTTACTCGATGACCGGAAGCATATCCATTAGAAAATAGTCTATTTCTACATTCCTAAAAAACTTCAATAATCATTACTTTTCACGTTTCGGTGTTCCATCTCAAATAACCTCAGATGTAGGTGGAAAATTTGAATCCAAGATATTTTCCGAATTTTTAAGAGTATTTGAGACAAAAAGAATTCGAACGACAAGTTATGATCCAAAAAGCAATGTCATGGTTGAACGTTTCCATAGGCAACTCAAGTCAGCCATCATAGCCGGCGAAAACAAACAATGGGTAGACCAATTATCAGTTTCATTTTTAGGTTTTCGTACTCCTATCAAATACGATCTAGGTTGTACTTCTGCAGAATGAGTTTATGGCCAATCATTGAGAAATTTTTATTTCTTCTCCCTTAACAATTAAAACATCTGATTTTATTGTACATTTGAAAACTGATTTCTAAAATTAAATTTCAGTGCCACCTCAACAGCATCAAAGAAAGTAATTTTTCATTCCATCCTATTTATATAATTTCAAATTCGTTCCGTTAGAGTAGACAAAATTGAACAGGCATTTCACCCACCTTATGAAGGACCTTATGAAATTTTAAATAGATCAGGCAAAATTTTTAAACTCTCAATCAACAATTCTTCTAAATTCATGTCAATAGATTTAAGCCTGCTCATAATGAATGTTCTATACCATCACAACATAGCATAAGAAAGAAGGTCACTTTTTCTCTATGATTCATTTTTTCTTTTTTATCTGGAGAGAAATATTGTGGGATACAAATTCATTTATTCTATGATCATTAATTTTTAAATTTCAATTTTCATTAATACATTATATATCAAGATACATAGCTTCGATACCAAACAGAAGTGTATGTCAACAATTTCATAACGACGCAATCAATATCATAATCAACGAAAAACTCCCAGAATCAATTGCAATAAATCATTCAGAAATACAAGAAATTTCAATTAGTATTAGAGACGCCACTACGGCAATACCATTACATATACTTTCAAGATCTATGACCTTCAATTTTGAGTAAAAATTTCCTTCGATATCTATTATGCCGGTTACCGTCACAGGTTCCAGCAAATAGCATTGAGAGCTGTCTTTCCCAAAATGTATGAGCACTGAGATCTATGAGCGCTCGCAAAACGGATTCCGATAAATTGTTCCTGATTTGACTCTTCATTTGAGAAAATGATGGTGAATGTTCTCTACAACAAATTATATATTTTACTGGAGCTCTACAGAAAGATGATTCACGTCATTTCTTCAGATATGAGAAACAGTACCTTTTTCACAAACAATACAGTCCTCAATTCATCTACCAGGAAATAAACCAGCCTCGTTGGAACATACCTCAGATTTTTGTAAATTTCTCGCATTCCACTTTTCGGTTGGTGTCTCAACACTATCTCATATACCAGCTTTAACAAATTCCAATCGTTTCGCACTTCATAGCTGTTTTCCCAAGGATCTCATAAGGCGTTGACTAGTCGGAAATTCAGAGTATTATCATGGCCCGATAAAGTAATTTTCTGTCAGACTTGAATCATGTAGCGAAAAGCTACACTAATTTCAGGTCATATACTTGAAGATTTCAAAGCGGTATGATTCGAGTCAAGCTCATCATACATCGAACCAATAGCTTTCTTGTCCTCAGATCTGGAATTTGAAATTACTATTCCCAAATTATAACTCAACTGAAATATGTTTATCAACGAATCATTGCTTGAGACCTACAGTTTCTTGCTACTCGAACTTAACTGATATTTCCGAGTTCTTGAGGTGAGTTCATAGGCTCATAGCTGATCACACCTAGCTGATTATCGTAGTCAGTCGACGCAGAAGTCGATAATGGTCGGCAAAACAATAGAATTATGTCGACCATCATCAAACTGCACGCCGACCATGGGAACAAATGTATAGTAATCTGTACTGTTATGAACAAATGGAAGACGTTTGTATTTGTTCAAAGTGTCGACACCAACCAACATACCAGTTACTGAAGAAAATTGTTGAAATTGGATATTTTTCAACATGGATCATTCACTAAACAGCTGACTAAGACCGATGTAAAATCAGAGTATACAAGTTTCAGTGATAGTGTGAGAGAACACATAAATGATTCATAACTGATTAATGATACATTGAACTATCTGGACATGCGTCTAAATGACATAAGTGATAGAGTGGAGGCGTTGGAACGACGGATGATATCTGGGGAACCTTCTAATGAGAGACGCTCGTTTTCCACAACAACAACAACAAAGCAAGTCTCTGTGAAACATATGTCTCCAAATTCTATAAGTGAACCTACAAAATCAATTCTACACTAGGTTTCCGCAATTTAGAATGAATCGATTTGTAGATGTAAAGAAGCATCATTTAGGTAGAAGTGAATATAAATCTTGATACGATTAGTACAGAACAAGTTGTGTATGAGCTTCATAAACATAAAAGTAGGAAGAATTTTGAACGGCGCAAGCCAATTATAAAAGTTTTGGATTACTTGCGACAAATGGATCTGGCTGAAATGGGTAATTATGATCGCGAAAATCGAGGATTTGAAAATAATTTCAATATGATCGAATACTTCTTGGAATATCTGTGAACTCTCCGACTGAAAACGAAATCAGCCGAAGAGGTTAGGAAAGCACTTAACTCTTTTTTTTTTAAATCGGAAGGACGTATACCTAGGAATCCGCAAATTGATCAAGGAAAGTAGTGTTTCGTTAAGCACTTCGATGACTTGAAGAAACATGGAACAACCCATTCGAACGTTGGAAGAAACGCCCCACTAACAATTCAATCTGTGCGTGAAGTACAAAAAGCTTGATATAGTTGAAGAAATCATTAGAAAATATGATAAATGTGAGCATAGTGAAATAAAAGCTGTTCTGTGTAACGAAACAGGATAGGAGTTAGATATTGAAGCGATCCTACTAGCAGTTTAAGTAAGGTATGCCCACGGTCGTATATACAGGTCTGGAAACTCTATGTATACAAGGTAGGAGATGTGGTGCGAATAAGTAGAGCTGAGCGGATATTCACAAAAGATCCACACTCAGCTGGTCGACGGAATTGTTTAAAAGTATGAGAGTTCACATAATAATTCTTGGTACGTATATTCTGCAAGATATGTTGAGAAAAATAATAAGTGAAGGATTCTATAAGAAGGTATTACAGGAAATGAAACAACTCGATGTGAATTTATTTTGAAATGTGTTACGGAAGAGGAAGTGTCGACAGTATGTCAAGTGGTTGGGTCTAGACAATAATCACAACAGTTGGATTGATAATTCAGATTTCGTTCAATGAACTTACCACTGACGATCTGAAGGTTATTAGAAATAGATGATGATAACAATAGTTGGATTGGAAATACAGATCTCGTTCAATGAACCCACCATCGACGATTTGAAGGTTATTAGAAATGGGTAATAATCACAATAATTGGATCGATATTTCAGATCTGGTAGTTCAATGAATCTACCATAGATGTTTTGAAGGTTATAAGAAACAAACAAACAGCTATAACATTGCCGATTCGAAGACCTGAAGGTTATAATAGAACATTCTTCGACTAGGGAGGCGAATCATGAGTGAACATTATGATATTCGAAAAACATGTGTTGTTGAGAATATACTGACGTCTGAGACAACTGAGATATAGATAAAATGTTCCCCCTCCCCTACCTACATCTTCAAATTACGGTGCAATTTCGAATTCCCATCAGTGAGAAAGGAGGCATACGTAGGAGAAGGTGTCGAAAACCTTATAAAAAAACTTCCGTTCGAACTTCATATTCCCGGTTATCAATACTGTTGTCTCGATACGAGATTAGAAGGAAAGGAATCCTGGTATCAATCCACTAGATGGAGCTTGTTCACAAGACGATATTTCATATTTCCGAAACGCTAGTTTGAAAGGACGTCACGAGGCGTATGAAATATTAGAAAACGCTGCTTGGCAACGAGTTAAATCTAAAGACGAAAAATTTGGAGAGACAATATCCGGTTTAAATATGGATAAATTTATGAGGGCAATAAGGAAATTGTTGATAAGGATTAGATAGAAAGTAGGGTTCGGTAGTGGAATTATCGATAAGATAAGCAAAATTATGAAGAATAAGATCGATGCATCCACTCTAGAGAAAACATCTCAAACTGTTCTGAAAGATACACGAGAACAATTCAAAAGGGCAGATGGTTGGAAAAATGTTCGATTTACAAGAGTAATTCGTATACCTAGGACAGGAGGATTTCTGCAATTTTTAATACCTCCGTTTGCCGGCTAATCAGCTGCTGTAGGAAACTCAGAGACATAATTGAGCAATGGACGCTATAGCTTTGGGAAAACGAGTATCTGGTATATATTGAAAGAAATACCAAGACGGTCTTGGTCTATATTTGGATAAACATTGAAAAAAACTGTCAGAAAACCCACTCAAAAGACCTCTTCGGAAACTCGTAAAAATTTTGAAAATTCAAAATTGCAAAGAAGTTGTTTTCAGCAATGAACTCCCATCAAACGGACCCTGGAAAAACGAGTATGGACTTGTTAATTCAGATAGCTCGGACAATGAAGCAACTCACTGGATTGGGTTTGAGAAGCTTTCTATAATAATAATTCGAAAATTTACACCCTCCTCAATAACTAGTGAACTTTTTCAAAAAGTGTTAGATATCATTCAATCACAATAGTTTTTCTCAGTAACATAACAAATATGATTGTTTTCAGTTATGTTTGAATTTGCCTATAATTTTCCAGTTGCAGTCGACTAGGAGAAGGAATGTAAATTGGCTATATTAGTATATAAACAATAAATTATTTATCAATCATGTCTCAGACATTCACTATCACGTGTGAGAGGTCTCGTTTGTCTGTAGATGTTCATCCACCAATAGACCTAGATCCTCATTCATATTATTCTATTACACTGGTCGGTTTACAAACGGGCAATGGTATCCTGATCATTAGAGTATGTTTTGGTTAATTTCATTATGGAAATGAGAATGCTGAGGAGAAGGTAGTAACTATACCTACGAGGTCCTACGAGTCGACAGACATTGCAGATTCCATACAAAAAGCAGTTTGTGGGCTAGGAGTGAAGCAAGTAGGACGTGACCTATGATTATCAATAAAATCTAGCAACATCATATACACAGAGCTGGAGAATGATTTTGGAGTGAATTTTATCTCGAATGATAGTATAAACGAACTATTGAAATTCGATGAAAAAAAAAATTGACACTTCGTAAACCGGTCTATAAACATAATCAATGTTCAAACTATCAGAATGGGGTGTAACTCAACCGCAGGAGCATACTATACCAATAAGTTAGCTCTTACGATATACGTCCTTCGATAACATCACACTGATAGTTTAGATCAGAATTGGAAACGGCTAAATTCCCGTGGAGGAGAAATCATTATATCTTTGGAGTTGAAAAAAACTGCTAGAGACCATGACTTTCAATAATGATAATGTTAGTCCAATACTCACCATCATTCATCATATACAACGAATTCATATGAGAAGGTTGTTGCAGCCGAAGTGGATAGAGAACAAGGGATTGAATTTCAGCATATTACCATCAGTCATTACGTACAACGAGTTCAAAGGAGGAGGGCGCTGCTCTAGCGGTTTTTATTCAGAAAGTCATTCTCCACAGTTCCGTTCAAAATCTTCATGCATCTATATAAAACATATTTTCGCCGTACCCTGATACAGTATGGTGTCCAGTGCCCGTTTCTGATGAAAAACGGCTGAGAAGGACTCAGAATTTGGAAGAGAAAGTTCCCTTTCCTAGAATTAGACCTTCTCACAAAGAAAAGCTCATACTGGCAACTATACCCACATTCCAAGAAAGAGGTATTCGTGGTGACCTCATTATAGCGTATCGCATCGTACGTAATCTCCTCACAGGCAGCTTATTACGCCTGCTTCTCCTTCAAGTTGACACCAGTCGTCGTTGTCACAGCTTCAGATTAGGAAGAGGAGTGTTCAAATACATATTCATAACACAATCTTCTTCTAGTATAAGGATAAAAGAACAATTTGATTCTAGGTTAAAGTCCTCAATAGTGCTCAAAATTTTCTATCGTTTTCTCATTCGTGATCCTGTTATTGTGTCGATCTGTATTACCGACTATTGTAATCATTGTTGCAATGTAGACTCGTCTTATACTTCGTTTTAATGCTTTTCATGACAATTCATATAGACTCCGAGACAGTTGTTTCATAGATGGAGCGCACGAGCAGCCATGCTCACTGTTCATAGATCTGCCGTCACAGTTCATGGCCACGCCATGACACTTTCATCGTTACAGTTTATACACCCGCTTCGACAGTTGATAGATCCACAATGACACTTTCACCGTGAAAGTTCATCGAGCCGCCATGACATTCCCACAAGGATAGTTCCGCCATGACAGTTCATCGTTTGACATATAGCCACAATGTTAGTTTCTACAGACGCCATGACACCTCCTCTGCAATGATCACGTGACTTACGTCAAGAAACTACTTAGGAAGAACCTGTATATACACATCATCCTTTCTATAACAACCACACGCCAATGTTGCAGCTTAGGTTAGCTCTATAGCTTCTAGCTCTATGTTCTGGGTTATCTGCACCTCGACCGGATGTCAGCCAGATATTTCTGGTCGAAAGGTAGGGGACTACTATTATTCTTTTCAAACTTTGCTTATTGTCGTAGTCAAATGAATGAATTTTTTCCTTAATATTATGTTGATTGAGTGCAATGGATGAATTACTTTTATATTTATGTCTATTTAATCTTTTATCGTTTGGGGATTGTATATACTATTATTCTTTCCAAAATTTGTGTATTGCCGTAGTCGAGTGAATGGATTTTGTCCTTTATATGTATGTTAATTGAGTGCAATTAACGAATTCCTTGTATTTTTATGTCTACATAATTTCTTATCAATTATCGATGAAAGATTCACATAAAGATCTGGAAAATCAACTTCCAGTTTCAATTCAGTACTATTGATCCATATTATTTTTCATATTGTGATTAAGTTAAGCGTCATTATTTATGAAAGCAAACATCGAAAAACCCGAATATCGATATTCAATTGAAAGCACGATTTCCAAACCTATTTTCGATAATTTCAGTGATACTGTATCACCCATTAGGATATAATAGAATAGAATAGAATAATTTATTGAGAGAATAGATAGGACAAGTCAATACAAGGCATTTAATTAAATGGTAAAGTAAAATAATACTGTTGAATAAAATAATTCATGTCTAACATGTAGGAAGCCGCTTTGTCTATATAAGAGAAACACTTCACTAAAACATAGCAGTATACATTGAAAATTAAAATAAAAATATTTACATTTACATATATTTACACTGATACATAAATTACATATTAAAACACAACGAATTGAAATTGTCAATTCAGTCATTCATTCCATAATGTGATTTTCAATAAAATATAGCATGTTATGTTGTAAGTCACTAAAAATGTTCAAAATGATAATGCAAAAATTCAAGTCAAGAATAACATTCATTCAAAAGAAATCTCTTTATTTTTATTTTAAAAATGCTTAAATATATTTTTTCATCTTTTATGTAATCTGGCAGTTTATTGTGTAATTTCAGAGACAAATAGACATGTGAATTTAATGTTTTGGACAATCTGTGTCTAGGTAATGTCAGCTGACTATCACACCTTGTATCATAGGAATGGACATCTTTCCTTTTCTCATCATTGCCACGCCGTCTCACATACAATAAACACTGAAATATAAAACAGCATGGCAATGTCATTATGCGAATTTTTGCAAACAATGGTCTACAGTGCCCCCTTTATCCAACTTGCAACAATACTCTCACCACCTTTTTTTGTAACAAAAATAACTGTTCAGCGTGACAAGAACCTCCCCATAATAAAATAGAGTATGTCACTACATTGTGAAAGATCACAAAGTAGACCATTTTTCTGGATTCAAGTGAAACAGAATCTTCTGAGTACATAAATAGAAGTTGAAAGCCTTTTTGATGTGTAGTTAATATGATCTTGCCAATTTAAAGAGCTATCTAAGTATACGCCCAGAAGCTTTACGGATGCTTCACTTTTATATTTTGAGGATATTAAAGAAAAATTTGAAGTTTCTGTTTTACTCAAGTTCAAAGTAAGATAGTTGCAATAAAACCATTTGCAAAGGTTTTGTTCAGACGCTTTTATTGTGGATTTTGTCATCTTTACTTTCATTGCTTGTGAAGGCTGTGGAATCATCCGCATAAGCCGTTGGGTGTACATTTTCTGGTAAAACAGAGAACATTCCATTCAAATAAACCAAAAACAGAATAGGGCCTAAAATGGAACCTTGCGGTACCTACACCAAATTTTACCAAATGCTCAGTGGAGATATTGTTCTCATATTTAACGCTCTGCATTCTATTATTTAAGTAGCTTTCGAAAAGTTTAAGGCTTTTACCTCTAATTCCGTAATAATTCAATTTTTTAAGTAATATATGATGACGCACCGTATGGAAGGCACTGGATAAATCATAAAAACGAGCAGTGCATTCTTCTTTCTTCTCAAAGGATTCTGAAATTTTTTCACATATATTAGTTGAAGCACTTGTCGTCGATTTTGGTGGGATGCATGGAATATTCAAACAAACATTCAAGTATAGTCCACTCTTTGTAGCATCAAATAAAAACACATTACTCACGCACGGTATTCAATTCACTCGTTAGTTGAACGACAACCGAGTGCAAGAAGAAAATATTTTCAAGAAGATTCATTTCATTATGCATATCTTGATAAGCTTAACATAAGGTTCATGCATCAATACGAATAATTAAACCATTCCGATAATTAAAAGTTTCAAAAACAGGTATGAAAAACTAATCTTCAATTGAGGAAGCGTTCAGTTTCAAATCTATATAATTTATGCGTGATAAATTTGCTATAATAATTAAATAACCACATTAAATTGATAAATATCACTCGACTGCTTCTAACACTAGTTCCTTCAAATGTTGCACATTAATATAATAACTTAAAAACATAAATTTATTCACAGTACGTTGAGTAGTCTCAAATTTCTGTTGCTGATGTTCCTAGAGCCTCTTCCCACATTGACTTTTCCGCTGAATTATCATATGTACCAACGTGATCCCTGTACATTTTTCTGTAGCGGTTGTGGACACTTTATATGTAACAGTACTGTGACAATTACCATTATCCCTAACAATGGTTGAGGGTTTCGATTTATTTCACCATCGTACTCAATTTCTTTGGTTTTGGAGGAAATACTAAAAAACTTAGCTTACAAAAATGAGTTTTACATAAAAGATTCTTGGGTTTTCAAAGAATTCATTAACAAAATTACGATACCAAAAAACTATATCTTAGGATCACTAGATGTCACATCTCCATACACAAATATCCCTCTAGAATAAGCTAAACAAATAATTGAAAATAAATGGGATGAAATAAAACTATACAGGGTATTCCACGAGAGCCGTTCGTTAGAAGTTTTCGTGGTTAGAAAGAAATTAGAATTCTGAAATTTTGGGTTCCAGGGTTATCCAAGATTTTCTTTCTTCTCAAAATATTTTCAAGATCATACTACTTCCGGTTACAGTGGCAGTCGCCATTAACTTCCTTATTTTAAATAGAACACCCGGTATATTATTTCATTTTTAGATCCCTGGGAAAATTTCATAGTGGATTCTATCAAGTTTCCTTATACCTATTTTCAATTTTTTCTTAGATATCTTGATTATTTTGAAAATTTTGACAGATGTAGCGCTGTTTTGAGCATTGCGCCCTTCAACCAATTTCGATTGGTGGAAAGTGCTTCTGAGGTAGACGGAAGCACAGGAATGATTCTTTCGAATGCCATATTGACAACTAATTTATCGCATACAGGGTATCACAAATTTAATGACCAATTACATCATTTTGAAAGTTGAAGAAGTTCGTTTTTTCAAAAAGGACACCCTGTATTTTATTGGATGGTTGGATGCAGAATTTGATTCTGCATCGATTTGCTATAACATTCCCTATACCTATTTCCAGTGGTTTTCTTGTTAATCCATATTTCTTATTTTAATGTGGTTTTTTGGCAGAAACCGAAACATCGCTTGCCTTTCGAAGCCAACTAAACGAAACGGTTAAAAATTTACTTTGATCAGAACATGACATTAGTACCTAACATTTAGAACGAAATATAAAATAAAAACAAAAAATTGGAACATAATGACATAAAATAATAAGAGAATGTAAAATTACAATAATTGTTCTATATGTCCTCCATTTTGGTTCAAACACTGAATAACTCTGTCATATACTCTTCGCGAAACAGACCTCCGAAGTTCGTCTGGACTTATATTAGTAAGCGCATGGTGAACACGGTTCAACAATTCCTCTCTAGTTTGTACCGGCCTAGAATACACTATCAAGCTGATACCAACTGTTTGCTCTATCACGTGGAGTTAGGGCATTTAGAAAATCACTAACAAACCCTCTCAGTATCTCCAGATATCTTGCCGCATTTAAATTTTGGTAGAACTTTTTGAGTTTGATCACCTTTTGATAAAAATATGGATTAACAAGGAAACCACTGGAAATAGGTATAGGGAATGTTATAGCAAATCGATGTAGAATCAAATTCTGCATCCGACCATCCAATAAAATGCAGGGTGTCTTATTTGAAAAAACGAACTTTTTCAACTTTTAAAATGATGTAATTGGTCATTAAATTTTGGATACCCTGTATGCGATAAATCAGTTGTCATTATGACATTCGGAAGAATCATTCCTGTGCTTCCGTCTACCCCAGAAGCGCTTTCCACCAATCGAAATTGGTTAAAGGGCGCAACGCTCAATACAGCGCTACATCTGTCAAAATTCTCAAAAAAATCAAAATATCCAAGAAAAAATTGAAAATAGGTATAGGGAAACCTGATGGAATCCACTATGAAATTTTCTCAGGAATCTAAAAATGAAATAATATACCGGGTTCTAACTTTTTTCTAACCACAAAACTTCTAACGAACGGCTCTCGTGGAATACCCTGTATACAAATTTACCTATGAATGAGTTCCTAACAGGTATAGAATATATATTCACAGCTAATTTTTTACAATATAAAGATGATTGTTATGAACAATTAGATGATTGTGCAATGGGCTCTCCAATATCAAGTATCATAGCCCAAATAGTAATGGAATTCCTTGAAGAAAAAGTAGTAACTCAACTAAATTATAATATAACCTTCTTCAAAAGATATGTTGATGATTGTATTGCTGCAATCCCTGAAAACAAATGTAATGAATTTTTGAATTCTTTCAATTCCTTCCACCATAAGTCACAATTCACGATCGAAATAGAAAATAATAATGAAATAAATTTTTTAGATTTAACTTTAGTGAGAAAATCAAATGATAACAAAATTCTAACAGAATGGTAAACCAAACCTACTTGGTCAGGAAGGTATACTGATTTCAATTCTAATATACCTAAGAAATATAAGAAAAATGTTATTATAAATCTGATAGATAGAGCTATTCGACTAGGCTCTCCTGAACTGAGAACTATATCTATTACAAAAACAAAAGAAACTTTAATTAAAAATGGTTATCCCATTGATTCAGTCAATTCCATAACTAAAGACAAAATTCATAAATTTTATAACTCATCTGGTGGAATCAATACCAATAATGAGAAATCAAATGATAAGCATTACATATCACTACCATATATTATAGATCTTTCAGAAGACATGTGTAATATAGTGAAACCTTATGACTTACATATATGTCATAAGAGTTATTTATATCAGAAAAGTCTATTCACTAAATTAAAAAGAAGCGCACCTTTCAAAAAAATAACCCATACTGTTTATTCCATCCTTACAAAGATTGCGAAAAGGTATACATTGGCCAATCTTCACAATACCTCGAAAAAAGATTGAATGGGCACAAATATACGAAAAATTCATCAACTGCGCTCAATAAACATGTAAAAGACACTTATCATACATTCGACTACAACAATACAACAATTTTAAATATTGAAACAAATGACAACAAACGTTTGATATTGGAATCTATTCAAATTAGAAAGAACAATTGTGTAAATGACAAAATAGATTCCAATCTTTCGAAACTTTACAATATTCTAATTCAAACTTAACAAAATTGTATATGTTTGAAGTGTCACTTTCCACTTGTCTATTTTAAATTGAACCTGAAAAAGATTATTTTGAAGTACCACTTGTCTATTTAAAATTCAACCTGAAAAAGCTAACGTATTATTTAACTATGACACTAGGAGTAACAATTTTGAGGTTAAATTCCATGGAATTATCTTGAACTTGAATAGTTGATCATGATAGATTTGAAGTGTTTACAATAGGATAACAAATTCATACAATAATCATAGATATTCATAATTGTACAATCTTAAAATGTCTTGCATTTCAAATTGTAATTAGCCATACATTACTATTTCACACACAACCGATCCAATGTTTTCTGCAGTTTTAATTGGATCTTAAAACACAAGTCAGCTGCAGACGCATTTCATTAATCGAAATCATCTATTCTTTTCTAAATTACATGGAAACACTAATTCACAATTTTGATAAGGACAATAAACATTGTCGAAACGTCAAAAAGAATTTTCATTTTATTTTCAGTATTTCTACGAACCCATATACCAAGAATATATATATATATATATATATATATATATATATATATATATATATATATATATATATATATATATATATATATATATATATATATATGGTAATGCGGAAATACCTGGACAAGAAATATATACATATTTGTAGAGGTATAAGAAAACACCTGGACTGCTTTTTCAGGAAATTGTGGAATTACCTGGACTCAGTTATTTCAATATATCTACATAAAAGCGGAAGTAGCAGGACATATATAAGCAGCGTTGCCAGTTTATGTATTCAATAAAGCAAATTATAAAATAAGTTTAAATACAACATTCAGCATTAATTATTTTCGAAAGTAACGACAGCCACTGCTGTACCAAAAGTGTGAAATGAGCAGAACAGTCGTTTTGCTGCCAGAAAATATCACTTCGCATTTCTAGCTGCAATGTGTCTAGGAAATGAGAAATCTTCAATGGATATGAATCGGAACTTTGATTTCTAAATTTGTCTTCAGTTTTTTGTAATGATTTCATAGTACTTAATAACTTATTCCTCCAATTGTCTTAATATATTTTCATGTTTCCGTTAATTAGATATTATTAGCAATGTAAATCAAATTTCAGATTTTTCTGTGGTGAAGCTAATTTTTCGACAAGCAACATTCTTTTTTCGTAAAATCAATAATAAAGTCTTATTGCTATTATTACTTGCAGCGAGCAATTTTACAAATACCGATTTCAATACAATTGAAGTATCTATGATTCGTGGCTTAGTAGTTAAGGTATCTCCTGGGCATTTTGTTTCCCGGTTTCGAAACTTTATGGGACCAGTTTAAAATCTTACATATTTTTGATTTTTCCCTTGTCCTCAAACACATGTATTTTAAAGTACATGTAATTGATTTGATGTTCCTTCTTTGTAAACATACATTTGATTTTTCTTGCCCTGGAACACATGTATTATTAAAGTGCATTTACACTAGAGTGGTGTTTGGCGGATGGCTACTTTGTAGCCGGAAGGCCCTTAGTACTTTAATGGTATTTTCAAGGAATAGGGGTGATTACTTTTTATTCATAGTGACAGAGGATGTAGTACTAAGATATTGGTACGAAGGCAAGCAACTTACTACTTGCAGCGAGCGATTTAACTGTTTATAGCAATGTAAATATAATTTTACGACAAGCAACATTCTTTTTTCGTGAAATCAATAATAAAGTTTTATTCCTATTACTACTTGCAGCGAGCAATTGTACAAATACCGATTTCAATACAATTGAAGTATCTACGGTTCGTGGCTTAGTAGTTAAGGTATATGCTGAGCATTTTGTTTCCCGGTTTCGAAACTTTATGGAACCAGTTAAAAATTTTTTTTATTTTTGATTTTTTCCTTGCCCTCAAACACATGTATTTTGGTACATGTAATTGATTTGATGTTCTTTCTTTGTAAACATACATTTGATTTTCCTTGCCCTGGAACACATGTATTATTAAAGTGCATTTACACTAGAGTGGTTTTTTTGGCGGATGGCTACTTCGTAGCCGAAAGGTCCTTAGTACTTTAATAGTATTTTTGTAATTTGCCTCCATTTTGATTTTCTACTTGACCCATTAACGAACGCAACGTCTTCACTCGCCGTGTCTTAATATCCAAAAAAACACGGAACTTTTTACGAAAATTTTTAGGTTGGCGAGCTTGATGCGGAATTATCTTGTCATCATTATGTCAGTTTAAATGACAGTGTCGAGCGTCAACAACTCAAGAAGAGAAAGTCGCCGACGTGTCCAGTGATTTCAGCTAATACACAATATAGTTTAGATATTTGTACTAATAGTCGTTTTCTAGTGTTATTTTTCCATATTCATGGTTTGTGACAGAATTTTGATAAAACGAAAAGCGATCACAGAACCACTAAATCAAATTTTCACTTTCAAAATTAAGATGTTACCAACCACCATAAAAATCCCTAAATGGACTAAATTAAACATTTTTGTTTAAAAACGGCATAAAAAGGGCAAATTACAAAAAATAGTATAAACAACTTGTTTCCTAAGACCTTGAAGTACTCATTCTTTAAAAAAACTCGTGGCTTCGCCACTCGTTTTTAATCTTGAATTCGTGCTTTAAGACGAGTCTTAGGAAACTCGTTCTTTAATATACTATTTCAAGGAATAAAGGTGATTACTTTTTCTTTTTATTTATAGTGACAGAGTAAGGATGTACTACTCTATGATATTAGTACGAAGGCAAGCAGCTTACTACTTGCAGCGAGCGATTTAACTGTTTATAGCAATGTAAATCTAATTTTTCGACAAGCAACATCCTTTTTCGTTAAATCAATAATAAAGTTTTATTCCTATTACTACTTGCAGCGAGCAATTTGACAAATACCGATTTCAATACAATTGAAGTATTTACTGTTCGTGGCTTAGTAGTTAAGGTATCTGCTGGGCATTTTGTTTCCCGGTTTCGAAACTTTATGGGACTAGTTAAAAATTTTATATATTTTTGATTTTTCCCTTGCCCTTAAACACATGTATTTTAAAGTACATGTAATTGATCTGATGATCCTTCTTTGTAAACATACATCTGATTTTCCTTGCGCTGGAACACATGTATTATTAAAGTGCATTTACATTAGAGTAGTGTTTGGCGGATGACTACTTTGTAGCCGAAAGGTCCTTGGTACTTCAATAGTATTTTCAAGGAATAAGGGTGATTACTGATTACTTTTTATTTATAGTGACAGAGTAATGATATACTACTCTATGATATTAGTACGAAGGCAAGCAGCTTACTACTTGCAGCGAGCGATTTAACTGTTTATAGCAATGTAAATCTAATTTTTCGACAAGCAACATCCTTTTTCTTAAAATCAATAATAAAGTTTTATTCCTATTACTACTTGCAGCGAGCAATTTGACAAATACCGATTTCAATACAATTGAAGTATTTACTGTTCGTGGCTTAGTAGTTAAGGTATCTGCTGGGCATTTTGTTTCCCGGTTTCGAAACTTTATGGGACTAGTTAAAAATTTTATATATTTTTGATTTTCCCCTTGCCCTTGAACACATGTATTTTAAAGTACATGTAATTGATTTGATGTTCCTTCTTTGTAAACATACATCTGATTTCCCTTGCGCTGGAACACATGTATTATTAAAGTGCATTTACATTAGAGTGGTGTTTGGCGGATGGCTACTTTGTAGCCGAAAGGTCCTTGGTACTTTAATAGTATTTTCAAGGAATAAGGGTGATTACTGATTACTTTTTATTTATAGTGACAGAGTAATGATGTACTTCTCTATGATATTAGTACGAAGGCAAGCAGCTTACTACTTGCAGCGAGCGATTTAACTGTTTATAGCAATGTAAATCTAATTTTTCGACAAGCAACGTTCTTTTTTCGTGAAATCAATAATAAAGTTTTATTCTTATTACTACTTGCAGCGAGCAATTGAACAAATACCGATTTCAATACAATTGAAGTATCTACGGTTCGTGGTTTAGTAGTTGAGGTATCTGCTGAGCTTTTTGTTACCCGGTTTCGAAACTTCATGGGACAAGTTAAACATTTTATATATTTTTGGTTTTTCCCTTGCTCTTAAGCACATGTAATTGATTTGATGTTCCTTCTTTGTAAACATACATTTGATTTTTCTTGCCCTGGAACACATGTATTATTAAAGTGCATTTACACTAGAGTGGTGTTTGGCGGATAGCTACTTGGTAGCAGAAAGGTCCTTAGTACTTTAGTATTTTTAGGGGATAACGGTAATTATTTCTTATTTATAGTGACAGAGTAAGGATGTACTACTCTATGGGATTAGTACGAGGGCAAGCAACTTATAATTGTCGGAAGAAGTATTGAATAATTGTAACTAAAGTGCTTCCTAAATCATCACAACATCAACATAGTTAAGATGCCTAAGAAGTAAAAAACCAAACCCAACATAGTTGATGTTCCAAAACAGCTCAAAGTTGTATAATGTTTAGTTTCTGAGAACGTGTTAGAAAAAATATATAGAGTTGCCTTGCCTATATTTACAACACACATTGTTGTGAAAGATACTTCAGCTAAGCAGCTAAGGATATCCTTTGCAATTGCGAGTGTTTTTAGCTGAGAAAAAGAGGGCAGAATCCTATTATTGTTATGATGATGCCATGGAAGCAATGGGGCGTTGAAATAATTTTTCTTGAAATTTATACATTATATAGATCAATCCCGTATATTCAAGGCACCTATTTTTTCACCATTTCAACACATATTATATGACTCACAATATATTGTAAAACAAAAACACCTGCGAGTGCGGGCATTTCAAAGAAGAAAGAACTTTGAGGCACACGCACCGCCAAACTAGGAGAGCAATATGCGGCTTCCGACAAAGCAAATGCAAGCCGCTTTCGGCAGCGTCCCCGATAAATAATTGTCTATTTTATAATTCTTTTAGCAGAGACTATTAAATATTATATTTTCAGATATCTCTACGGTAATACAGAAATATTATACGTCTTATTAGAAGCAATGCATTAGTGCAGGGTTTTTAAGTCTCGCAGTCTGGTTCTTACATAAGAGTATTGATCTTGGTCTTGCTGTCAAAATACGGTCTTGGTCTTGCTTTTTTGTTAGACCAAGACCAAGACTGCAACACCAAAACAAGTGTGGCTCACCACTACAAAAAACTGTTGGAGTTGGAGATATAAGATAATTTTGAGCCTAATTATAACAACGTATTATTACGATGGATATTCATATAACTCGCCTTCTCACACGTATGGGGGTATGTCTTGACTGGCTATGTGAATTAGCTCATTTGAATATGGAAATTATGGAATTTTTGTAAGAATACACATCATATAGATATTTTCTTTGTCGGTTTCACACCTGTTAAATATCTTCGCTTTCATTCAGACTTCTAATCAATTCATAGAGAGTGTAAACTATGAAATGAATTAGATACTTTTTTTAAATGTATGTATGTATGAGATGTACATAGTATATATTATGCAATGTTGTGTGTTTTATAAAGTAATAAACATTCAAAATAAATTTAATTTTTATAGACTATAGTGTATCAAACTAAATTGTAGGCGCATTTTATTATAAAATCATTTTTTTTTTAATACATAATATTATGTTCCGTTTCAAAAGAACGAAATACATCTAATACAATATTCTAGTGATATGTATAATTTGATATATATTCTGAAGTAAGTATATAATAGGTCTCTTATAGACGTATATTATTCAATGACAGAAAATGTCTAATATATTTTACTATTATAATCCAATTCAAATATTTTTTATGCAAATAATATACGTTTGTCATAAGGTATAAAATGAATTTAATAAAATGTCTAATATATGTTTTAATGGTAAAACTAATTTGAGTTTACATTATAAATGTACCTAGTATCCCATTTAGGGGCGTAAGGAGGCATATTTTCTGCACAAATATTATAGTATACTAAAATCTTTCCCCTTTGAACAGTGATATCTAGAAAACTATAAGCCATTTTTGTAACTCGGCGCGGCACATTGGTGCCGTACGATATTATAAAGACGAACAAAACTTTTTAACTAACAATTGTATTCAAAATTAATAGAATGTATACATAATACTTATCATGGATTGGTTCATTGAGTAAACAGTAGAACACCATTATTTTGAAATTTGAATACTCTATAGATAATTATGAAATATACACAATATAAAGTTAATCGTTCAAAAGAACATAATATTTGTATATCTAAATAATACGGTTTTCGATTGTTTTGTTATACATACATATTGAATGTAAATCAGTAGACTATAATCACGAAAATAAGAAAATAAACGGAAACACTAATAAACTAAGTATATCAAATAGTCTATATTCAGTAACCATTTAAATTGGGACGAAAATTAACTAGTTCGACGTTAATTGAATCATGCCTTTTAGCCTAGGGAATCTCAAAATATAGTAATAATAAAATATCTTCCAAATTTCGACAACTTATTATTTTGTATTAAATTTGCATATGTATAATATATGAAAGGTTATTAGTTTTGATTTTTTAATAATTTTTAGACATTTGGAATTATACAAAATATAAACGTTCTTCTTTATTAAAAGAGCATTGTATCTATACATCTGAATAATACAGTTTTTCCACTGTTTTTTTTAACATATATCGAATGTAAATCGGAACACTATATTCCAAAACGAAATAAAATAGACATCTATTATATATTTTGTAAAATTTTAGACCAAGATGAGAATTTAGATTAGTTCGACTCTTTTTCGATCCAAGTTAGTTGTTGCCTGGACAGATTCGATACAAATCATTGTGGTATTCTAATCGTTATGTACCATCCATCAACGTGCTTTAACCACAGGCTATAAAATAATGCTAATTACAAAAATATGAACTTTGGTAACCTAAGAAATTAGGTATCATTCTCTACTTTCTTATCTGGGAAGGAAAGGGGTTTGAACTGTACGTGTCCAAAACTAGTGCACATATTGTTCTACCTGAAGTTAACAAATGGCAGCTGGAGAACAGCCAACATAAGTGCTGCTCTTTGGCAATGTACCGCGAATCTGTCAAAAATAGTACTCAAAATCCCTAAACAGTTCTTTTTTCATTTTGTTCACTTACTTCAAGAAGAGATGGCACTGAGGGCAGTAATAATATAGTATAATTCAGGGTTTTCAATTCCTGTTCAATGAAATTTTGAATCATAATATATCTATCTCTGTTAGTCACAGTTTTCATATTTCGCCAATCATGATTCCCAACATTCAATCAAACAATAAGGCTTCTTTGGATTCAACATGACTTGAATTTGAATATTGAATACTTAAAATAAACCTAACAACGTCGTTTATGGTTACAATAACAAGTAACATCACAACACATCATTGTTGATGACCCAGGTTGTAGTCGATGCAGAAATGCCGCCGAAACTGTCTCTCATATCCAAGTGGAATATCCAATATTCCGCCTGAGGCCATATGAGATATCAGCCCATGCAGAATTCCAGCCTTGGGTCTGCTGGACTGAGTCTTGTATCCACTGGCGCACAATGTACCCAATCAAGCGGTTCAAGTGCTCTGGACTTGTCCGCCTTGTTTTTATTGATTGATTGATTGATTGAACAACACACAATAACTTCATATGAAGCCAATGGAACGAGATAGACAGGTTGACGCAATTAATGAAGATCTGGCAAAGATTTTGAAATGGGGACCTGATAATCTAGTAGAGTTTAATGCAACCAAAACTCAAGCTTGCGTCTCTTCCAGGAAGGCGGATCCCTAATATGATGATGTCAGGTAAAACTATTTCTATGGAGTCTTTCATGCTCGGGTGTTACGTTATGTGAACCTGCTGACTATGTAACTCATAGGCAACCGACCCGAGATAATTCTAAGAACTGCAAGTTATCTCTTTACAAGTGTTGGAAATAATTAACATGATGTATTCATTCTGATATACTGCTTCGCCTTGTGCAGTTCTATTTTGAATCATTTATTATATGTTCTAATAAAGTAAATATTTTAACATTTTAATATTTTTTAAAAACAAGTTACCCTGATGGAGTAACGTAACTGACGCAGTCGGTAGGATAGTAGTGAGACGGTGGAATTTTCGACAAAAATCGCGAAAATTGGTGCCGGTTTGTTTTAACGATTTACTCGCTAATCGAACAAAGTGAACATAAACTTGACTAATCTCCGTCCATACATCGTTCGTTGTATTGGTAAAGTGAACAAAGGGCAGTGGACAACATCTTCAAAGCCGCAGATAGCAGAGGACATCATCGCCGAAGCATCTATAATTAAGAAATGCAAACATTTGGATTCATACTGTAAGTTCTCATTAATTTCCATCTCAATCTTTCCTTATATCACTTTCCTTATTTTGATGAATTCGTCTGATTCTGAATTCGAAGATTCACATAACTTCAAAGTAAATAACAGTATTCGTGATAGATCCCCCATTAGAACAAGCAAACTAAATAAAATTTTAAATAATATTAACACTGATAATTCTGCAATTATGGCTGAGTTACAAAGCTTCCATTTAAATGCAATCCCCACTTATAATGGTGATCAAGCAACTTTAGCAATATTTATCGCTGCTTGCGAAAACTTATTAACTACATTTGCTGACCGAGTTAATGTGCATAATCCCAAAAATGAATGGCTATTAAGAGCTATCATCAATAAATTAGAAGGCAGAGCCAGAACTTTAATAGGTAGTCGTGATGACGCAAATTCATGGCCAGATATAAAAAAATTACTGATTCAATATTTTTCGGATCAGAGAAACGAAGATTGTCTCGTTCGAGATCTCATGTGTTTGAAACCCGAACCAAGAGAAACATCTTATCAATTCGGAATGCGTGTACAAGATATGCGTAGTTTATTACAAACTAAGTTACGTCTGACGATTCCTGACGAAAACGTCCGCAATGTAAAAACATCTATCTATGATAATCTTGCGCTGCAGACATATTTGCATGGATTGCCCGGACAACTAGGTCTAGCAGTTCGCTTACAAAAACCTGCTCATTTGGAACAAGCAATGAATTTAGTTATGGAAGAACAAAATTTCCAGTACGCAGACAAACATTTTAAAACAAGTGCTGCATATAGCAATGTTAATAATTCAAATCCAAGAGCCGTAGCTATGAATACAGTTAACAGATCTGTGAATAACTTTGTACCATATTACGTGAATAATAGTGGACCCCCTATGCAAATAATGAATCATCAACCAAATCGATTTCCAACCAATAATCAATTTAATCGATTTCCTACTTATAATCAATTTAATCGACCTCAAATTACTAATCAGTCGAACTCTCATAAGAATTCTCCTCAAGCACCCCCACGTAATTTTTATACTGAAACTAACCAATATTCACCTGGTAAAAATAATTCGACACGCAATGTCTTTCGAACAAATGATAATTTCATACCTACATACAAACAAACACCTATGGAAACTACATCGCGTAATTCAACTCGTATAAATCACCCTCCTAAACAATCACCCGTAAATTGGGCAGCTGAAGAATTATATCATCAAGATATTCATGAGGCACATACATCGAAAGCACTTGAATATTACGAAGAGCAAGATACTGAATTTTGCTCAGATAATTTACTTGATTATTCAGTTATACCTACACATCAAGCAGAAGAACAATTTAATAATGAAAATGAAAACGTAAATTTTCACGAGGAACTGAACATGGACAACCAACCCTGATAGATCTAAATAATGACAATAATTCAAAGTTACCTTATATTGTTATACCTAACGTAAATTTGAAATTCATGATAGACACGGGCTCTATGAAGTCTTTAATAAACAATAATGTTGTGAAAAGATTTTATAGTCGATTTGTTGAACAGGAACTTTTTAAAATACAATCCGTTCATCACACTACTAATCACGATAAAATTGCAAAAATCCCGTTACCAACCATATTCAACACAGGACAATTCAAGCATAAATTCTATGTATTCGATGTCAATCCAAAATATCATGGACTTATTGGTTTAGATTTATTAAAAATTTTGAAAGCAACTATTGACTTTGACAAAAATTTATTGGTAACAGAAAATGCCAAAATTCCAATTTATACAAATGATTCTTCAAACGAGTCTTATCCCTATGATGTCAACCCTATCCAAAATTATAAAATAACGATAGAACCTCGTATGCAAAAAATTATTAAATTACCAGTTAGATCAAATAATAAAATAGGTATTTTGAACAAAATTACTTTCCAACATGGCGTTGAAATCCCCACCTCAGTAGTAAAAATCGAAAATAATACAGCTACCACTTCAATTATAAATTCCAATACATCCCCTATAACACTTACTATAACGCAACCTTTTGAAATCGAAGATTATGAACAAATAAAATGTAATCACTTAGAAAAAATGGATATTGATCAAGACACAATAATAGAGGATGACATGGATATAGAGAGTTTACAATACCAAAATTTGAACTCATTAAGACTGGATCACATGAATGCAGAAGAACAACAAGCAATTAAAGAACTCTGTTTAGAATATAAGGATATATTCTACCATGAAGGAATGCCCTTAAGTTTTACTAATGAAGTAAAGCACAACATCAGGTTATCGGATAACAATCCTATATTCGTGAAATCATATAGACTTCCTCAAGTTCACCAACAGGAAGTTCGAGAACAGGTAGACAATTTACTGAAACAGGATATCATCCAGCCTTCATGTTCCCCATGGAGTTGCCCTGTTCTGATTGTACCGAAGAAGAAAGATGCCAGTGGCAAACAAAAATGGCGGATGGCTATTGACTACCGCCGCCTAAATGAAAAAACTATAGAAGACAAATATCCACTTCCCAATATAGCTGATATATTGGACAAGCTTGGAAAAAGTCAATATTTCACAACGATCGACTTAGCATCGGGCTACCATCAAGTCGAAATGTCTAATGAAGATATAGAAAAGACAGCATTTAGCACCGAAAACGGTCATTTCGAGTTTAAACGAATGCCGTTTGGGCTTAAGAACGCGCCCGCAACTTATCAGAGAACAATGGATAATATTCTCAGAGGTATACAGAACGAACTTTGTTTCGTATATCTTGATGACATTATCATATTCTCCACGTCACTCCAAGAACATATAGAAAGATTGCGAGAAGTATTTCAACGATTGCGGAAGGCAAACTTGAAAATACAACTCGACAAGTCCGAGTTTCTTCGTAAGGAAGTTATCTACTTAGGACATACCATTACGTCCGAAGGAGTTAGACCAAATCCTGAGAAAATACAAGCAGTAATAAAGTATCCATTACCATCGACTCGAAAAGAAATCAAAAGCTTTTTAGGATTAATAGGATATTATAGGAAATTCATCAAGGATTTTGCAAAATTAACAAAACCATTGACTCAATGTCTGAAAAAGAACATGAAAATTGAACATAGCGATGATTTCATTCAAGCTTTCGAAACTTGCAAAAGTATATTGACAAATTACCCGATTCTGCAGTACCCTGATTATGACAAACCCTTTATTTTGACCACGGATGCCTCTAATGTGGCAATTGAGACCGTCTTATCACAAGGACCTATAGGCAGTGATAAACCGATAAGCTATGCATCCAGGACTTTGAACGAAACCGAGCAAAGATACTCCACTATTGAAAAAGAACTTTTAGCCATCATATGGGCAACGAAATACTTCAGACCCTATTTATTCGGTCGTAAGTTCTACATTTATACCGATCACAGACCCTTAGTGTGGTTGATGAAGCTTAAAGAGCCAAATTCAAAACTTACGAGATGGTGACTCAAACTGGAAGAGTTTAATTATGAAATCATATATAAGAAAGGAAAATATAACACGAATGCAGATGCATTATCCCGGATACAAATAAACACTTTAAAATCAAGAATTAGACCAGGAACCTTGATAGACGATATGGATATTGAATCACTTGCTCCTAATTTAGATGAACAAGAAAATTTATTGCAAGAACTGAACAGCGACAATAGAACACTCAATACACCATCACCATCTACGATACAAAGAATTTTGGAAACCTCCGATGTAAACAATCAACCGGTAGATTCGTTAGTGGAAGATTTTGATATCCCCATTATAAACGATCTATCCAACAGCTCGCATTCTAATGTCAATATAGAACCCAACAAAGGAATAGAAATATCTGAGGATGTAATTGAGTCTAAGCCAAATCAATACTTCATTTTATCAGTAGCTATGAACCCTAGACCTGTTAAACACATCAAAGTAGGAAATAAAAATAAATTTTTCATCCAAATTTCTAGAAGTAATAATGAACAAGAAATTATACATTTTCTGAAAAATTATACAGCAGCCAATAAAACATACTATTTTAATTTCGACCAAGAAAAAATGTATCAAGATTTCAGTGCGATCTTTATTAAATTATTCAATAACAACGCACCCAAGATTATAAGATGCACAAAGCATAGAATTCCACTCATTGAAACCGATGACATTGAAGATGCAATAAGGAATTACCATGAAGGTAAAACTAATCACCGTGGAATCACCGAAACTGTCAAACAATTATCCAATAAATACTATTTCCAAAATATGAAACATATCATAACACAGTTCATAAATAAATGCCAAAAATGTCAAAAAGCCAAATACGACAGAAACCCACCAAAAATACCATTCATGTTAACGGAAACCCCTCAAAGACCATTTCAGGTTATTCATGCAGATACGTTCACAGTTGAAGGTCAAAATTATGTAACATTAGTAGATGCCTTTACTAAATTGGGTCAAGCTATTCCAATAACGTCAAAGAACGCTATCGAAACGGTAAATGCTTTTATCACCTACTTTCAATTCTATGGAGTCCCCGAAACAATAATCACTGATAATGGTACTGAATTCGATTCAGAAACTGTGAAACAACTATTTTCATTACATAAAATAAATATTCATTTTGTTACACCACATAATCCTGCATCCAACGGAATAGTAGAGAGATTCCACTCCACTATCCTGGAGCACATTCGAATATTGAAACAAGACAATAGAAACGAGTCAATTAAAAAATACATGAATTATGCAGTCATTGCATACAATAATACTATACACTCTATTACCAATTATACCCCTTTAGAATTAACATTGGGACATTCAAATAACAAAGAAATATATGATCTTGAAGATCAACAGAAAATGTTACAAGAATATATAGAGTCTCATAAGGCCAAACTTAAACTGACTTACGAGAAAGTTAAAGAAGAAATTGAAAAACAAAAAATTAAAATACACGCAAAACGAAATAACGATACAGTTGAACAAAACTTCAATGACGCCACACAAGTGTACTCTAAATTAAATAAACGTAACAAAACCGCGCAAAAATATGATGGACCTTTTGATGTCATTAACATTAATGATAGAAACGTGGCGACTTGCTCAAAAAATGATAAACTTAGACGTATCCATCTTCGCAATGTTAAAAGACCTGTAATTGTTACAGATGGCTCACCGTCATCGCAAGCGGACAAGAAATCGAATTCACTTCAATCAACAAAAACCCAGGACTCTTAGCACTAAAGCTAGGAAACATGCAAAACATAATAGATTATTGGACTTTTATTAGAATAGATAATTTAGAACCCTTAGAAACTAGTTATACTAGAATTTATGATCAAACTCTTAAATTAGAACATCTTATTGATAGATTCAACATAGAGGAAAAATATCAAACCGAAATAGTCAATTATGAAAATTTATTAGAATATGAATTATTAGAGGTAAACAAAATATTTAATCAAATCATCCCCCTTGAAATTACTAGAAAAAAGAGAGGCCTCATTAACGGATTGGGTACAATATTCAAAGCTATCACCGGAAACTTAGACCAAGAAGATGCTCAGAGATACGATAGTGCGATAACGCAATTAAAAAATTCTCAAGGACAATTTAAATTACTCTCAGAGGAACAAATAACATTAACTGAAACCGCCATTGAAAAGTTTGAGAATGTAACACAAAAGATAACAGATAATCAAGTTGAATTGTACAAACGCGTAGAATTACTAAGTACTCATTTAAATCAGGTTGAAAATAAAATTATTGAAATTGAGGATATTCTCACATTAGCAATGCTTCTTGATCACATGATCACTGCAGTAACAAATATCAAAACAATACTGGAAACTTTGGTCAATGCTATTGCTTTTGCCAAATTAAATATGTTCCATCCCTCGATTTTGGAAAGCGAAGATTTTGCTACTGAATTGTCAAAAATTGCAGAATTACCACAAAATTCTCGATTACCTTTCGATATCAATCACAATACTATTCTTATATTCGAATCAATTGTAACAGTTAAAAGTTATTATCAGAATAGAAAGATTAATTTCATAATCGAAATTCCTCTTGTAGAACACTTATCTTATAACCATTATCATTTATATTCATTCCCAATGAAAACACCTAATTCTAATTTTAATATCATTGTTCCTCAAAACCAATTCATTTCTATTAATGAGAAATATTACGGTCTAACTAATAATGAATGCCATGAAGCTTCCCCAGCCGAGTTCCTATGCAAAGCTATGAACATTAACCAACTAAGCAAGGACAGTCCCTGTGAAGTACAATTAGTTCAGTTCACCAACCATTATAACAATTGCAAACAACTGGAAGTAGAGCTGTCACAAGAAAAATTATTCAAAATCGACACCGACAAATGGATAGCCATTTTTCCTAATCAAACCATCGTGAACAGTCAGTGCCCACAAAATAGAGATACGTCAGCCCTCGTAGGAAGCTACATCTTAAAAATACCAGAAGGATGTCAACTACAAGTAAATGGACAAATCTTGAAGAGTTATCAAGATTCCAAAAAAATTGTGTCATCAATAGATTTACCAAACTTAAATATTCCTGACTTGGCCAAATTACGGCAAGATCAACTACCACCTATCAAATTGGAACCTATAAACCTAGACGAATTACACGGCATGGTTCATCAATTGGAAAACACCAAGAAGAAATTCCAAGAAATTCAGATTCCGCAAATACATATGGGAGCCAGTGTCTGGACCATCACCCTGTATGTCGTACTAATAATTATCGGCATAATAATTGTAATGATGTATCGTTGGCACAAGAGGGAAGGCAAGAAAACTAAGAAATCAAACCGAGAAGAAATTCCATTACCCGAAATCCATCTAAAAAATTAAATCTTCGTAATTTTTTCTCTTAGGATGGAGGTGTTACGTTATGTGAACCTGCTGACTATGTAACTCATAGGCAACCGACCCGAGATAATTCTAAGAACTGCAAGTTATCTCTTCACAAGTGTTGGAAATAATTAACATGATGTATTCATTCTGATATACTGCTTCGCCTTGTGCAGTTCTATTTTGAATCATTTATTATATGTTCTAATAAAGTAAATATTTTAACATTTTAATATTTTTTAAAAACAAGTTACCCTGATAGAGTAACGTAACTCGGGATCACCACCAACAACACTTTCTCACGGGATGATCATGTGAGGTCCATTGCGAAAACCGCTTCACAGGAACTTGGTTTTCTGATTTCATGCCAGAAGCTATTTTACATCCCAGCTGCTCCTCATAATCTACAAGGCACAGATTCGGTCTGTCCTGGAGTACTGCTCACATGTTTGGAGTTCAGTTCCCAAATATACGCTGAAGCTTTTAGATTCTATCTAGAAGAGAGCTATTCGTTTGATTATTAATGTCACACTTACGAGTTCATTGACCTCTCTAGAACATCGTAGGAATGTGGGAGATGTCTCCCTTTTCTATATATATTTCCATGGTAGGTGTTCATCAGAAATCTCATCTGTTGTTTCACCACGAGTGATTCTAAATAGGCGGACTACACGAGCTTAAACTAGACACCCCTTAATTGTCAAGCTTGAGACCTGCCGAACTTCTTCCTACCAGACATCTTTTTTTTTCGAGCAGCGGAGTTGTGGAACTCTTTACCTAGTGAGGTCTTTCCCTATGCCTATAACACCGAACCTTCAAAAATAATTCGAATACTCATCTCCTCTCACAACATTCGACCGCTGGCTAACACGATGTTTATCGAAGATTATAGGTTTCCCTCTCGTGTAGTCAAAGTATAAAAAAACAACTAAACAAGAACTATAAATATCAAATTCAAGATAACAGGATATCCATCTCCACAGAACTGAAGATGGCTAGAGCTAAATGTCGTAATAGTCACGTGTCAATCTTGTTATTGTTGAAACTCTCGTCCCGTGATTCAAGTCTGGATCACAGAACAGGTTCCACAGAAGTTCCTACACAGAACACCTGCATCTAGTGAACTATGATGTGTCTATTTTCTGACATTTCTGAGTGGAAAAATAATACGGAGTCAAGAATATTTTGGGAAAGTTGTACTGTGGTAACAAGTACAATAAATAGTACCCAGTTTGTTGAAAAGTACCCAAATGACAGCATTGAATATCACATGCAAAATGTATTTGTTGAGAAACATAGACGTTCATTTAGTGATATTTTATCACCATCGATGTTTACCAATAAGTATGATATGAATATAAATGACATGAACATTCACTTTCGAAACAGTTCTTACATTTGTACAGATACCTATCTAAGAATCTAAGTTGAATTAGGTATCATATATTTCCATGGAGGTTGTTACATTCAATTTTAATAGAGGTTGTATGAATTCTTGGAATTAAATAATAGGTACTCTCAATACAGATGGTATTCAGGTTAGGCATTTCAACAAAGAATTAGTTACTTATATTAACCCTTTCGATCCCGCACCCGCCTTACTCTGTAGGTACCTCCGCAGCTCCGACATAATTTGCATTTACTTTATAGTCAACATCGTTCTCATGATTATTATTATTATACTCTTCGCAGACGAAGTCCGAAGAGTATATTGCATTTACTCAAGTTATTTCTGAAATCGTTAGAAAAAGTTCTACAGTTCTTGCTCTATAGACTATAGTTTTTTCATCTAATTTTAATCGACTGAAAAAAATCACCTGTCTGTCTGGATGTCACGAAATTTGTACGCACAGTAACTCAAAAAGGAAAGGTCATATCATATTCATATTTCGCAAAAAAACCGTTTCCTGTTCGGTGACAAACCCTATTGTTTTTCAGGGAAATCTTGTAATAAACACAACCTTTTCTGAGGTGTTAAAGTTAAAAAAATCATAATTCTCAAGGATACATTGAATCGATTCAAAACGCTTACAGTAAATTTATGTTAATTTAAAGCTGCTTTTGCCCAAATTTAAACAAAATCGTTCAACAAATAACATAATAGCGAAAACATTAAATTATAAAATTCAACCCATCGTACAATACAGAACAAAACAAACTTGCATTCGAAGCCGCCGTGGCTTCTAATTGTAATCAGAAATTATTTCTTAAAATGTGAATCCACTTAGGTATAGTACTTGATAATGAGGAGTAAGGGCTCAAAACATGTAGGTAGTAAATATCTGCAAATAGGATTGTGAGAATTAAAAACTATAATCTTCGATTATTTTGAAATGAACTCACATAATTATAGGTAAAAGCCGAGGTAAAAGCAATTTAGTTGTGTGAAGATAATGAAACAGATTTATTTATTTCAATTACTTTACACAAATACGAAGATTATCTTGAAGAATGTGAAACAGTTATATGAAAATCGGTAACTAAATGGAATGATTTGCGAAGAGCACACACTATTTATCTATTCTCCAAGCAGCAACACATGTCTAGTTGAATTTTGAAAGCACTTCTCAAAAATGTCGACTTCCGATAATTCACTCTAAAGTCTAAAAAATATATGCAAATGAGAGTTCCAAGTTGAAATCTCTTTGGCTAATAATCTTTCAACGTTCAGGCTATCAAAATGGGATCGCATCTAGTTTTGAGCTTTATTATAGATTATTAAAGGTTTTGAAAGAGAGTACGAATATTTTATAAGATACATCAACAATTTTGAGATAGGTTGGCTTACTTATTTTACATTTTTAGATTTGTAAACGGCTAAAAACAGAACATGTTTATTGTCCAAACATTGCATGAAAGCTGACAACACTGCAATAATTTCAATTCGTATTTCAGCTGAAATATATGTCCAGGTATCTCACAATGCTGAAAATAAATTTCCTGGACACACATTAGCTGGACTTCCAGGTATCATACAAATTGTTCAGGTATCAAAATGTGATAAAGACAATAAACATTGTCGAAACGTCAAACAGAATTTTTATTTCATTTTCAGTATATATACGAACCAATATACCAAGAAAACATACAAATATATATATATATATATATATATATATATATATATATATATATATATGTATATATATACATATATATATATATATATATACATATATATATATATATATATATATATATATATATATATATATATATATATATATATATATATATATATATATATATTTGTATGCTTTCTTGGTATATTGGTTCGTATATATACTGAAAATAACATGAAATAAAAATTCTTTTTGACGTTTCGACAATGTTTATTGCCTTTATCAAAATGTGAATTAGTGTTTCCATGTAATTTAGAAAAGAATAGATGATTTCGATTAATGAAATGCGTCTGCAGCCGACTTGTGTTTTAAGATCCAATTAAAACTGCAGAAAACATTGGATCGGTTGTGTGTGAAAGAGTAATGTATGGCTAATTACAATTTGAAATGGATTGAATTTGATTAAATACAAGACATTCTAAGATTGTACAATTATAAATATCTATGATTATTGTATGAATTAGTTATTCTATGATAAACACTCTATCCACATCTATTATAATCAACTATTCAAGTTTAAGATGATTCTATGGAATTTATCCTCAAAATTGTTACTCATAGTGTCATAGTTAAACAATACGTTATCTTTTTTAGGTTGAATTTTGAATAGACATCTACAAATGTCAGATATTAAGAGGTTTCAATACTTTCAATTGAAATGTTTCTTTGAATTGAAGATAAGCATTATCTAAGTACTCACTATCACTGATGTGATTATCATTGATTTTTGAAAATTTTGGTATTATTCTTAAACTTTATAGTCGTAATAAGTATATTTTCCTATTTTCCCTTCTGATTGGCGAAAGTATTCATCATCTTTGAGAACGTTTTCAATAAATGGACGGTGTAGAATCCATAATTTTCTTCAATTTTCTTATAAAAAGCCATGATTCTTATGATGTATGTATATTGATGTTGAAAGTAGTGTATTCTTGAAAAATAAAAAACCTATTTCACAAGGCGAAATTATTCTTTTATTGATATTCTTGAACCATTTGTAATATTTTCAGTATAAATACGAACCAATATACCAAGAAAGCATACAAATATTACAAATGGTTCAAGAATATCAATAAAAGAATAATTTCGCCTGGTGAAATAGGTTTTTAATTTTTCAAGAATACACTACTTTCAACATCAATATACATACATCATAAGAATCATGGCTTTTTATAAGAAAATTGAAGAAAATTATGGATTCTACACCGTCCATTTATTGAAAACGTTCTCAAAGATGATGAATACTTTCGCCAATCAGAAGGGGAAATAGGAAAATATATTTATTACGACTATAAAGTTTAAGAATAATACCAAAATTTTCAAAAATCAATGATAATCACACCATTCTCAATAGTGAGTACTTAGATAATGCTTATCTTCAATTCAAAGAAACATTTCAATTGAAAGTATTGAAACCTCTTAATATCTGACATTTGTAAATGTCTATTCAAAATTCAACCTAAAAAAGATAACGTATTGTTTGACTATGACAATATGAGTAACAATTTTGAGGTTAAGTTCCATAGAATTATCTTAAACTTGAATAGTTGATTATAATAGATGTGGATAGAGTGTTTATCATAGAATAACTAATTCATACCATAATCATAGATATTTATAATTGTACAATCTTAGAATGTCTTGTATTTAATCAAATTCAATCCATTTCAAATTGTAATTAGCCATACATTACTCTTTCACACACAACCGATCCAATGTTTTCTGCAGTTTTAATTGGATGTTAAAACACAAGTCGGCTGCAGACGCATTTCATTAATCGAAATCATCTATTCTTTTCTAAATTACATGGAAACACTAATTCACATTTTGATAAAGGCAATAAACATTGTCGAAACGTCAAAAAGAATTTTTATTTCATTTTATTTCCAGTATATATACGAACCAATATACCAAGAAAGCATACAAATATTACAAATGGTTCAAGAATATCAATAAAAAAAAATATATATATATATATATATATATATATATATATATATATATATATATATATATATATATATATATATATATTTCATATTCTATATAATATATATATATATAGAAATGAAGATTCTTGACCCAGTATGAATTATATATATAGTTATATAAAATCTTTATTATAATTTCGGCTGAGATATAAGCCTCATTATGGGAGGAACAACCACTGCAAACTCCATATTTCATTAAATCTAAATCACAGGAGTATTTGTTTAGCAAGGTGCAAAATAAGAAGGCGTACGCGTAATTATTAAATTCTCTTCATAAAAATGTTCAAATTTGTGCATTAAAGAAGTATGTGCAAATGTAGCAGAGGTTGAAATCAGAATTAAACTCGTTGATCAATCCTGTTATCTGAATTTTGATAGCAATTTTATTTCGCAATTTTCTCGAAATCGGCATAACAAGTTCGAAATTTTCTTTAACAAAATCAAAGCCATTCAATCTATAAAGATAATTAATTTAATGAAGTGCGTAACTTATGAAAAAACAAAATATCAATGAACAATAGTTGGAAAGCCTAACTGACACAGAAATTCCGGAGGAGGTGCAGCACACGTTAAGCTTCGGTCCGGAATTTGCATTGCCTGATGATAAAAAACTGCCTATCGAGAATATAATTGTCAATTTAGAATGCGGATTAGGAATGAAAATTTAGGGGAAAAAATTAAATTAGTAACAAAATTTGTAACATCTTGCAAATAAAAAGAATAAACAGAAACCAGAAATAGGCATAGCAAAAAATCGTTTTAATCATCATACAAAAAAGACGGAAGAGTTCTTATTTATTTCAATTCACATATCCACAGGATAAATCCCAAATGATACAATACATTTAAGTGAACTAACAATAATAATGAAAAAAACAAAGTAAAAAATGTTCATTAAATAAGTAATATAAAAAAAATATGTATATATATATATAACAAAATTAATTAACTATTAAGTAGACTAGAGTGGCGAAGTTTTGATTTGAGTTGTTGATAGGACAAAAATATCGAAGTTAGCACAAAATTCATTAACTGATCCACAAATATCAGTGAAAGTGGTGTGCGAACCATACCTGGTGCGATGGGTTCCAATGGGTAACAATGCTTGAGTACGGGTGTTATAACTTGGAACTCTAACATTGAATAGACTCAAAATAGATGAACTGTCAATAATGTTATTAAAAACTTCATAGGCAAATTTAATTTCAAAATGTCTTCGACGTTCCTGTGAAGGGGAAATACCCAAAATCTGCTAACGACTTTCATAACTACAATTTCCTGTCAATCTTCAGTTTTAATAAAATACAGCTTACAACCTTTTTCTGCACTTTTTCTGATCGATCGATGTAAATTGTGTAGTTAGGATTCCAGATTATACATCCATACTCAAGAATAGATCTGACTAAGGAATTGAATAACGTGATGACTGCATTGATATTTGTAAAGTCTTGAGCTTGTCTTTTTATAAATCCACAAAGTTGAAATGCTCGTTTTAGAATGTACTCAATACGTAAATGAAATCTAAGGTTTTCGTCAAAAATAATACCAAGATCTCTTATAAAAGTAACTTTCTCTAGAATGATACCATCGATTGAATAATTATACACTACATCAGACGTCTGACCCTACATTATCAGTACAAAATAACATGAATAAATTAATTAATAAGTGGTACAATAATAAGATAATCCCTATTGAATTGAAAAATAAATTAATTTGCCATGATGGGCAAGCTTCCAAAACTACATAAAAGTGATATACCTTTAAGACCATTGTTAGTAATATTGGAGCGCCTACCTACAATTTATCAAAATTCTTATCAAAATCTATCAACAATATAATACGAAAAAATGAATTTTATGTGGAAGACTCATGACATTTTAATGAATTTATAAAAAATCAATCCGTACCCGTAGATCATCAACTGATTTCTTTGGACGTTGTTCCTTCATTTAAAAATGTACCAGTCGTTTTGGCATTGAATAGCATCAAAAAACGTTTGGCAGAGATTAAAAACTAGACACCTCTAGATCAATCTGAATTTATAGATGCAGTACAGTTTTGTTTAGAATGAACTTATTTTCAATACGGTGAGCTACATTTTAGGCAAATATTCGGCACAGCAATGGGATCTCCCATTTCAGCTACTATCGCTAACCTTGTTATGGAATGCCTAGAGGAATCTGTTATTAATTATTCATCAGATTTTCAACCCGTATTCTTTAAACGGTATGTAGATGATTGTCTTATGTGTCAACTATAAAATTCAGTATGTGATTAATAAATTTAATAATTTCCACTGTAAACTTCAATTTACTTGTGAAATAAAAGTGAACAAAAACATACATTTCCTAGATATGAACATCAGGCATGATGCAGATAGAAAAATAAAAAGCTGTTGCATAGCATTCTTTCTCAACTTATGCAATTAAAATTATTTATTTTTTTAAATTTATGCAGTATTTTTTTTTCTTTGATATTTATTCGAGTTACACTCTTTGAGCGTGGTGACCGATAAGAAAACAAATTTTTATCTTTTATTGAATAAATGAGAAGTTAATATCGTTTAAAATATTTTTATTATCTTACAATACATGTAGGTTATTCAGGAATTTGTTATCATTGGAACTATAGGTTTATGGTAACTGAATAACTGAAATAAGAGACATAAGTTTGAAACTTGATATCCTCTAAATATCTGGAAAATATCGCGTCAATGGTGGTTCCATATTTTGTTGTGGATTGTTGTGGATCATTATTCATTTTCAAATTCAATTTTTCCGAAATTAAAGTTGTCAACCACTCTGATTTTTTATCAGCAAAGTTGATGTTGAAATCGCCAGCCAAGATAAGTGGAAATTTATTACCATTTGTACCAAGTATTTTCGCCCCTTCTTCAGTGTACTCCAGTAAAGTGCGATGAATAAAATGCTCTACCTCGTCCAATTTTGGATTCGGAGAAATGTAAATTGCTACCATGACTATGTGTAGGCCATTTCTAAGTTTGCATAACCACGCACAAATATCTCCAACAAATGAGCGCCTAACATTAACATCGCTAACGTGTGCAATATTTATTTCAAATTTGGAGTCATAATATTAGTTACATTATTATTATTTTGGTGAATAGCTACCTCACCTTTTGGAACAGTATCTCGTTTGAATTGAACAATACAATTGAAATTAGGTATTTCAATCGGATTATCATGCGCCATGCAAGTTTCGGTAAGAAGTAACAAATTTGTTTGTCTCGTAACTGAATCTTGAAAATCGTATTTGTGACTATTTAGACTTTGGCAATATTAGTCACCCGAGAAAGCGCAACATAAACGAGTTCCTGTTATTTTTCGTTACGAAATTTCTTGATTCGGTCGCCGCGCTCAAAGCCCGCGATAAAAGCTATATGCATTAAATGCAATAGCTTAATAGAAACAGCTCCTCGAAGCATATGTCGAAATGATTTCGTTCGTAGCTAATTACATAGGACGTCTGGAGTTGATACAATTATGTTTCGAACCTTCTAATTTCGATAGGCCACGTGAAAATCCCGGAGTCTAAAGCGCTAGTGTTATAACATCCGTATAAAATAGCGCAATTTCTCACTTTTAGAAACTTCAAATTAATTAATCAATTTGACACATGTTAGGTGTTTAGGTCTTAGGTTATTTTTCGTTACGGAATCTCTTGATTCGGTCGCCGAGCTCAAAGCCCTCGATAAAAGCTATATGCAATAGCTTAAAACTTCGTGGTTTACTAAAGAAGCTTATAAAAAAGTTTGATAAACAGCCTTACAGATCGCGCGGTTAAATTGTTCCACCCAGAGGACCGTCCCAAAAATTTGAAGATTGTTCGTTATACATTGGAAATGAATGGCAACTTAAAAATGTATTCCAATCTCATCATTAAAGAAAGAATAAACAAAATCTATAATGGAACATCATATATAAGTAACATAAAAGGTAATACAGATAAATATATAACGTTACCTTACTTTCCGGAGACCTCAGAGAAAATAAAGAAATGTTTGGAAAAGTATCATATACATGTCGCGCATAAACTTACTAATTGTGTTGAAAATTTTTCTCAAATCTAGAACCTTTAATACCTAAAGATAAACAAACCCACACAGTATACAAATTCAATTGTTTAGATTGCGATGGTACTTATACTGGAATCTCTAAGCAATATTAACAACGAAAAATGTATGGCCATAAGTATAGCACAAGAAATAAAAACTTAGAAAATCCCACCGCCCTTGCTAAACACTGCTCTGATTATAATCGTCAGTTTGATTACAAAAATGTTGATGTTTCAACTGAAAAAACCAATTATCATAAAAGATCTATTATGGAGATGATTCACATAAAACGTGACTCCAAATCTGTGAATCATAGAACTGATATTAAGACATTAGGTCAGATTTATACTAACTCAATCAATTAAGACTCTTGCAAATTACTACATGCCTCTTTATAATGTCAAAAGTGTAGCTTGGGAGGGATCCTCAAAAGTAATATTCCAATACAGGTCTGCAACCTTTTCAAATACCTCACGGATCGTTACATCTGGTTCGAGAGTAGATACTTAACATAATACTTTTTCATCTCCAGTCGTTGAGACACTATACCAACATTCGCTTGTATATTATAAGAATATCACTGAATAGTGGATTCTTGTTATATTTCATACTTGAAATATTGACGGTACAATTTCGATTCATGGTTATGTCCATTTCGACGACGTGGGCATTATTGATTGAAATTGGTGCGATATGGACGCTTTGTGCTATAATTAGTTTAAAAAAAACCTTTTGACATGATAAGTCTTCTGATGGTCGTGAGACCAAAACGTACGTAAAGACGAAAATATAAGAAAAGTGTTAATTTGACTTATTTTCCTAGAATTTTTATATTTAATTTTTGATATACACTGCAAAAAATGGACGTAAATTTCCATTGAAAAGTATGGTAAAAATACTTGATAATGTATGGACTTCTACCCACAATCTGAACAGAAAGCAGACATTCTTGAATGTATAAAGCTGGTACTGTTTGCATCCTATTTTTCTTGAAATAGGCGCCACATGACTCTTTGTACTTCAAATTTAACATTATTCTCAATGCTCGATTCTGAATTAAGAACACATTTTCAATATCTCGACTACTGCCAAAACATATCAAACTATAACTTATTCTTGTTTCAACATTTGCATAAAAACAATTTTCAGTGTTTGAAAGCTTGCAAATTTTTTAATTACCCTGATTGAGTAACAGATTTGAGTTGCTCAACATGGATGTCCCAGCATAAAAAACTATCTATATAGACCCTCAAGAACTTACTAACTATAAATACATAAACTAAGATTAGAATACATATCAGTTAGGGGATAGTTTGTTTTGAACAGTACGAGATTTGTCTTATTTTCATCGAGAAACGGTTTATTCTGTATGGACCAAGATTCGGATCTTTCAGAGTTTAAATCTGCTCTGGCAATCAGACTGATCATATCAGAAGCCTTTACTAGCATATTTGTGTCGTCAGCGTATTGAATCAACTTACAAGCCTCATTAAGCTTCATGAAATTATTCAAATCATTTACGTAAGCTATAAAAAGCAATGGTACCGTTATGCTGCCTTGTGGAATACTGATGTTTGATATTTCTTCGGAAGGTTTCCCCTCAGCTCCATTTTTCGTGATCTTCACCATTTGTTTTCTATCCTTTAAGTATGATCTAAGCCATATTATAGCTGGTCCCCATATCCCACAATCTTCCCGCTCATTTAACAATATCTCATGATTCAAGCAATCTTATGCCTCAGAGAGGTCTAAGAATAAGCCTAAAGCTAAAGTATCATCCTCCAATGAGTCTATTATATGCGGTATGAACTGGGAAATTGCAGTGTGGGTAGATTTTACTTTCAAATAACCATGTTGAGAGTCACTTATTATGTTACATGCTAGACCATGTGAAAGTGAATCAATCCATTACACATTGCAGTTTTTTGAAAAGGCACACAACATGCTTATTGGTCTATAGTTATCAATAATTTTTGGATCACCCTCATGTTTGAATACAGGAATTATACATGCCGTTAAGGAGTTATTTATGTAGACTAAAGTTTCTGCAATATAAGCACCCACGATTTTTATCAATTTGTTCGGGATTCCATCTGAACCACTACATATACTTTTTTTCAGATTTTTATCTATATTCAGGAAATCACTTTCACTGACTGGATTAACAAACATAGATTTCATATTTTTGGTTGTGTTGCTTATATATTGGTGTTTTTGATCAATTATTTACTCATCAATATGATCAGTTATTTAGTTCAAGAAGCTGTCATCTATGTATTGTGCACTTTCCAGTACTTTTATGGAATTATGTACATTACTCTCCCCTGTTATACTATTCACTATTTGCCATACTGTTTTGGATTTATTATCAGATTGAGTCATTTTCTGTTCATGAAGTTTTTGTCTTCTCATTGTCAGTTTTCTGGTATACGGTATGCTCATTTTTTTCGAGCCGATAGAAATCAATAGGCCTACGAACTACTCTACTCATAATACAAAGAATATTAAGCCGGTTCTACATTCCTCCATTTCCTGATCATATGCCTCATTATGTTTCCTTTTTCCTTTATTTATCATTTTTTTCAATGGAAAACCATTCTTCGAATATTTCTTGAAAATATCAGCAAACATTTCTCACTGCTCATTCATTTTGTCACTAGCTATGTCATATATATGAGACCAATCTCGATTTTTCATTATGCTCTTGAACTTTTCCATATTATTTACATTGAAACATCTTCTATGAGAATGGGACCATCTTAGTCAAAAATGTTAATTTCTGTGCGTGATCTGATATAGAGGTGTGTCTTCATTATTATTTAAAATATTATCTACACATGATTGAGATGATGATGTAACTATGGTAAACTCAATAATTTTGTGGATGATGTTGAATGAGTTTATCATATCACAGAATCTGAATTTATATATTGTTTCCTCTTTTATATTGATGCTGAAGTCACCAGTAATTACAACATCTTCTCTGTCAATATATACCTTATCCAAAATTTCTTCAAATTTAGGGAAAAATATTTCAACGTTTGTACCCGAAGCCCTGTAAATAGAAACTATGAGCAGTTTTCTTTTTTTATTAATAACTTTACTTCTTGCACACTCAATTTGATTCTTTATTGACAACTTGTTGAACTCGTCTCGTTCTACTACTTAAATCTCTCTTTTAAGGTATATTGCTGTCCCATCGTGCTCATCGTCATTTTGTCTACAGGAACTTGCCATCAAGAAGAAATCCTTTAAGCTAAATGTTTCCAGTTGTTCCTATGTATTTCAGTGTTCTGTGATACATAGAATTTGGCAGTTTGCGTTATCTGTCATCAACTTATCCAACTCGTGTACACAGTTACCTATTGATTGCACGTTTTGATGTATAATACTAATTTCACAATTTTTCTGACCCACTGCTTGTTTGTATATCAGAAATTTCTCCCATTATCTTGTCTAATTTGCACAAGGAATTGCTTGTGTTTCTCAGAGTCAAATCTCGCAATGCCAACTCCACAACAAGAGTCGTACATTTCTTCTCTTTTCTGCAGAGGAACAGTAACAACATATCTTCTGAGTTCATTGCCGGTTATGGAAATCTGTTTCACTCATATCTCGTGTTCCTTCAATCCAGCGTTGCTGCTAATGTAGCTTTCAATTTTGTCCCCAGTAGCTTCTCGCTTCACCCTGTATAGGTATAGGTCTGTTGTAGGCTCATCCCCTTCCCCATAGACATTTCGGAAATTTCGTCTGTTATTTCAATGCCGACAAGGCGAACTCGAAATAGTCTCCACTTCACTGTCAAGCTGAAGACCTGCCAAACTTCTTCCTACCTGATGAGGTCTTTCTATGCCTATAACCTCCAAACCTTCAAAAAAAATACTAATACCTATCTCCTCTCTCTACATTCCACTACTGACTCACATGATTATAGGTTTCCTTCTCATTTAGTCGGGGTATTGAAAAAAAAGATGAATTACAACTGGAAAGTTGTATCTCAAAATTTGGTATACTTAATTTGAGAACACCATAATATCAAATTTTAATCGATAATCTCGAAGTATTTTGAGAATTATGGTGTCATGTTATTGCTATCGCGAAGAATCTCTCAAAATTCTGTGAATACTTATCTTTAATTTTTTTAGTAAGTCGTAACCACACTTATTCATTATATCAACACACAGGATGTGTTGACTTCTTCAATTGGAACAACGAAAATTCAAGTTTCTTGAGGTATCTATACACTTCTCAAATGATAATGATAGCTTTGGGTTACATACATGGACTTAAACTTTTTTCAGAGCCCCCTAACTCGAGAAGGCTGCGTTTTTCAGAAATATTGCATTTGGATCAGAGAAATATGAAAATATTATTTGTTTTCCATTTCGATTCTTTTTTGATCGTTTTGATGAGACGATACGATACAAATATTCTTTTGTACATTCAATGAACGTGAATGAGCTAGCTACTCCCTTTCATATTATAGTTGAGAAAATCAACTAAGATCCGAAATTGTTTTCATGAGAGTAACTCTTTCCGTGTCTGTGAAGCACTAGTGACCAATGTTCTCAATCAGAAAACTCCTCCTTATTGGACAAGTTTGATAAAGACTTGCCAAAAAGTTTGCAACAGAAACAGTCAACCCTATATCTTCATGTAGAATAGATGGGCCAATCACTTTCAAGTTTCTCTCCCTTGGCAATGTTCCGGTAGGAAAAATCTGGCAAGATTCTTTATGAATTTATTGGGTAACTCCATGGTGCCATTCAACGGTGTTCTTTTTCAGTTGGAAATCTTGTATCTGCTGATGTTATTATAAAATGGCCATCCTCCAGGTTCATCAGATAGTACGGTGAGAAGTAGGTACATCTGCTCGATTGTTTTCAATAATTGATGAGAAAGCATCATCGGTAATTTCAGAAGAAACATTTGTTTCTGAAGAATCCAAATATTTTCTCAAAGAAGAAAGCCGGTACCTGATAATCTTTTTTTTTATCCTTAAAATAGAAAATACTATTTTGTTTGTGATCTTGTCTCACGAATAGTTACATATACGAATATTCCAGAATCCTGGTTATAGTTTTTCCATGTAAGAACGACAAGTTGATAATATATACACTTTCTATCAAAGATATAGGAGTAAAAAAATTTTTAATTCTGAAGGTATTCGAAATCATGCGAAAAATCATAGTTGTTAAAATTTATGTTTCATTTTGGTGCATCACAAAAGATGAACAGTCTACTTTCACTAGTAGGGTACCATAGGAGTTGTGAGTGTTTGTCTAACGGTTTCAACGTCCTTTGATTTGACCGCCCGTGTCTATTGCACCCATGCATCGAGGAGGGCCTGGATATTTCTACCTTACTCCTACTCGGTACTGCTATTGGAGCATAAGTGCGGCAGCGCCTAAGGACGCTCAGGCATCTGCCATGTAAACAGTTTTTATACGTGATGACGCCATGTGTAATGTGGAAGCTTCGTATATCTTGTAGACGCCAAGATGCGTTTTTGTGAAAGGACGCTGAGAAGATAGTGAAGTGTATATGACCTCATAGAATTTGTGGTGAGGGGACATCTTATATTATTATTTATTCATTCATTCATTCATTGATGATATCATATACATATACACACACATCTACATACATATACAATAACAACAATAATTCAACAGATAGGTGTAAGTGCAGAACACTTGTATAAGCCACGATAACGTTTTGAAATTTTTCGATTTCTTTCGATAATCACATAGGTAATATGATATAAACTAAGTGTAAGTAAAATAAAAATAGATACGAGTCAATGGTGATTATTAATAATGTTCAGAATCGTTCAATATTACAGGATGTATATAATTTAATTTTTTTCAGGAACAGCGGCAATTCATTTATATTCCTCATTTCCTACGGTAACAGATTGTATGTTTTTGATGCAAGATAATTAATGAATTTCAGATTTATATTTTTGAGGAATTTTTAGATGTTTATTTGTTTTAATTTTGTTTCATGTGTATGGTTTATAAACGTTTTGAGTTTTTCATTTTTATGGAAATACACATATATCGAAATTATGTAAATAGTTGGTACAGAACATAGTCAGTCATTAAATAGCAATTTGAAAGGGAATAATCTTCTCTTTTTCAAAATGATCCTTGTGATAAAGTTTTGTATCACTTGTAAAGAATGTAGATTTTGTTCATATGTTCCTCCTCGTAGAATAATACCATAGAGTAGAATTGATTCAATAAGAGATTTATAGATCAGAATTAGTAATTTTTTGTTTAGAAAATTGTTCATGATGTAAAATTTGTGAATTAATCTTCTGATCCTATAGGTAAGATATTTTTTGTTTGGGAGCCATTTAAGATGTTGATTCATGACAATTCCTGAATATCTAATTTTATCATTCCCAGATATTTTGTTAGAATTATTTATTTCAATATCAAATTCAAGACGATTAACTAAAATAACTGAAAATGCAATATAATGGGTTTTTTAATTATTTAATGATAGTTTAAAAGTATTAAGCCAGTTTTCAGTTTTTATCATTTCTTCAATAACCTTATATTTAGTTAAGATAATATTTTTTCATCGATATCTGAGTCTAAAAGTGAATTCATATAGGCTATAAACAGAATGGGTCCGAGTTCTGTACCTTGTGGTATGTCGGTGTTAATATTCAATGATCACTTATAGTTTTATCCATTCTGAGGTTTTGTTTTCGATCTGTTAGATAATTCTGAAATACCTCTGAAATGGTTCATCTAATACCATAGTGTGACAATACCTCGAGAAGTTAGTCATGGAGAACAGGGTCGAAAGCCTTCGCTAAGTCCATAAAGACTGCTATATGCATTTATTATTGTCATTTAGGTCTTGTGTTACCGCTGATGTGAGTTTATACATTTTGTTTTGTGTACTGATACCTCCTTTGAAGCCAAACTGGTTTTCTGATAATACATTACTCTCATTTAAATAAGTCTTTTTTTTAGGCATTTCTCAAATATCTTGGCAAAATTATTTATCATACTGATAAGTCGATTATTTTCAATACCATTTTTATCTCCTGACATATATATTGGAGTGACCATTGAAGTTTTAAAACATGTTGGACAATTTCGGTTTTGAATATGGTATTGATTATATGTGTAATAGGTATATTCGTGTACTTGTTTGATTACTTGAGCTGAAATTAAATCTCCCTCAGGTGCGCAAGTCAAAAACATAGATGACGCTGCTGCTTTCTTAACTTGAATTGATTTTTAGTCTGTCTATTTTTCTTGCATATATATTCTGCAAAAGTTTGATGATCCCTAAGTATTAAATTCTTCATTATTATCGTCAGTTATTTTGATATTACTATTTTCGTTTATTCCTGTCATGCTATTTGCCTCTTAAATAGTTTGGTAGATTTTTTTGATGTTATTTTTATCATTCTCAATTTTTATTTCATCGTATTTCATTCTTCTCTATATGAAGGGTATCATTTGTTAAACATCAAGTTTGATTCTATTGAAATTTAGATCCACAGCGGGTCATCAGTTGTACAAAATTGACTTTTTTAGCGACAACCGTGGGAAGTATGGTCAACTAATGATATATTCCTGGCATGACGAAGATAGTGCGGCACTTATTCAGAGAAATTGTAGGAATGAATTAGTTGCGGAAGATTACAAAAAAAGTCATTTTTTCGGAAGAAAAATAACGCATAAGGCCAGTTATGGTACCCGAATTACTAACGTTGTGGGAATAGAACAAGAGAACCGCTTAGAGGAAGCATAATAGTTAGCTTCATATGAAAAGGAAAATTAAACTCTTCTCTGCAATGTCAGAATTAATACTCTATAAAAATATAAGTAGAATTATTCCTTGTCTTTCTGTATCAGAAACTGCTGTAATGAAATACCTGTGATTATATATAGTATTTTCTAAGAAGCTTTCCTTCCATACCACTTACAATTCACATGTTGCTCTTTTATAGGCTTGAATATCTATAAATATTTGATTGGGAAAAGTCACCAGATTTATGATGGCACTTACAGAGCCTCACTAAGTATATTGGGATGAAGTTTGAAAACAACCTAACACTCCAACTTCGAATTGGATTTCGTCTCCTAAATGTGGAATACCTTCCGTCATTTCCTATTGGTGACACTTCTAGATGCAACAATGTACCTCTTCAACATTTGAAGATCGTAAAATGCGAAATTACTGACGCGATTATAAATAGCAGGTTTTCATTAGTTTCAATTCGAATTTCCGATCGCTTGCCCTTCCATAACGATATTAACATTTACGTTTTGTTTATATTTTGTTTTATTTTTGTTTATATTATTTTATTCATATGTTAATTGTCTGAACCAGATTCAACATCAATAACATGAAGGAACAAGAAGTCGCTAGACATTCGCTAATGACTCATACATAAACATCTTTTCAGATCCCATTATTCTTTAATACAATCGTGGGACTCTTACTTGTTCACACCCTAGCCACCGAGTGTAACGGAGCTCCCCGCAGGTAACCTATGGCCCCAAAGCGGAGAAGACGTAAGAGGGAATTCACCTGTGAACGGAAGCTTCACACAATAGTCTTAGACAGGTGAACGATTACGAATCATCATTTTACAGAAGAATAAGCTCTATACACAGCACTGTAACGATTCGAGTTGCCTTAAAGAACATCGATCCTCCAATCAACAAATAATGAGTGTTATCTTATGTCTATTCTATTAGTATGAGACGATTTTCAATGCAATTCACTCTTCACGCGTAGGTATTATTGTGAAATATAAAAACCGGAAAGCGTTTGTAAGAATGTTTTTAATTAACGTTTAAGAGATATGTGTTCACTACTGCATGATTACTCATTGTTTGCTCATAAATGCTTACGACCTGCGTACAGCAGCAGGTCATATTATTACTAACATAACTAGATTCTGTCATTTACCTATAAAATCTGCGAACAAAAAAGTGATGCATTGATTCGTATAATGATATAATGATAATGCAACACATGGCTGCTCGTTGTTGAGAACATGATATGAACTCGTTTGTAGCTTTTGTGTTTAGTTTATCCGTAATACCTTTGATTCTTCCTCTTCCACGTTATCTGTTAGGGTGAAGAATGTACCAATATGAGAAAAATAGATTAGATTCCCAGGATTTCAAATTTGTCTGTCACACTATTTTCATTAAAATCTAATTCAAGTCAGAACTTCCATCGCAATGAACTGGTTCATCTACTAATGATTCACCACTAGCTATGATACTTTATGTTAATCTATGATTGTTACACGTTCATACCATTCAATGTTAATCAATAATTGTTTGACGCGGAAAACTGATAATCTGATATTTTCAAATATATTTTGTATCTGCTCCTATTTCAAATATTTGAGGTTAAAAAAGTTGCATTATCAAATAACAACTGAGCGATAGTATTCGCATCCGTATCTGCATTTCCATTCGATACGTCTGTTCAAAATGCCAATTTCAGATAAGTACATTTGCCCAGTAAGGTTTCAACATAACAGAATCAGGGTGGACCAACTACTGAAATTACGATAGGAAAAACCTTTTTTACATGTTTACTGATAAAGTAACAAGATCCTGATATTTCAAAATTACTTTGTGATTTTGACCTATCCATAGATTAATCCTTCAATTAAGTAGGTATCTACTATAAGTAAAAAAGATAATCGACCTCTTCCACTAATAGTGGAACTAGTGAAAATCGAACTTCACATTTATTTATAAACTAGTGAAAATCGAACTTTTAATAGTTATTTGATTCAAGTTTAGAATGGATTTCCATCACATAATGACTGATTCTACTCAATTTTTGTAGGGAATAATCACTTTCATCCACTGAAAATACTATCAAGGATCTTCCAGCCATCAAATAGCCATCATCAGAGTGATAACATTCTGTTTGTATTCAATAAAACAAATGAGGGATATAAAACTGAATCCAATAAACAGCTTTCTAAATTATTTATTCCTATTCCTTCTGAATTACCTGGATATTTGTCCGTACTGTTTTGAAAGTGATAAGCTCGCTTGTGAAATGGTGTGAGCTGTATTTGAAACATATTCTCCTCATATTGGTTTTCACTAATTTTCATATTCTTATTTATTCGAACATAATGTTCTTCATAACAAGTTAGGATGTCTCTTCTAGTTTTATGCATAACATTTCAAACACGACGATTTTGTAAATTCTAAATTTGTTACAACAGGAAACATTTTCAAAATTTCAATAAAAACTATACTTGTAATAAATTTTCACAAATTTTATTCTCATCAAACAAAACGTGACATGTTCCACGGTGGCTTCATCTCATAATGGTTTTAAAAACTATGGCTTATTTCTTAAATATTAAAATTGAGATTGAGATGGAGGTAAAGATATTGCCTAAACGATTTTTTTAGTTTTTGTTGAATCTGTAACCGGGCCTCATTCCAACTTTAGAAAACAAATTGAGCAATTTATCAATTATGCAAGGATGATGAACGGATTTTTGAATTTCATTGAACTATTGATTCAAAAGTAATAGCTCTAATTTGGTTAATCAATTGCTTTTCATTATCCGTTTTCGGTTAGAAATTAACTTATTTAAAGAAGATTTGTCTTAACCATTGTTCGTATCTATTTGCTCAAATTTCTCAACTCCGTTGTCGTAATTTTTCTGAATTAGAGGTTCATTTAGTAATCTATAATCGAGACTATTGAATGGTGCTTTTTATAATTAATATGTGTACCTGAATCCGCTGGAATATATCTATTTAATTGTGTAGGCCTTCTGCTTATGTTGAATTCATATTTGATGTTGTTAATGTCGAAAAAGGTAGCTGATTATTCCTCCCTATGTCTACGATAAATTTGAGTGAATCAAGTTAGCTGTTAATCGTGTTCAAAAAATCATGAAAATCAAAATCTTTACTTATAATTGTGAGGATATGAACGACATGTGTTCTAACTTTTTGAGACTAATTTCATTTCAATTTTAAATAGGTTCGCTCAGTATGATATTTTCCAAGAAGGGGAGACCTCATTGCACATCCGCTTGTTCGTTTATAATAATTGTTGAATGGGAAATAGTTTTGCTCCTTACATAAAGACAAGAGGATCCAATATTCCGTACAGTTCATATGAAAATATTATTATTTGAAAGCCATTTCTTTAAAATATTTCAAAAATTGCGGAATGAAGCCCAACCTAACCTAACCTAATCCAAATTTGAACAAAAACTTGTAACATTTAATTTATATTTAATGCTGACAAATTCTTTCACCACACTATGCCATCCTCAAACTTAGAAAATTCGAGAGTTGAATATACATATGGACTGTTAACGAACATGATATTTATCGAAGTATTATAATATTCTTTGATAAGAATTTTACAATGAAATTTCCTCTATCTGCTTTCGAGTGATGACAGTTTCTCTTCCTTAATGATTTTGAGATTTTGTTAGAATCATTGTATGCATTTCTATATGATTACTTGGAAGTTCAAGAATGTTCTGGCATGTTCCGAATGACTGCTTGTCTTGAAAGTTGAGAAACCAAGTCATATTTACAATATCTTCAATTAAATCCCCCCCTAGGTGATTTCTTGGAATCAAATGCAAACTTCCGACCACCATCTAACAAACTCATTTCATCCTCTTATTCCAACTCAATATAGCATTGTTCAACACTCCAAGTTGCTCCATAATATTCCTGAATTGCGATAGATCCAGTGCTATGGTTGGGACGCCTTCCTGTTACTCCTTCTCGATTTAGTAGTTTTACTGCAGAACGGAAAGAAAAGAAACAGACAAATACCTATTTGAGTCTTAAAGCATCTGCTCTTCAATGTGATATCATTTGTATAGTATGATAAGAGTAGAGTGAAACTAAAATACCCCTGATTGCCAAGTTTTTGGACTATCAAGTTCATCAGGCACGGAACTGTCACAAAATATCATAAGAATAATGGTAAATCAAATAAATTCACTACACATTGAGTACCTTCTTCACCATGACAATCTAGTTCATAAGAGACTATATGGTTGAACTTTTTTAGCAAGCCAAAGGGTGTTCTCACAATATCCTCTACACAGAGAAGTCCAGAGGGCTGTTGATACTAGTGTATAAAAGTGTTATCACTCAATAAAGTGTATTGCAAAATGGCTTCCTATGATTTCATCCCCACTTTCAGATGAAATTAGTCCACAGGCATACAAGTTTTTGATAGGTTCAAATGTATCAATTTTGCTTTATCCAACAACTATGAACACAGTTTATAATTTATACTTGAGCGATCTGGTAGTTGAAGGAAGTCAAATGTTCCTTTCATGCGCCCAAAATTAATTTGAATCGCCATATATAAATGAAAATAATATGATGCCTTCATTAGATGAGATTCGCTAATTTGGAGGTGGCAGGTTCGAATCCTGCTTAAAAATACACACAAACTTCAATTCTTGTAAATAGAATTTGTGCTTATGATTATTCATGTTTGTGTTACTCCAAAATTCAAAGAGGCTGCTCATATTTTTCCTGTATCAAAAATAAATCACGAATTACTGTTTATGTTTATAAAGTCAATTATCCTGAAATTAGAACAAATTCGGACAATACATAATCCAACAAGACAAGTAATGCTTACACGACACAAATCTGATGTATCGACAGGCGCATAACTTCCGTAACAAAGCATTCCATAATATAGATATCCGTGTCAGTTCAAGAAAACTTCTACATGATACATAATATAATTTCATTCTTTTGCTATTCTTACTGATTTCAAATATGCATTTAGTCTTGAAACTTCGGAAATGACATCGTGGCCGCAGAGCCAACTCCTCTTTTTCTACGGGTATTAGGTTTTGATGAATTGAAGGTTAGGCTGATAGTTGACAATGAACATCATTTAAATTCAATTGATAACCTAACAGAGGTCTATAGATAAGAAAATTGGGCAATAGACATGAGAGCCTGAAGGGTTGGTACATTGGATGCTGGCAGCGTCTTCTTGTATTCTAGCTCAATAATATTATAAGTGCTAACTCACATACCTACAAACAGCTCTTCCGTTTCCTCCAAAGTCAGAACAATATGTACGATATACTTTATGTAATCTCCTCATCTTTCCTGTTTTCTCTTACTTTCTTCAGTACACATTATGCAGTGTCCCAATTGTAGTTTAGCAATTATTTCTCAATCTTATTTATTCTGAATTATTTTTCGCATCAATTTATTCGAACAAAGAAAACAAAAATGAAGTAAAAATTTTATATTAATTCATTATTCCTTCTTATTCCCTTGTTAGTTATGTCCTTTTCCATGTCTATTATTTTTTATTTCCTCATACCTGTTACTTGTTATTTTTTGTACATCGTTTTCCTCTTTGTTCTATTCCCATACTTTTCCATTTATTATTGATTTCTACCAACCTATATTAATTGGTGCTATTTTCTTTGTTTCTCATTTTCGAATTTCCTTTTGAATTTCCTGTTCGTTTTCTACTGAGCTACCGTTGATGTTCTATCCTACATTTGATATATCTCAATTCACCCTTATTTTTGAGTATGTTTGCTATCCATGATTTGGACCCTTCATTTGACGCAAATGTGAACATTTTGTTTTCGGTACGACTGTGCTTCTTGGAAACATATAAAAACCATATTAACTCGTAACTAACTTAACTTACTATAGATATTGATATATACTCATTGGTTTCAATACTGTAGAGTTAGAATGAGTGTAGAATACGTCAAAAAGAAACATAATACACAGACAATATTAAAATTCATAATTAAATGTAACAGATGAGTATAAAATATAAAATATGACAAATACATACAATTTGAGATTGTTATTATTACCCTAGTATCTACAAGAAATGTGTTCATTAGGTGATAAGCCCTGTTAATTACGCAAGATCTTGGAGCCTCTTCCTAATTGGAAGAGAGGACAAACTTGTTACCTTAGGAGATAACTTGTTATACATTCTCAATTCGAAATTTCGATTTTCTTATGAATGTAGGTAGACTCAATTATTTTGCTGTCCTTTGAATCTTTTGGGATGAGGAATTTCGTGCTGATATCCTTCGAATAGCTCAGGATTATTACATAAGAACATGACTGATTGAAGGATGTAAAGACTATATAATATTGTTATTGATGAGAACGGTTTTACAACTCATAGTAAGATATCGGTTTTAATCATATTCCTCACTTGCTGAGACCAGTCTCCTTGCGGTCCAATCAGTGCTTTCGACTGCCTGCAACCGTTGACTGTAGTTGCCAATCTTCCGAGTGTTGTACTCTGATCCAACAGTGGATTATTTCATAGATGTTACTCTTCGAGATTCCTACCGTTGAATTAAGGCCTTTCATGAGCTCTCAGGACCCCAGTTCTTCCTTATTCCAGAGTGACTAGGGAGCCAGAATAATGCGAGTTTGCCTTCGTCTCCGCCAGATTGTTTAGCGCATTGAAGCATTTACAAAATAGCCTTGATGTTATTCTCATCCTGCTCAGCGAAGCAACGGCTATTTTGCTGTGTGTGCATACGCTGATGCGTGTTTTCGTTCTTTCTTCTAGCGCTGTTTGAGCGCAGAGCGTTATTGCCAGTATCTCGGCTTGGAGGAAGCTATCATAATACTTTCACCTTGGCGTTTGTCGTATATCCCTGCGACCACCTGTCAATGGTTCCTGACTACCTATGAACCAAATTTCAGCATTGGTGGTAGGGCAGATTGAGTATTGTTTAACCAATCTTCTTCGGAGGGTATACTTATACGATACTTCTTATCGGAGGTGTATCGTTGTGTCATCCATTCACCTCTCATTGAGTAGATATGTTCCACCAGTGATTATTGGTGAGGTGAGGACACTTTTTGATTCCCACAGTCCTATTGTGAAAAGTTGTGAGCAGCTTCTGTTGCCTCTCCTTTCATAGTCAGGTGGAATGGTCCAATACTCATTATTTCCCCAAGTGTAGCCATGGGAGTAATTTTCATGGGCAGTTGCGGGACAGTTATCCAACTGGACCTCTGTTATTGCGCTCTGTGAGAGATCAGTCACTCAGTAGATTTTCTTCGGAAACGTTTTCAGTTTTTGCTGCAAGGTCTCTTGATAGTCCTCCCAGTTTGATCTTCTGAGATTCCTGACTAAGCCGCCTTGTTATTCCTGGGTAACTGAAACAGCAAAGGAAATTTGAGAATGACGAGAGAGAGAGAGAGAGAGAGAGAGAGAGAGAGAGAGAGAGAGAGAGATGGTTCTTCCGAACTCTCCAGTCTCTAATGTGTATCAAAAGTGTTTGGAGGCATAGTGTGAGGCTGATAACCTCCCTTCTGCCAACGTTAACAAACTTTGGCGGCTTTCCTCTATTGATAATACCCAAGGTTGCTGACAGCAAAGAACTCAAGCTCTGTCCTGGTGGTTGGTGTCTGTGCTGCTCCACATCAGGTGATGTGTATTGCCATTACAACTAACAACAAGAGGCAGAGAATTCCTCTCGTGGTACCTCATCAAATCATTCACTCCCCATTCTAAGACCTCTTGATTATCATACGGTAGGTATGCGGAAAGTATGATCGCACGCCGTCACTTCCATTCCAAATAGAGAATTACAGCACCTCCTAAGCTCCTGTCACGACCCGCTTTTGGATCCCGTATGACCTTGCATTTAGCTTCTAATCTCTTCACCATTTTCATAACAATTCATGATTCTTGAATTAGTTACACGACTGTATGCATTGCAGCTAGGCGTCTGAAAAGAATCGTTGAATCGTTTTCATGTGATGCAGGTTCATCTGTGCAAATGGACATTTCACTAGAGCCATTGTGGAAGAGGATTTCTTAGCGTCCACCCCAGGTTCTCCAGTTTCAGTGAATTTGTGGCAGTATTGTTCTAATTGTGATTCCTTGTCTTAGGAGACTCTTTCGTGTTTTGCTTGGTCGCTGACCTGCTACAGTCAGTTCTCTGGTGGATACTGTCTTGTACTTCTAAGTGAAAACTATAATTTCTGTTTTCTTAGGGTTAATCTTGAACCCTTCAGTGCAGTCAGTTCAGTTAGAACCTTTATAGTGTGCGGATCGAAGTCCTTATCAGAATAGTTTTCTGTTTTATAAGAACGGTTTCTTATGAAAAGACAACTTGTTAGTTTCCTATTAACTGGTTAATTTACTCAAGTGGAATTATCCTAAAGATTTGAAGTTCGTAAGAGATATATGTTAATTAAATAACATATATCTGCTGATTAGGAGAATGGATAAAGATTCGAGCGGCTCACAGACCTTCAGATGTCGGTCCGTATAATGTTTTTGTAGAACATAAGAATAAAACATTGGCCGGTTACACCCACCTCATAACCTCTTCTTATATCTCGTTTTCAATGAGGGAGACTGCTAAATGTAGGAAAGATGCAGTTGATTGAACTCTTTTGTAAGCTTGTTGTTCACAGTGGATTCGTGTTTAGTACTCCATCTTTGAAGACCTGATTGATTGTCTTGAATCTTCAGCATATAGGTCTAAGATCCTTGGCGTTGGTGTAGCATTCTTCATCTCTTTTATGAACGAAAATTACTTTATATGTACGCCATGCAGGCGCAATGTGTCTTTTTATCCGGTAGGCCTCCACCAGTTTTCCATCTCCAGTTTTGTCGTATCTTTTATCCATAAGATTCCCACGAGAAAGTAGATACTTTTATTGATCATATTTGTCCACAACTTGAATTACTGGGCTCCCATGTTGCCTTGATTTTATTATGTGATTCAGTTATATAAAACTTACTATATTCCTTTTTTACAGTAAAAACTTTTTTTTTAATTTTTTTACTCACATTTTTATAGTCACTAGTCATTGATTCGCCTTTGAGATAGATTTTTTGTTTATAATCACTTGATAATTGTATATCTTTATTGATCCAGAACATCATATTTTTATTCATTATTTTTGTTCATTTGAAAGTCTCATTATTGAGATCGATTAAAATTTTGATGAAGTTATTAAAGTTTCCATTTGGATATGCACATTTATACACATTGAACCATTGTTCTCTGGTCAGAATGAATGTGAATCTTCATATAATGTTTTCTGAAGAACTCCTGATATATTTTCCCCGATTTTACTTGGAAATTAACCGCATGACCTAAATAATTAGTGCAAGCTATTCTGAATAAATTCGAATGCTTCATTTTAATTCAGTGAAAATATTATCTGAAAGTTTATTTGATGTTTTTGTGATTCTGGTGTGAGTGTATAATTCTCAGCTATTGCAAACTAAAAGAATTTTCAAATCAATAAATGGTATAGATATATCATTATTTATTTTATTTATCAATTAATTGATGTTCAAGTCGCCTGTCAGACATGTATTATAACCCGTACGATTATTGTTACAGTAATAGAGAATATCACATAAGCCTTTGAGAGATCTGAACACATCCATTGGGGTCTGTGTATGCGAATAACTACAAGTTTTAAGTACTTACTACAAACTGAGGAGCATTCGATATGACTTTCTTTATTGAAGTTATTTACACTAGGAATATCATCAAAGTCATAAACGAGGGAATTGCCAGATAGAATGCACGATTCGCCATCTATAATTCTTGATCTTGCTTGAAATGAGGCTAGACAAAAATCTCGGTCCCAGAACGAAGAAGCTCATTTTCATGACACCAGTATTCAGTGATACAGATAATATTTGGGAGGTTCTTCATAGTTTTAATATGAACTTTTAATTCAAAGATTTCGCTTCTGAATAAATTGAGTTAATTTAATAAACTTGAAAATGCATATTTTGTTATTCTTATAGTATTTGAAGACTACTAGTTGATTTTACGGGCTACGCCCCGCTAAGATGCAGTTTTTTATACGCAACGCCTTTGTGAGGGTTTAGTCGGATGGTGCGTGGTAACCTTCATGTGAGGCGTATGGGCACCTTTAGGTTGTCACTGTGACAGACGTCGCTCTGGCAGTTGTAGGTTATATAGAGATGGGTACGCGTTTATAGAAACTTTTACTATTAGCACGTGTCACAAGTTATTCTATGGTTTGGATCGTATGTCACTTTGACATTTATTGGTTAGATAGATTGAGAGTGGTAGATATTCATAGAAGAGTATAAAATTGGAATGGAGTCAAATCTTAGTCGAAGGTATAGTTCAAGAGTACTTTCTTGAATTTGTGACGTACGTCACTTGGCCAATTCTAGGTTATATAATTCAATCATTGAAACTTCAAGTATTGCAAAAGAAAATGCTCATAAAATATAGTCGCTCTACAACTACATGGCTCCTCAAATACTATACAACAAATTAAAATATTGCAACTCCACTTTTTCAAAATTAAAATGTCTTTGAATCATTGATATTGTAAAATACAAATTCAATTAATTCATTGACGGAAGTACATTCTGCCTTCGTATTTTTTTTGCATAAGTTTTACCTATGTTAGCAAAGTGTTTATTGAAAGCATTTGAAATATCAATAGGAGTTTTTACAATCTCATCACTTTCAAGCTTCAATTCCTTGATTTCCGATTTATTTTTGATCTTTTTGTTCTCAACTTTATTAATTGTTTCCCATAATACTTTATTAGACCCTACGTTATCCATAATTTTGTATTTGAAATGAAGTTAGTTTTATGAATGAGGCCATTGAGTTTATTCCTGTATATTTTATAACAATTTGATAAATCACAACACCCGTGTTACTGCTTTATGTGTGTGACACAGAATTGTTTGGATATTTAACAAATTCAAGTAAAATTATTGTGAAATTTTGAAATTCAATTTATTCTATGATGGAAAGATAAGCATTTACGTTTTATTCTACGATTTGCTACTTTACTAATGAAAATATAGGGCGCGAATATATATATATATATATATATATATATATATATATATATATATATATATATATATATATATATATATATATATATACACATATATATACACATATATATACACATATATATATATATATATATATGTATAAGTTTGAAATATAAATAATAACATTGTATTATAATTTGTACGTGTGGTATTTATTCAAATACATTTACGATCATTGAAGGAATCATCTATGGATGATTGACAACCAAATGTTGATATGTAAAGTTTCGCTTTTGTTATTTGACGCCATTTCATTATTTTAAAATGGATCACGCAAAGAGGATCACAATCCACAATGCAGGTGGAACAGTTAATATCCAGCACTATTATGTGAGTATATTTCATGTTTATTTTAATATTGAAGGCGAAACTTTGTTTAAAAGTGAAATTTTGAATCATGATATACCTAAAGACCTATATTATATTTCGTTGTAACTTTTTGGTTGTGCAAATTTAATTTTGACTATTAATTAAATACATAATGTATTTGGATATAAATAAAACCGTTTAATAGAAATTTTTTGTTGTTGTAGGAAAAATATATCGATACGAAAAGGGGAGGTGGGCGAGGAGCAAGAGGTCGTAAGGGAAGAAGGGGACATGGAAGGAAGTGGAATGTGGGAAAGGGTCCGGAAGTAACACTTCCGGCGCCGGAATTAGTAAATCCGGCTCCGGAATTGAAACTTCCGGCACCGCCAATGGAGGGTAGGTTTTTTCACTATTGATAAGTACGTTTATATGTTTTTATATCTTTGTACAAAGAAATAAAAGAAGTTTATGAAATCTCACAATCCAAATTTTAGATCTTTACTAAATGTTTCGAGGACAGTCACTTACACCTCATTTTCATCAAGTATCATAAGAAATGCTGAAAAAAAAGTATATTATAAATTTTTTTTGATAATATATACTTATAACAATATACTTTTCTTTCAGCCTTTCTTATAATACTTGAAAATGAGGTTTAAACATATAGCAAAGATCTAAAATTTGGATTGTGAGATTTCATAAACTTCTTTTAAAAATGTATAACATGAACTCACACTTGGGTAATACCAATTTATGTTTTTATATCTTTCAAATTTATTCTATAAATTGTTTATATATATTTTTTTACAGGAATTGATGAGGAAAGATTGTTGGACGAGGAGGGGTGATTTTTGTTTTGTTTTTGTTTTTATTTTATGTTTGTTTTTGTTTTATGTTTAATAAATTAGTTGTGAAGTTATTTATGATTTTCATTAGTAGATGTAGTTGATAAATTGAATGTTAATAGAAAGTTCAGATATGTACTTATCATATTTGAAAAACCTTCATTTTAGTTTTATTGAGTTTTAATTCAAGTTACATAATAATATCAGAAATAGGTATAGTAGATATCATTGTTGAATTTTCATCATTTGGAAAAAATAGTCACATACCTATAGGAATGAATTCAACTTTGTAAGTTAATTCACTTTTGATTGAAAATAACTCAAACAGATTCATACACTATTTTAAATGATAATCACAGTTTCATGGAAAGGTATGTTATAAAAAAATTATTAATCGTTGAGGAAATGTGAGTAGCCTTAAATATATACTATCTTTGTATGCAATTCGATAACATTTCCCCAAACCTATCGGTACCAGAACCATTGGTTATCTGTCACATTAAAGAAAATTCCTCACACATACCTATAAGCTAGGTTATCAGCGTCCAATCGGATATAATGCAAGGAACAACTGAGCAAATGCAAGTATTTCATTATTAAACTTTACTCTCACCTTGATTCTTGTTGTATATGTATCTGCGAAGTCCAATTGGTAGTATTATAACTGTACCATCTATATACTTTAAATGCCATTTCGTTATTTGTGCTAACGTTATATAACATCCTTGAAATGATATACTTTGTGATATCCATACATATTAACATCCATGTAATTAGTCTTGATCGATGAAATACTCTTGTATAATACATCTTCTTCATACTTTATGTGTTACAATACACCCATAATCATTATTGTGTGATGCTTTCGGCTACCTACATTGAAAATGTCAAATGACAATTATTCAAAAAACGCAATACAACATGCACATGTATATGAAGATATATCTTTATTATAATAACTACAATAACATTATACTACTACTACTTTATTAAATGTCTTATACTATGAATCTGAAATGATTCTGAGTGAATCCAATGTATGTACTGCTACATAACTCTACTGTAGAATATGACAGATATCTTGATATATTCCTTTAATATCTATAGTACTATTCCCGTACATGATGTACATACATTTCCAAATCGTTTTTGTGTTTCTTTCAATCCTTATATACTTTGATTCGTTTAAGAATATGTGTGTAGGTTAAACGTTGATAAATGATTCGTATCTTCATATCTAAAATCAAATATTTTAGCGCTATTGTTAGACAATTGCTCAGACTTACTTTTAGATAGATGACGACCCCGATTTATATCATATTCAAGTACTTTTAGACGGAAACATCATGTTTACGATATACATCTGGCAGATGGTTAATATGTTTAAATGACAATGTGTGAGACCATATAGGTGTGCTCGGGCTCATTTTAATGTAATTCACGTCCGTAAATATGATGCCAGTGGCTCCCAATACTCTATAGATGTAGAAATGTACTTGTACCCCTAGGAAGGGTATCTTCGTCCATGGCTCATTTTGGACACTGATAGAACGTATAGAGTTTTTATAACGCTTTTCGCATTGTTTCTATTTCATTTCATTATAAATACACCTCCGGAATCAATCGCTTTCGTAAATTATCAGTAAATTCTTACATAGGTTACCTTCAAACTACGTCAAAGACACCTTTAGGTTGTCCCTCTGACATACGTTAACTTGACAGTTGTAGGTTATATAGATATACTTTAGGTTGTCACTTGGACAAACGTCAACTTGACAGTTGTAGGTTACATAGAAATAATGCAAGGAACAACTGAGTAAATGGATGTATTTCATTATTAAACTTTAATCCTACCTTTATTCTTGTTATATATATATTCTGCAAAGCCCAATTGTTAGTATTGAAACTGTACAATCTATACTTTGAATGCCATTTCGTTATTTGTGCTAACGTTATATAACATCCTTGAAATGATATACTTTGTGATGTCAAATTCATTTTTGACCACTTTCATAATCATTTCGATACAGATTAACATCCATATAATTAGTCTTGATTGATGAAATACTCTTGTATACATCTTCTTCATAGTTTATGTGTTACTATATAAATATGCTTTCGGCTACCTACATTGAAAATGTCAAATGACATTTTATATTTCTGAAACACAATACACCATGCACATGTATATAAAGAAAGATATCTTTATTGTAAATACAATGAAATTATCCTAATACTACTTTAAAAGGCTTATACTATGAATCTGATGTGATTCTGAGTGAATCCATTGTACGTAGTGCTAAGTATCTCTGGAAGATGCTACGTATACTGTAGAATATGACAGATATCTTGATATCTTCCTTTAATATCTATAGTACCCTTCTCGTAAATGATGTACCTACATACCTTTCCAAATCGTTTTTGTGTTTCTTTCATCCCTATGAACTTTAATTTGTTCAAGAATATGTGTGTAGGTTAAACGTTGATAAATGATTTGTATCTTCATATCTAAAATCAAATATGTTAGCGCTATTGTTAAACATTGGTTAGACTTACTTTTAGAGAGTTTTTTGATAGATGAGGACCCCGATTTATATCATATTCAAGTACTTTTGGACGGAAACATGATGTTTACGATATACATCTGACAGATAGTTAATACGGGTAGTCACCAACGTGTGAGACCATAGAGGTCTGTTCGTGCTCATTTTAATGGAATTCACGTCCGTAGATCTGATTTCAGTGGGCCCCAATAGTCTATAGATGTAGAAATGTACTTGTACCGCTAGGAAGGATATCTTCGTCCATGGACCATTTTGGACACTTATACGCCGTATACAGCTTTTATTATTGCTTATACTTCATTTCATCATACAAACACCCCCGAAATTGATCATTTTCGTAAATTATCATCTAGATTGTCGTCAAACGACGTCGAATCTTTACGATTTATTTTAAGGTACTTAGCGGCATTTTTAGGGGTGCCAAAAACAACCATCAAAGTTCACCCGGAGTAAATCGATGACGATCTTTCCGATGGTGAATTTTAATTGAACGTAGAGCCTTTACTTTTCGATAAAAAAATTCCTCCAAGATAATTTTAAATATGGCCGACAAAAATTGGTACCGAATGGATTTGAATAAAAATATCCCCAAATTTTGCGTCAAATTAATTAATTTGAAGTTTTTGAAATTGCGAAATTTCGCAATTTTATACGAACGTTGAAACACACACAACTCTTTAGCGCCTGAGGCTCCGGGATTTTCACTTGGCCTATCGAAATTAGAAGGTTCGAATTGTATAAAAACACAATTGCATGAAGGCCAGATGTCCTACGTAATTAGTTACGAACGGAAACATTTTGACAAATGCCTCGAGGAGATCGCTACGCTTCAGTTAGAGTTTATACATTTTACCTTGGTCTTGTTAATTTGGGGCCGTTTAGTGGCCCGTGCGAGCGGCGCCAGTTGTAATAAAGTCTTTTTTGCTATGGGCCGCTAGCTTTTACCCGCTTCGCGTATATTTTAGTAGCTAGAAAATTCCCTTTGGTGCTTCGCACGTCAGACGTGCATAGCTGAGACTTGACACTACCCGTTTCTATTTTAATTAAATTTTCCTATTCAAACGACATTTTGGGGCCCGAAAATGTGCCTAAGCAACGGCCCCGATGGAAATCTAACGACATGGAGCGAAAACGGCACGCGAAAAGTGGTCGTACAGCCGTATTAGGTACAGAAAGTTTTCACATTTCCAACTCGCCAGCTACGCGCTCCTCACGTGAACGTCATTCGATTTACGGAAAATTAACTATTTCAAAAGAGTTTTCGACCCGGTTCGGGGCTATCGCGACCTTTTAAAAGGTTCAAAGTTTACATTTCGACCATTTTCCGGGCTCGAACCCGTCGCCAATTTTAGCTTGTCGGGTTCAAAAATGTACGTCGATTAGGTCGAAAATCGCATATTTTTAGTGAGTTTTCTAGGAACTTGCGTACCAACTCAATAAGGCCAGTATTATTGTTGACTAGTTGATTTTACGGGCTACGCCCCGCTAAGATGCAGTTTTTTATGTGCAACGCCTTTGTAAGGGTTTAGTCGGACAGTGCGTGGTAAACTTTATGTGAGGCGTACGGGCACCTTTAGGTTGTCACTTGGACAAACGTCAACTTGACAGTTGTAGGTTACATAGATATAATGCAAGGAACAACTGAGTAAATGGGAGTATTTCATTATTGAATTTTAATCCTACTATACCTCTTTCTTTTATGGAGTAACAACATTACTATTCAAGTAATCGAAGGAGATGACCCCACCCCCTTTTGGAAAAGTTTCCCAGTAAAAAAAGTACCTAAATAGAACCAGTATGTAGGAGGGTATTCCTTCTTATAATGTTAATTAATAAATATTGTGCCAATTTGAAATTATGTATTTTCTCAACATGCTACCTACAATTGACTTCTATTTGTTCATAGCTCAAACAGCTATTCACACTATTTTCAATCCAAATTACATTCTCTGAGGAATGAGAAGAAGCTATTTTATAAAAAAATCTATAAGCCGTTGAAGAAACCTGAGCGTTTTGTCTATCTGAAGCAGAATGACATTCTCTTTTGAAGTACCTTAAGGATACACCTTCTTAGTATACCATTCGAAAAGATTTCTCAAACATATCGGTAGTAGAACCATTGTAAAAACCAATTCCCAGTCTTAAAACTGTTCGATTTACCCTTTTTGTTATAAATACAAAGATACAGAATTTATTCCTATTAGTAACTTGCAAAATGCAATTGTGTTTCGTTTGTACCTACAGGTCTCAAGCAAGTTTGTACATATCTATTTTTATTGCTAGATAGTCTCAGAGAAAGTTATGTTATAAAAAATCTACTACCCGTTGAGGAAGGATTTTTCCTCTTTTCAGCTCCGAATCTGATGTACTTATGCCAGGAATAATGAAGAAGAAGGGTGCATTTCATTATTAAGTTTTCCTCCTACCTTTATTCTTTTTATATATACATTTGCAAAGCTCAATTTGAAGTATTGAAACTGTACAATCTATCATTTGTAAACTTTCCCGTCATCTCTCTTAATGTTGTATAACATCCATAAAGTGATGTATACTTTGTTGAAACTATACCTTGTGGTAGCAGATTAATTGTTTAACACTTTTATAATCATTTTCATGCATGTAACATCAGTTTTGGTGAAATTTTTCCTCCAACTGACATATGTATAAAATGATACATCATGTAAATTGAACATTAAGAATGCTTTCCTTTCCAATAACATATGAAATACTCTTGTATACATCTTTTCCTTCCTTTATTTCATATGATTTAGGCCTAATTAGCATCCGATTCCTAAAAGATGCTATTATATCATAACCTTGGATCTACGTTGAAAATGTGAAATGTCAATTTAGATCCTGAAACATAATAAACCATACACATATATGAAAATGTCTTTATTGTAACTAAAATAACATTATTTGAATACTTTGAAAGGCTTGTACTATGAATTTGAACTAATTATGAGTGAATCCAATGTTCGTGGTGCTACATAACTCTGGACGATGCCACGTGTATAGTAGAATATGACAGATATCTTGTTATTTTCCTTGAAAATTTATTGTACCCTTCTCGTAGATGATGTAGATACCTTTCCAAATCGTTTTTGTGTTTCTTTCAATTCTTATGAACTTTAATTTGTTCAAGAATATGTGTGTAGGTTAAACGTTGATAAATGATTTGTATCTTCATATCTAAAATCAAATATGTTAGCGCTATTGTTAAACATTGCTTAGACTTACCTTTAGAGAGTTTTTTGATAGATGAGGACCCCGATTTATATCATATTCAAGTACTTTTGAACGGAAACATGATGTTTACGATATACATCTGACAGTTGGTTAATATGTTGAGACATCGAAGTGTGAGACCATAGAGGTCTGTTCGTGCTCATTTTAATGGAATTCACGTCCGTAGATCTGATTTCAGTGGGCCCCAGTAGTCTATAGATGTAGAAATGTACTTGTAGCGCTAGGAAGGATATCTTCGTCCATGGACCATTTTGGACACTTATACGCCGTATACAGCTTTTATTATTGCTTATACTTCATTTCATCATACAAACACCCCCGAAATTGATCATTTTCGTAAATTATCATCTAGATTGTCGTCAAACGACGTCGAATCTTTACGATTTATTTTAAGGTACTTAGCGGCATTTTTAGGGGTGCCAAAAACAACCACCATTGTTCACCCGGAGTAAATCGATGACGATCTTTCCGATGGTGAATTTTAATTGAACGTAGAGGCTTTACTTTTCGATAAAAAAATTCCTCCAAGATAATTTTAAATATGGCCGACAAAAATTGGTACCGAATGGATTTGAATGAAAATATCCCCAAATTTTGCGTCAAATTAATTAATTTGAAGTTTCTGAAATTGCGAAATTTCGCAATTTTATACGAACGTTGAAACACACACAAGTCTTTGGCGCGTGAAGCTCCGGGATTTTCACGTGGCCTATCGAAATTAGAAGGTTCGAATTGTATAAAACCACAATTGCATGAAGGCCAGATGTCCTACGTAATTAGTTACGAACGGAAACATTTTGACAAATGCCTCGAGGAGATCGCTACGCTTCAGTTAGAGTTTATACATTTTACCTCGGTCTTGTTAATTCGGGGCCGTTTCTCGTCCCGTGCGTGCGGCGCCAGTTGTAATAAAGTCTTTTCTGCTATGGGCCGCTAGCTTTTACCCGCTTCGCGTATATTTTAGTAGCTAGAAAATTCCATTCGGTGCTTCGCACGTCAGACGTGCATAGCTGAGATCTGAGAGTACCTGTTTCTATTTGAATTGAATTTTCGTATTTAAAAGACATTTTGGGGCCCGAGACTATGCTATTAAGTTGACCCGGTTCATAATCTAACGACATGGTTCGAAAACCGCACTCCAAATGTCCCCTTAAAGTCGTAGGAGGGAGCACTATTTTTGCACTTTTCTAACTCGCCAGCTACGCGCTCCTCACGTGAACGTCATTCGATTTACGGAAAATTAACTATTTCAAAACAGTTTTCGACCCGGTTCGGGGCTATCACGACCTTTTAAAAGGTTCAAAGTTTACATTTCGATCATATTACAGGCTCGCTCTGCTCGCCTCGTTTAGCTTGTCGGGTCCAAAGTTGACGGTGAAAATCGCATATTCCTAGTTAGATTTTTAGTAACTTTGACACCAACCTAATAAGCCGCTTATTCTAATACCGACTAGTTGATTTTACGGGCTACGCCCCGCTGACCAAGGCCCGCTGACGTACAGTTGTTTTCATGTGCAACGCCTTTTTGAGGGTTTAGTCGGATAGTGCGTGGTAACCTTTATGTGAGGTGTATGGGCACCTTTAGGTTGTCACTTGGACAAACGTCAACTTGACAGTTGTAGGTTACATAGATAAAATGCAAGGAACAACTGAGTAAATGGGAGTATTTCGTTATTGAATTTTAATCCTACTATACCTCTTTCTTTTATGGAGTAACAACATTACTATTCAAGTAATCGAAGGAGATGACCCCACCCCCTTTTGGATGTGACTTATCATTTGGAAAAGTTTCCCAGTAAAAAAAGTACCTAAATAGAACCAGTATGTAGGAGGGTATTCCTTCTTATAATGTTAATTAATAAATATTGTGCCAATTTGAAATTATGTATTTTCTCAACATGCTACCTACAATTGACTTCTATTTTTTCATAGCTCAAACAGCTATTCATACTATTTTCAATCCAAATTACATTCTCTGAGGAATGAGAAGAAGCTATTTTATAAAAAAATCTATAAGCCGTTGAAGAAACCTGAGCGTTTTGTCTATCTGAAGCAGAATGACATTCTCTTTTGAAGTACCTTAAGGATACACCTTCTTAGTATACCATTCGAAAAGATTTCTCAAACATATCGGTAGTAGAACCATTGTAAAAACCAATTCCCAGTCTTAAAACTGTTCGATTTACCCTTTTTGTTATAAATACAAAGATACAGAATTTATTCCTATTAGTAACTTGCAAAATGCAATTGTGTTTCGTTTGTACCTACAGGTCTCAAGCAAGTTTGTACATATCTATTTTTATTGCTAGATAGTCTCAGAGAAAGTTATGTTATAAAAAATCTACTACCCGTTGAGGAAGGATTTTTTCTCTTTTCAGCTCCGAATCTGATGTACTTATGCCAGGAATAATGAAGAAAAAGGGTGCATTTCATTATTAAGTTTTCCTCCTACCTTTATTCTTTTCATATATACATTTGCAAAGCTCAATTTAAAGTATCGAAACTGTACCATCTATCCTTTGAATGTATTTCCGTCATATCTCTCAATATTGTATAACATCCATAAAGTGATGTATACTTTGTTGAAACTATACCTTGTGGTAGCAGATTAATTGTTTAACACTTTTATAATCATTTTCATGCATGTAACATCAGTTTTGGTGAAATTTTTCCTCCAACTGACATATGTATAAAATGATACATCATGTAAATTGAACATTAAGAATGCTTTCCTTTCCAATAACATATGAAATACTCTTGTATACATCTTTTCCTTCCTTTATTTCATATGATTTAGGCCTAATTAGCATCCGATTCCTAAAAGATGCTATTATATCATAACCTTGGATCTACGTTGAAAATGTGAAATGTCAATTTAGATCCTGAAACATAATAAACCATACACATATATGAAAATGTCTTTATTGTAACTAAAATAACATTATTTGAATACTTTGAAAGGCTTGTACTATGAATTTGAACTAATTATGAGTGAATCCAATGTTCGTGGTGCTACATAACTCTGGACGATGCCACGTGTATAGTAGAATATGACAGATATCTTGTTATTTTCCTCGAAAATTTATTGTACCCTTCTCGTAGATGATGTAGATACCTTTCCAAATCGTTTTTGTGTTTCTTTCAATCCTTATGAACTTTAATTTGTTCAAGAATATGTGTGTAGGTTAAACGTTGATAAATGATTTGTATCTTCATATCTAAAATCAAATATGTTAGCGCTATTGTTAAACATTGCTTAGACTTACCTTTAGAGAGTTTTTTGATAGATGAGGACCCCGATTTATATCATATTCAAGTACTTTTGAACGGAAACATGATGTTTACGATATACATCTGACAGTTGGTTAATATGTTGAGACATCGAAGTGTGAGACCATAGAGGTCTGTTCGTGCTCATTTTAATGGAATTCACGTCCGTAGATCTGATTTCAGTGGGCCCCAGTAGTCTATAGATGTAGAAATGTACTTGTAGCGCTAGGAAGGATATCTTCGTCCATGGACCATTTTGGACACTTATACGCCGTATACAGCTTTTATTATTGCTTATACTTCATTTCATCATACAAACACCCCCGAAATTGATCATTTTCGTAAATTATCATCTAGATTGTCGCCAAACGACGTCGAATCTTTACGATTTATTTTAAGGTACTTAGCGGCATTTTTAGGGGTGCCAAAAACAACCACCAAAGTTCACCCGGAGTAAATCGATGACGATCTTTCCGATGGTGAATTTTAATTGAACGTAGAGGCTTTACTTTTCGATAAAAAAATTCCTCCAAGATAATTTTAAATATGGCCGACAAAAATTGGTACCGAATGGATTTGAATAAAAATATCCCCAAATCTTGTGTCAAATTAATTAATTTGAAGTTTCTGAAATTGCGAAATTTCGCAATTTTATACGAACGTGGAAACACACACAACTCTTTAGCGCGTGAGGCTCCGGGATTTTCACTTGGTCTATCGAAATTAGAAGGTTCGAATTGTATAAAAACACAATTGCATGAAGGCCAGATGTCCTACGTAATTAGTTACGAACGGAAACATTTTGACAAATGCCTCGAGGAGCTCGCTACGTTTCAGTTAGAGTTTATACATTTTACCTCGGTCTTGTTAATTCGGGGCCGTTTCTTGTCCCGTGCGTGCGGCGCCAGTTGTAATAAAGTCTTTTCTGCTATGGGCCGCTAGCTTTTACCCGCTTCGCGTATATTTTAGTAGCTAGAAAATTCCCTTCGGTGCTTCGCACGTCAGACGTGCATAGCTGAGATCTGAGAGTACCTGTTTCTATTTGAATTGAATTTTCGTATTTAAAAGACATTTTGGGGCCCGAGACTATGCTATTAAGTTGACCCGGTTCATAATCTAACGACATGGATCGAAAACCGCACTCCAAATGTCCCCTTAAAGTCGTAGGAGGGAGCACTATTTTTGCACTTTTCTAACTCGCGTGCTACGCGCTTCTCGCGTGAACGTCATTCGATTTACGGAAAATTAACTATTTCAAAAGAGTTTTCGACCCGGTTCGGGGCTATCGCGACCTTTTAAAAGGTTCAAAGTTAACGTTTCAATCATTTTTCGAGCTCGCTGCGCTCGCTTCATTTAGCTTGTCGTGTTCAAAAATGTTCGTCGATTAGGTCGAAAATCGCATATTCCTAGTTACATTTTTAGTAACTTTGACACCAACCTAATAAGCCGCTTATTCTAATACCGACTAGTTGATTTTACGGGCTACGCCCCGCTGTGCTACGCCCCGCTAAGTTACGCCCCGCTGACGTACAGTTGTTTTCATGTGCAACGCCTTTTTGAGGGTTTAGTCGGATAGTGCGTGGTAACCTTTATGTGAGGTGTATGGGCACCTTTAGGTTGTCACTTGGACAAACGTCAACTTGACAGTTGTAGGTTACATAGATAAAATGCAAGGAACAACTGAGTAAATGGGAGTATTTCGTTATTGAATTTTAATCCTACTATACCTCTTTCTTTTATGGAGTAACAACATTACTATTCAAGTAATCGAAGGAGATGACCCCACCCCCTTTTGGATGTGACTTATCATTCGGAAAAGTTTCCCAGTAAAAAAGTACCTAAATAGAACCAGTATGTAGGAGGGTATTCCTTCTTATAATGTTAATTAATAAATATTGTGCCAATTTGAAATTATGTATTTTCTCAACATGCTACCTACAATTGACTTCTATTTGTACATAGCTAAAACGCTATTCACACTATTTTGAATTCAAATTAGTCTCTGAGGAATGAGAAGAAGCTATTTTATAAAAAAATCTATAAGCCGTTGAAGAAACCTGAGCATTTTGTCTATCTGAAGCAGAATGACATTCTCTTTTGAGCTACCTCAAGGATACACCTTCTTAGTAGTATGCCATTCGAAAAGATTTCTCAAACATATCGGTAGTAGAACCATTGCAAAAACCAATTCCCAGTCTTAAAACTGTACGATTTACCCTTTTTGTTATAAATACAAAGATACAGAATTTATTCCTATTAGTAACTTGCAAAATGCAATTGTGTTTAGTTTGTACCTACAGGTCTCAAGCAAGTTTGTACATATCTATTTTTATTGCTAGATAGTCTCAGAGAAAGTTATGTTATAAAAAATCTACTACCCGTTGAGGAAGGATTTTTTCTCTTTTCAGCTCCGAATCTGATGTACTTATGCCAGGAATAATGAAGAAGAAGGGTGCATTTCATTATTAAGTTTTCCTCCTACCTTTATTCTTTTTATATATACATTTGCAAAGCTCAATTTGAAGTATTGAAACTGTACAATCTATCATTTGTAAACTTTCCCGTCATCTCTCTTAATGTTGTATAACATCCATAAAGTGATGTATACTTTGTTGAAACTATACCTTGTGGTAGCAGATTAATTGTTTAACACTTTTATAATCATTTTCATGCATGTAACATCAGTTTTGGTGAAATTTTTCCTCCAACTGACATATGTATAAAATGATACATCATGTAAATTGAACATTAAGAATGCTTTCCTTTCCAATAACATATGAAATACTCTTGTATACATCTTTTCCTTCCTTTATTTCATATGATTTAGGCCTAATTAGCATCCGATTCCTAAAAGATGCTATTATATCATAACCTTGGATCTACGTTGAAAATGTGAAATGTCAATTTAGATCCTGAAACATAATAAACCATACACATATATGAAAATGTCTTTATTGTAACTAAAATAACATTATTTGAATACTTTGAAAGGCTTGTACTATGAATTTGAACTAATTATAAGTGAATCCAATGTTCGTGGTGCTACATAACTCTGGACGATGCCACGTGTATAGTAGAATATGACAGATATCTTGTTATTTTCCTCGAAAATTTATTGTACCCTTCTCGTAGATGATGTAGATACCTTTCCAAATCGTTTTTGTGTTTCTTTCAATCCTTATGAACTTTAATTTGTTCAAGAATATGTGTGTAGGTTAAACGTTGATAAATGATTTGTATCTTCATATCTAAAATCAAATATGTTAGCGCTATTGTTAAACATTGCTTAGACTTACCTTTAGAGAGTTTTTTGATAGATGAGGACCCCGATTTATATCATATTCAAGTACTTTTGAACGGAAACATGATGTTTACGATATACATCTGACAGTTGGTTAATATGTTGAGACATCGAAGTGTGAGACCATAGAGGTCTGTTCGGGCTCATTTTAATGGAATTCACGTCCGTAGATCTGATTTCAGTGGGCCCCAATAGTCTATAGATGTAGAAATGTACTTGTAGCCCTAGGAAGGATATCTTCGTCCATGGACCATTTTGGACACTTATACGCCGTATACAGCTTTTATTATTGCTTATACTTCATTTCATCATACAAACACCCCCGAAATTGATCATTTTCGTAAATTATCATCTAGATTGTCGTCAAACGACGTCGAATCTTTACGATTTATTTTAAGGTACTTAGCGGCATTTTTAGGGGTGCCAAAAACAACCACCAAAGTTCACCCGGAGTAAATCGATGACGATCTTTCCGATGGTGAATTTTAATTGAACGTAGAGTCTTTACTTTTCGATAAAAAAATTCCTCCAAGATAATTTTAAATATGGCCGACAAAAATTGGTACCGAATGGATTTGAATAAAAATATCCCCAAATTTTGCGTCAAATTAATTAATTTGAAGTTTCTGAAAGTACGAAATTTCGCAATTTTATACGAACGTGGAAACACACACAAGTCTTTAGCGCTTGAGGCTCCGGGATTTTCACTTGGCCTATCGAAATTAGAAGGTTCGAATTGTATAAAAACACAATTGCATGAAGGCCAGATGTCCTACGTAATTAGTTACGAACGGAAACATTTTGACAAATGCCTCGAGGAGATCGCTACGCTTCAGTTAGAGTTTATACATTTTACCTTGGTCTTGTTAATTTGGGGCCGTTTCTTGCCCCGTGCGAGCGGCGCCAGTTGTAATAAAGTCTTTTTTGCTATGGGCCGCTAGCTTTTACCCGCTTCGCGTATATTTTAGTAGCTAGAAAATTCCCTTTGGTGCTTCGCACGTCAGACGTGCATAGCTGAGACTTGACACTACCCGTTTCTATTTTAATTAAATTTTCCTATTCAAACGACATTTTGGGGCCCGAAAATGTGCCTAAGCAACGGCCCCGATGGAAATCTAACGACATGGAGCGAAAAGGGCACGCGAAAAGTGGTCGTAAAACCGTATTAGGTACCGAAAGTTTTCACTTTTCTAACTGGCCAGCTACGCGCTCCTCACGTGAACGTCATTCGATTTACGGAAAATTAACTATTTCAAAAGAGTTTTCGACCCGGTTCGGGGCTATCACGACCTTTTAAAAGGTTCAAAGTTTACATTTCGATCATATTACAGGCTCGCTCTGCTCGCCTCATTTAGCTTGTCCGGTCCAAAGTTGACGGTGAAAATCGCATATTCCTAGTTACATTTTTAGTAACTTTGACACCAACCTAATAAGCCGCTTATTCTAATACCGACTAGTTGATTTTACGGGCTACGCCCCGCTGAGCAAGGCCCGCTGACGTACAGTTGTTTTCATGTGCAACGCCTTTTCGAGGGTTTAGTCGGATAGTGCGTGGTAACCTTTATGTGAGTTATGGGCACCTTTAGGTTGTCACTTGGACAAACGTCAACTTGACAGTTGTAGGTTACATAGATAAAATGCAAGGAACAACTGAGTAAATGGGAGTATTTCGTTATTGAATTTTAATCCTACTATAACTCTTTCTTTTATGGAGTAACAACATTACTATCCAAGTAATCGAAGGAGATGACCCCACCCCCTTAACAAGAAACCACTGTTAAGTAATATTCTCATAATGTACAAACGCATATTGCTATGGTCTTAAAGCAACTGAAATTCGAAGCTATTTGTTTGTAATAACTCGACCCAGATGTAGATTTATGACGTACTTGAAAAGGTTTTAGACCTGCATTGGAATTTAGTTTACTTTAAGCGTTCTTCCTAAAATATACTTTTAACATTATAAAGACGTATGTAGGAATTTGCAAGAGTTTTAATTAATCAAGTTAGTATAAATCTGACTCAATCTCTGAATATCATTCCTATGATTTACAGAATTTGAATCCCTTTTTATGTGAATCATCTCCAGGATAGATCTTTTATAAAAATTGATTTCTTTAGTTAAAATATTAACATTTTTGTAATCAAATTGATGGTTATAATCAAAACAGTGCTTAGCAAGGGCGGTGGAATTTTCTAAGTTATTATTTCTTGTGCTATACTTATGGCCGTACATTCTTTTTGTAAATATTGTTTAGAGATTCCAGTATAAGTTCCATCACAATCTAAACAATTAAATTTATATACTGTGTGGGTTTGTTTATCTTTAGGTATTACAGGTTTTAGATTTGAGAAATATTTCCCAACACAGTTAGTAGGTTTATGCGCAACATTTATATCGTACTTTTTCAAACATTTCTTAATTTTTTCTGAGGTCTCCGGAATGTATGGTAAAGTTATATAATTGTCTGTATTACCTGTTATGTTATTTTTATAAGAAGAACCATTATAGATTTTGTTTATGTGCTAATTAGTTTTAGTTAACCCCCTTTTTAACAAAATAAGTCTTCTGATGATGGTCGTGAGACCGAAACCTACGTAAAGACGAACATTTATAACAGAGTGTTAATGTGACCTAATTCCCGAGAATTTTTTATATAATTCATACTGGGTCAAGAATCTTATTATATTATTAAATATCTTGGTATAATCATTGACAAAAATCTTAGGTGGAATATTCAAGTAGAACATTTAGCAAGCAAAGTAAGAAAACTAATTTATGCTTAAAAATATATACAAAGCTCTGGTGGAATCTTTATTGAAATATGGCATCGAAGCGTGGGGGGTCTATATAAAAATGCAATGGAACCTCTTAATGTTGTACAAAATTACGTCTTAAAAATAATATTAAACAAATCAAAAAGATTTTCTACGGATATTTTATACAAACAAATGAATGTGCTAAAAGTTAGAACACTTTACATATATCAATGTCTAATCTACATGCATCTAAAAGTGGAAACTAAGTGCATAGATCAAGCCTATCACACAAGAGCAGCTTACAATGAAGAAATCAAAATTAATAAATTCGCCAAAAGAAAATGTCAAAATAGTATTTCCTTCAACGGATCAAAAGTCTTTAACAAACTTCCGTTAGCATTGAGATCAATTAATAATGATGTTAAAAGATTCAAATATGAAGTCTATATTTATCTCATTGATAACGCCCACATATTTGTGAGTTGTCTCAGCGTTTCTTAATTATTGTTATATTGCTCACTCGAAATATCAATTATATTTATTATCTGACTAATAAATCGTAATATATAATATTCAATTATCTACTGTACTGTTGTAATAAATTATACGGCACAATACAAACCTCTTGGCGTTTAAGTGTCTATTTTCCTGTATTCACGTGATACCAGTTTTAGTTTCAATAAACATATTCTTAGGTATTCTTATTCTTATACTCCTCTCTTTTCTGAAGTTACATATAGCCTACTATTTAAGTAATCGATGGAGAATACTCTCCTCTCCTGGTTGTGATATATTATTTGGAAACGTTTGCAACTCTATCAACTTTTTCAAAAGTGAAAGGTGTCTTTGAATCATTCAACTTCATACAAAGAAAATAGAAATTTAATTAATCATTTGAATGAAGGGTAACTCTTATTTCTTCAAAAGTACCTACCTATATAATACTTGAATCAATGATTTTCTTATCTCATATTAGTAACATACATTACTATTTAAGTAATCGAAGAAGATGAGCCCACCCCCTTTTGGTTGTGACTTATTATTTGGAAAAGTTTCCCAGTAAAGAAAGAACCTAAATAGAACCAGTATGTAGGAAGGTTTTTACTTCTCATAACGTAATTCGATATAACATTCAAATATAAATAAGAAATAATCAACCTTATCCCGTAAAAGAACTGTTAAAAGTACAGAGGAGCTTCCAACTCTGATGGTGCATGCTGCTAGTCGAAAGGTCCTCAGTATTTTAATAGTATTCTTAGTGGATAAGGGTGATTATTCACAGTGTTATAGTTTATACACAATGTGAACTCTTTTATGGGTTATTGGATTTTCATATGTCTTGAACCCACCTTGAAATCAAACAATGTTATTTGCAAATTTGTAACTATACCCCCTATTTTCTGTGGTATCTAGCAAATAGCTACACTTCAAATAATCGAGGGAGAACCTCCACCCCTTCTTGGTTGAATATAAGAATAGAATAAGAATAAGAATAATTTTTATTTTACCTTATTGTAAGATACAATAAATTTACAATAAGAGAAATAATTGCATTAAGTATAGTAGTTTATGTGACATTTGTAAAATAAAAGAAAAATTGGAATCCCATGTAAATTCTCATTGGAATTTGTTTTATGGGAATAGAGTTGTAAAAAGTTAGGATAAGTACCATTAATTAGTATTTAGCAATATAACAACCAGATATAAATACATAGATAATTAAATAAGTAGGTAAATAAATAGACCAATTATTGAGGATCAGAACAAAAATTCAAAAAGCGTATGCGAAATTTTTTAAAAGAATTAAGTGAGGGAATGAGTGGTTTATTAGTGATTTGAAGTAAAAATTTAGGGAACTTATAAACAGAGTTTAACATATATGTTATGATTAAGTAAAAGAGTCTAGCACCAATAACAATAATAATTGGATTCTAGCAAAACTGTTAAGCAGAATTAATATAATGTAAAACGGTATTTATCTAAATGAAATTCTTGAAGTACTCTCTTCCTTTCTGTAAGATGTTTTTTTATTTTATTTTTAAAGGCCTTAGTAGGTCCGTTGACATTTTTTAACTCTGCTGGTGGTTGATTCCAAAGTCTTGGCCCTAAATATGTAAATGTACTTAGCATTATCGTTTTATGACATCTTGGGGTTTGTATGTTAATAGATGTGGTAGATCTAGTATTATAATTGACGTTCAATGGTATTTTCAATGCTTCATTATTTTTAAGATGTAATAAAATTTGTTTAGCGTACAGTTGCTTAATGTCGAGCACATATGAAATTCTGAACAGCTCATCAGTTGAAAACATTCTAGTTTTATTGTAGATTATTTTTAATATCTTTTTTTGCATTTTCTTTAATTTATCATGTAATACTTTGCCCATTGCTCCCCAAGCAATTATGCCCTAGCTAAGAATGTTCTCGACAAAAGAGTGATACAGAATTTTTAGTTGCTGCACACTAAGTATGTTCTTTAAATGACACATTCTGTAAACAATGCCTCTTAATTTTTTTATCATTTCTTGGGCATGGATTTCTCAAACATATCGGTAGTAGAACCATTGTAAAAACAAATTCCCAGTATTAAAACTGTACGATCTACCCTTTTTGTTATAAATACAAAGATACAGAATTTATTCCTATTAGTAACTTGCTAAATGCAATTGTGTTTTGTTTGTACATCTCTCAATCAAGTTTGAACATCTCTATTTTGGATGCTACATAGTCTCAGAGGGAGTTATGTTATACAAAATTTATTATTAAGTTTTCCCCTTACCTTGATTCTTGTTACATATGCATAAGCAAAGTTCAATTTGAAGTATTGAAACTGTACGATTCATCCTTTGGATGCCTTCGTCTCTTAATGTATCAAAATATCCATAAAATGATGTATACTTTGTTGAAAGTATACCTTGTGGTAGCAAATTAATTGTTCGACACTTTCATAATCATTTTCATGCATATAACATCCATACAATTGGTTATGGTGAAATTTTTCCACCAACTGTCATATGTACCTATGAAATGAGTGAATTGAACATTAAGAATTCCTTCCTTTCCAAAAACATATGAAACACTCTTGTATACATCTTTTCCTTTCCTTATTCCATATAATTTATCCATATTTAGCATTGAATTCTTGAAAGATGCTATTATATGTATCTATCATAACGTTGTATCTACGTTGAAAATGTAAAATGACAATTTAGATCCTAAAACATAATACACCATACACATGTATATGAAAATATCTTTATTGTATCTATAGTGACATTACTCGAGTACTTTGAAAGGCTTGTACTGTGAATTTGAAGTAATTCTGAGTGAATCCAATGATCGTGCTGCTACTGGAAGATGCTATGCTTACTGTAGAATATGACACATATCTTGTTATGTACCTTAGTAAATCAGTTGTACTAATATCGTAGATGATGTACATACCTTTCTTAATCGTTTTGTTATTCTTTCAAAATCCCTATGTACTTTAGTTTGTTGCAAGAATATGTATGTAGGCACCATAATTGATATTCTCAATTTATCTATTTCTAAAATAAAATATGGAAAGTCTTATTGTTACACATTGTTCAGACATACCTCTAGAACGTTTTTTAATAGATGGGGCCCCACGTTCATATCTTATTTATGTAGTTTTGTTAACTTTTAGTTAGAGACATGTTGTTTACTACATATAACTCCCAGACTATGAATAAGGTTAGATTTTGGTGAAATAAGACCATAGATTTGTTGCATAGCTTATTGAAAAGATTCTACAGTCGATATATATGCTATTTCGTGCCCCAAAGCTTCCAAGGATGTAGAAATGTACTTGTACCCCTAGGAAGAATATCTTCGTCCATGGACCATTTTGGACATTCATAGGCAGTATAGAAGTTGTATAATACTTTTCGCATTGCTTTCGCATCATTTCATTATAAATACACCTCCAAAATCAGTTCTCTTCGTGAGTTATCACTTAATCCTTACATAGGTTACCGTCAAAACACGTCAAATCTTTATGATTTATTTTAAGCTACTTAGCGGCATTTTTGGGTTACGTCTTGGAATTAGTTTGGTGCCACTTTAACATTATCGATGACGATCTTTCGAATGGTGAATTTTAATTGAACGTAGAGGCCCTAGTTTTTGATTTTGGAAAATTTCCGAGAAAATCTTGCAATATGGATGACAAAAATTGGTATTATATCGATTTGAATAAAAATATCCCCAACTCTTGTGTCAGATTAATTAATTTGACGTTTCTAAGAATGCCAAATTTAGCAATTTTATACGAAATTTTAAACACTCAGATGTCTTTAGCGCTTGAGGCTCCGGGATTTTCACTTGGCCTATCGAAATTAGAAGGTTCGAATTGTATAAAACCACAATTGCATGAAGGCCAGATGTCCTATGTAATTAGTTACGAACGGAAACATTTTGACAAATGCCTCGAGGAGATCGCTACGCTTCAGTTAGAGTTTATACATTTTACCTCGGTCTTGTTAATTTGAGGCCGTTTCTTGTCCCGTGCGAGCGGCGCCAGTTGTAATAAAGTCTTTTCTGCTATGGGCCGCTAGCTTTTACCCGCTTCGCGTATATTTTAGTAGCTAGAAAATTCCCTTTGGTGCTTCGCACGTCAGACGTGCATAGCTGAGACTTGAGAGTACTCGTTTCTATTTTAATTAAATTTTCCTATTTAAACGATATTTTGGGACCTGACAATGTGCCTATGCAACGGCCCCGATGAAAATCTCACGACATGGAGCGAAAACGGAACGCGAAAAGTTGTCGTACAGCCGTATTAGGTACAGAAAGTTTTCACTTTTCTAACTCGCCAGCTACGCGCTCCTCACGTGAACGTCATTCGATTTACGGAAAATTAACTATTTCAAAACAGTTTTCGACCCGGTTCGGGGCTATCGCGACCTTTTAAAAGGTTCAAAGTTAACGTTTCAATCATTTTTCGAGCTCGCTGCGCTCGCTTCATTTAGCTTGTCGTGTCCAAAGTTGACCGTCGATAAGGTCGAAAATCGCATATTCCTAGTGACTTTTCTAGTAACTTGCGTACCAACTTAAACCGGCCAGTATTATAGTTGACTAGTTGATTTTACGGGCTACGCCCCGCTGTTAACAGTTTTTTATGTGCAACGCCTTTTCGAGGGTTTAGTCGGATAGTGCGTGGTAACCTTTTGGTGAGGCGTATGGGCACCTTTAGGTTGTCACTGTGACAGACGTCGCTCTGGCAGTTGTAGGTTATATAGAGATGGGTACGCGTTTATAGAAAATTTTACTATTAGCACGTGTCACAAGTTATTCTATGGTTTGGATCGTATGTCACTTTGACATTCATAGGTTAGATAGATTGAGAGTGGTAGATATTCATAGAAGAGTATAAAATTGGAATGGAGTCAAATGTTAGTCGAAGGTATAGTTCTAGAGTACTCTTTGGAATTTGTGACGTACGTCACTTGGCCAATTCTAGGTTATATAATTCAATCATTGAAACTTCAAGTATTGCAAAAGAAAATGCTCATAAAATATAGTCGCTCTACAACTACATGGCTCCTCAAATACTATACAACAAATTAAAATATTGCAACTGTACTTTTCAAAATTAAAATGTCTTTGAATCATCGATATTGTAGAATACAAATTTAAAGCAACTCTATTTCTTCAAAAGTAGCCACCTATTTACAGTAAACAGAGGAAGATACACTATTGAAAACCGTTTATTTTCTCTGTACGCAGAAAAATTACATTCCATTTGGAACAACTTGGCTCCTAGAATACTTTGCAACAAATTAAAATATTTGCAACTTTACTTTGAAATTAAATGTCTTTGAATCATTCATCTTCCTTTAGAGAATGCAACTTTTCAAATGTAAGGAGTCTTGTACCTGAAGTGTTCTTACCACTACAGTAATAACAATACCTTAGTTTTTATTTTGTTGAATGATTCCTTGTTCTCTTAATTATTAACTATTGTTCCCTGTTATTTACTCATTTTTGTTCTTGGAATGTTGTTGATATAATAATTAAATCAATAATTTTCTATGTACCTAAAGCGATAGTACAGTGGCTCACTAAATTAATAAACATAAAACACGGTCGTACATACAGGTCCGGAAACTCTATGGTTGACATGAGTCGCTTACGCGTCGTCAAACTCGTAGTCCCTCGCTCAGTCACCAGCTGGCGCTTGGATCACGAAGTGGTAAAACGATTTTGAAAACGCAGATATGCCTTGTGTTTACAAGTTAACTTACAGTTTTCAGAAAATACTCCTATGTGGCGTCTTTTGGTACCACGCGAAAGTCATAAAACAATAGATCAGATGTGAAGAATATTAAATTAAAAGTCACAGATAAAATAGCAACATATGTGAAACATTACATAACTGAAATGGACAATGATATACGCAACTATACTACTAATATTGTTATTAATTTATATAAATTCGATAGGGAGCCTCCCGTTTGATGCAAAACTGATAAACTCTGCTGACGATACAGTTATTATATTCAGTGATAGATATTCACATTCACTCATGAATGAAGCTACAAGTAGTCTTAGTACTGTGAATTGCTGGTTACAATCAAACAAACTCACCCTTAATTCAAATAAAACTAAATTCATAAGTTTCTCAATCACGAACGTTAGTGAATGCAATAACGTAAACAAACTATACATCCATACGAACTGTGAACGTGAAAATTACATACAAGCTGCAGACCACATTAAATATCTTGGTATAATCATTGACAAAAATCTTAGGTGGAATATTCAAGTAGAACATTTAGCAAGCAAAGTAAGAAAAGTAATTTATAAATTTTACCAAATAAGAGAATACATGTGTATGCTTAAAAATATATACAAAGCTCTGGTGGAATCTTTATTGAAATATGGCATCGAAGCGTGGGGGATCTATATAAAAATGCAATGGAACATCTTAATGTTGTACAAAATTACGTCTTAAAAATAATATTAAACAAATGTAAAAGATTTTCTACGAATATTTTATACAAACAAATGAATGTGCTAAAAGTAACAACCCTTTACATATATCAATGTCTAATCTACATGCATCTAAAAGTGGAAACTAAGTGCATAGATCATGCCTATCACACAAGAGCAGCTTACAATGAAGAAATCAAAATTAATAAATTCGCCAAAAGAAAATGTCAAAATAGTACCTATTTCCTTCAAAGGATCAAAAGTCTATAAAAAACTTCCGTTAGCATTGAGATCAATTAATAATGATGTTAAAAGATTCAAATATGAAGTCTATACTTATCTCATTGATAACGCCCACATATTTGTGAGTTGTCTCAGCGTTTCTTAATTATTGTTATATTGCTCACTCGAAATATCAATTATATTTATTATCTGACTAATAAATCGTAATATATAATATTCAATTATCTACTGTACTGTTGTGATAAATTATACGGCACAATACAAACCTCTTGGCGTTTAAGTGTCTATTTTCCTGTATTCACGTGATACCAGTTTTAGTTTCAATAAACATATTCTTATATTCTTAGGTATTCTTATTCTTATACTCTTCTCTTTTCTGAAGTTACATATAGCCTACTATTTAAGTAATCGATGGAGAATACCTCACCCTCTCCTGGTTGTGATATATTATTTGGAAACGTTTGCAACTCTATCAACTTTTTCAAAAGTGAAAGGTGTCTTTGAATCATTCAACTTCATACAAAGAAAATAGAAATTTAATTAATCATTTGAATGAAGGGTAACTCTATTTCTTTAAAAAGTACCTACCTATATAATACTTAAATCAATGATTTTCTCATCTCATATGGAGTAACATACATTACTATTTAAGTAATCGAAGAAAATTACCCCACCCCCTTTTGGTTGTGACTTATTATTTGGAAAAGTTTCCCAGTAAAGAAAGTACAGGCACCTTTGGGTTGTCACTCTGACATACGTTAACTTGACAGTTGTAGGTTACATAGAAATAATGCAAGGAACAACTGAGTAAATGGATGTATTTCATTATTAAACTTTAATCCTACCTTTATTCTTGTTATATATATATATATTCTGCAAAGCCCAATTGTTAGTATTGAAACTGTACAATCTATACTTTGAATGCCATTTCGTTATTTGTGCTAACGTTATATAACATCCTTCAAATGATACACTTTGTGATGTCAAATTCATTTTTGACCACTTTCATAATCATTTCGATACAGATTAACATCCATATAATTAGTCTTGATTGATGAAATACTCTTGTATACATCTTCTTCATAGTTTATGTGTTACTATATAAATATGCTTTCGGCTACCTACATTGAAAATGTCAAATGACATTTTATATTTCTGAAACACAATACACCATGCACATGTATATAAAGAAAGATATCTTTATTGTAAATACAATGAAATTATCCTAATACTACTTTAAAAGGCTTATACTATGAATCTGATGTGATTCTGAGTGAATCCATTGTACGTAGTGCTAAGTATCTCTGGAAGATGCTACGTATACTGTAGAATATGACAGATATCTTGATATCTTCCTTTAATATCTATAGTACCCTTCTCGTAAATGATGTACCTACATACCTTTCCAAATCGTTTTTGTGTTTCTTTCATCCCTATGAACTTTAATTTGTTCAAGAATATGTGTGTAGGTTAAACGTTGATAAATGATTTGTATCTTCATATCTAAAATCAAATATGTTAGCGCTATTGTTAAACATTGGTTAGACTTACTTTTAGAGAGTTTTTTGATAGATGAGGACCCCGATTTATATCATATTCAAGTACTTTTGGACGGAAACATGATGTTTACGATATACATCTGACAGATAGTTAATACGGGTAGTCACCAACGTGTGAGACCATAGAGGTCTGTTCGTGCTCATTTTAATGGAATTCACGTCCGTAGATCTGATTCCAGTGGGCCCCAATAGTCTATAGATGTAGAAATGTACTTGTACCGCTAGGAAGGATATCTTCGTCCATGGACCATTTTGGACACTTATACGCCGTATACAGCTTTTATTATTGCTTATACTTCATTTCATCATACAAACACCCCCGAAATTGATCATTTTCGTAAATTATCATCTAGATTGTCGTCAAACGACGTCGAATCTTTACGATTTATTTTAAGGTACTTAGCGGCATTTTTAGGGGTGCCAAAAACAACCATCAAAGTTCACCCGGAGTAAATCGATGACGATCTTTCCGATGGTGAATTTTAATTGAACGTAGAGCCTTTACTTTTCGATAAAAAAATTCCTCCAAGATAATTTTAAATATGGCCGACAAAAATTGGTACCGAATGGATTTGAATAAAAATATCCCCAAATTTTGCGTCAAATTAATTAATTTGAAGTTTTTGAAATTGCGAAATTTCGCAATTTTATACGAACGTTGAAACACACACAACTCTTTAGCGCCTGAGGCTCCGGGATTTTCACTTGGCCTATCGAAATTAGAAGGTTCGAATTGTATAAAAACACAATTGCATGAAGGCCAGATGTCCTACGTAATTAGTTACGAACGGAAACATTTTGACAAATGCCTCGAGGAGATCGCTACGCTTCAGTTAGAGTTTATACATTTTACCTTGGTCTTGTTAATTTGGGGCCGTTTAGTGGCCCGTGCGAGCGGCGCCAGTTGTAATAAAGTCTTTTTTGCTATGGGCCGCTAGCTTTTACCCGCTTCGCGTATATTTTAGTAGCTAGAAAATTCCCTTTGGTGCTTCGCACGTCAGACGTGCATAGCTGAGACTTGACACTACCCGTTTCTATTTTAATTAAATTTTCCTATTCAAACGACATTTTGGGGCCCGAAAATGTGCCTAAGCAACGGCCCCGATGGAAATCTAACGACATGGAGCGAAAACGGCACGCGAAAAGTGGTCGTAAAACCGTATTAGGTACAGAAAGTTTTCACTTTTCTAACTCGCCAGCTACGCGCTCCTCACGTGAACGTCATTCGATTTACGGAAAATTAACTATTTCAAAAGAGTTTTCGACCCGGTTCGGGGCTATCGCGACCTTTTAAAAGGTTCAAAGTTTACATTTCGACCATTTTCCGGGCTCGAACCCGTCGCCAATTTTAGCTTGTCGGGTTCAAAAATGTACGTCGATTTGGTCGAAAATCGCATATTTTTAGTGAGTTTTCTAGGAACTTGGGTACCAACTCGATAAGGCCAGTATTATTGTTGACTAGTTGAATTTACGGGCTACGCCCCGCTAAGATGCAGTTTTTTATGTGCAACGCCTTTGTAAGGGTTTAGTCGGATGGTGCGTGGTAACCTTTATGTGAGGCGTACGGGCACCTTTAGGTTGTCACTTGGACAAACGTCAACTTGACAGTTGTAGGTTACATAGATATAATGCAAGGAACAACTGAGTAAATGGGAGTATTTCATTATTGAATTTTAATCCTACTATACCTCTTTCTTTTATGGAGTAACAACATTACTATTCAAGTAATCGAAGGAGATGACCCCACCCCCTTTTGGATGTGACTTATCATTTGGAAAAGTTTCCCAGTAAAAAAAGTACCTAAATAGAACCAGTATGTAGGAGGGTATTCCTTCTTATAATGTTAATTAATAAATATTGTGCCAATTTGAAATTATGTATTTTCTCAACATGCTACCTACAATTGACTTCTATTTGTTCATAGCTCAAACAGCTATTCACACTATTTTCAATCCAAATTACATTCTCTGAGGAATGAGAAGAAGCTATTTTATAAAAAAATCTATAAGCCGTTGAAGAAACCTGAGCATTTTGTCTGTCTGAAGCAGAATGACATTCTCTTTTGAGCTACCTCAAGGATACACCTTCTTAGTATACCATTCGAAAAGATTTCTCAAACATATCGGTAGTAGAACCATTGTAAAAACCAATTCCCAGTCTTAAAACTGTTCGATTTACCCTTTTTGTTATAAATACAAAGATACAGAATTTATTCCTATTAGTAACTTGCAAAATGCAATTGTGTTTCGTTTGTACCTACAGGTCTCAAGCAAGTTTGTACATATCTATTTTTATTGCTAGATAGTCTCAGAGAAAGTTATGCCCGAATCTGATATACTTATGCCAGGAATAATGAAGAAAAAGGGTGCATTTCATTATTAAGTTTTCCTCCTACCTTTATTCTTTTCATATATACATTTGCAAAGCTCAATTTAAAGTATCGAAACTGTACCATCTATCCTTTGAATGTATTTCCGTCATATCTCTCAATATTGTATAACATCCATAAAGTGATGTATACTTTGTTGAAAGTATACTTTGTGGTAGCAGATTAATTGTTTAACACTTTTATAATCATTTTCATGCATGTAACATCAGTTTTGGTGAAATTTTTCCTCCAACTGACATATGTATAAAATGATACATCATGTAAATTGAACATTAAGAATGCTTTCCTTTCCAATAACATATGAAATACTCTTGTATACATCTTTTCCTTCCTTTATTTCATATGATTTAGGCCTAATTAGCATCCGATTCCTAAAAGATGCTATTATATCATAACCTTGGATCTACGTTGAAAATGTGAAATGTCAATTTAGATCCTGAAACATAATAAACCATACACATATATGAAAATGTCTTTATTGTAACTAAAATAACATTATTTGAATACTTTGAAAGGCTTGTACTATGAATTTGAACTAATTATGAGTGAATCCAATGTTCGTGGTGCTACATAACTCTGGACGATGCCACGTGATAGTAGAATATGACAGTATCTTGTTATTTTCCTCGAAAATTTATTGTACCCTTCTCGTAAATGATGTACCTACATACCTTTCCAAATCGTTTTTATGTTTCTTTCAATCCATATGAACTTTAATTTGTTCAAGAATATGTGTGTAGGTTAAACGTTGATAAATGATTTGTATCTTCATATCTAAAATCAAATATGTTAGCGCTATTGTTAAACATTGGTTAGACTTACTTTTAGAGAGTTTTTTGATAGATGAGGACCCCGATTTATATCATATTCAAGTACTTTTGAACGGAAACATGATGTTTACGATATACATCTGACAGATAGTTAATACGGGTAGACACCAACGTGTGAGACCATAGAGGTCTGTTCGTGCTCATTTTAATGGAATTCACGTCCGTAGATCTGATTTCAGTGGGCCCCAATAGTCTATAGATGTAGAAATGTACTTGTAGTCCTAGGAAGGATATCTTCGTCCATGGACCATTTTGGACACTTATACGCCGTATACAGCTTTTATTATTGCTTATACTTCATTTCATCATACAAACACCCCCGAAATTGATCATTTTCGTAAAATATCATCTAGATTGTCGTCAAACGACGTCGAATCTTTACGATTTATTTTAAGGTACTTAGCGGCATTTTTAGGGGTGCCAAAAACAACCACCAAAGTTCACCCGGAGTAAATCGATGACGATCTTTCCGATGGTGAATTTTAATTGAACGTAGAGGCTTTACTTTTCGATAAAAAAATTCCTCCAAGATAATTTTAAATATGGCCGACAAAAATTGGTACCGAATGGATTTGAATAAAAATATCCCCAAATCTTGCGTCAAATTAATTAATTTGAAGTTTCTGAAATTGCGAAATTTCGCAATTTTATACGAACGTTGAAACACACACAAGTCTTTGGCGCGTGAAGCTCCGGGATTTTCACGTGGCCTATCGAAATTAGGAGGTTCGAATTGTATAAAACCACAATTGCATGAAGGCCAGATGTCCTGTGTAATTTGTTACGAACGGAAACATTTTGACAAATGCCTCGATGAGCTCGCTACGTTTCAGTTAGAGTTTATACATTTTACCTCGGTCTTGTTAATTCGGGGCCGTTTCTTGTCCCGTGCGTGCGGCGCCAGTTGTAATAAAGTCTTTTCTGCTATGGGCCGCTAGCTTTTACCCGCTTCGCGTATATTTTAGTAGCTAGAAAATTCCCTTCGGTGCTTCGCACGTCAGACGTGCATAGCTGAGATCTGAGAGTACCTGTTTCTATTTGAATTGAATTTTCGTATTTAAAAGACATTTTGGGGCCCGAGACTATGCTATTAAGTTGACCCGGTTCATAATCTAACGACATGGATCGAAAACCGCACTCCAAATGTCCCCTTAAAGTCGTAGGAGGGAGCACTATTTTTGCACTTTTCTAACTCGCCAGCTACGCGCTCCTCACGTGAACGTCATTCGATTTACGGAAAATTAACTATTTCAAAACAGTTTTCGACCCGGTTTGGGGCTATCACGACCTTTTAAAAGGTTCAAAGTTTACGTTTCGATCATATTCCAGGCTCGCTCTGCTCGCCTCATTTAGCTTGTCGGGTCCAAAGTTGACGGTGAAAATCGCATATTCCTAGTTACATTTTTAGTAACTTGCACACCAACCTAATAAGCCGCTTATTCTAATACCGACTAGTTGATTTTACGGGCTACGCCCCGCTAAGATGCAGTTTTTTATGTGCAACGCCTTTGTAAGGGTTTAGTCGGATGGTGCGTGGTAACCTTTATGTGAGGCGTACGGGCACCTTTAGGTTGTCACTTGGACAAACGTCAACTTGACAGTTGTAGGTTACATAGATATAATGCAAGGAACAACTGAGTAAATGGGAGTATTTCATTATTGAATTTTAATCCTACTATACCTCTTTCTTTTATGGAGTAACAACATTACTATTCAAGTAATCGAAGGAGATGACCCCACCCCCTTTTGGAAAAGTTTCCCAGTAAAAAAAGTACCTAAATAGAACCAGTATGTAGGAGGGTATTCCTTCTTATAATGTTAATTAATAAATATTGTGCCAATTTGAAATTATGTATTTTCTCAACATGCTACCTACAATTGACTTCTATTTGTTCATAGCTCAAACAGCTATTCACACTATTTTCAATCCAAATTACATTCTCTGAGGAATGAGAAGAAGCTATTTTATGAAAAAATCTATAAGCCGTTGAAGAAACCTGAGCGTTTTGTCTATCTGAAGCAGAATGACATTCTCTTTTGAAGTACCTTAAGGATACACCTTCTTAGTATACCATTCGAAAAGATTTCTCAAACATATCGGTAGTAGAACCATTGTAAAAACCAATTCCCAGTCTTAAAACTGTTCGATTTACCCTTTTTGTTATAAATACAAAGATACAGAATTTATTCCTATTAGTAACTTGCAAAATGCAATTGTGTTTCGTTTGTACCTACAGGTCTCAAGCAAGTTTGTACATATCTATTTTTATTGCTAGATAGTCTCAGAGAAAGTTATGTTATAAAAAATCTACTACCCGTTGAGGAAGGATTTTTTCTCTTTTCAGCTCCGAATCTGATGTACTTATGCCAGGAATAATGAAGAAGAAGGGTGCATTTCATTATTAAGTTTTCCTCCTACCTTTATTCTTTTTATATATACATTTGCAAAGCTCAATTTGAAGTATTGAAACTGTACAATCTATCATTTGTAAACTTTCCCGTCATCTCTCTTAATGTTGTATAACATCCATAAAGTGATGTATACTTTGTTGAAACTATACCTTGTGGTAGCAGATTAATTGTTTAACACTTTTATAATCATTTTCATGCATGTAACATCAGTTTTGGTGAAATTTTTCCTCCAACTGACATATGTATAAAATGATACATCATGTAAATTGAACATTAAGAATGCTTTCCTTTCCAATAACATATGAAATACTCTTGTATACATCTTTTCCTTCCTTTATTTCATATGATTTAGGCCTAATTAGCATCCGATTCCTAAAAGATGCTATTATATCATAACCTTGGATCTACGTTGAAAATGTGAAATGTCAATTTAGATCCTGAAACATAATAAACCATACACATATATGAAAATGTCTTTATTGTAACTAAAATAACATTATTTGAATACTTTGAAAGGCTTGTACTATGAATTTGAACTAATTATGAGTGAATCCAATGTTCGTGGTGCTACATAACTCTGGACGATGCCACGTGTATAGTAGAATATGACAGATATCTTGTTATTTTCCTCGAAAATTTATTGTACCCTTCTCGTAGATGATGTAGATACCTTTCCAAATCGTTTTTGTGTTTCTTTCAATCCTTATGAACTTTAATTTGTTCAAGAATATGTGTGTAGGTTAAACGTTGATAAATGATTTGTATCTTCATATCTAAAATCAAATATGTTAGCGCTATTGTTAAACATTGCTTAGACTTACCTTTAGAGAGTTTTTTGATAGATGAGGACCCCGATTTATATCATATTCAAGTACTTTTGAACGGAAACATGATGTTTACGATATACATCTGACAGTTGGTTAATATGTTGAGACATCGAAGTGTGAGACCATAGAGGTCTGTTCGTGCTCATTTTAATGGAATTCACGTCCGTAGATCTGATTTCAGTGGGCCCCAGTAGTCTATAGATGTAGAAATGTACTTGTAGCGCTAGGAAGGATATCTTCGTCCATGGACCATTTTGGACACTTATACGCCGTATACAGCTTTTATTATTGCTTATACTTCATTTCATCATACAAACACCCCCGAAATTGATCATTTTCGTAAATTATCATCTAGATTGTCGTCAAACGACGTCGAATCTTTACGATTTATTTTAAGGTACTTAGCGGCATTTTTAGGGGTGCCAAAAACAACCACCAAAGTTCACCCGGAGTAAATCGATGACGATCTTTCCGATGGTGAATTTTAATTGAACGTAGAGGCTTTACTTTTCGATAAAAAAATTCCTCCAAGATAATTTTAAATATGGCCGACAAAAATTGGTACCGAATGGATTTGAATAAAAATATCCCCAAATTTTGCGTCAAATTAATTAATTTGAAGTTTCTGAAAGTACGAAATTTCGCAATTTTATACGAACGTTGAAACACACACAAGTCTTTGGCGCGTGAAGCTCCGGGATTTTCACGTGGCCTATCGAAATTAGGAGGTTCGAATTGTATAAAACCACAATTGCATGAAGGCCAGATGTCCTGTGTAATTTGTTACGAACGGAAACATTTTGACAAATGCCTCGAGGAGCTCGCTACGTTTCAGTTAGAGTTTATACATTTTACCTCGGTCTTGTTAATTCGGGGCCGTTTCTTGTCCCGTGCGTGCGGCGCCAGTTGTAATAAAGTCTTTTCTGCTATGGGCCGCTAGCTTTTACCCGCTTCGCGTATATTTTAGTAGCTAGAAAATTCCATTCGGTGCTTCGCACGTCAGACGTGCATAGCTGAGATCTGAGAGTACCTGTTTCTATTTGAATTGAATTTTCGTATTTAAAAGACATTTTGGGGCCCGAGACTATGCTATTAAGTTGACCCGGTTCATAATCTAACGACATGGATCGAAAACCGCACTCCAAATGTCCCCTTAAAGTCGTAGGAGGGAGCACTATTTTTGCACTTTTCTAACTCGCCAGCTACGCGCTCCTCACGTGAACGTCATTCGATTTACGGAAAATTAACTATTTCAAAAGAGATTTCGACCCGGTTCGGGGCTATCACGACCTTTTAAAAGGTTCAAAGTTTACATTTCGATCATATTACAGGCTCGCTCCGCTCGCCTCATTTAGCTTGTCCGGTCCAAAGTTGACGGTGAAAATCGCATATTCCTAGTTTGATTTTTAGTAACTTTGACACCAACCTAATAAGCCGCTTATTCTAATACCGACTAGTTGATTTTACGGGCTACGCCCCGCTAAGATGCAGTTTTTTATGTGCAACGCCTTTGTAAGGGTTTAGTCGGATGGTGCGTGGTAACCTTTATGTGAGGCGTACGGGCACATTTAGGTTGTCACTTGGACAAACGTCAACTTGACAGTTGTAGGTTACATAGATATAATGCAAGGAACAACTGAGTAAATGGGAGTATTTCATTATTGAATTTTAATCCTACTATACCTCTTTCTTTTATGGAGTAACAACATTACTATTCAAGTAATCGAAGGAGATGACCCCACCCCCTTTTGGATGTGACTTATCATTTGGAAAAGTTTCCCAGTAAAAAAGTTCCTAAATAGAACCAGTATGTAGGAGGGTATTCCTTCTTATAATGTTAATTAATAAATATTGTGCCAATTTGAAATTATGTATTTTCTCAACATGCTACCTTAAATTTTTTCATATCTCAAACAGCTATTCACACTATTTTCAATCCAAATTACATTCTCTGAGGAATGAGAAGAAGCTATTTTATAGAAAAATCTATAAGCCGTTGAAGAAACCTGAGCATTTTGTCTATCTGAAGCAGAATTACATTCTCTTTTGAGCTACCTTAAGGATACACCTTCTTAGTATACCATTCGGAAAGATTTCTCAAACATATCGGTAGTAGAACCATTGTAAAAACCAATTCCCAGTCTTAAAACTGTTCGATTTACCCTTTTTGTTATAAATACAAAGATACAGAATTTATTCCTATTAGTAACTTGCAAAATGCAATTGTGTTTCGTTTGTACCTACAGGTCTCAAGCAAGTTTGTACATATCTACTTTTATTGCTAGATAGTCTCAGAGAAAGTTATGTTATAAAAAATCTACTACCCGTTGAAGCATTTTTTCTCTTTCCAGCTTCGAATCTGATATACTTATGCCAGGAATAATGAAGAAAAAGGGTGCATTTCATTATTAAATTTTCCTCCTACCTTTATTCTTTTCATATATACATTTGCAAAGTTTAATTTAAAGTATCGAAACTGTACAATCTATCATTTGTGAACTTTCCCGTCATCTCTCTTAATGTTGTATAACATCCATAAAGTGATGTATACTTTGTTGAAACTATACCTTGTGGTAGCAGATTAATTGTTTAACACTTTTATAATCATTTTCATGCATGTAACATCAGTTTTGGTGAAATTTTTCCTCCAACTGACATATGTATAAAATGATACATCATGTAAATTGAACATTAAGAATGCTTTCCTTTCCAATAACATATGAAATACTCTTGTATACATCTTTTCCTTCCTTTATTTCATATGATTTAGGCCTAATTAGCATCCGATTCCTAAAAGATGCTATTATATCATAACCTTGGATCTACGTTGAAAATGTGAAATGTCAATTTAGATCCTGAAACATAATAAACCATACACATATATGAAAATGTCTTTATTGTAACTAAAATAACATTATTTGAATACTTTGAAAGGCTTGTACTATGAATTTGAACTAATTATGAGTGAATCCAATGTTCGTGGTGCTACATAACTCTGGACGATGCCACGTGTATAGTAGAATATGACAGATATCTTGTTATTTTCCTCGAAAATTTATTGTACCCTTCTCGTAGATGATGTAGATACCTTTCCAAATCGTTTTTGTGTTTCTTTCAATCCTTATGAACTTTAATTTGTTCAAGAATATGTGTGTAGGTTAAACGTTGATAAATGATTTGTGTCTTCATCTTCATATCTAAAATCAAATATGTTAGCGCTATTGTTAAACATTGCTTAGACTTACCTTTAGAGAGTTTTTTGATAGATGAGGACCCCGATTTATATCATATTCAAGTACTTTTGAACGGAAACATGATGTTTACGATATACATCTGACAGTTGGTTAATATGTTGAGACATCGAAGTGTGAGACCATAGAGGTCTGTTCGTGCTCATTTTAATGGAATTCACGTCCGTAGATCTGATTTCAGTGGGCCCCAATAGTCTATAGATGTAGAAATGTACTTGTAGCGCTAGGAAGGATATCTTCGTCCATGGACCATTTTGGACACTTATACGCCGTATACAGCTTTTATTATTGCTTATACTTCATTTCATCATACAAACACCCCCGAAATTGATCATTTTCGTAAATTATCATCTAGATTGTCGTCAAACGACGTCGAATCTTTACGATTTATTTTAAGGTACTTAGCGGCATTTTTAGGGGTGCCAAAAACAACCACCAAAGTTCACCCGGAGTAAATCGATGACGATCTTTCCGATGGTGAATTTTAATTGAACGTAGAGGCTTTACTTTTCGATAAAAAAATTCCTCCAAGATAATTTTAAATATGGCCGACAAAAATTGGTACCGAATGGATTTGAATAAAAATATCCCCAACTTTTGCGTCAAATTAATTAATTTGAAGTTTCTGAAAGTGCAAAATTTCGCAATTTTATACGAACGTTGAAACACACACAAGTCTTTGGCGCGTGAAGCTCCGGGATTTTCACGTGGCCTATCGAAATTAGGAGGTTCGAATTGTATAAAACCACAATTGCATGAAGGCCAGATGTCCTGTGTAATTTGTTACGAACGGAAACATTTTGACAAATGCCTCGAGGAGCTCGCTACGTTTCAGTTAGAGTTTATACATTTTACCTCGGTCTTGTTAATTCGGGGCCGTTTCTTGTCCCGTGCGTGCGGCGCCAGTTGTAATAAAGTCTTTTCTGCTATGGGCCGCTAGCTTTTACCCGCTTCGCGTATATTTTAGTAGCTAGAAAATTCCCTTCGGTGCTTCGCACGTCAGACGTGCATAGCTGAGATCTGAGAGTACCTGTTTCTATTTGAATTGAATTTTCGTATTTAAAAGACATTTTGGGGCCCGAGACTATGCTATTAAGTTGACCCGGTTCATAATCTAACGACATGGATCGAAAACCGCACTCCAAATGTCCCCTTAAAGTCGTAGGAGGGAGCACTATTTTTGCACTTTTCTAACTCGCCAGCTACGCGCTCCTCACGTGAACGTCATTCGATTTACGGAAAATTAACTATTTCAAAAGAGTTTTCGACCCGGTTCGGGGCTATCGCGACCTTTTAAAAGGTTCAAAGTTTACATTTCGATCATATTCCAGGCTCGCTCTGCTCGCCTCATTTAGCTTGTCCGGTCCAAAGTTGACGGTGAAAATCGCATATTCCTAGTTACATTTTTAGTAACTTTGACACCAACCTAATAAGCCGCTTATTCTAATACCGACTAGTTGATTTTACGGGCTACGCCCCGCTAAGATGCAGTTTTTTATGTGCAACGCCTTTTCGAGGGTTTAGTCGGATAGTGCGTGGTAACCTTTATGTGAGGCGTATGGGCACCTTTAGGTTGTCACTTGGACAAACGTCAACTTGACAGTTGTAGGTTACATAGATATAATGCAAGGAACAACTGAGTAAATGGGAGTATTTCATTATTGAATTTTAATCCTACTATACCTCTTTCTTTTATGGAGTAACAACATTACTATTCAAGTAATCGAAGGAGATGACCCCACCCCCTTTTGGATGTGACTTATCATTTGGAAAAGTTTCCCAGTAAAAAAAGTACCTAAATAGAACCAGTATGTAGGAGGGTATTCCTTCTTATAATGTTAATTAATAAATATTGTGCCAATTTGAAATTATGTATTTTCTCAACATGCTACCTACAATTGACTTCTATTTTTTCATAGCTCAAACAGCTATTCATACTATTTTCAATCCAAATTACATTCTCTGAGGAATGAGAAGAAGCTATTTTATAAAAAATCTATAAGCCGTTGAAGAAACCTGAGCGTTTTGTCTATCTGAAGCAGAATGACATTCTCTTTTGAGCTACCTTAAGGATACACCTTCTTAGTATACCATTCGAAAAGATTTCTCAAACATATCGGTAGTAGAACCATTGTAAAAACCAATTCCCAGTCTTAAAACTGTTCGATTTACCCTTTTTGTTATAAATACAAAGATACAGAATTTATTCCTATTAGTAACTTGCAAAATGCAATTGTGTTTCGTTTGTACCTACAGGTCTCAAGCAAGTTTGTACATATCTATTTTTATTGCTAGATAGTCTCAGAGAAAGTTATGTTATAAAAAATCTACTACCCGTTGAGGAAGGATTTTTTCTCTTTTCAGCTCCGAATCTGATGTACTTATGCCAGGAATAATGAAGAAGAAGGGTGCATTTCATTATTAAGTTTTCCTCCTACCTTTATTCTTTTTATATATACATTTGCAAAGCTCAATTTGAAGTATTGAAACTGTACAATCTATCATTTGTAAACTTTCCCGTCATCTCTCTTAATGTTGTATAACATCCATAAAGTGATGTATACTTTGTTGAAAGTATACCTTGTGGTAGCAGATTAATTGTTTAACACTTTTATAATCATTTTCATGCATGTAACATCAGTTTTGGTGAAATTTTTCCTCCAACTGACATATGTATAAAATGATACATCATGTAAATTGAACATTAAGAATGCTTTCCTTTCCAATAACATATGAAATACTCTTGTATACATCTTTTCCTTCCTTTATTTCATATGATTTAGGCCTAATTAGCATCCGATTCCTAAAAGATGCTATTATATCATAACCTTGGATCTACGTTGAAAATGTGAAATGTCAATTTAGATCCTGAAACATAATAAACCATACACATATATGAAAATGTCTTTATTGTAACTAAAATAACATTATTTGAATACTTTGAAAGGCTTGTACTATGAATTTGAACTAATTATAAGTGAATCCAATGTTCGTGGTGCTACATAACTCTGGACGATGCCACGTGTATAGTAGAATATGACAGATATCTTGTTATTTTCCTCGAAAATTTATTGTACCCTTCTCGTAGATGATGTAGATACCTTTCCAAATCGTTTTTGTGTTTCTTTCAATCCTTATGAACTTTAATTTGTTCAAGAATATGTGTGTAGGTTAAACGTTGATAAATGATTTGTATCTTCATATCTAAAATCAAATATGTTAGCGCTATTGTTAAACATTGCTTAGACTTACCTTTAGAGAGTTTTTTGATAGATGAGGACCCCGATTTATATCATATTCAAGTACTTTTGAACGGAAACATGATGTTTACGATATACATCTGACAGTTGGTTAATATGTTGAGACATCGAAGTGTGAGACCATAGAGGTCTGTTCGGGCTCATTTTAATGGAATTCACGTCCGTAGATCTGATTTCAGTGGGCCCCAATAGTCTATAGATGTAGAAATGTACTTGTAGCCCTAGGAAGGATATCTTCGTCCATGGACCATTTTGGACACTTATACGCCGTATACAGCTTTTATTATTGCTTATACTTCATTTCATCATACAAACACCCCCGAAATTGATCATTTTCGTAAATTATCATCTAGATTGTCGTCAAACGACGTCGAATCTTTACGATTTATTTTAAGGTACTTAGCGGCATTTTTAGGGGTGCCAAAAACAACCACCAAAGTTCACCCGGAGTAAATCGATGACGATCTTTCCGATGGTGAATTTTAATTGAACGTAGAGGCTTTACTTTTCGATAAAAAAATTCCTCCAAGATAATTTTAAATATGGCCGACAAAAATTGGTACCGAATGGATTTGAATAAAAATATCCCCAAATCTTGTGTCAAATTAATTAATTTGAAGTTTCTGAAATTGCGAAATTTCGCAATTTTATACGAACGTGGAAACACACACATGTCTTTGGCGCGTGAGGCTCCGGGATTTTCACTTGGCCTATCGAAATTAGAAGGTTCGAATTGTATAAAAACACAATTGCATGAAGGCCAGATGTCCTACGTAATTAGTTACGAACGGAAACATTTTGACAAATGCCTCGAGGAGATCGCTACGCTTCAGTTAGAGCTTATACATTTTACCTTGGTCTTGTTAATTTGGGGCCGTTTCTTGCCCCGTGCGAGCGGCGCCAGTTGTAATAAAGTCTTTTTTGCTATGGGCCGCTAGCTTTTACCCGCTTCGCGTATATTTTAGTAGCTAGAAAATTCCCTTTGGTGCTTCGCACGTCAGACGTGCATAGCTGAGACTTGACACTACCCGTTTCTATTTTAATTAAATTTTCCTATTCAAACGATATTTTGGGGCCCGAAAATGTGCCTAAGCAACGGCCCCGATGGAAATCTAACGACATGGAGCGAAAAGGGCACGCGAAAAGTGGTCGTAAAACCGTATTAGGTACCGAAAGTTTTCACTTTTCTAACTGGCCAGCTACGCGCTCCTCACGTGAACGTCATTCGATTTACGGAAAATTAACTATTTCAAAAGAGTTTTCGACCCGGTTCGGGGCTATCACGACCTTTTAAAAGGTTCAAAGTTTACATTTCGATCATATTACAGGCTCGCTCTGCTCGCCTCATTTAGCTTGTCCGGTCCAAAGTTGACGGTGAAAATCGCATATTCCTAGTTAGATTTTTAGTAACTTTGACACCAACCTAATAAGCCGCTTATTCTAATACCGACTAGTTGATTTTACGGGCTACGCCCCGCTGACCAAGGCCCGCTGACGTACAGTTGTTTTCATGTGCAACGCCTTTTCGAGGGTTTAGTCGGATAGTGCGTGGTAACCTTTATGTGAGGCGTATGGGCACCTTTAGGTTGTCACTTGGACAAACGTCAACTTGACAGTTGTAGGTTACATAGATAAAATGCAAGGAACAACTGAGTAAATGGGAGTATTTCGTTATTGAATTTTAATCCTACTATACCTCTTTCTTTTATGGAGTAACAACATTACTATTCAAGTAATCGAAGGAGATGACCCCACCCCCTTTTGGATGTGACTTATTATTTGGAAAAGTTTCCCAGTAAAAAAAGTACCTAAATAGAACCAGTATGTAGGAGGGTATTCCTTCTTATAATGTTAATTAATAAATATTGTGCCAATTTGAAATTATGTATTTTCTCAACATGCTACCTACAATTGACTTCTATTTTTTCATAGCTCAAACAGCTATTCATACTATTTTCAATCCAAATTACATTCTCTGAGGAATGAGAAGAAGCTATTTTATAAAAAAATCTATAAGCCGTTGAAGAAACCTGAGCGTTTTGTCTATCTGAAGCAGAATGACATTCTCTTTTGAAGTACCTTAAGAATACACCTTCTTAGTATACCATTCGAAAAGATTTCTCAAACATATCGGTAGTAGAACCATTGTAAAAACCAATTCCCAGTCTTAAAACTGTTCGATTTACCCTTTTTGTTATAAATACAAAGATACAGAATTTATTCCTATTAGTAACTTGCAAAATGCAATTGTGTTTCGTTTGTACCTACAGGTCTCAAGCAAGTTTGTACATATCTATTTTTATTGCTAGATAGTCTCAGAGAAAGTTATGTTATAAAAAATCTACTACCCATTGGAAGCATTTTTTCTATTTTCAGCTTTGAATCTGATATACTTATGCCAGGAATAATGAAGAAAAAGGGTGCATTTCATTATTAAGTTTTCCTCCTACCTTTATTCTTTTCATATATACATTTGCAAAGCTCAATTTAAAGTATCGAAACTGTACCATCTATCCTTTGAATGTATTTCCGTCATATCTCTCAATATTGTATAACATCCATAAAGTGATGTATACTTTGTTGAAACTATACCTTGTGGTAGCAGATTAATTGTTTAACACTTTTATAATCATTTTCATGCATGTAACATCAGTTTTGGTGAAATTTTTCCTCCAACTGACATATGTATAAAATGATACATCATGTAAATTGAACATTAAGAATGCTTTCCTTTCCAATAACATATGAAATACTCTTGTATACATCTTTTCCTTCCTTTATTTCATATGATTTAGGCCTAATTAGCATCCGATTCCTAAAAGATGCTATTATATCATAACCTTGGATCTACGTTGAAAATGTGAAATGTCAATTTAGATCCTGAAACATAATAAACCATACACATATATGAAAATGTCTTTATTGTAACTAAAATAACATTATTTGAATACTTTGAAAGGCTTGTACTATGAATTTGAACTAATTATGAGTGAATCCAATGTTCGTGGTGCTACATAACTCTGGACGATGCCACGTGTATAGTAGAATATGACAGATATCTTGTTATTTTCCTCGAAAATTTATTGTACCCTTCTCGTAGATGATGTAGATACCTTTCCAAATCGTTTTTGTGTTTCTTTCAATCCTTATGAACTTTAATTTGTTCAAGAATATGTGTGTAGGTTAAACGTTGATAAATGATTTGTATCTTCATATCTAAAATCAAATATGTTAGCGCTATTGTTAAACATTGCTTAGACTTACCTTTAGAGAGTTTTTTGATAGATGAGGACCCCGATTTATATCATATTCAAGTACTTTTGAACGGAAACATGATGTTTACGATATACATCTGACAGTTGGTTAATATGTTGAGACATCGAAGTGTGAGACCATAGAGGTCTGTTCGTGCTCATTTTAATGGAATTCACGTCCGTAGATCTGATTTCAGTGGGCCCCAGTAGTCTATAGATGTAGAAATGTACTTGTAGCGCTAGGAAGGATATCTTCGTCCATGGACCATTTTGGACACTTATACGCCGTATACAGCTTTTATTATTGCTTATACTTCATTTCATCATACAAACACCCCCGAAATTGATCATTTTCGTAAATTATCATCTAGATTGTCGCCAAACGACGTCGAATCTTTACGATTTATTTTAAGGTACTTAGCGGCATTTTTAGGGGTGCCAAAAACAACCACCAAAGTTCACCCGGAGTAAATCGATGACGATCTTTCCGATGGTGAATTTTAATTGAACGTAGAGGCTTTACTTTTCGATAAAAAAATTCCTCCAAGATAATTTTAAATATGGCCGACAAAAATTGGTACCGAATGGATTTGAATAAAAATATCCCCAAATCTTGTGTCAAATTAATTAATTTGAAGTTTCTGAAATTGCGAAATTTCGCAATTTTATACGAACGTGGAAACACACACAACTCTTTAGCGCGTGAGGCTCCGGGATTTTCACTTGGTCTATCGAAATTAGAAGGTTCGAATTGTATAAAAACACAATTGCATGAAGGCCAGATGTCCTACGTAATTAGTTACGAACGGAAACATTTTGACAAATGCCTCGAGGAGCTCGCTACGTTTCAGTTAGAGTTTATACATTTTACCTCGGTCTTGTTAATTCGGGGCCGTTTCTTGTCCCGTGCGTGCGGCGCCAGTTGTAATAAAGTCTTTTCTGCTATGGGCCGCTAGCTTTTACCCGCTTCGCGTATATTTTAGTAGCTAGAAAATTCCCTTCGGTGCTTCGCACGTCAGACGTGCATAGCTGAGATCTGAGAGTACCTGTTTCTATTTGAATTGAATTTTCGTATTTAAAAGACATTTTGGGGCCCGAGACTATGCTATTAAGTTGACCCGGTTCATAATCTAACGACATGGATCGAAAACCGCACTCCAAATGTCCCCTTAAAGTCGTAGGAGGGAGCACTATTTTTGCACTTTTCTAACTCGCGTGCTACGCGCTTCTCGCGTGAACGTCATTCGATTTACGGAAAATTAACTATTTCAAAAGAGTTTTCGACCCGGTTCGGGGCTATCGCGACCTTTTAAAAGGTTCAAAGTTAACGTTTCAATCATTTTTCGAGCTCGCTGCGCTCGCTTCATTTAGCTTGTCGTGTTCAAAAATGTTCGTCGATTAGGTCGAAAATCGCATATTCCTAGTTACATTTTTAGTAACTTTGACACCAACCTAATAAGCCGCTTATTCTAATACCGACTAGTTGATTTTACGGGCTACGCCCCGCTGTGTTACGCCCCGCTAAGTTACGCCCCGCTGACGTACAGTTGTTTTCATGTGCAACGCCTTTTTGAGGGTTTAGTCGGATAGTGCGTGGTAACCTTTATGTGAGGTGTATGGGCACCTTTAGGTTGTCACTTGGACAAACGTCAACTTGACAGTTGTAGGTTACATAGATAAAATGCAAGGAACAACTGAGTAAATGGGAGTATTTCGTTATTGAATTTTAATCCTACCTAGATTCTTTCTATATACATATTCTGCAAAGCAAAGTATTGAAACTATACAATCTATACTTTGAATGCCATTTCATTATTTGTGCTAACGTTATAATATAACATCCTTATAGAAAACCGTTTATTTAACCAAAATTAACTATTTCAAAACAGTTTTCGAGCCGGTTTGTGGCTATCACCACCTTCTAAAAGGATCAAAGTTAACATTTCGACAATTTTCCAGGCTCGCTTCGCTCGCTTGTCGGGTCCATATTCCTAGTTTGATTTTTGGTAACTTGTGCACCAACTTAAACTGTCGCTCATTCTAGTTAGCTGATTTTACGGGCTACGCCCCGCTGAACAAGGCCCGCTGACGTACAGTTGTTTTCATGTGCAACGCCTTTTCGAGGGTTTAGTCGGATAGTGCGTGGTAACCTTTATGTGAGGCGTATGGGCACCTTTAGGTTGTCACTTGGACAAACGTCAACTTGACAGTTGTAGGTTACATAGATATAATGCAAGGAACAACTGAGTAAATGGGAGTATTTCATTATTGAATTTTAATCCTACCTAGATTCTTTCTATATACATATTCTGCAAAGCCCAATTGTTAGTATTGAAACTATACAATCTATACTTTGAATGCCATTTCATTATTTGTGCTAACGTTATAATATAACATCCTTATAGAAAACCGTTTATTTAACCAAAATTAACTATTTCAAAACAGTTTTCGAGCCGGTTTGTGGCTATCACCACCTTCTAAAAGGATCAAAGTTAACATTTCGACAATTTTCCAGGCTCGCTTCGCTCGCTTGTCGGGTCCATATTCCTAGTTTGATTTTTGGTAACTTGTGCACCAACTTAAACTGTCGCTCATTCTAGTTAGCTGATTTTACGAGCTACGCCCCGCTGTGCTACGCCCCGCTAAGTTACGCCCCGCTGACGTACAGTTGTTTTCATGTGCAACGCCTTTTTGAGGGTTTAGTCGGATAGTGCGTGGTAACCTTTATGTGAGGTGTATGGGCACCTTCAGGTTGTCACTGTGACAGACGTCACTCTGGCAGTTGTAGGTTATATAGAGATGGGTACGTGTTTATAGAAACTTTTACTATTAGCACGTGTCACAAGTTATTCTATGGTTTGGATCGTATGTCACTTTGACATTCATAGGTTAGATAGATTGAGAGTGGTAGATATTCATAGAAGAGTATAAAATTGGAATGGAGTCAAATGTTAGTCGAAGGTATAGTTCTAGAGTACTCTTTGGAATTTGTGACGTACGTCACTTGGCCAATTCTAGGTTATATAATTTAATCATTGAAACTTCAAGTATTGCAAAAGAAAATGCTCATAAAATATAGTCGCTCTACAACTACATGGCTCCTCAAATACTATACAACAAATTAAAATATTGCAACTGTACTTTTCAAAATTAAAATGTTTTTGAATCATCGATATTGTAGAATACAAATTTAAAGCAACTCTATTTCTTCAAAAGTAGCTACCTATTTACAGTAAACAGAGGAAGATACACTATTGAAAACCGTTTATTTTTTTTTTGATAGTTGTGCAATATGATGCTCCCATGTCAATCTTGAATCGAGATAAACGCCGAAGAATTTAACTATGTTGGTTTCAATATTTAAATTGACTGGTCTAAGTGAAAAATGTAAAGTTTGTGTTTTGCTATCATTAATGCTAAGGTTATTAGCAAGGAACCAATTACAAATACTGGTTCGTGTTTCCAAGGCCTGTTGACTCAATTGCTCCAAGCTGTCCAAGCACTATCATGTGTTGTTGTGTCGTCGGCAAATAAAATATTGTTGTTCTTATACAACAGAGAATTGCTAATGTCATTAATGTATATTAAAAATAAGGTTGGCCCCAAGACAGATCCTTGTGGAACGCCAAATGTGATTATTTTATTTGTCGAATTTTCATTGTTGTATGATACATATTGCATACGATTAGTTGAGTATGATTTAATAAGATTTATACTATTGTTATCAAAGTTGTATTCTTGGAGCTTTTGCATCAACAGATCATGGGACACACAGTCAAAAGCCTTGGTAACGTCAAAAAAGGAGGCTTGCATGAACTTCTTTTCCTCAAAACATTCTCGAACATAGCTAGTAAGTTTGTTTATAGCAGCTGTAGTAGAAACATTGCTACGAAATCCAAATTGACATTTATTAAACCAATTATTTGCCTCAAAATAGTATGTTATTTGCCGTTTCAGCACAGTCTCAAAAATTTTGCCAAAGATGGGTGTAATTGATATTGGCCTATAGTTATCAACATCATCGCATAAGCCTTTTTTGTAAATCGGAACTACTTTAGATATTTTGAGGGAATCTGGAAAAATGTTAGAGGTGATACGTTGGTTTATAATTTTACATAGAGGAAAAACGATCAAATTTAGAATAGTTTTAACTATTTTAACATTTATATTATAAGTGTCCTTGCTGGGACTATTATTTAAATTTGAAATTATTTCTCTCATTTCATTGAAAGTAACTTCTATGAATTTAAATTCTGAATGGAAGACTAAATTAATTTTTTTTGTATAATCAATAGGATTATTTTGTAAAGGTGGAAGATTCTTGAAAAGGGATTCTGCTATATTTGTAAAAAAAATATTTAAATCAGTGGCACAATGCCTTTTGCATATTTTTTGAATTGTTAATGTATTTATCGTTAGCTTCTTTTTTACTTTTATTAATGTCCTCACGATACCTTTTTTAAATTTATTAAGTGATTCATTGGAAACAATTTGTGGATTAGTTTTATTTAAACTGCTTGATAACTGCAATTTTTCTCTACTTTGTCTTAAGTTGTCATTGAACCAATCTATTTTAGGTATGTTAGGTTCGTTTTGTTTTATAAATTTTGTTTTCATTGGGAAGCTAGAATCACAGACATCTATTATCAGATTTAAAAAATGATCAAATTTGTTATTTACATTTATTTGAGAATTGTTTACAAATGACCAATGTACTTTATCTACATAATTATAAAGTTTAAAGAAGCCTTGTTCTGTTATTGGTCTGTAGGTTATTCTTATTTTATTATTTAATGATGTTTTGTTTTCCACTTCAAAATCAAATGATATAGCAAGATGATCAGATAAATTGGGATCTGTTACTGTTGCAACATAACAATTGCTGTTAAAATTGGTAAATATGTTATCAAGAGTTGCTCCGTTTCTAGTATAGTTATGAACAGTTTTATGTAGTCCGTAGGATTCAAACATATTACATAGTAACTGAGATTCTTTACTATCTGAATGGAAATGTACGTTAAAGTTCCCAGTTATTATAGTACCTTTGTGTAATGATAGCTTATTAAGTGTTGCATCTAATCTATTTAAAAATATGTCAAAATCCTCAAGAGGTGAGCGATAGATTGTCAGTACCTGTATATTGTTGTACATTATACCTGCTATTTCAAAATGTATTTCATCAGATATTTCTTGAGTATCAAAGGCTAACGGAATTGCTTCTATGATATTACTTGTAAAAATACCCACTCCCCCATGTTTATGCGTTGTTCTGCAAAAAGCTGAGAGATTTACAAAACCACTTATGTTCAGAGTGTTTATAATTCGTCAGATCCCAACCAATGTTCATTTGTACAAAGTATATCATAACTTTTACCTATTAAAAAAGCTTCTAGTTCTGAAGTTTTGTTTCTTAGACATTGAATGTTATAATGTAAAATTTTAGAGAAGTTTGACATTTTAGAGGTATCGAGTTTGTTATTAGGTAATTGATATTGATTTGTTTCCATTTCTAATTTTCGTTTCTCATTGTTAATTTTTTGAACTAATACTGGACAGTTATAATCGAATGGGGAATGATTCGAATTCAATTTTAAAGAGAATTTGTCATTTGCTTCTACACGGTTGGGACATCTGTTTGATTCACTATCACTTTAAATGAGACACATTCTGTAAACAATGCCTCTTAATTTTTTTATCATTTCTTGGGCATGTATATCTCATTTTAGAAATTTATCTATTGTGACTCCTAAATACTTTAATGAAGGGACAATTTCTAAACAGGAATCGTTACCTGTTTTTAATTCCTTGAATTCAGGTTGCCCCCTAACATAAGAAGAGAACGTAAGTACTTTTGTTAGATATTTTATCTTCACCTGTACCATTATTATTGTCACTTGAATTAATAATAGAAACGACCTCATTTGGAGTTGTACCGTACAAGAACATGGATCTAGGACTCCTATTTTCATTAGTGTGAGTGTCAGTTTCATGCCTTCGTATTTTTTTTTGCATAAGTTTTACCTATGTTAGCATAGTGTTTACTGAAAGCATTTGAAATATCAATAGGAGTTTTTACAATCTCATCACTTTCAAGCTTCAATTCCTTGATTTCCCATTTATTTTTGATCTTTTTGTTCTCAACTTTATTAATTGTTTCCCATAATGCTTTATTAGACCCTACGTTATCCATAATTTTGTATTTGAAATGATTACACTTAGTTGAATGAGGCCATTGAGTTTATTCCTGTATATTTTATAACAATTATTAATAGTCTCATTATTTGGATATTTTAGATATTGCTGGTAAAGCCAATTTCTAGTTTTTATAGACTTCAAAATGCCTGCTGTGATCCACTCTTTTCTTTTTATGTTTTTATTATAAATGATTTCAATATTAACTGTGTCCCAATTTTCATCCTCCAATGATTTCCTTAATTTATCCTCGTCTATTTTTGTCACCAATAAGTCGTTTTTTACACCTTTAATATGATTTATATTTAATGCTAGTAAAGTGGAATAGTGATCTGTTATGGTTGTCTTTATGATAGCAGCAATATATTCTGTATGAAGTTTATTTTTCATATAAATATGATCGATACAAGATTTGCTTGTATTGCTTTCCCTCTTTTCTCAGACAATGTCCTATGCTGCTTTGTAATTGTACCCCCTAATTCTCAACATTCTAACAAATAGGTACACACAATTACCTCTCCTTGTAAGAAAAAAAATTGTAATACCTACCTTATGAATATCAAGCTAATTAATTTTCAGCATTGCCATGCTAAATGCAATACAATTTTGTATGTTAATCTCTCAAGCTGCTTTTTCAATTATTTTCAATGCTATTTGCAGTATCTGTGAAGCTACTTTTTACTTTATTTTCAGTCCAAATTACAGTCTCTGAGGAATGAGAAGAAGCTATTTTATAAAAAAATCTATTAGCCGTTGAGGAAGCCTAAGCATTTTGTCTGTCTGAAGCAGAATGACATTCTCTTTTGAGCTACCTCAAGGATACACCTTCTTAGTATACCATTCGAAAAGATTTCTCAAACATATCGGTAGTAGAACCATTGTAAAAACCAATTCCCAGTCTTAAAACTGTACGATTTACCCTTTTTGTTATAAATACAAAGATACAGAATTTATTCCTATTAGTAACTTGCAAAATGCAATTGTGTTTCGTTTGTACCTACATGTCTCAAGCAAGTTTGTACATATTCATTTTTATTGCTAGATAGTCTCAGAGAAAGTTATGTTATAAAAAATCTACAACCCGTTGAGGAAGCAATCGAATCTGATACTTATGCCAGGAATAATGAAGAAAAAGGGTGCATTTCATTATTAAGTTTTCCTCCTACCTTTATTCTTTTCATATATACATTTGCAAAGCTCAATTTAAAGTATTGAAACTGTACCATCTATCCTTTGAATGTATCTCCGTCATATGTCTTAATATTGTATAACATCCATAAAGTGATGTATACTTTGTTGAAAGTATACCTTGTGGTAGCAGATTAATTGTTTAACACTTTTATAATCATTTTCATGCATGTAACATCTGTTTTGGTGAAATTTTTCCACCAACTGACATATGTATAAAATGATACATCATGTAAATTGAACATTAAGAATGCTTTCCATTCCAACAACATATGAAATACTCTTGAAAACATCTTTTTCTTGCTTTATTCAATATCATTTACCCATATTTAGCATCGCATACTTGGTAAAATGTAAGACATAACCTTGTGTCTACGTTGAACATGTGAAATCACTATTTGTATTCCTATAAACATAATACACGATACAAATGTCTATAGAAATATCTTTATTGTATATACAGTAACATTATTCGAGTACATTGAAAGTCCTGTACCATCAATTTGAACTAATTCTGAGTGAACCCAATGTTCGTGCTGCTACGTTACTTGAAAATTGCTACTTTTACTGTAGAATATGACAGATATCTTGATATATTCATTGAAAATGTATTGAACTCTGCTCGAATATGATGTACATACCTTTCTATATCGTGTTGTCACGATATTTCTGCAAGAATATATCTGTTGGTTCCAAACCTTGATATAATTCATATATTCAAATCTGAAATAAAGTATGTTGAATCTTATTGTTACATATTGTTCAGACATACCTCTAGAACGTTTTTTAATAGATGGGGCCCCTTTGTTGTATCATATTCAAGTACTTTTGAATGGAAACATGATATTCACAACTTACGCTTGCCAGAGGTTAAATACATGACAGGAGGTTATCTCCGAGACCACAGAGGTTCGCTGGAACATTTTACGACGATAGAAATAGTTTCAGTAGCCCCACATGAACTATAGATGTGGAAATGTACATATTTCCTTCGGAAGTATACCTTCGTCCATGGACCATTTAGGAAGTTTCTGAGCAGTATATAGCTATTTAAGATCTCTTGGTATTATTTCTACATCCTTCCATTATACATACACCTCCAAAATCAGTTCTCTTCGTGAGTTATCACTTAATCCTTACATAGGTTACCGTCAAAACACGTCAAATCTTTATGATTTATTTTAAGCTACTTAGCGGCATTTTTGGGTTACGTCTTGGAATTAGTTTGGTGCCATATTAACATTATCGATGACGATCTTTCGAATGGTGAATTTTAATTGAACGTAGAGGCCCTAGTTTTTGATTTTGGAAAATTCCCGAGAAAATCTTGCAATATGGATGACAAAAATTGGTATTATATCGATTTGAATAAAAATATCCCCAACTCTTGTGTCAGATTAATTAATTTGACGTTTCTAAGAATGCCAAATTTCGCAATTTTATACGAAAGTTTAAACACTCAGATATCTTTAGCGCTTGAGGCTCCGGGATTTTCACTTGGCCTATCGAAATTAGAAGGTTCAAATTGTATAAAAACACAATTGCATGAAGGCCAAACCTCCTATGTAATAAGCTACGAACGAAATCATTTTGAAGTTTCCCTCGAGGAGCCCGCTCCGCGTAAGTTAGAGTTTATACATTTTACCTCGATCTTGTTAATTTGGGGCCGTTTCGTGGCCCGTACGGCCGGCGCCAGCTGTAATAAAGTCTTTTTTGCTATGGGCCGCTAGCATTTATCCGCTTCGGGTATATTTTAGTAGCTAGAAAATTCCCTTTGGTACGTTGCACGTTAGACGTGCATAGGTGAGACCTGAGAGTACCCGTTCCTATTTTAATTAAATTTTCATATTTAAACGGAATTTTTGGAAAAAAGAAGGGCTGTCGGGTGCGTATCCCGACTAAATCTAACTACATGGAGTGAAATCGGTACGCAAAAAGCCCCCGTAAAGAAGTTCTATGTTCCTAACTTTTGCACCATTTCAACTCGCGAGCTACGGGCTTCTAACGTGAACGTCATTCGATTTACGGAAAATTAACTATTTCAAAACCGTTTTGGACCCGGTTTGGGGCTATCACGACCTTTTAAAAGGTTCAAAGTTAACGTTTCAATCATTTTTTGGGCTCGCTGCGCTCGCTTCATTTAGCTTGTCGTGTTCAAAAATGTTCGTCGATTAGGTCGAAAATCGCATATTCCTAGTTTGATTTTTAGTAACTTGACTACCAACCTAATAAGCCGCTTATTCTAATACCGACTAGTTGATTTTACGGGCTACGCCCCGCTGTGCTACGCCCCGCTAAGTTACGCCCCGCTGACGTACAGTTGTTTTCATGTGCAACGCCTTTTTGAGGGTTTAGTCGGATAGTGCGTGGTAACCTTTATGTGAGGTGTATGGGCACCTTTAGGTTGTCACTTGGACAAACGTCAACTTGACAGTTGTAGGTTACATAGATAAAATGCAAGGAACAACTGAGTAAATGGGAGTATTTCGTTATTGAATTTCAATCCTACTATACCTCTTTCTTTTATGGAGTAACAACATTACTATTCAAGTAATCGAAGGAGATGACCCCACCCCCTTTTGGATGTGACTTATCATTCGGAAAAGTTTCCCAGTAAAAAAAGTACCTAAATAGAACCAGTATGTAGGAGGGTATTCCTTCTTATAATGTTAATTAATAAATATTGTGCCAATTTGAAATTATGTATTTTCTCAACATGCTACCTACAATTGACTTCTATTTGTACATAGCTAAAACGCTATTCACACTATTTTGAATTCAAATTAGTCTCTGAGGAATGAGAAGAAGCTATTTTATAAAAAAATCTATAAGCCGTTGAAGAAACCTGAGCATTTTGTCTATCTGAAGCAGAATGACATTCTCTTTTGAGCTACCTCAAGGATACACCTTCTTAGTAGTATGCCATTCGAAAAGATTTCTCAAACATATCGGTAGTAGAACCATTGCAAAAACCAATTCCCAGTCTTAAAACTGTACGATTTACCCTTTTTGTTATAAATACAAAGATACAGAATTTATTCCTATTAGTAACTTGCAAAATGCAATTGTGTTTAGTTTGTACCTACAGGTCTCAAGCAAGTTTGTACATATCTATTTTTATTGCTAGATAGTCTCAGAGAAAGTTATGTTATAAAAAATCTACTACCCGTTGAGGAAGGATTTTTTCTCTTTTCAGCTCCGAATCTGATGTACTTATGCCAGGAATAATGAAGAAGAAGGGTGCATTTCATTATTAAGTTTTCCTCCTACCTTTATTCTTTTTATATATACATTTGCAAAGCTCAATTTGAAGTATTGAAACTGTACAATCTATCATTTGTAAACTTTCCCGTCATCTCTCTTAATGTTGTATAACATCCATAAAGTGATGTATACTTTGTTGAAACTATACCTTGTGGTAGCAGATTAATTGTTTAACACTTTTATAATCATTTTCATGCATGTAACATCAGTTTTGGTGAAATTTTTCCTCCAACTGACATATGTATAAAATGATACATCATGTAAATTGAACATTAAGAATGCTTTCCTTTCCAATAACATATGAAATACTCTTGTATACATCTTTTCCTTCCTTTATTTCATATGATTTAGGCCTAATTAGCATCCGATTCCTAAAAGATGCTATTATATCATAACCTTGGATCTACGTTGAAAATGTGAAATGTCAATTTAGATCCTGAAACATAATAAACCATACACATATATGAAAATGTCTTTATTGTAACTAAAATAACATTATTTGAATACTTTGAAAGGCTTGTACTATGAATTTGAACTAATTATAAGTGAATCCAATGTTCGTGGTGCTACATAACTCTGGACGATGCCACGTGTATAGTAGAATATGACAGATATCTTGTTATTTTCCTCGAAAATTTATTGTACCCTTCTCGTAGATGATGTAGATACCTTTCCAAATCGTTTTTGTGTTTCTTTCAATCCTTATGAACTTTAATTTGTTCAAGAATATGTGTGTAGGTTAAACGTTGATAAATGATTTGTATCTTCATATCTAAAATCAAATATGTTAGCGCTATTGTTAAACATTGCTTAGACTTACCTTTAGAGAGTTTTTTGATAGATGAGGACCCCGATTTATATCATATTCAAGTACTTTTGAACGGAAACATGATGTTTACGATATACATCTGACAGTTGGTTAATATGTTGAGACATCGAAGTGTGAGACCATAGAGGTCTGTTCGTGCTCATTTTAATGGAATTCACGTCCGTAGATCTGATTTCAGTGGGCCCCAATAGTCTATAGATGTAGAAATGTACTTGTAGCCCTAGGAAGGATATCTTCGTCCATGGACCATTTTGGACACTTATACGCCGTATACAGCTTTTATTATTGCTTATACTTCATTTCATCATACAAACACCCCCGAAATTGATCATTTTCGTAAATTATCATCTAGATTGTCGTCAAACGACGTCGAATCTTTACGATTTATTTTAAGGTACTTAGCGGCATTTTTAGGGGTGCCAAAAACAACCACCAAAGTTCACCCGGAGTAAATCGATGACGATCTTTCCGATGGTGAATTTTAATTGAACGTAGAGTCTTTACTTTTCGATAAAAAAATTCCTCCAAGATAATTTTAAATATGGCCGACAAAAATTGGTACCGAATGGATTTGAATAAAAATATCCCCAAATTTTGCGTCAAATTAATTAATTTGAAGTTTCTGAAAGTACGAAATTTCGCAATTTTATACGAACGTGGAAACACACACAAGTCTTTAGCGCGTGAGGCTCCGGGATTTTCACGTGGCTCATCGAAATTAGAAGGTTCGAATTGTATAAAAACACAATTGCATGAAGGCCAGATGTCCTATGTAATGAGCTACGAACGAAATGATTTTGACATATGCCTCGAGGAGCTCGCTACGCTTCAGTTAGAGTTCATACATTTTACCTCGGTCTTGTTAATTTGGGGCCGTTTCTTGCCCCGTGCGAGCGGCGCCAGTTGTAATAAAGTCTTTTTTGCTATGGGCCGCTAGCTTTTACCCGCTTCGCGTATATTTTAGTAGCTAGAAAATTCCCTTTGGTGCTTCGCACGTCAGACGTGCATAGCTGAGACCTGAGAGTACCTGTTATTATTTTAATTAAATTTTCGTATTTGAAAGACATTTTGGGGCCCGAAAATGTGCCTAAGCAACGGCCCCGATGAAAATCTAACGACATGGAGCGAAAAGGGCACGCGAAAAGTGGTCGTAAAACCGTATTAGGTACCGAAAGTTTTCACTTTTCTAACTGGCCAGCTACGGGCTCCTCACGTGAACGTCATTCGATTTACGGAAAATTAACTATTTCAAAACAGTTTTCGACCCGGTTCGGGGCTATCACGACCTTTTAAAAGGTTCAAAGTTTACATTTCGATCATATTACAGGCTCGCTCTGCTCGCCTCGTTTAGCTTGTCGGGTCCAAAGTTGACGGTGAAAATCGCATATTCCTAGTTAGATTTTTAGTAACTTTGACACCAACCTAATAAGCCGCTTATTCTAATACCGATGAATGTAGAGTAATTCAATTTGACTTATTTGTAATATGTGAGCACATGCGGAGTTCAGAATTTGGCGTGAATGTTCAGTTTCTCTTCTTGTGCTCCTCCGTTCATACTACATACTATGAATTAGTTTCAAATAGTTAAATACAAGTACCGTCAAATGAAATACAAAAAACATTCGCCATATAAAAACTATAATAAACATGGAACATGCTTCTCAAGTTCATAAATTTACGATTTGATAATTCATTCATTAATTTCCGTATTCTGGCTTCACAGTCACATTTATATTTTATAGATATTACCTTTATGGTTGGTGATGAAGTTTCCACTACCTGATGCTAGACGCATATGAAATGTATGACAATTTCATGTCAATTACACAGAGAAGTTCTGGTTTCAATAATCGTGAATCTTCGGAATTGCGAGACCCAAATATAAAATTGGGATCAGTATAAAATCAATCTGACCACTTATGTCTGCATACAATTTACCATTTTTATTCCGTATGAAGCTTTGATTGCAAGCAATGATTTTGATTCAACATATAGCATAATTATCTGGAATTTATCAACCCGTATGAAGTAATTATATGGAATAGATTATCATGAAATACTAATATTCATACCAACCACACATGTTTTTATCTATATTGGAGTAATTGATTATCTGGTGCTTCTTGTTTGTATTCCATATGGTATACTCTGGTAATTAATGACGCGATCGTGTAGATGCAACTATCTTGCAAAATGATTCAAGTATGTTTTATCATACCGCGTGTGACTTGTTATGAATAATTCAATGTAATATGTTACACGCTTTGATGAAAACTGATACTCAGGATCCAAACTGAAGAATTTTCATTTATGATTTGAACATAGAATAAGCTAGTTCTGTTGTTCACGCTCTCATGCTCAATCTATCTTCATCAAGAAAATTCCGAGAAAACAATCTTAAAAATTCAAATAATATAAATCCTTTAAGGGAACACCTCAGGAGTGAAAATATAGCGGCTACCAACGAAAATGGCATGACATTATTTTGGATAAATTGCTAGTGTTAGGCTTCACGAAAACCAATTGCGAAATACCCTAACTCAGCCTAGGGGCAACATTGTTATATTTTCTATCTAGAATCCGAGCGGAGTGCTTGACGAAAATCGATTCAAATGAAAATGACTATTGTTTGAAGCCTGGTACTACCTTTGGAGGTATGTATGTTATTTATTATGAGCAATGAAGAGGTATCCCTTAGTAACTTTTTGTCCACAATTATTTTAGATCATTCAAAAAATCATGAGCTTTTGGGTATAGAATAAACCATTATTTTTGTGTTTAGAAATGAAATCAATTATCTACGTTATCGATCACATAACACTTTCAACAAGGACGTTCATGATGTTTACCTGTACCTAATTATTATATATTTCCAACAAATTCTATATTCGTGTGAAAAATACTGATTATTGGATGCCAACAACTGAATAAGTTTTGAAAATTCTGAAATAGATCAAGCTAGCATCTCTCCTCTCCACACACCATAATAAACTTCTGGAAAGAGACCTAATATGCTCAAATAGTTTCTAGACAGTTGTAGGCATAGTGTTAATCACTGTAGCTTAAGGCATGCCAACTACTAAATTTATTCAGAAATTGTTTTTCTTACCATGATATCTATATTTCTCTTACATTATGCCGATTGAGTCACCGCAATGGATTCCCACTAAGACAGAAAACTTGTAGTCAAGCGCAAAATGTTTTTTTAGACGATCAACCGCGAAAAAACCTCAGCAAAGACAATTTCAGGTGATGGCTGGTACAAGGGTATAAATGAACCCGACGTTAGGAAATGGTTTCAGCAATTTAATCATATTCGGAACGATAAAACTTATTCTGCCTTGAAAAAGTTATAAGCGCAGATGAAACGAATTGTCATCTATGCCCAAAAACTAGGAACGTAAACACGTAATATTCATAAAGTTTATCGTGGAGCGTCCAAATCTACTTTAACTTTTATGTTTACATTTTCTGCAGCAGCAGATTTAACTCCACCGATAATAATCTATCCTTACAACAGATTGCCGGCAGAAATTTCCCAATCTCTACATGATGATGATCGGGGTATAGGAATGGTGGGGGCAGAGATATTTTAGGGATAAATAAGCAAAACATAGCAACTATAACTAGTTAAAAAAATATTTCCTTTCGAGTAGTGTTGTTTATGGATGGGCATAGTACCCACCTACCGTATAAAGCAAGTACACTTTGTAAGCACCTGCAAATTATCTTCATTTGCCTTTATCTCAACTCCATATGGATTCTGCAACTTGCAGGTACCTATTACCTACGTTTTCTATTTCACATTTTCTAATTGAGATGAAATATGTGCGCCGAAAACTACACCAAACTTCTGACAATAATTGTCTCAAAGATACCAATAACTATTATCTATTTTGTAAACTTACCTAACTGTAGAAATTATTCCATTATGATAAGAGAAAATGAAGTTTAATAGCATAACATGTTATCTTCTCTTAATACTATGAGCAACTTACTTCTATGATTTTGTCACACATGAATAGATGCAACCCAAATTGAAAATTCAAAATGCTTGAGGTGCCAATAACTATACAGGTTACCCTAATGACAAAACTTCCTTCCCGAAACGGATATCGTATATTCATCATTCAGTGATAAAGAGAAGATATGAGTCACTACTAGGTTAGCGGACCGGCAACTCCTAGAAAATTGAGTTTAGTTTTGAAAGAATATAAGTCGGTGACTTATTTCATATCATGAATTCACAGTTCGCCACTCGTTTGATATCGCCGCTACGCCGATTTCGATTTTCCACTTTTTTAAGCAAATTTCTGATTGTAATGGTTATGTTTCGACGAATGGGTACTATCATTTCTTATTCACTACGGGTTAGAGTGCGAATATCGAAAAAAAGAAAGAAAAAAGTGTTAAAATATGAATATATGAATAATTATGTGAAGAATTGAGAAAAGTAGAATTACCGGACAACCGTCTAAAGATTACAGAGGCAATACGGTTCCAGGAAAGGCGAAAGAAAAGCTGAGGCTCTTATTGACAACTGGCAAGTATGGACCAAAATTATTATCCACAAATTTCTAATTCGTGTTCATTCATTTTTTCCATGCGACCACGACTTGGATTCAGTCAAAACCAATCTGAATCACGTAGACAGGCTACACACTGATTGAAATTTGCGAAGTCATTTCTGTTCATTCTATTTAGAGAAGTAGCAGTAATCAGTTTCCAGTTTCGTAGTAAAATAATGTATAAGGCATTAATTGTCCCAATCCATAAGTCTGAGAAGGAATAATTAGTTCAGAATTACAGGCCAGTATTAAAACTCTGCATCCTTGCTAAACTATTTGAATTAATAATATTTGAATTCCTTAGCTATGACGTTATCAACTCTACTAACATTGAAGAGCATGGGCTTATCAGAAATAGGTTAGTAGAAACGAACCCATTCACCTACACTGAGTACTCGACAACCTAAATAACAGATATCAGTAAGGCATTCGACAAGATACATCATGGTTTAATTGCCTTCCAGCTTGCTAAGGACGGTGTTAGCGGAACAGCTGGATCAAATCAAATGTCAACAACGTTCTTCAGGGGGTGGGACCCATTTTTTCCACTCCATTTTTTCCACTCTGCTTTTTCCACTCCGCTTTTTTTTTTTTTTTCCTCCAGTTTATTTTTTAATAATAGTTTTATAAATGGATATCAAATAGGATATCAAAATTGTATATGGTGACCGACAGCTTTTAAATGTTCCAAAACTTCGCCTCCACTTTTCCTATCTTCATATTGGCGAACTAAATTGTTTATTCGCTCCTCGTTTTCCACTCTGGACTGCTGTGTAGTTTTTTTCAATTTTGTGGCCTAAATCCAGCTCACGGATCATGGCCTCGGTGTCTCCTTGTTCTTTCTATAGCTCGAGGAGGAAGGCGTAAAAACTAGGGTGGTTTTTTCCCACAACCACCTGGAATCTGTTGTGCCAACCTTCCGACACATTGTTGGTCCTCGACAGATTTTGTGACACGGGCTCGTACATGTTTCACAGGGAGGGGGGGTAACGCGGCTCAGTTTCGTTTTGCGGAGGGAATTAGTTCGACAACCATTTTGTCAATCGATTTTGTTAACCAAACTGTCAGACCAATGTGTTAGGTCAAACTGTCAGTTCAACGTATCAAACTGTCGTTGCTATGATGTTTGTTCAAATCATTTCAATTATACTATTTTCGAATTGGTGGAAAATCATTACTAGAGGAAAAAGGTTATTGGGAAAAAAAAACTAGTGGAAAAATATACCAGTGGAAAAAATGGAGTGGAAAAAGTGTCACCCAATCTTCTCAGGCTATAACTATTGGTACAAATTTCCATTACGTCGGGCGCACCCGATGACTCTCACTCAGGGCCCCTTGTCTTCAATATTTATATAAACGATATTCCGAATTGTTTCAAATTCTCGAGGTCCCTTATTTACCCCCTCGATCCAAAGATATTTCACAATGCTAAGAGTCAGCTGGATACTTCTTTGATCCAATAATTCTTGGACAGATTCTATTCCTATCGCGATGAAAACGCTTTATATTTGAATTTCAGCAAATGCCATCAGAATACTTTCAGCAGAATTGAGGACTCAATTGCTTCCAGAGTTCATATAATCATTTTTTCGACATACGCGCTGAAGTAGACATTTTTGGCTAATATTTTCCCTATCGATTTTGTAACCTCCTTGGAATCAAAACCAAATCAGTTTCCAAATGTTTGGCATAGACACGTGGATGATATTTCGGCGATTATGGATAAGAATTTCGATTTGAAGAACTGCTCTTCACTTGCTGGAAATCCATCATATCACATATGAACGCAACTCTGAATAATAAATAAATTTTACTACAGTGATTCTTTATTTGCAATTCGAAAATTTTCATTTAACACTTATTTTTATTGGATACTCTCAATAGCCAATTTGGTTTGCTCAAGTTCACTGTAGAAATGGAAACATATAGCGAACTTCCCTTCCTTTATATTAACATTATCGAAGATGGTTATCAGTTACACTAATTCAATAGTCTTGTTCATAGATAAATGAAGGTTCGTTTGGAGTCAATTACAATGACGGAGTTGAGAAACTTCGACAAATAACGTTGGACAATGGTTTTGACAAATCTTTGATCAATGAATTGATTTATAATCCAAAAAGGAGAAGGTAGCGCAACCAATTGATGAGATTAGAGCCCCTCTCATCAAATAGTTTAACAAAATTCAAAAGTTTAACTTATCATCCTTTGTTAATAATTTCCATGATTCGTTTTCTGAGTTTGCAATGCAACCAGTTTATAGATGTACGTCCATGCTGGAAAACCGTTTGTGCAACATCTTTGATAAAGTTTCCGACTTCGTAAACTCGACATTGCAAAAATAGATTGTGAGTCGTGTTCAGAATGATATGTAGGTCAAACTAGAAGAATTATTCTTACTCGATATGAAAAACACTTTGCTCTTATAAAGATGATGGTGAAAAGTCATCGTGAGTCGAACATATTGTAGAAACAGGTGGCACCTTTCGATAAGGAAATTTATCACACTTGAAACACAGTAATGACAAATGTCTAGGTAACTTAGAAGCGATGGAAATGTGTGAACCTAAAAGAGATTTAATAAATTCAGATTAATTTTCTATATACCCTATCAGTTCCAAATAGTATTTAAGCAGATATATTTCGATTCGTAGTTTAGCTCACTCTGATGATGGCCTCTTGGTAGCTGAAAGGTCTTCAGTACTTAGACAGTAGTATAGTGAATGAGGGTAATTGTTTCTATTAATAGTTCGATTTATATTGTTTGTAAAATTAGCAACACCTTATTGAGAATTGATTATAGATTTGTAAGAAATAACAATTTTATTAAATGAACTCATTATTTAGTGGAAACAAAAAAGTTTCACTCGATATAACCCTATATTAATGTTAGTTGGTAAGATTCAGGAAGGAATTGAACAAAGTAAATTTGTAGGTGCCAATTTATTTTATTATTTTTCAGTTCCAATTAGTAATTTTCTGAACAAATGAATTAGGGACAATATACAGAAAAAATGAATTTGTCATTTAGCATTCTCTATTTGTCAGTTGAATAAATAATCATCAAAATGTGCATGACAGGATAAGAAAACATATCAAAATCGGTAATAAAACGCGAGGTTGAATATTTGAGAATAGAAAAATAACAATAATTGTTGAAAAATCTTCCTGAGAAAATAATATTGAAATGTTCAATTAGAACATGAATATCATGAACTGTGAGAAGAAAGCTTATTAATTTGTAACTAAGAGTAATTATTGGTATTTCATAGTTGAATAAACTATTTTTGAAATTAACTGAAGATTGGAAAAAACTACGTCTAAATCGGACGTTCTGAAATTTTCAAACATCGATCAGGTTTTGATACGAAAACCATCATATATCGACAACCAACTATCGAATTCAGACGTATCTTCTGGAGGTCATTTCAGAGATATACGAATAACCTTCCAGATGCTTCGAAAGCTGAGCACTCTTTAAAGTACTAAAATGAGACAGAGATATTTAATTTGGAATCTGTGCACATCAAAATATAGGCCGTATCTGACCAGGAAACGTCCTTTGAAATAATATAACTATTCAATAACTAGGAATGTTGGCCTTCAGTGTTCTTAAAAAATGGTAGGAAAGTTTCAAACGACGGATATTGAGAAAACATTTCCATTTTGATGAAGGTTTGCTCGAATCTCACGTTTTGTTCGGATTCTAAATCGAGAAGACCATTAAAACATTATGCAATTGATAATAGCACATTTTCAATTAGTTGAGTGAGTGTGCTTTACATATTTGTCAACAAGTCCAACTCTAGCAGCTGATGCAAAAAAGCACATGGAATAAAAAAGGGGTGTGACTCGACGATCTTGGCACACTCCTCAAATACTATTTACACATGAATTAATATCGACAAAACTAAAATAAGTGGATTTACCTAGCACGAACATTCTTCAGTTCCATTAACGGACTAAGGCCGATTATATCTAGAATATTTAGAGAACCTAGTCCAATGTGTATTATGTTAAATCTTTTAATAATCTAGTCGTGTCACGGAAGGTGACAGTAATCAAATTGAACAAACATTCTTTCTGATCAACTAAGCCTGGAAGACTATTTTGAAATCATGAAGTGATATTCATTGAAAAAAATATCTGTGAATAATTAAAGGTCTCCTGGATAATTAAAAACTTTGCAGGTGGTAGAGTAGGAAGACTTTTCTTTAATGCAGATGTTCCTCTTCGTAAATTATTCTGTGTATCTCATACCATAAAAAATTGAGATTCATTATTTAAATTGTGGAACTAAATATAATAAGTAATGACAATAGACCATAGTTTCTGGAGATCATTAGTCAACTTGAAAGAGGGTAATGTATGAAGTGAGAAAATTCGTAAAACACACAGTGACCATGGATCGTACAGAATCTCGAGATAAAGTAAGTGGACGTATTTCAGTAACTAGTACTGAGAGGTTGAAGAGGATATTCAATGTTTCAGGTTCATGTATATTCTCAAGTGTAATCGTATTATCTTTATAAAAAAGTGATCAATGCAGCTTCGCTTATGTTTCAAAAGACGTAGGAACGGTTATTGACCGTGGTATAGTATCTTCAGATTATCTAGTGTAAGTGGAAGTAATATTACTTAGAGATTGGAGAGGATGCTGAATTCCGTAGGTTCATTAACGTTTCATCTACCAGTATAGTAATAGTTTATTCTCCGTAAAAAATTTTTGAATATTGTTTTGTTCACGTTGATTTGGAATTTTAATTTTTTCGGTACCCATTGAACACTGCTGTGATGTAGATTTGAGTCTTCACTGATAATACTTCCCCCATAATCTTATCTGCAATGAAGTTGTCGTACCTCAAATTCTAAGCCCACTAACAATATTTTCAATGTGAAAACACATATGCACGAACTGCGATTTGTTTTCAGATATCAATCCCTTCAAAAGTTTTCCGTATCAAGGTTCACCTTACAACTACCATTTCTTCTCCATATATGAACTTAGAGTTTTTCATTTTGGCCATTAAATAAACTACTAGCTTTACTAATACTGATTTCGTAATGATTCTTCAACCCTGCTCTTCCATTAGGCCCCCGGAATAGCTTAGGGAATCAGCAAAAAAAATTTCATGACCATGACATCATTTGAAAATTTTACTAATCGGAAAATGCGCATCACAATAATATTTTTTTCAAAATTTGAAATTAGGTAGGTGTCTTATCTTCCGAATACCTTCAGGAGCAAGAAGAGATCTAACAAATTCTCACAATATACTATACCGGCCAGGTCATTGGAATAATTTTTTGATATTCATGTATATTCAGAAATACCCTAATGAGGGTGTGTAAGGTCATTCATCTGATTTTATCATGGATGGGATGAAGAATTTTCGTTTCCTGATAAAATTAAGTTCGAACAATACTCCACAGCAGTTTATTTCTAAGATATGTAGTTTTGAGACGTACAATGAAAAATGCGAAAAGTAGCTAGTTGTGCAAAATAACAAGTTGCCACTTGATCATATTGCGGAATATGGAAAGAAAACGTGGCGATGTACGAAAGTCAATGGACAACACAAGCATAAGGCAAAACTGTACACAATGGGGAAAAAGATATGGTGGAGGAGAACCCATTTCCACAGCACCACCATTCTATCGAAGGAGATCCACTTGTGTATTGTCTCCTGCCAAAAAAAAACTGCATTTTAAAATTTCTTCAATATTTTTCAAATTATAATCAATATTTGTAAGCAAAGAGGATCCAACGATACGTGGCTGCAGAATTCGCCATTATCCTTTCCACTGAAATTGACCGTACAGAAAAATAACTAATGTAACACAATATACGTACACTCAGCCTTGGTGTATATTTTGTTAATACCAAACGTTATTGGATTGTACAGAAAACTTATTTCAAGACACGAGAAATTCATTTCGAGTGGACGACCTCGCCGATTATCCAAAAAAGTTAATTGAATTGGTTCTTCAAACTGTATTTTAATTAAGATATCGACTCTTAATTACATCTTGACAAACAGTGCAGTAGTCACAAAGCCGGAATTTCTCATAGTATAGTTTGAATAGATCTATTTATTTTAAGTTGAGGCTACTAATGAAAGCACTAGAATTATCTGAAGTTCCAAGTCTCACACTCGAGATAAAATGCATAATTTGATCGTAAAATCAAATATTCCTTCGCTTTCATAGTTGACGTATTTAAATATTTTTGTCCGTGTCCCTGAAACGTGTCGATAGACATGATTGCTTGCCGATATCTATTCAATTTCCAGGATATTATTTTCTTTTGTGACAAGCGACACATTCATCACATTCTTCGGAATCCATTATTTCTATAAAAAGGAAACTCACCTAAAGTGAATGCCGTTATTTCCATCTTGATGAAAGTTCCAAAGATTTCAGCATTTATGTATTCACCAACATCCTGAAATAAGTTTTGAATATTGAAATCTATATTACGAGTTGTTCAATTATATATCATCGTCATAATAAAATTCAATTTAACATACAGAATAAACGATCCCTGTATAAGACAATTTACACTAAATCATTACAGCAATAATAATAGCTCAGATCAATAATATGTTTGATAAATAACAAATTATATTGCTTTCTCTCTTTTTATTCATCTATCTACGAGGAACGGAACAAGAGTTTTTACAGTGAATTCAAACTGAGCACTTAATGAAGGATTCACTGGCCCTTTAATCTACTTAATTCCTCAACGGACTTGACAGACTTCCGCCAACAAAGCGGTTATCGTAAGTGTAAAAGTGAGTGTGAGAAATAGTTGTATATAATCATTCTCTTCAGATGTTTCCAAATTATTATGAATTGGCTGGTTTCCGCTTGTCTTCCTTCATCGCCCGATGAATTTGAATCTTCGAAAATAATTGAAACTGTTTCAAACGCTCTTAACAAGCAGCCAAACATAACACTATACAAGTACCTCACTACCTGAGTTCTGTATAACTTAAATTTGTTGAAATCTAGTACCTTGTCTATTATGGGTGTTTCCCTAATGAATCTTCCGATTGGCTCAATACTGAGATCATTTTTATTGAAGTGAAAATTTCATGGACACCGTGACTTCAACAAAACAGCCGTTTTGTTGAGAACAGAGAGAAAGATGTTGTCTGAGAATATTAAACCTTCTTCGCAGGTAATTTTTCCAACCAATTCATTTGCACAATTTCACTAAACGATTCTAGAGCTATCTGCGTCAAATGAAGTATATTCAATTATAACAGTTGGCTTTTGGCAACAACACATTACAGGGATTTATTGCATACAATTGAAAGTTCATATATTCGTAATATATCTGAATTTTGTTCCAATTGAACTTCAAAAATACTGAACGTTTCTTCTAGAAATATGTTTCTATCACTGTCATTAAGGACAGTTACTGCAGTTACAACTTAGTCTCAACAGTCTATAACGTGTACCTTGCGACTTTTCGGTAAACTGCTTATTTCAAATCCTCGGGCGCCAGATTTTCTAAAGGTTTACTCCTTTTAGAAGACTTCTGCTAGGGTCCTCTCCTCAAGGCTTGTCACTATTCTATCTATAGATAGCCTTGTCCCTAGGGTAGCTACAGTGAAGTAAAACCAGGGCCTATTGGGCAGAAAACAGTATCAAAATTGTAGGCTTTAATTACAATTGATACCTGGTTATAACTTAGCTCGTTTGAAGATGGAGCCGAAATAATTTAATAAAACGAGGAATTCCAAATATCAAAATATATAATAATTATAACAAGTACACTTTCGGAACAATTGGTGAAACGCAATCGAACGGTATAATCCACAAAAATTCACCCAGACGGAAAATGTAATGAAGCTCGAACGGTATATGAAAACTGTTTCAACATATCTACTTTACGATATGTTCGGTATCTAAATTCACTTCAACGGTACCAAATCGGTTGATAAATGATTCACAATTATCAATTTCCGGAAAATATGAATCAAACAGGTCCTAGAGTAATAAGCGGTGGTCGGTAATTATTCAGATAGCAATATCTCTTGAAAATGTTGTTAAAACGCACTACGATATATCAAACGGTTTAAATTAGGTCGGATCGAAAAATATATCGTAATGCTCGAGAATAGAATATTAAGACATCATTTACCTTATGTAAAATTCACTTAACGGAACACCATTGTTAATTCACAGTTTAAATCTGACTTGAAATCGGATAATAATTAATTCACTTCGATTCTTATCTTAATCTCACTTCAACGGTACTGATGGTAATCAAAATCATAAAAGAGCAACTGTACTGATTGAAAATCAAAATCACCAAAGAGAGCACAAAAGAGAGCGATCTTCCATCGGTCACTGCTTTTATATGTTTTCCGAGGTTCTGGACAAGTCTGCTTCACCAATTCCTTATTTTGTGCCAAGGGTTTCTTACTTATGTCTCGAACAATACTTAGAAGTGACGCTACTTTTTAGATCTGGAATTCGCGCACATGATGCTCCACTAGTTCCTCTCGGCACAATAAACAAATGTTATCGGAGTTTTTTTGGTTGTTCACCCTTTTTATACATAAGGTTCTACAAAGTTTGATGCGTTAACTTGCCAGACCTCCGTTTTTGCAACATATTTTATCGGAATGAATGCAATTTTCAAACGGACATGAATTCGATTCATTTATTTGAATAATTACACTTATTCAAAATTGCGGAAATTTTGAAAAGTGACAATCACGAAATACACGTTCGGAGTTCACGCATATCGATTGATATAAGGAACTGTTCAAATTAAGTTTGCATGTGATATCCGTATTTACTGCCTGATCTGAATTAAATGATATTTCAAAATTTTAAGCTTCGTTACATCCCCCCCTGAGTTTGGTTAAAAATGGAAGAATACGATTCTTTCATTTTTCAATTCTCATTTGAGAATTCATACAAAAAAATCTAATACGAAGGTAAGATACCCTAACCTGACGTTGAAATTTCGATTTGCTTCGTCGGTAAATTCGCGGAATAGCATTATCTTACTTGGAACATAAAATGGAAATACTTCTGCGGAATCAAAAACTGCATTTCTTCAGAACGGGAAACTGAAACTGCTTCTTCAAAACGGTAAACTTGGAACATCTCCTTCGGAACATAAACACAAAAAATTCTTTTTCAAAACGGAAAAACTTGACTTCTTCCGCGGATCGGGAAACTGACCACTCCTTCTTTGGAACGGAAAACTCCTTTTACAGAACGGACACTCGAAACATCTTCGGAATGGAACATTTCTTCTTCGGAATGGAAAACTTAGACTTCTTACCAGTGATTTCGCTGACAGGAGCACGTTCGGCAGCGTATGCACTGTGAAATCGGTGGTACTACAATGGCTGGTTTATAGCCGGATATGCATTTTCCTCTTGCCACATCGGAAGGAGCCGGTAACTGCGGTCCAGGCCTGTTCTGGTTTTCGTTTCGTATCTCCTTCGAGGATGAAGTGTTCGGACAAGTACATTGTTTCGACATTACGCCAACCTTTCCGCAACGTGAACAAAATAGACGCGCTGTCCGGCTGCAGCTTTCTCTCCGGTGTCCTGGATATCCACATCGCCAACATAGTTCCCACAACTGAACGGGTAGATAGATCGGTTCCAAGTGCGTCTGGGTCGTCGGAGTAGCTGTGGTTTTCATAGTTCGGACTTGTTCGGACAGTACCTCTTCCGGTTTCGGCGGAGATGATGAGGCATCCAACAAGGTTGTTTCCGAATGTGTATTCAGCTGTTCCGGTGTGGTCGGTGAGGATTGGATTTCTGGAGGATCGGGACTTGTTGCGGAATCTATGGAAATGACTGACATACTCCGGAGACACTCGAAGGACGGATCCACCATATGTTGCAGTGCTTCGTCTAGCACTATCTCATTAAAATCGGATGGTTCATATAACATATTATTTCCCTGTGAACATTGGATCATAATAAGTAATTATACTACTACTGACATTTTGTCCAACGGTATCTATTTTTGTCGGTACCTCGATTCATTTCAACTTTCCGGAATGCCAGGAACATTATACGGCTTCAGATCTTTGATATGGACTCGTTTCACTTGCTTGCCATCTTCGCCTTTCAGGTCGTGAATGACCCGCCAATGTTTAATTTGTTAATATATATTTTTCCTGCCATTTAGGCTAGGTAGTGATCAATTGTAATTCCGCTCATCGGAGATTACTTAGGGGAGATGATGGAGTATCATGTCGTTAGGTTTACCCCAGCTTACCAGAACTGGAGGAATCCTTTATTCTCAAATATCATCTATCAATTATCGGTGTGATCGAGCGCGAAATCGATCACTGTTCCGTGTGTGCTAATTAGTCTTTCATTTGATCCAAACTCTCCAGAGATTCGGGCAGGAACTCGCTCGCTGGCGAAAAGGGTAGAACTAGCGACATTGATAACGGTTTCACAGGTTCCCATTATGGGGTGAACCTGAATTTGACGTTTTTCAATTCATGTATCATTTCCATTCCTAAATTTTGTAGTAATTTTATATTCCTTGCGATGTTGTAATGTATCAAATTTTGTTAATTTTTATTCAATATATATTTATTTTTTTAATTGGATTAACGAGTTCAACTGGTAATTCCTAATCACCTCTCAGCGAATACGACCTTCAGAATTTACGCTTGAATAGATATAAAGATATAAGAATGTGTTATGTTGCGAGCCGGTCCCGTGGACGGTATCGCGGCATCGTAGTCAAAAACAGCTCCTAGGTGGGCTGAAATATACACATAGTGGTGGCAGCTTTAAGGAACCTCAAGGATACTCGGATCAACTGAGATCTCTGATACCCGAACAGGTTCCAACAAACAATTTTCAAATTCATATAACACGTCGATGAGGTATTAACGCTACCTGAAATAATACCCAGCCGACTGTTACAAGTTCAAGTGTTATAAGCAGTGAGATAGGATTCCGAACCTATTCACTTATCTGGGAATATTGAATCTGGAGTAATTTCAGTCCATATTTATTTATTATTTTGAATCAATACGCTCGGCTGACCATTACACGGGTTACGGTTGACTGGGAAAATCAAAGGGCAAAATATGGGCAAAAATCGAAATTTGGGCAAAACACTGTGTTGAAGTTAACAATTCTACACCTCACGGAACAATCAATTTTTCAGTCAGATTCACGGTTTAAAACTTGATGTTTCCCCTGAAACGGGGGGGCGAATCGGAAAACAAATTTCATCAAACAACCTTGATGAACTCGGGGAACAAGTTTCCGTAGAAACTTTTTCAAATTTCTGAAATTCGAAAACAAACTCACGGGGATGATTCGAAAACGTGTCCTAAACGTCGGGATCTTGGAGCTTGTTTTTCTGTCACACCATATCTGAAATTGCAATAAATTATTCAAAATTTCCCTTTTCGGAATCAAAAAAAAAACAAAATTCCCATTCGGGCTATTTTCAAAAGTCCCTGCTCGGTGCGCCATTCCATAACGTGTACCTTGCGACTTTTCTGTAAACTGCTTATTTCGAATCCTCGGGCGCCAGATTTTCTGTAGGTTTACTCCTTTTAGAGGACTTCTGCTAGGGTCCTCTCCACAAGGCTTGTCACTATGCTATCTATAGATAGCCTTGTCCCTAGGGTAACTACAGTGAAGTAAATCCAGGGCACATTGGGCAGAAAACAGTATCAAAATTGTAGGCTTTAATTACAATTGATACCTGGTTATCACTTAGCTCGTTTGAAGATGGAGCAGAAATAATTTAATAAAACGGGGAATTCCAAATGATAAAATATATAATAATTATACAAGTACACTTTCGGAACAATTAGTGGAATGCAATCAAACGGTATGATTTACAAAAATTCACCCAGACGGAAAATGTAATGAAGCTCAAACGGTATATGAAAACTGTTTCAACATATCTACTTCACAATATGTTCGGTATTTGAATTCACTTCAACGGTACGAAATCGGTTGATAAATGATTCACAATTATCAATTTGCGGAAAATATAAATCAAACAGGTCCTAGAGTAATAAGCGGTGGTGGGTAATTATTCAGATAGCAATATCATTTGAAAATGTTGTTAAAACGCACTACGATATATCAAATGGTTAAAATTGGGGCGGATCGGAAAATATATCGTAATGCTCGAGAATGAAATATTAAGACATCATTTACCTTATGTAAAATTCACTTAACGAAACACTATTGTTAATTCACTGTTTAAGTCTGACTTGAACTCGAATAATAATTAATTCACTTCGATTCTTACCTTAATCTCACTTCAACGGTACTGATGGTAATCAAAATCATAACAGAGCAACTCTACTGATTGAAAATCCAAATCACCAAAGAGAGCACAAAAGAGAGCGATCTTTTATCGGTCCCTGCTTTCATATGTTTTCCGAGGTTCTGGACAAGTCTGCTCCACCTATTCCTTATTGTGTGCCAAGGGTTTTTTACTTATGTCCCGAACAATGCTTAAAAGTGACGCTACTTTTTAGATCTAAAATTCGCGCACATGATGCTCCACTAGTTCCTCTCGGCACAATAAACAAATGTTATCGGAGTTTTTTTGGTTGTTCACACTTTTTATACATAAGGTTGTACAAAGTTTGATGCGTTAGCTTGCCAGACCCCCGTTTTTGCAACATATTTCCTCGGAATGAATGCAATTTTCAAACGGACATGAATTTGATTCATTTATTTGAATAATTACACTTATCCAAAATTGCGGAAATTTAGAAAAGTGACAATCACGGAATACTTCAGAAGGGCTGTTTGTTCATCGTTCATCGTTTGAGAGGAGGGGGATTAGCCCCCAAGTGCACTTAGGCCACTTATTTTGTTCCATTATGCGCCGCGTGGTCAGAAGCCTATTCTATTTTAGCAGTTTTGTTGCCTGTAAGAAATCAAGAATATTGCCAGTGCTGGCTTCCATGAGTTCTTCTGGGAGCAATTTTGATTCTTCGAAGTGTCGGTGCCTGAGGGATGCCAATGCGGGACATTCCAACAGGATGTGAGAGCCAGTTTCCTCCATCTCTCTGCACTTCCTACATGTTGGATCATCTGTGTGTTCACATAGTGTGAAGGTGTTTGTTAAGACGACAGTGACCAGCTAGGATATCAATCATCTCTTTGATATTCCTTCTAGTCGAAGAAATACGTTTCTTCGAGAGCCTAGACATAGGTTCTTTCATGGAAAGCTTAGTATGCCTCATGCGTGATGATTTTCGCCACACTTCAGACTACTGTTCATTCAGTCAGCTCAGAAGGGCGAGACCCTCACGCAATTTGATAAAGCGATCATCGGATCCGACCCGATGGGAAAGCCAGATGATCCTCGCCTGACCAGGGAATCGGCCATCTCGTTTCGTTCAACTCCACTGTGTCCAGGAACCCATATGAGTTGAATTTTATTCCACAGTCAGTGTATTCCTGCATTATTTGACAAGCCTTGATGTGACTCTGGAAGATTTCAGAGCTCCTATTTACTTCGCAGGTCTTCCATGGCACAAGACAACATTGTGTGGACCTTCGCCTGAAAAACCATGCGTGAAGCACCTAGAGTAACTGCGATAGTGGCATTCGCCTTTTTTATATACACTCTCGCCCCAGCAGCCTGCCACACCTTGGACTCGTCTTTGAACCATACGACAACTGTACTGCTTGAAGCAGTCAAGTGAAATTTAATAATTTAATGTGGTTGTGTAACAACCAGAAGCAAATGTTATACCTACCGATTACAATTTGAAGCTAAACGCTTCCTCATCTGGAAACTAATTTTTCAGCCATATTACCGGTAATTCATGATTTTTGAGTTTTCTAGGTACTGGATGCCTGTATAGAGTTATGAGGTTCTGACGGGCTCACCCTGCTATAACACCAGACGTCCTCATAATGTAGATGATAGACTGGGAGAACAATGATTCCGCACTACTCCACTCGTGTGATTCACAGACGATTCCAAGAATGCCGAGTCTTGCGGCGGTGGTGTCCAATCTTGCTCATCCAGGGTGAAACTTCCAGTTTCCCCAGGTGCTCACGTAACCGTTTTCCATACCGAAGTCTGTACAATCCGCACATTTGCCCTGGAGAACCTGAGACTGAACAACCGAGCTAGGCGGTTTCATATCTGATCGACAGCTGAGTGATCCTGGGCACGCTTCGCCTTCATAGAACGACTAAGGGGCTTATTTGGTGCTGGAAGACCCTGAGTTTATCAGCCAGATGAAAAAAACTCCAGCTAATATGGGTACCCGCCCATGTCTGGGGTGACAAGAGACAAAGTGGCCGTTGAATTGGCCACATAGTGTTCACAAGGTATGCTAGACACCAATCCTCGATCATTGGGCTTTATATCTCCAGGAGTTTTTGCCCACACGCGTGAAAACAATACACTCTGTGAACGGGAGGAGTCTCAAACTGGTGACATGACTTCTTGCAGGCCACTGTCACCTGAGTAGACGTCTGTACTCAATGGTCATCGTTGATGACATCGGTTGTAATAGATACAGAGATGCGGACAAAACGGGCCCTCATATACACCAGTAGAATATTCGGCATTGGCCTTTCTTAGGTTACAAGACCTCGGTTGCGCATATATGCCGCAATGAAAGACGGAATCAGTCCATGCAGATCTAGCTTTTGGCGCTGCCATGGGTCTTCTGGACTGAGTTTTGTTCTAAGGGCGCACAATAGACCCAATCAAGTGATTCAATTGATCAGAACTTGTCTGGCTCCCCTTAGATTGATCGATTGATTATCCATAGTGACTTTTGGAAGACCTTGTAATGTAATTATTCAAAATAATCTCTTCTTTAGTAGTGTAACGAAGTGCCCTCGTTCTTCAAAAATTAATTTACTCCTCTGGTTATAAAGGAATAACATCGACGAGACTGAGATTATAACGCATCAAAGTTTAGTACATCCTATGTAGAAAAAGTTGAAGCTAATAGTAGATAAGGAAATTCGTATTCAAATCATCGCTGACTGCCAGAATCTTAGGCCACCTCTGACGTTTTGTTTCTTTTGGCGCAAAAGCAGTATAAAAGGAGAACGGATTTCTCACGAAATGGATTGCAGAATCAACCGTCTGACCGCTGAGCCGCTCCGATTCCGATATCATCACCGACCGTACAAATTAATCCAACGCTGTTAATTTTCCTAGAATTTATTTTTATTCTTGTTATCATAAACTTCGTCCGCGCGCCGTAGAATCCGCTCCTCTACTTTGACCAAGTCCGAAGATTAATATTCTACAATTAACTTCAGTTTCAGCTGACATCCCGTAAACCGAATAATTCATTATTTGTGTTGGGGAAAAGACCTGACATCCCTCCGATTAAATAGACATCCCGTAAACCGAATAATTCGTTATTTGTGTTGAGCAAACGACTTGACATCCCTCCGATTAAATAGACATCCCGTAAACCGAATAATTTATCATTTGTGTAGGTAAAACGACCTGACATCCCTTCGATTATATAGACATCCTGTAAACCGAATAATTCATTATTTGTATTGAGGAAAAGACCTGATATCCCACGATTAAATAGACATCCCGTTTCTATCCCCAACTATTCCATCAAACTCATTTCTAATTACCTCACTAGTCTAAAACATGAGTACAGATAAAAACCCGGTCCCAGACACAATGGTTTCGTGAATTCACACAAAAAGACGCAACGAACTCGAGAAGGAATTAATGCTACGGGGTTTAGCCTCGGAAGGTACCGTGGACGAATTGAGGAAACGCCTTTTACGTTACATAAAGGAAACTGATACGCCAGGACCGGCCGACTCCGAACCCGACGACAACCTAACAATATCGCCCCCGCCCGCTTCGACAAGGGACCGTGCTGCCCTTCTAGACCAAGTTCGCAAATGGGGTTTGCATTTTGACGAACGGAAAGACGCAATTGAATTCCTCGAAAGATTTTCAGAACTGAAAATTGGTTACAACATCTCAGATCGAGGATCGTTGTACTGCCTGCCCGAATTGTTGAAAGGACACGCGCTACTATGGTACCGCAATAACAAGACAGCCTGGGATACTTGGAACGAGTTTATTAACGATTTCGAGTTTTATTTTCTACCGCCGGCTTATCACGAAAATTTACTGGAAGCTATCGTCAAACGAGTGCAGTAGCCGCGGGAAAAATTGAAAGATTTTGTAGTCGAACTACGAACAATGTGCGGGTTCAGTAACAGTTTCTCACCAACGGAGGAACTGCAGAGGATATACAAGAATCTGAGACCAGAAGTCCGGCAATATATCCGACCACGAGATTTCGCAACTTTAACCGACTTGATTTGATTGGGGGAGGAATATGAAGCCCTAGAAAATAAATTAAGTAGAAATAATAGCTCACCTAGGGTATTAAGCCAAAACTTCCGGGAAACAGTAAATGTAGTTAGAGAGGAACAACTACCCTAGTCGGAATACATTAAAATCACCGATAGGACATGCTGGAAATGTGGGGAAAGAGGACACACCCGTCTACAATGCCGCGGGGCATTCATCAAGTTCTGCTCTCGCTGCGGTAAAATGAATATCCTAACTCGTGACTGGCAATGTAAAAACCCGAATGCGGGAAACGGCCAATCGTCAGAGAGTCAAGGAGGGAGAACTGCCGGACGAAACTAAACATACTCCCCACGATGCCCATTAACGCTCCCGAAGAAATATCCTGTGGTCCCCGCCCACATGTCCTCATTCAAAAAGGAACAAGGACAATCCAAACCTTAGTAGATACAGGATCCGTAACGTCTTTCATGAACAAGGAGGTACCCCGTTACTGTCATGTCGAAGGGTTCAACAAACATAAAACACATATGAAAGCAAGATTGGCGAATGGAACAATGGAAGAAATGAGAGAAAATCCTTAGCTACGGTGTAATCTATCAGACAAGGAGCTGAATGGATAATTTGTGATTTACCCGGAATGGTATCACCGATGTTATTAGGAGTAGGGCTACTACGAGAATGGGACATTTCCATAAACTTGAGGGAAAATACTCCAACTCAGAGTAGCGTACCTGCCACAACCGTGAATACCATAGAATCCCTCAAAGAAATCGAAAAGTGAGAACTACAGACTTTTTTGGAGGAGGAATTGCCCAAATTTGAAATTTTATCGGGATTCACTTACTTAGTGCAACATCATATCCACATGAAAAACCGGACACCTATAAAACAACGGTACAGACCACAAAATCCCGCGATGCAAACAGTAATGAATGAGGAAGTAGATAGAATGCTACAAGAAGGGGTTATAGAACCCTCAATCAGTCCGTGGAGTTCGCCGGTTGTACTAGCCAAGAAACCCGATGGCAAATATAGATTTTGCATCGATTTCCGAAAAATAAACGAACACTCCGTCAAAGATGCCTATCCACTGCCTTACATCACGGCTACACTGGATAAACTAGAAGAGACAAATTATGTCTCTACCCTGGACTTACGTCAGGGTTATTGGCAGATTCCTCTGACATCCGAAAGCAAACCGATCACAGCTTTCACCGTTTCCAGGAGGGGTCTGTTCCAATTTAAAGTGATGCCCTTTGGGTTACATTCCGCATCGGCAACATTTCAAAGAATACTAGATAGTGTAATAGGACCGGAATTGGAGCCATATGCGTTCGCCTATATTGACCATACTGTGGTCTTGAGCAAAACTTTCCAGGAACATTTGACACACCTCCAAGAAGTGTTCCACCGTTTGCAAACAGCCAACTTGGGAATCAACCCGGAAAAATGCCACTTCGCAAAACCGGAATTAAAATACTTGGGACACATCGTGGGGAAAGAAGGCATTAAAACAGACACGGAGAAAGTGAAAGCTATTTCAAAAATGACACCCCCAATGAATATAAAAGGTCTCCGCAGATTTCTAGGCGTAGCGTCCTGGTACAGAAGGTTTATTCCCGAATTTTCCAAGAAAGCAGCAACCCTAACATCTTTGCTGAAGAAGGGGACCAAATTAAACTTGGAACCGGCGCAAGATCAGGCATTTGAGGCATTGAAAACCAGTTTAACCGAAGCACCGGCCCTTGCCTGCCCTAATTTTGAAGAGCTTTTCACGCTACAAACCGACGCCTCCGACACTGGACTAGGAGTGGCGCTGACTCAGCAGACAAATAGGCAAGAACATATAATAGCATATGCCGGCAGGACCCTAAACAACGCCGAAAGGAACTACTCGGTAACTGAGAAGGAATGTCTAGCAATAACATTCGGAACACGAAAAATGCGCATGTATTTAGAGGGCTATGAATTCACAGTTATTTCATCGCTCACTACGGTGACTGAGAAATTAAAAAAATCCGTATCAACGATTTTGATATCATCTATAAAGAAGGGGCTCTTAATCGAGTAGCGGACACGTTGTCCCGCAGCCCGTTGCCCTCTGCCAAAGAAAGCTGGGATGTGTATACCACTACTACGTTGAACCGAGACTCCTAGTTCAAAAAGAAGTTCCAGGAAGTACGAGAGAACCCCGAAAAATTTCCGGATTATCTGATTCGTAATAACAACCTATTCCGGCATTTCCAGGAGCCGAATATTTTCTCAGACAGGCAATCGATGGAGCCGTGGAAACTATGTGTACCGCCGGAAGAAAGGACAAGGGTGCTAAGGGGAATGCCACGACGACAGCGTAGCAGGACATCTGGGGGTAAACAAAACAACTACCCGAGCAGCTTAAAAATACTATTAGCTAGGGATGTTAAGGAATATCTCACGATATGTGAAGAACTGCGAACGATGTGCTGGATATAAAGTATCCCAACAAGCACCCCCAGGCCTGATGCAGCCGTCCAAAGTTACCCAACCCTGAATAGTGTTTGTATCGACTTAGCTGGACCATTACCACGTTCTAAACACGGGAATAGCTATTTGTTGGTGTACCAGGACCGAATGACGAAGTGTGTAGAATGCCAAGCCATAGGTACTGCCAACACAGAAACCGTAGTCCGCATATTCCGAGGAAGGGTGTTAATGAGATTTGGATGTCCGAAAATTGTCATCACAGATAATGGTACCCAGTTCACATCCAGAAATTTCACAAAATTGCTAGAAAGTTTCGGAATACACCATCGCCTAACCTCGCCATACCACCCTCAAGCCAATCTAGTAGAGAGGGTCAATAAAGTGCTCAAGACAATGGTAGCACAATTTTGCGAAACCGATCACCGGACCTGGAACGAGAAAATACCAGACTTGATGTTCGCAATGAACACGGCGAAACATGATTCCACTAAGTTCACTCCCGCATTTCTGAACTATGGGAGAGAGTTGGAAGCACCGGGAACTCTAATTCGTCAAGTAAATAATCCAGACCGACAAGTTGAAGAAAATTTAAATCCAGAGGACCACCAGAAACACTTGTCCCAATTGCAAGAGGTCCTACAACTAGTAAAACTGCAATTAAACAGGTCCTTTGATCAACAAAGGAAACACCATGATTTCCGCCGACACCCCTGGACACCCGCAGTAGATGACTGGGTAATGAAGAGAGATCATTGGCTCTTAGCTAAAGCTCAGGGATTCGCGGCCAAACTTGCCCCAAAATTCTCAGGACCTTACCAGGTGCAGAAAATCAAGTCACCAGTGGTCGTGGTGTTGGCAGGAACCAACCGGGAGAAATCCCAAACCGTCCATGTGGAGGACCTAAAAGTCTTCGATGACTGAAATTTTTTCTGTTTACAGAGCCATGGAAGATCTTTTCCGTACCCCCAACCCCCCGAACGCCAGGAGCCGGAAGCGAGGTCGCATGGAGAAAAGCACAAAAATGCAAGGACTTATTCGGCACATCACCCCCAAGAAGCCCAATACTGGAACTGTATTATTCTCCCCTTCCGAAGACCCCTCCCGCAACTCCAGGACGTGAGATAGAGACTTCGCCAGTGCTCCCTGTAGCCCCAATGACATGTGAGAAAGTGACTCAGTTAGTGCACCCCAATCCCCGCAAGCCCTCAAAAACTATATCCAAACCTCGAGTGAGGAAGAACCTCCGCGTTCACAAGAAAATCAGCCATGGGCCTATCACCTTTTGCAGGGAAAATCCCCGGTGGAAGGAACGAAAGAATGAGGAAAAATAGTTCCCTAACCATTTTTCTCCCGAAGAAAGGGAGGTGTTTAACGAAGTGCCCTCGTTCCCTGAAAATCAATTTACTCCTCTGGTTAAAAAGAAATAACACCGAAGAGCCTGAGATTCTAACGCATCAAAGTTTTGTACATCCTTTGTAGAAAAAGTTGAAGCTAATAGTAGATGAGGAAATTCGTTTTCAGATCACCGCTGACTGCCAGAATCTCAGGCCACCTCTGACGTTTTATTTCTTTTGGCGCAAAAGCAGTATAAAAGGAGAACAGATTTCTCACGAAATGGATTGCAGAATCAACTGTCTGACCGCTGAGCCGCTCCGATTCCGATATCATTACCGATCGTACAAATTAATCCAACGCTGTTAATTTTCCGAGAATTTATTTTCATTTTTGTTATTATTATAAACTTCGTCCGCGCGCCATAGGATCCGCTCCTCTACTAAGACCATGTCCGAAGGTAAATATTCTACAATTAACTCCAGTTTCAGCTGACATCCCGTAAACCGAATAATTTTATATTTTTGTTGGGGAAAAGACCTGACATCCCTTCGATTAAATAAACATCCCGTAAACCGAATAATTTATTATTTGTGTTAGGGAAACGACCTGACATCCCTCCGATTAAATAGATATCCCGTAGACCAAATAATTCATTATTTGTTTTGGGGAATCGACCTGAAATCCCTCCGATTAAATAGACATCATGTTAACCGAATAATTTATCATTTGTGCTGGGGAAAAGACCGTACACTACTTGGCGCCTCCGGTTTTTCCTCTAATATCACCTGTCCGAAGTAAACAAGTATATCACGCGAATATAAATTCTGATTTAAATTAGATTCTAGAACTTTTGATTGTTTAATTGTTATAAAGTATTCAGACCCAGTCAAATACTTGATTTTATTAATTAAGGTGATTCTCATGAAATTGTTATTCATGTAAAAAGACTAGTTGTAAACATTTACTTCCTTTTGTATATATATTTTCGAGAATTAATCCTTTCATTCAATAAACTGTATATAAATAAAGATCTGTGTTTTACTGGTGAGGAATCGATCAATTTATATCTGTCACATTTCATTCAACGGGAAATATACGACCCTGGACCACTCATCCCGGTGGTGACCCTTTTCTACTTGTCCGTGCAACTAGAAGAACTGTCTTTTACCGAGAAAGGCGGTCACAGTAGTAAATACTTGATTCAGCGTGTGTTTTGAAACTATGGAGCACTCTGGAGTATCATGTTCAGAAGTCTTGTAAAGTTTCGTAATTTCGTTGATTGCTTGATGTCATATTTTTCACTGATTTTCTTATCGACAAAGATGTCATCAAAACTTTGTTACAGACAGCAGCCATTGCCTTTCCATCTAGATACCATGGTTCCTTCTTTTTAGTTCAGCACCATGATTCCTCAACAATTAAAATATCTTTGGTGACATAAACGATAATAATTCAATACAATCACACACATGGAGTACATTCGTACAGTACGAAATCCACTCCATACCTATATGTACAAATGTACCCCAACTTGTGAGAACAACGTTTTCATTTTTATGAAATAGATTTACGCACGCAGTGCGGAGCGCAGCGTCGCCTTGCTACAACGGAAGAGTGGACGCATGAATATAACTCTCATTCACAAATATGAAATCCACATCGTTTCGATATATAGATTCTGTACTATATGTGCTCCTTGCACAAACGCTTCTCACTTTCCCCTACTCTTTTAACTGAATCCAAGGTGCCTTGTATTATGATTGATCGAATAATTTCATGTTGGACGCTGATTTTATGATTATTGGATAACGTTGGAAAAAAAATCTGAATTAGGTATGTAACTTATAGGATAATTCTGATTCAAATTTGAATTATTTCTTGTGATTTGTTCGTATTGTTAACAGATATATCATACATAAGTATACTAATTTACGGGTCTCACATTTAACCGTTTTCACACAATAAATAATAGGATTTCATTTTTGAAAATGTGCACACAGTTAAGTTAAACAAATAGTGAATCAATTGAGTGTAAAGAAAATTGATTGGATATATGCTGTGAAAGAAAATTTCATATTTATATGGAATAATGTGAAATTGATTCCGCCAGTAAATATCTACGAATTCGAAAGCACAATCTTAAGTAAAACATCTGTCTGATGACCTACTGCAAATATTCTGTTTTAATTATGCCAGATACTTCCTTGCAAATATTAGAAGATATTAAACTTATTAGAAAAGAATTTAAGGAATTTAAACAAGACCTAACTCATCTCGAATTAAACTTAAGTAATAAAATAGAAAATATTACTACCCAATTTGAAAAACAACAGTCAACGTTAAATAAAAGCATTGAATATTTGGAGGAAAAAAAAAATAGTGTAATTGTATTTGGGCTAGAAACCAATAACTACATTTTTTCAAGTTCAAGTTACCGTGAGCGATTTGGATAATGTTAATGCAGTTGGAAAGGAGCATAAAAAGCCTATAGTGATAGAATTCACGTCATATTTGAAAAAATTGAGTATTTTGAAATCAGCGCACAAATTAAAGGGAAAAAATATTTTCATTAATCACGATCTTATACCAACGGAGCGACACGAAAATAGGATATTGAGGAAACAACTAAAACTGGCCAAAGCGGTTGATCCCCAAGCTTACAACATGAAAAATAATAAATTGCACTCCCAAGGTGAAGTTCACACGGCTGAAGAAGAGATAACGCCTATCGAAGCCGTATCGAAAAAGGCATATAGTGCTCCCTCAACACCGATCAGTAGCCGAAAGTATTCAAAAAAAGGAAATATTGATAAAAAAGGAGAGGATTCATTGAATATAGACAAGGAAGAAGTATTCGTAGTGAAATTAAGTGAATGTCATAGAAAAATATTACGTAGTAATTCAAATTGTAATAATAAAGATAATCCATTTGAAAATAAACGTAATAAATTAAGTCAAAGAAATAAATAAAAATATTTATTACTTATCGTATATACATATATATAATGTTCTCTAATTGTTTATAAAAAGTATCTTGTTACCATTTAGTTATTGATTGTATATATCTAATATTAATTATTCCAAAATTCAAAAACATTGTCCACTACTAAATATTTCTACTTCTTTTTTATCCTTTAAAATGGATAATTACCTAAGAGACTATAATGCAGATATTCCTAAAACAAAAATATGCAAATCAATAGATAGTTATAATAGCACAATTAATGCGACAAATTCAAACTTAAAAATTATTCACAATAATATTAGGAGCATATCAAAAAACATAATTATAACGGCAATATACCGACCTCCATCTACTTGCCTGAATCAGTTTAACGCTAGTTTAAAACAATATTTAAATGAGCATAAAATGAAAAAATCGTTAGCGCATGTATTAATAGGTGACATAAATATTGATACATGTTCGACTGAAGAAAAGACAGAGGAATATTTAAATAACATATATTTAGTATGGATTTATACCGCATATAAATTGCTATACCAGAGTAAAAGAGAAACAGGGAACATGTATTGATCATATTATGGTCAAAACGAAGATAAAGAAAATAGTACCCATTGTATATGAAACCGATATAACAGACCATTCCACAACCATTCTGTTAATGAAACTAGAAAACCAGCAGTACTTGAACCTTGAGAAAAACCATTTTAGAACTGTTATATATTTTGAAACCGTTAAAAGAAAACTGAGCAATGTTGATTGGCATGAATTATATGATTCCGATGATATACATTTAATAGTAGAATTTTTAACTGACTCTATATCGAAGAGTATTAATGAATCAAAAAAGCGAATAGTTGTAAAAAAACATGAAAAAAAACGCAAACAATGGATAACACCTGCTCTAGTAAAATCAATAAACCAAAAAAAATAACTATACCAGATACTCAAAAGAAAATCCTGAAGATGAGCATTTGAGAAACGAATACAATACTTACAAAAACAAGCTATATACACTCATCAAAAACCAAAAAAAACTATTCTTTAATTCAGAAATGAAAAAGAATAAAAACGTTAACAAAAATCTATGGACAACTGTAAATGAATTATGCAACTCAAAAAAAGAAAATAATAAAATAACTTGCATTGAAAATAAAAATGGCGATATGGTAACAAATAAAAAAGACTTAGCCACCGAATTAAATACTTATTTCACTAATATTGGGGAAGAACTTGCAACTAAAATAAAAAAAGTAAAGACAAATTTTAATCATATTACACCTAACAAAAACTCTTTTTTTCTAAACCCTGTTACTATGCAAGACGTGAAAAACTATATATCACAACTAAAAAACAACAAATCCACGGGGTATGACGATATGAAGAGTGAAAGTCTAAAGATTATAGTAGAACAAATAGCACAACCTTTACAACATCTTATCAATAAAACCTTTGAGTATGAAGAATTTCCAAACTTGCTGAAAATTGGTATTATCAAGCCAATATATAAAGCAGGAGATCATAAAGCCTTATCAAATTATAGACCTATCACGCTAATATCCTCTATCGCAAAAATTGTAGAGAAGCCACTGAATGAGTGATCATAACCTGACTTATCTAAGAATAGAGGATATTGCTTGGATTTCAGATTCCTACTTTCAAATAATTGCAATGCCTACTACCTGATCTGAAATTTCTCATTCACATGCTACTCTCCTACTGAGCTACTTTTTCCAAGATATAATGTATTCTGAAAATGTTTGAAATAGTATGATACACATTGAAAAACTTCAAAATTTCGATAAAAACGTATCATCATCATTATGTAAGAGTTCCTCTCACCTTTCTATTCTGATAAATTATATATTCCATTCTGATAAATAATATATTCTATTCTGATAAATAATATATCCCAACATGCCAATATCCGAATTCGTTCAAGAAATCTATTGTCACACCTATTCTGAAAAAAGGAGATCCTGAAATAGTCAATAATTACAGACCAATCTCGTTGTTGACAAACTTCAACAAAATATTTGGGAAAAAACTCAAATCCATATTGATGACATTCATTGACAGATACAATCTGATATCTAACAAGCAATACGGATTCAGGAAAGGTTTATCAACAAACGACGCGATAGCTGCTCTCACAAGCGAAATATATAAACACATAGACAATAGGTTGCCAGCAATATGTGTATTCCTAGACCTAGCGAAGGCCTTCGATACTGTTGACCACACTCAGTTATTGGAGACACTAAGTTGCGCAGGTATAAGAGGTAATTCTCAAGAGCTATTAAAAAGCTACCTGACTGGCAGAAAGCAGGCTGTAAAAATTAACAATGTCCTCAGCACAGAAGCAGAAATTAGTTTTGAGATACCACCTCTGCTATTTTCCTTATATATAAACAGCTTACTTACCCTGACGTGTGGTGGTTTTATCATTAGCCTTGCTGATGACACGGCCATACTCTTTACAGCCGAAAACTGTGAAAAACTGAAATCAACAGTGGAGGATCAAATTAACATACTTAAAGACTGGTTTCATCACAAATCACTAACAATCAATTTCGAGAAAACGCACTTCTTGCCATTCGCAAGCTACGGAAACCAGTTGCCGAATTTTGATGAATTAAAGATTAACAATCGCGGAAAAATCATGAAAATTACCAGAGTAAGCCACATCAAATATCTAGGTATCACGATAGATCCCCACCTTAGATGGGATATACATGTTAGCAACGTTTCGAAAACTCTCAGGTATATGTTATACAGGGTGTCCTCGAACTGCGTGGCCAAAATAAAACCGAAGATTCTTTGATTCGAAAAAAAGTTGATGAGCCTTTTTACTTTTGCTTCAAGTGTCTTGTTTACCCTGTAGAGGGCTTCAAAATTGCAAAAATAATTTTGTTTTTTCGGTATAACTTGAGAACGTGATTAAGAACTTTTACAATATTTAGCATGTGAGTTACTGTCAATAATGGCCATTCTTGAGAGTGGAGCACAGAGCCTTAGAGACCATAGAAATGGCTCAAACTTTAGGATGTAACGGGAAAAGTGTCCAGAACTTTTTTGTGGTCAATGTAATTCACTCGATATTCTTTAGGTAGATAGCTTATCTAATTTGAAAACTTTTCTTACTCTTAGAAAATTTTGATAAAATCAACGGATTAGCTTGAAAAAATTAATTTTCGAGTCTCTGCAATTTTGGCTTACTAATTTTACTTGATTAAAATACCTTAGTTGCCTTTGCTTTCCTAATGTCATTTTGGCATTTGAAGAATTTATTCTCAAAACTGTCAGTTTTTACTTTGCTTTCCGTAAAAATTTTATGAAATTATGGCTCAAAATTTCTCTAACGCTGAAATGGTTGATATGTTATTGATTTATGGACTTTGTCGTTGCAATGGCCGGAGAAGGGAAAGATATCCGCATCGCAGAATTCCAAATCGGCAAACCTTCGCGAAACTGGCAAATTTGAAGCAAATCGCAGAGAAACTGGACGCAGACGGACAAGAAGGACTTTAGAGCTCGAAGAAGCGATACTGGAAGCGGTTGAAACTGAACCTGGGATAAGCACACTACGTTTGGGACTTCGTATTGGAGCCTGAAAATCATTAGTTCATGATGTACTGAAAGAAGAACTTTTGTATCCCTATCATATTAAAACAGTTCAAGACTTATTGCCCATGAATCCAGGTCATCGGCTAGATTTCTGTCGGCTTATTGTCCAAAGACAAAACGCAAACCCCAATTTTTGTAGAAGAATCCTGTTCACGGACGAAGATACTTTCACGAGATGTGGTCTTTTTGACCTCCATAATGAACATTTCTATGCTGATGAAAATCCTCATGTTCTCGGTTTTATTTTAGCCACGCAGTTCGAGGACACCCTGTATAAATTCAAATATCCAAGATCAATCCTCGATACAACTCACCTTGGAACGATTTACCACGCCTTAGTACAATCTCGCCTGCAATATGCCATTATCAGTTGGTGTGGTTCACTTGACACACATAAAAAAAATGGAAGTATTGCAACAAAAATACTCAGAATAATGTATTACAAAAAAAGAGATAATCCATCAAACTCTATTTTCAGGGATTCACTAGTAGGTACTCGATATAAGACAACTATACATGTATAACATTATATTATTTATTTACAAAAATAAAAAAATCCTTCGAAATCTCGAACATAACTGCAACACCCGAAATAAATCTAAGGGCAACGTACAAGTCACTGTAACAAAAAAAAACATTGGACAACACACATATAATTACCTCAGCAGTAAAATATTCAACCATCTACCTGAAATATATAAGATGTATATACGGAAAATAAATAATGTAAACATTGTGAAAAGAATATTCAAAAGGTATTTGCTAGACCTGAATAGGGATGTTGTTCATAATATAATCACAAATAATAGCGAATAACCAAAGCGTAATACTATATTGTCTACTCAGTTTCTACCATCATACTTTATAACTTTATATGACTAGGTTAGATTAGTTAATAAGTTAGTTTTTAAGTGCCTTAGCCACTAATTGAATATGTTAACGTTATAACGAAAAGAGGGCCAAAAAAAAAAATATATATATATATATATATATATATATATATATATATATATATATATATATATATATATATATATATAAGAGATATAGAATTAAATTTTCTGAATTATGAAGATAACTTAGATAATTTAACATAGGATTATAAAGATGAATAAACGTAAAAGACTGAACCATAGGCGGGATTCGAACCCACATTTCTGGATTTCTAGTCCAGGGTGTTTACCAATTACACCACTTCGGTCCTATTAGATTTTCATATTTTTGTAAATATAAACCTCTGAAAGGATAGTAGATCATTGATGAACACAATGCGATTCGATGCCCTACCATAGATCAACTATTCACGCATATTCATCTAAAGTTCAGTCGTTTTTTGAAGTGAGGATTGTGTTCATCAATGATCTACTATCCTTTCAGAGGTTTATATTTACAAAAATATAAAAATCTAATAGGACCGAAGTGATGTAATTGGTAAACACCCTGGACTAGAAATCCAGAAATGTGGGTTCGAATCCCGCCTATGGTCTACGTCTCGCTGATGCGGAGAACTTCGATGGAGAAATGGAAACCATCCGAGCAGCCCTTAGGATGAATGGCTATTCAAGAAAACAGATTCATAACTCTCAACGCAAAAATGAGAAGGATGTCAACAATGAAGATCAACCAGTGGGAAACGCTTTTCTACCTTACATAAAAGGCACAACTGACAAAATCTACAAAATACTGAGCCGTCATGATATCAAAACAACCTTCACAACAGATAGGAAAATCAAAAATGTTCTTCGGAATCCAAAAGACAGAATTCCTCTAGAATGCCAAGGAGTGTACGAGGTGCCATGTGGTAATTGTGAAAAGACATACATCGGGCAGACCAACAGACGCATTGAAGTGCGAAAGACTGAACACGCAAACGCTGTGTCGAAAAACGAAACCACGTCTTCACTAGCTGAACATGTAAGAAGTACTGGCCATATGATCAACTTCAGCGGCACAAAGACTCTAGCCAACATTGAACACTTCTACACCAGAATAACCAGGGAGGCAATAGAGATCGAGAAACGTCCACATAGTCTTAACAAACGAGATGACGGACTAAGATTACCAGCAACATGGAAACCCGCTTTAGAAAGTCGGAAGATAAAACCAAAAACAAGAGAGAACGTGATATCCAGTGCACGTGCAACAGGTCACGGAAACTTTCCGGCTGATTCCAGCGTCGCAATGACGTCATCCAAACGTGTCACTCGGAGCCAAACACGTAGAAATCAACCAAGCGTGAAATAGTTCGAAAGTCCAAAGGTCAAACATAACGAGGGATATAAATACCTGTCCCTCCAAGTAAGCGTCAGTTCGCCTAGATTTTTCAGACTCTACGGTCGAATCACCTGAAGATGGCAAATGCGACTTTGCCGAAACGTCGTGAAATTGGTCCTTTTGAGGACCGAAACCACACAACGCGGATCAATACGCGAGAATCCAGTTCTACACATTACGTCCGCGAGAACCTAAGAAGAAACATAATTAACCTCTACGGGGAGGAGGTTTTCCATCAAACAAGAAGTTTCGAGAAGTTGAGAACAAAGCGATCGAAACTTTTGTGCGACCTTACCTTTCTACGCCGCTGCCGGGACCAGAAGATTATTCCAACCTGTATGAAACTTTCGTATCACACAAAGACAACTAGTACGAAGAACATCTTGAGAAGAACGAGTTTTGCACTGCTTCGAGATGCCATTCACCAAACAAGAAGAATTCTGGATGATACTGACAGCAAGCTACTACGTGTTCACCTCTATCTTAGCAATGAAATCAATCCTCTACTTTGGGAAAGAATTGACCAGCTTGCCGAGTTCAGAGCAGAGAAAAACACTGAAATAACTATAGAGAAACAGAAGAAGAAGTTCAATCATCTGAAAGACACCCAGAAACCTGAGGGAGACAGCACAAACATAGATCCTGTCAAAGTTGTCCATAACTTATCCAACCATTCTTTGAATAAGGCCTCCATGGATGTCCTTGCTAAAGGTTTCAACTTCGCTATTGCACCGGCACGCATTCCATTGGAAGACATCATTTGCAACGTGGAATCTGCTATAACTTCGCTGCAGGATAAAAGTGAAGCAGAGATTATTCGCCAAGATGTGTCGCGTATTCTACGAACCTCGAAGCCACCTAAAAGGAACATTTCACACGACGAGTTCCTAGCACTGAAAGCTCTTCGAGAGAACGAAAGCATCATCATCCTACCAGCAGATAAAGGAAATGCAACCGTTGTCATGAACACAAATGACTACAGAACCAAGATGGCTGCGCTATTGGACGATCCGACTTACAAGAAGATTAGGTCTGATCCCACTACATATCTAGAGAAAACAACGAAAGCGAAAATCAAGGCATCTCCTATCGACCCTAAGTTACAGTTACATCTCATTCCAAGAGAAAAATCATCCGGATGTCCGAAACTGTATGGTCTCCCAAAAATACACAAGGCAGCAGTACCTCTGAGACCAATAGTAAGCTCTATCGGCTCACCATCACATGCATTAGCAAGATTCCTAGCCAAGAAGTTACAACCGCACGTTGAGACAGCATCATCGTACGTGAGGAACGCGGAACACTTTATCGAACTTCTAGATATGCAAATAGTAGGACCTGACGACATATTAGTAAGCTTCGACGTAGCATCCTTGTTCACATAAGTACCCATAAACGAAGCCCTAGAGATCATCCAACATAAATACAAACCGGAAGGATACATTATTGACTTGGCCAAACACTGTGTAGCCAATACTTACTTTATGTACGAGGGACAGCGATATAGGCAAATCGAAGGAGCACCGATGGGATCACCAATCTCACCAGTGATCGCAAATCTTTTCATGGAGGATTTTGAAATTAAAGCTCTTAACACAGCGTAACTAAAACCCAAACTTTGGCTCAGATATGTAGATGATATTTTCGTTATTTGGCCACATGGTGAAGGACAACTAAGAGGGTTTCTCGATCACCTGAATGGAATTCATGATCGGATAAAATTCACAATAGAAGCCGAAGAGAACAACCAATTACCATTTCTAGATGTTTTGGTAACAAAGAAAACTGACGGCAGTTTGGGACATACAGTATTCAGAAAAAAGACCCACACGAACCGATATTTGAATAGTAACTCGCATCACCATCCATCCCAGCTACAATCAGTCGTAAATACCCTCATGACAAGGTCAAAACGTCTCGCTGATGCGGAGAACTTCGATGGAGAAATGGAAACCATCCGAGCAGCCCTTAGGATGAATGGCTATTCAAGAAAACAGATTCATAACTCTCAACGCAAAAATGAGAAGGATGTCAACAATGAAGATCAACCAGTGGGAAACGCTTTTCTACCTTACATAAAAGGCACAACTGACAAAATCTGCAAAATACTGAGCCGTCATGATATCAAAACAACCTTCACAACAGATAGGAAAATCAAAAATGTTCTTCGGAATCCAAAAGACAGAATTCCTCTAGAATGCCAAGGAGTGTATGAGGTGCCATGTGGTAATTGTGAAAAGACATACATCGGGCAGACCAACAGACGCAATGATGTGCGAAAGACTGAACATGCAAACGCTGTGTCGAAAAACAAAACCACGTCTTCACTAGCTGAACATGTAAGAAGTACTGGCCATATGATCAACTTTAGCGGCACAAAGACTCTAGCCAACATTGAACACTTCTACACCAGAATACAAGGGAGGCAATAGAGATCGAGAAACGTCCACATAGTCTTAACAAACGAGATGACGGACTAAGATTACCAGCAACATGGAAACCCGCTTTAGAAAATCGGAAGATAAAACCAAAAACAAGAGAGAACGTGATATCCAGTGCACGTGCAACAGGTCACGGAAACTTTAGTAAGCTCTATCGGCTCACCATCACATGCATTAGCAAGATTCCTAGCCAAGAAGTTACAACCGCACGTTGAGACAGCATCATCGTACGTGAGGAACGCGGAACACTTTATCGAACTTCTAGATATGCAAATAGTAGGACCTGACGACATATTAGTAAGCTTCGACGTAGCATCCTTGTTCACACAAGTACCCATAAACGAAGCCCTAGAGATCATCCAACATAAATACAAACCGGAAGGATACATTATTGACTTGGCCAAACACTGTGTAGCCAATACTTACTTTATGTACGAGGGACAGCGATATAGGCAAATCGAAGGAGCACCGATGGGATCACCAATCTCACCAGTGATCGCAAATCTTTTCATGGAGGATTTTGAAATTAAAGCTCTTAACACAGCGTAACTAAAACCCAAACTTTGGCTCAGATATGTAGATGATATTTTCGTTATTTGGCCACATGGTGAAGGACAACTAAGAGGGTTTCTCGATCACCTGAATGGAATTCATGATCGGATAAAATTCACAATAGAAGCCGAAGAGAACAACCAATTACCATTTCTAGATGTTTTGGTAACAAAGAAAACTGACGGCAGTTTGGGACATACAGTATTCAGAAAAAAGACCCATACGAACCGATATTTGAATAGTAACTCGCATCACCATCCATCCCAGCTACAATCAGTCGTAAATACCCTCATGACAAGGTCAAAACGTCTCGCTTATGCGAAGAACTTCGATGGAGAAATGGAAACCATCCGAGCAGCCCTTAGGATGAATGGCTATTCAAGAAAACAGATTCATAACTCTCAACGCAAAAATGAGAAGGATGTCAACAATGAAGATCAACCAGTGGGAAACGCTTTTCTACCTTACATAAAAGGCACAACTGACAAAATCTGCAAAATACTGAGCCGTCATGATATCAAAACAACCTTCACAACAGATAGGAAAATCAAAAATGTTCTTCGGAATCCAAAAGACAGAATTCCTCTAGAATGCCAAGGAGTGTACGAGGTGCCATGTGGTAATTGTGAAAAGACATACATCGGGCAGACCAACAGACGCATTGATGTGCGAAAGACTGAACATGCAAACGCTGTGTCGAAAAACGAAACCACGTCTTCACTAGCTGAACATGTAAGAAGTACTGGCCATATGATCAACTTTAGCGGCACAAAGACTCTAGCCAACATTGAACACTTCTACACCAGAATACAAGGGAGGCAATAGAGATCGAGAAACGTCCACATAGTCTTAACAAACGAGATGACGGACTAAGATTACCAGCAACATGGAAACCCGCTTTAGAAAGTCGGAAGATAAAACCAAAAACAAGAGAGAACGTGATATCCAGTGCACGTGCAACAGGTCACGGGAACTTTCCGGCTGATTCCAGCGTCGCAATGACGTCATCCAAACGTGTCACTCGGAGCCAAACACGTAGAAATCAACCAAGCGTGAAATAGTTCGAAAGTCCAAAGGTCAAACATAACGAGGGATATAAATACCTGTCCCTCCAAGTAAGCGTCAGTTCGCCTAGATTTTCCAGACTCTACGGTCGAATCACCTGAAGATGGCAAATGCGACTTTGCCGAAACGTCGTGAAATTGGTCCTTTTGAGGACCGAAACCACACAACGCGGATCAATACCCGAGAATCCAGTTCTACACATTACGTCAGCGAGAACCTAAGAAGAAACATATATATATATATATATATATATATATATATATATATATATATATATATATATACATACATATATGTGCAGATCATGTCTTACCCGGAATAGTACTCACGCACAACTTCGGTTTTAGTGGGATTCCCCATGTTTATCTGTAAGAAACGTCTTATCTTCATTATAAAGATTGCCTTATATATTGTATATCGATATTTACAGAATAAACATTATTATTATTATTATTATTATTATTATTATTATTATTATTATTATTATTATTATTATTATTATATTATTATTGATTGTGGTGTTTTATGAAATTTTCAGGAGCATCGATTCGTGCTTCTTATTTAGATGGTTTGTTATATAATACGTTTTTATACAAAGACTAGTTCTTGATTTGTAGGGATAGAAACTGCGAATTTCCTAGTGGACCAACTATTGAAAATGATAAGAGTTACAATTGCAATTTTCGTAGTTAAAATGAGCATATAAAAAGGTAACCATTCTCATAGAATAAGAAATGATAATAACACTAATCGCATGTATCTCCCCCAAGATCTCGTTCTCAAGGAAAGTTCATAGAGTCTAGTAATGTTATCTCGTGAACTTAGCTAATTATTTTACATTTGTAATGCTCTGCATGCTACGCCGTATACACGGTATATTTATATACGCACTTTATTTCTTAATTATACGAGTATCTAAGTATAATATAAGTATGATATAAGAGTTTAATCCCCTATGATGAATATCTTCTACGTTTATTTCGTTGTTTCCTGTTTGACTATTCCCCAATTAAAAATCTCAACATCTAACTGAATTCAATCATCAGATTCGAAATCCCATTCTCTTCAACTGATACCAAATTATTAAATTGTATGAAAACGTTTTTTCTAACTAATTGAACGCATCACCTCCAGGATGATCATTAGACTGAAGAAATTATTCGATAATGATTGATAAGCTTATTTCAACAAAACATGGGAAACGATGATAAAATTTAAGAAATGCAGGGATAAATCCTACGCAATACTATCTGTGAATTGAATTCACTAATGAATGTTATGAAGTTTTTAGGGCAATATATCTAAACCCTGTGATAAGTCTAACCAAATTACCTATCGCATTCAAGAAATGCAGGAATTAGGTTTTGTCTGGTGATTACATCAGAAGTATAGCTCATTGTCATCCATTGCTCAAAGGGGAAAAATCGTAATTTCAACAATGCTGGATCGTTATCATTAATATCGATAACTTCGAAGTTATAAACAAATCGGAGTGAACTTTCTAAGCTGTTAATGTTCTGTATACCTATATTTCACAGATTTTTAAATTATGACTTTCTGTTTACATTAAGGGAAATTCATATTCGCAGAGTTTGCCATGAAAATGGAAGAATGTTAGGATTTTCTCCAATAACCCAACAAAGGGCAATTCTAAAAATCATGACATCTCTCATTTTCATGGCAAATTACGCGAAAGGATTACTACAATAGTCATCATAACTTGGAGATTTTTCAAAAGTATACGGTAATAAGATATAGAAGACTTCACGCTGTGGACACACTATGATTTAATTTTGATATCTAAGTAGGTTATAAGTTCGTTTGGAAAAAGATTGACCAAAAAATGAGAGGGGGTATTACCTATCGCACATCCGCTTGTTTGTTGTACAGTAATTTATGTTAGAAGTGAAATAATTTTGTTTCATACATAAATACGTTTGACCGCCTTCGGTAGTGTAGTGGTTAGCACGGTTGACACTCACTTCAGCGCCGGGTTTCTTACCTTGGTGTCGCCTGAGATATTTTCACATATCTCAGACAAAAGGCAGTGTATTCATTGAGCAAGATGATATCTAACCATCCCTCCCTTCGGTTGGGAAGTGAAAATGTAGAACCCGTGTGCTATACAATGTCATCGCGCGTTATACATCTTCACCTGCACTTGGAAATAGTCAGGATTCGGTGAAATTTCCGGGTTCGGGTGAGATTGACTCTTGACGTCGCCGACGGTGTTCAGGCACAGTAGCAGAAATAGGTTCACAATCCTCAATTTTGTAAATATCGCTGAAATTAACAATTCTCAAGATATTTGGCACTCAGGGTTCGGATGCAACAATGTAGTCGAAATAATTTTTTTTATATTCGGAGGCATTATTTTTCTTCATTCGAGATTAATACTCAAGCCTTGGAAATAAATGTTCGAAATGATCATCATTGACTTCAATATACTCTGATGTGCGTTTAATGAAAGATTGCCTAATATCGAATAGGATTTGTTCATTACTAAACATTTCGACAGCATTTATAATTCTTCGACAATATTCTGCGCGACTTTTGATTCTATTATAATGAACAATTGATTCTATATAGTCTCAGATAGAAAAATCCGAAGAACTCAAAACAGTACTATGCGTTGGCTGAAGCAATTGACTTCCACGACCCATCCAACTATTTCGAAAAATAAATGATTATTGAGAGAGTTTCACATTCGTAAAAATGAAAGTGCTGGTGCATAGTCTTGAATTGAATTCATTTGTTGCATCAAATCTACGGGTAAATCATCCATGACAGCAACTAATTCATTTCCTGAGTGATTCAAATATGATTGGTCATTCAAAATATCCGGTAACTCATTACGGTCCTAAGAAATTATCTCCGACAAACCCACAACAAATGCAAGTTCATGTTGGAAATGTCACCGTTTAAGATCCACGACTGATTTTTGTTGCAAGGGGGAGCTAACCCGTGTAGCAGTACCATCATTAATAACTACTGATTCTGCATCCTCCAACGCGTCAGCCAAGCGGGTGCCTTCTGCATTTTGTTTCATTGAGCCCAATAAGGGGTGATATGCATTAAAATCTTCTAGGTAAATGGTATTGTTATTCAGAAATTGAGACAAAATTTTCTGCCATTCTAATGTTGTTGTTGAAAGGTTTGGAGGTTTGTAAATAGAAATTAAATTTAGATTAAGTTCATTAATGCACAAATCTCTACATCCCTTTGAAATTTTTTTTTTATTTTGATTGTGCTATACTGTATATTTTTATTTATTGATATAGCGACTCCAACTTTACCATCGAGGCGGTCTGTACGAACTATACTATACCCATTAAATTTAAGAGGGTTTGTGGGTTTCAACCAAGTTTCACTTGATACTATAATTTCGGTTGAATTTTGTTCAATATAATTTATAAGATTGACTTTGTTAGCATTCATGGATCGTATGTTCCATTGTAAGATATTCAAATGGTTGAATTGCATACGACTTGCACAACGGGGTGAAGATAAATTTCGATAGGGAATATAACTCTGTTTATTTTAATATGAGTTGGTATCTTAGATCCTAGAAATGATAAGTTAACCATTTGTCGTTGAACAAATTTCGGGTTATCTTCTTCATCGTAGACTTTTTTGTACATTCGTTTCACACTAGTTACTTCACTTTCTGATTCTATTGCATTGAGTAGATACTATTCATTAAAATGCGTATCAACCATTCTTGCAATACCTTTTTCTTCGGTAAAAAACTTTGAAATGTATGCTATTAGATCATTACTTTCAAGTACTATATTATTTATTAGTGAATTAGCTGCTACGTAGTTATTTAAAATTACTTTTACCCTGTTTACACAAACAAAAGGTTTATCTAACATTGACTCTCTAATATTTTTATTTTCGCAATTCAATAAATAATGCCAGTAGATGAACTGGGCGAGTCCTGCGACAGGATATCCGGTCTAGCTGTCGATGTGCATCCGGTGTGAGCTTGTCCTTATCAGTTTTGAAAGGATGTAGGTGATAAGGATTTTATTTGTAAAGAGTATACAGGGTGTGTATAAAAAGTGTGTCACATGTACAGAGTCACGTGACTAACACATGACAGCATGGCGGCCCTAAGGTACAACTGTCATGGCGACCATAAGGTCCAGCTGTCATGGCGACCATAAGGTACAGCTGTCATGGCGACCATAAGGTCCAGCTGTCATGGCGACCATAAGGTCCAGCTGTCATGGCGACCGTAAGGTCCAGCTGTCATGGCTACCTGAAGGTACAGCTGTCATGGCGACCATAAGGTCCAGCTGTCATGGCGACCATAAGGTCCAGGTGTCATGGCGACCATAAGGTACAGCTGTCATGGCGACCATAAGGTCCAGCTGTCATGGCGACCATAAGATCCAGCTGTCATGGCGACCATAAGGTACAGCTGTCATGGCGATCATAAGGTACAGCTGTCATGGCGACCATAAGGTCCAGCTGTCATGGCGACCATAAGGTACAGCTGTCATGGCGACCATAAGGTACAGCTGTCATGGCGACCATAAGGTCCAGCTGTCATGGTGACCATAAGTTACAGCTGTCATGGCGGACCTAAGGTACAGAATGCTTCGTGGGGATGGCGCCACCAAGTGACAGCTGTCATGGCGGCCCTAAGGTACAGGCTGCTTCGTGTAGGTGTCACCACCACGTGACAGCTGTCATGGCGAACCTAAGGTACAGAATGCTTCGTGCAGACGTCGCAACCACATGACAGCTGTCATGACGGACACAAGGTACAGACTGCTTCGTGGAGGGGGCTCCGCCATCTCTAGGAAACAATCTCTACCTTTGGTCCAAAGGTACAGGCTGCTTCATGAAGATGTCATCACCAAGTGACAGCTGTCATCGAAGGTACAGACTGCTTCGTAGAGGTGTCACCACCACGTGACAGCTGTCATGGCGGACCAAAGGTACAGGTTGCTTCGTGTAGGTGTCACCACCACATGACAGCTGTCATGGTGAGCTAATGGTACCGGCTGCTTCGTGTAGGTGTCACGTGACAGATGTCATGGCGGACCGAAGGTACAGGCTGCTTTGTGTAGGTGTCACCACCACGTGACAGTGGTCATCGAAGGTACAGGCTGCTTCGTGTAGGTGGCGCCACCAGTTCGGCTCGTCCGACTCGTGCGAATCCAAGATGACAGGCTGCTATCACAGGGCAGACGTGTGACGTCACAGCATAAAGGTACAGACTGCTTCGTGGAGGTGTCGCCATCAGTTCGACTCGTCCGACTCATGCGACTCGTACGGTTTTGAAATCACATGATCTGTCACGCGGTGAGATATGGTGTCTGTCACTTCGACGGAGTGTCTGTCACAAAATGTCATGGTGGCTATCACGTACCATAGAGCTGAGGGTTATAGAGCTAACCTAACTCAAAACCATAGAGCATCATGGTGGTGGAAAGAGTTGTCATGGTGTCTGTCACGTGAGATCTTCATCGAGGTGTCATGTCGTGGTGGATCCATGAAGCATCTGTCACGCGAACTGTCATGACGGATCTATGAATGTCAACCATAGCTTTATAGGTATCAAATGATAAGTCTTGATATGCAGAATGTTAATTTTATTGAATTGAAGATCCTACGATCATAGCTTACCAACGATGATGACGTCACAGGAGGCATTCATTGTTTCAATTCGGCGACCATAGTTTACGAACGATGATGACGTCATCATCGTTCACGAACTATGATGGGCTAATGAGGAATAAAATGTGAATAATCATAATGATTGTATTACATTCATGCACATGTTTTTTCGCATGATTCAACACATGCTTTAACATTCAGACAAGTGTTTCAGTATTCAGACACGTGTTTCAACATTCAGACACGTGTTTCAGCATTCAGACACGTGTTTCAGACACGTGTTTCAACATTCAGACACGTGTTTCAACATTCAGACACGTGTTTCAGCATTCAGACACGTGTTTCAGACACGTGTTTCAACATTCAGACACGTGTCTCAACATTCAGACACGTGTTTCAGACACGTGTTTCAACATTCAGACACGTGTTTCAACATTCAGACACGTGTTTCAACATTCAGACACGTGTTTCAGCATTCAGACACGTGTTTCAGACATGTGTTTCAACATTCAGACACGTGTTTCAGCATTCAGACACGTGTTTCAGACACGTGTTCCAGACACGTGTTTCAGACACGTGTTTCAACATTCAGACACGTGTTTCAACATTCAGACACGTGTTTCAGCATTCAGACACGTGTTTCAGACACGTGTTTCTACATTCAGACACGTGTTTCAACATTCAGACACGTGTTTCAGCATTCAAACCTATTTAACATGTATTTGATACCTGATTTTGACAGAAGCGTAGAAGCACCTAACCGCGTGATCAGACATACACAATATAACATCATCATCTAGTATATGAACAAATGCTTATTAACATATGTTCCAGTATGATTTCGATTCGCCTTCAGGCATGATGAAGATTGTTAAGCAAAAAGACTCGTTGAGTATTATGAACTTAGGGTCAAGCAATGAGAATGTTGAACAACCACAACGTCACAGCTCTTTGCTGCCTAATACTCTACGAACAATAATCTGTGGTCCAAGTAATTGTGAGAAAACAAATGTGATGTTATCTCTATTGCTAGATGCAAACGGTCTGAAATTTGAAAACGTGTACATATATTCAAAGTCTTTACACCAACCAAAATACCAGTTACTAAAGGAGACATTGAAGAAAATTGAGGGGCTTGGATATTTTCCTTGTACCGAAAGTGATGAGGTCATAGACCCCACAGAAGCGAGGCCTAAATCAATCATAATATTCGATGACGTGATGTTTGAGAAACAGGAGAAAATTCGTGCTTATTTTTCAAGAGGGAGACACAACTCAATTGATAGTTTCTATCTTTGTCAGTCTTTTGCTAAATGTCCAAAACATGGATTGCGCGACAATGCCAATTGCTTGATTATTTTCAAACAGGATGAGCTCAATTTGAAACATATATTCACCGATCATGTAAGTACCGACATGTCACTCGAAAAATTGAAAGAGATATGTAGCGTATGTTGGAAAGATAAATATGGATTCCTTATGGTAAACAAAGACTGTGATATGAACAAAGGATGTTATCGCAAAGGTTTTGATAGTTATATATACATCTAACATGTATATATACTTTCAATTAGAATAGACAACCCGCTCAGCATGGACGTGGGTGTGAGTAACATGCTTAAGGAAAAACAACAATTGAAGAAAAAATTTGGGAGTTAGCAAACGTTGTGAGGAAAAAATATATGGCTGTGAAATTGGGTAAAGCTGAAAATGATGAGATTCTAGATAATATGTTCAGGAATGTATCTGAACCTCTGGAGGAGATTGCGAGAAATGCTGAAATAATCAAACAATATTCGTTGGTTAAACCTAAAAGTATTGTTTCTACAGCAACACAAATGGAGAACATACCAATACCAAATATTGTAACTGAAGGGGAAGAGTTCGTATATAACCCCCAAAATACTGAGGAGGATGTGTTTACCGTCGAACCTACTATCGATCAGATTCGTGAAGATTCCAGAAAACATAAGGAAGATAATGCAGAAGCTACAGAGGAGTTTTTGCAACAATACCCCACATTAGCACGTTATTATTCGGAAGGATTCCTATTGGATGATGATGTCAAGAAATACGATGATAGGATGAGATTGCAATATAATTCAACTTTAGACAAATGGTTCATGGGTAATCAACCTATAGAAATTGATAGTGAGAGTAATATAATTATCAAGGGTACTCCGTTCAAGGGTACCACAGGACTGTATAATTTGATATTTTACAGAGATGTTCTACCTGATACTTACACTGTGGAAGATGGGAAAAATTACAGTCAAATGATGGAAATAACTAGTGCCCATAGACGTAATAACGATCCAGCTGATCGAATAAGAAACATTGTAAAATACAAAAATGTACTGAAACCTTTGATTAATTCCATGAAAAGACCCAGAGCCAAAACATACACTGGAAGTGCATATATCAAAAATGATATTCTTGAATATAACGAGAAACCTATCGAATATGTTTATTGGGATGACGTTAACGAAATTGTGGATAGACTGAGACTTCTTGTTGCATCCTCGCATGCAGGTAACCATAATCATCACAACGAGATAATCTCTATAATAGAAGAATTGATAGAGGCAGGGGTAATTGAACAAAAACCAGGTGTAAGACAAATTCATCACAGTTATAAAGATGGTTTCAATGGATAAGTTTGGCAGAGCCTCCTCTTCCATGTGGATATATGATACAAATGTATTTAATAATAATTTCAAACAAGTTCACGGACAAGGATTATTCCTAACGAGCGATGGAAGTTATGATATGGAAAATCGTAGATTGTGCAACGTAAAATCACCGAATGATGATGAAGATGTTGCAAATAAAGTATATGTTGATAAATTAACACACAAACTGAATCTGAAAACGGAAACCAGTCTTAAAGATACCTTCAATGTCAGGGTTGATAATTTGATCAAAGATATCAACAAGGATCTGGATGAACATAAATTAACGAATGAGAAGGTTATTCTCAACATTGATAAACATCTCATGGACATTCAGAATAAATATAATGGAATGGGGATCTATATAAAATCAGAGTATAAAACAATCAGTGATAGTGTGAGGGAAAACAGAAATGAATTGAAAGAGATCAATAACACATTTAACAGTGTGAACATGCGTCTAAATGATATTACTAGTAAAGTGGAGGCGTTAGAACGACGGATGACATCTGTGGAACCTTCTAAGAAGAGACCCTCATCATCCACAACAACAAAGCAGGGCTCTGTGAAACGTATATCTCCAAATCCTGTGAATATACCCAAAAAATTAATTCAACTCTAGATTTTCACATTGATAAGATGAGTAGAGAACAAGTTGTGCATGAGCTTCATAAGCCTAGTAGGAAGAATTTCAAACGACGCAGAATGATCATAAAAGGTTTGGATGATTTGTGGCAAATGGATCTGGCTGAAATGGGTAATTACACTCGTGAAAATAGAGGATTCAAATACATTTTGGTTATGATCGATTGTTTCTCGAAATTTCTATGGAAACGCCCGCTGAAAACGAAATCAGCCGAAGAGGTTCGGAAAGCGGTCAGTTCTATATTGCTAGAAGGACATCGTAAGCCTAGGAATCTGCAAAGCGATCAGGGAAAAGAATTCTTCAATAAACACTTTAACGATCTAATGAAGAAACATAATATCAATCATTATAATACGTATAGTGTGAAAAAAGCAGCCATTGCTGAACGTGACATTCGAACATTAAAGGAATCGCTCTACAAACATTTCAGTCTCAGCGGAAAATACAAATGGCTTGATATACTTGAAGAAACCACAGAAAAATATAATAAACGTAAACATAGTACTATAAATATGGCTCCAATAAAAGTGACGAAACAGATTGAGAGCGAGATATTGAAGCGATCCTACTCACACATCAAGTTAGCTCTGCCTCACAAATACAACGTTGGAGATGTGGTACGAATAAGTAAGGCTAAACATATTTTTGAGAAGGGATTTACGCCCAATTGGGGTACGGAATTATTTAAAATCATCAAAGTAAAAATTACCAACCCGGTCACATATCTACTAGAAGATATGACCAACGCACCAATCAGCGGCTGTTTTGTATGAGGAAGAATTACAGAAAACAAAACAACCCGATGTGTATTTAGTCGAAAAAATATTACGAAAGAGGAGGGGTCAACAGTATGTGAAATGGTTGGGTCTAGATAATAATCACAACAGTTGGATCAGTAATTCTGATCTCGTTCAATGAACCCATCATCAACCATTTGGAGATTATTAGGAACAAACAAATAGCTGGAATATTATTGACTCGAGGGTATGGTTATTATAATAGAACAAAATTCCGTGAATATGAGGGTGAATCAAGAGTGGAGATTATAATATTTGAAACATATGATGTTAAGATTATACTTAAGTCTTTTGTATTGAGAAAATTTTGAAATTAATAAAAAATATTATTTTGAGATCTTTGGTCTTTCTCCCTCCCCTCGTTAAATAACGGTGCAATCTTGAATTCTCATCAGTCTGTATGGAAGCGTACGTAGGAGAAGGTGTTCTCAATACGCTTATAAACAAGCTCCCGTTTGAACTTCATATTCCTGGTTATCAATTCTGTGGTCCCGGTACAAAATTAGAAGAACGGTTGAGAAGAGGAGATTCAGGTATCAATCCACTCGATAAAGCTTGCCGCCAACACGATATTTCATATCTGCGAAACGTCAGTTTGGAAGGACGTCACGAGGCGGATAAAATATTAGAGAACGCTGCTTGGCAACGTGTCAAATCTAAAGACACAAAATTTGGAGAAAGGATTGCCGCTTTCGGTGTAAATAAAATTATGAAGGCAAAGAGGAAATTGGGGATGGGTATGAGAAAGAAAGTTGGGTTCGGAAGTGCAATTGTCGATGGGGTGAGAAAAGTTATGAAGAATAAGTTTGACTCATCCAATCTGAAGAAAACATCCCAAACAGCGTTGAAAGTTGCACGAAAACAATTCAAAAAAGCAGGTGGTCGGAAAAATTATCGGTTACCAAGAGTAATTCCTATTCCAAAGACTGAAGGATTTCTACCATTTTTAATACCTCTGTTTGCCGGCTTATCAGCTGCTGGAGTATTGGCGGGAGGTGGTGCAGGCATCGCTAAGGCCGTCAACGACAGCAAAGCAGCTCGGAAAACCTTGGAGGAAACGGAAAGACATAATAAAACAATGGAAGCTATAGCTTTGGGGAAACAAGGATCTGGTCTATATTTGAAAAAGTATCGCAAAGGTCTTGGTCTATAATTAAATAAACATCCAAAAAACTGTCAGTAAACCTACCCAGAAGACCTCTGACCGATCTCGATCTACGAAAACTAGCAAAAGCTCTGAAAATCCCCCATTTTAGAGGAGTATTTATGCGTGATGAAATGCCATCCAACAGACCATGGAAAAACGAGCGTGGAATAGTTAATTTAGATAGCTCGGACAATGGAGGCACTCACTGGGTTGGGTTTAATAAAGTCGGTGATACAGTTTTATATCATGATAGTTTTGGCAATTTACGCCCCCCTCGCGAACTAGTGGATTATTTCAAAAAGTGTATGATATTATTCAATCACGATAATTTTCAACAATATAACACTTATAATTGTGGTCAGTTATGTTTAGATTTCCTTTCTAACTCTTCAGTTGTGCTCGACTAACCCTGCATTTATTAGTATATAAACAGATTGCTGGTAAAGTTTTCATCAATCATGTCTCAGACGTTCACTATCACGGGTAAGAGCTCCCGCTTATCTGTAGATTTCCACCCACCTATAGAACTAGATCCTCATTCATATTATTCTATCGCACTTGTTGGCTTGCATACGTACAATAGCATTCCGAACATTGAAGAAGGTTTTAATAAATTTTATTATAAAAATGTGAAGGGTGAGGAAGAAGTAGTAACTATACCTACGGGGTCCTACGAGTTGACAGACATCGAGGATTTCATACAAAGTGCAGTTTGTGGGATAGGAGTGAAGCAAGAAGAACGTGACCGGAAATTATCAATAAAATCTAACAACAACACTCTACACACAGAGCTGAAGAGTGATTTTGAAGTGAATTTTATTCCTAAAGATAGTATAAGCGAACTGTTGGGATTCAGCAAAAAGAAATTGGCATCTCGCGAACTACACGTATCTGATCGATCTATAAACATAATCAAAGTTCAAACAATACGAGTAGAGTGTAACTTAACCGCAGGAGCATATTATAACAATGAGATAGCTCATACGATATATGAGTTCTCACCTCTTGTACCACCTGGATTTTCCATTGATATAGAGCCGAAGAATCTTATTTATCTACCGGTCATCAGCAAGACGTCCTTCGATAACATCACACTGAATATTTTAGATCAGAATTGGAAACGGGTAAATTTTCGTGGAGAAGAAATTATTATACGGTTGGAGTTGAAAAAGACCGCTAGGGATTATGGCTTCCAACAATAAATAATAATCCAATACTCACCACCACTCATTATATGAAAAGAATTCATCTGAGAAGGTTGTTGTTGCAGTAGCCATCACTTGAGAACATGGGTTTGGATTTCAGCAATAAAAGACATACCCATAGTGGTCATCAGTCATTATCTACAACGAGTTCAGGGGAGAAGGTTGCTTCTGCATCACTATCATTGGAAAATATCAATTTTTTGAAGTCCCTTGGTTACAATGTCGGGAAAACTTCAAATATTCAACGAGCCAAACTTCAATGAATACATCATCCGAGAAGAAACTCATACCTACTATCCCCACACAACATCTTTTGGCAACAGCGATGAAATTGAGATATTAATCAATCAACAAGATGTGTTGGTAGATTTGGCCTCGTCTGCTTTATTCATCGAGGCAGAATTCCAGCCAGAAGCAAGTGGTGATGGTGAATGTAAACTAACGAATAATTTCGGAGCGTTTCTCTTCGAATATATCAGTTATGAATTGAATGGAAAAGAGATAGACAAAGTACGTGATCCTGGTATTGTCAGCACCATCAGAGCTCATCTAACATATGCCAAACATGAATCTATACCTCTAGCTATTTCTGGATGGTCATTTAAGGATGTATTGAGTTCAGTCTACAATAATAAAATCAATTTATGGATACCGTTGAATTTTCTACTAGGCCTATTCATTGACTATAACAAAGTTTTGAGTGGAAAACATAAGCTGCGCTTGATAAGGTCTCGAACCGATAACGATTGCTATACTAATAGCACAGGCACGAAAACGGCTAAAATAAATGTGAAGACGATAGCATCAAAAGTGCGACATGTGTTTCCAAGTGATCAAGTTAAATTCCAAATGTTGGGGAATTTGAGTGCTGAGAAGCCTATTGTGATTCCATTCCGTAGTTGAGATCTGCATGAAAATCCGTTGATGAAAGAGAGCACTCGTGACATTTGGGCTGTTAAAACATCAATGAATTTGGAACGTTCTAGATATGTGATTCTAGCTTTCCAAACTGACCGAAAAAATAATCCTGTTAATCACAGTGCATATTTCGATAATATAAACTTGCTAAATGTAAAATTATACTTGAATTCAGAGTGTTATCCATATGAAGCAATGAAATTGAATTTCACCGACCAGCAATACGTGGAAGCATACCAGATGTACTTTGATTTCCAGAAATCATTTTCAAATTAAATAATAAGTGAGCCCATGTTAGATTATATAGCATTCAAGAATAGAGCAATTTTTGTGATTGACTGTTCAAAACAAAACGATGCTATAAAGTCATCAACAGTTGACGTCAAACTAGAGATGGAAAGTTTCCTGAATTTCCCCAAAAACACCAGGGCTTATTGCATCATCATTAACGATCGTATAATGGAGTATTCTCCGATTACAGGATCAGTTCGGAATTTGGTGTGAAGAACCAGGTGATGAATCATTATGTTATAATTTTAGTTCTAAATGATGTACTATCAAAATGTATCTTTCCCAATGAATGTTATTATTATTATTATATTTGATATTTTATTCCTCAAACGGTAGGTGGTGATGTAAACATCCGACGATCATAGTTTGTAAACTATGGTAGTCGGTTGCTGGAAATGAAACAAATTGAAACAACTAGTGACGTTATCAGTCAGTTATCAACGTTTGCAATGACATCGAAACGGAGAGTTACCCCCCACCCTCACTATTCACGTTCACGTTCTCACGTATGTAAGAGAGAATCATTTCAGAAAATGTTCAGTTATAAAAATGAACTTAGCAGCGTGCGTTCGTGATTCAAATGTGGCTACATGGTCCACCAACAATATTATTGAGTTAACAGTTAATGAAGTGTGTCTAACATTTGGGATCGATATAAGAAACGATAAAAGAAACTATTCATTTTGGAATATTCAACTAAACCAACGCGTTCTGATGAATGAAGATCTATTGGATTGGTTAGGTTATCGCGGCAAAAAATATAATGCTAAAAAGGGTGTTATAACAAGATTGTTGAGGAAAAACCCGCATATACACCATTTAGAAATTTGTGATAAGACTGATGCACGAAAGAAATATTATGTTCTAGATGCTATTGATTTCGAATCATTATTGATGCAAATGCGAACTCCTAAAGTCATCGAGTTACGTGAACTGTTTTCGTTAATGAAATTTATTATGATGGAATATTGTGAGTACGAGTAATTCTATGAACAACAAGAACGTCAAAGAGCTGAGGAACGTGAATGTCTTGCGAAAGAACGATCTCAACGCTTATCTCAACAAATTCAAATGAATGTTATCACCTTACGGAATAACATTGCACCAAATATTGTTCCACCTCCTATAAATTTCGGAAAGAGACGAAATTTAGGTAATTAGTTTGTTTTTTATAATAAAATTTATATTATATATATTATTTAGGATTATATCGAACATCGAATGATATGAGACCAGAATGCTACCTAATGCGTCGACAGGAGGATGGTTGGCGTGATGCAGACAGAAAATTACAAAATCGAGGAATGCGATTAATACGTAAATGGTCTAACATATCTCATGCTATCGATATTGGTAACGAAGTGAAACAGAATTTCCGCCGCGATTTGAGATGGTATGCAAGAGGAAATATTCTTCATGCCGCAAAAGAAGAGGGGGTGAACAATTGATTAGTGATATCAACATCGAGTCATTGATAGAATGTGTTATCAATCACAAAAATAAAGCTTATAAACTAGCAAATGATAATGTCAATATATTATTATAATTATCATTCCTTTTGTTTTATTAAAACACTTATATCTTCATACAATCATTTATTTACATGGTAAATAGCCTTCTTTACATATTTAACGAACATTTTCAACATTAGTACTGATAAAGAAGATAAAATTGCATACAAAATTGCGAAAATTTTAGAAATTTCTTCGTCTAGTGAGGATGATGCACGTGTGGATGGTGTTGATATTGTCTTTTGTATGACATGTGGTAAACATGATGATTGTTGGAGCAATTGCCATTCAGCCATATCTCCCTCACTCCGGTCAAAGAATATAAGTTTAAGTTTATAATGTATGGTGGTACGATTATCTTGAGGAATGTTGGATGCGAATACCTCTAATTGATTGTCGTTGATTTTTCTAAAATTCATCGGAATCCATTCGGTACGGTTACACCCCCACCACCATCGGTTGCAACATCCTTCAGACAAATATAAATGCGCTCAACGTGTTGGGGAACGTTCGCGTATAGAATACCATTCAGAATTGTGATTAGAATCACGAAATTTGTTTTTAACATCCCCACTCTCATCATTATCTTCACTTTTTGCACTTGTAAATGTATTCAACAGTCTTATAATTTTTATTTTATCTTCGTAAAAATTCAAGTCTCTTCTTAGTTCATGAACTTTCTCCACAAATCTTCAAAGTATACGTGTGTATTCTTCAAAAGATATATGCATAATGACACATTTACAAACTTACTGGATATCTTTATCATAACCTCCAACTATTCACATTTACTCATAGAGCATCATTATTATTACTCGCATTTCATTCCTCATCTGACCATCATAGTTCGTGAACGATGATGACGTCATCATCGTTCGTGAACTATGGTCGCCGGATTGAATCAGTCACTGTCATCGGTTCGAAGCAGTGACGTCATCATCGTTCGTAAACTATGGTCGCCGGATTGAAACAATGAATGCCTCCCGTGACGTCATCATCGTTGGTAAACTATGATCGTAGGATCTTCAATTCAATAAAATTAACATTCTGCATATCAAGACATTTCATTTGATACCTATAAAGCTATGGTTGACATTCATAGATCCGTCATGACAGTTCGCGTGACAGATGCTTCATGGATCCACCACGTCACACCCTCCAAGACGCGACATGACACCTCGATGAAGACCTCACATGACAGACACCATGACCACTCTTTCCACCACCATGATGCTCTATGGTTTTGAGTTAGGTTAGCTCTATAACCCTCAGCTCTATGGTACGTGATAGCCACCATGACACCTTGTGACAGACACTCCGTCGAAGTGACAGACACCATATCTCACCGCGTGACAGATCATGTGATTTCAAAACCGTACGAGTCGCATGAGTCGGACGAGTCGAACTGGTGGCGACACATCCACGAAGCAGTCTGTACCTTTATGTTGTGACGTCACACGTCTGCCCTGTGATAGCAGCCTGTCATCTTGGATTCGCACGAGTCGGACGAGCCGAACTGGTGGCGCCACCTATACGAAGCAGCCTGTACCTTCGATGACCGCTGTCACGTGGTGGTGACACCTAAACGAAGCAGCCTGTACCTTCGGTCCGCCATGACATCTGTCACGTGACACCTACACGAAGCAGCCGGTACCATTAGCTCACCATGACAGCTGTCATGTGGTGGTGACACCTACACGAAGCAGCCTGTACCTTTAGCCCACCATGACAGCTGTCACGTGGTGGTGACACCTACACGAAGCAACCTTTATTTTTGGTCCGCCATGACAGCTGTCATGTGGTTGCGACATCTGCACGAAGCATTCTGTACCTTAGGTCCGCCATGACAGCTGTCACGTGGTGGTGGCACCTACACGAAGCAGCCTGTACCTTAGGGCCGTCATGACAGCTGTCACTTGGTGGCGCCATCTCCACGAAGCAATCTTTACCTTAGGTCTGCCATGACAGCTGTAACTTATGGTCACCATGACAGCTGGACCTTATGGTCGCCATGACAGCTGTACCTTATGGTCGCCATGACAGCTGTACCTTATGGTCGCCATGACAGCTGGACCTTATGGTCGCCATGACAGCTGTATCTTATGGTCGTCATGACAGCTGTACCTTATGGTCGCCATGACAGCTGGATCTTATGGTCGCCATGACAACTGGACCTTATGGTCGCCATGACAGCTGTACCTTATGGTCGCCATGACAGCTGGACCTTATGGTCGCCATGACAGCTGGACTTTATGGTCGCCATGACAGCTGTACCTTATGGTCGCCATGACAGCTGGACCTTATGGTCGCCATGACAGCTGGACCTTATGGTCGCCATGACAGCTGGACCTTATGGTCGCCATGACAGCTGTACCCTATGGTCGCCATGACAGCTGGACCTTATGGTCGCCATGACAGTTGTACCTTAGGGCCGCCATGCTGTCATGTGTTAGTCACGTGACTCTGTACATGTGACACACTTTTTATACACACCCTGTATACTCTTTACAAATAAAATCCTTATCACCTACATCCTTTCAAAACTGATAAGGACAAGCTCACACCGGATGCACATCGACAGCTAGACCGGATATCCTGTCGCAGGACTCGCCCAGTTCATCTACTAATGCCCAACTCGAATTGGGTGTAACCGGTAATGTTTTTATTCTTAGGTTCTACAAAAACAGTATACGGACCGACATCTGAAGGTCTATATTTATTATTGAAATCAATATTGCTACCATTCATATTGTTACTACCGATACCTGAATGAGCGGCTGTAAGCCGCCCGAATCTTTAACCATATTCTTAATTAGCAGATATATGTTATTTAATTAACATACATCTCTTACGAACTTCAAATCTTTGGAATAATCCCACTTAAGTAAATTAACCAGTTAATAGGAAACTACCAAATTGTCTTTTTATAAGAAACCGTTCTTATAAAACAAGAAACTATTCAGATAAGGACTTCGATCCGCACATTATAAAGGTTCTAACTGAACTGATCTGTATATATAAAAAGGTTCCAATTGCAGAAAATAAAAAGCTGAATAAACATTTGAAATCAGATGTGCGATTCACTAAGAAACTCAAACTAAACAGTTACATATCTAATTTGGTGAATAAGCCCAATAGTCACGGAAACGAAGCAATGAAGTTCGAAAAATTTGAACAGTAGACAGTAGACGGATATGAAAGCATTCGATTCGTTAGAGCTTAAGGAAACTATGTGACCTAAATTGATTTATGAGAAATTAAAAATATGCAATTTGCATGAATAATATGCATCTTAATGATTGCATTTTAAATTGACTGTGAATGGCAAATTCACAATTCAGTAAATAGTGATGAAAATGATTCCAAGCTCGTCACTCGAGGGTTTTTGGGGTCGCTAAAACGAATATCGTGACAGAATTGGTCTCCCAGGTACCTCATGCCCAGGGTGAACGGTATCCCCGTCGTCTCCTAGAATTTTCGGGATTTTCGGTATATAATCAGTCCACACTCGTTACTCGGTGGTTTTGGGGTCGCTGATCACGGATATCGCAACAGGATTGGGCACTGAGGTACCTGGTGCCCAGGGTGAACGGTAACCCCGTCGTCTCCTGCAGTTTTCGGGAAATTCGTTATATAATCAGTCCACACTCGTTACTCGGGGGGCTTTGTGGTCGCTGAACACGATTATCGTGACGGAATTGGTCTCCGAAGTACCTGGTGCCCAGGGTGAACGGTATCCCCGTCGTCTCCTGGAGTTTTCGGGAAATTCGTTATATAATCAGTCCAAACTCGTAACTCGGTCTATGAGGTACCTGGTGCTCAGAGTGAATGGTATTCTCGTTTTCCCCGTGAAGAAAATACACGTACATAGTATTGATTTAGTGTACGCACATTTTAGAAAAAGACGAAACACTTCTGACCAACAGCCCCTCACGGAGTGCTTACATTGTGTCTTCCCCTCGCAAGACACCACGGAACCACATCTTCATGTATCGTATCACTGCTACCAACTGTATCAAAAGCGCCAAATTAAAAAAAAATAGGCTTCAGTAGATACATTTTGTAAGACTGGTCACCAGAATTTACACCTCTTATACAACATTTGAATGCATAATTTACAAGCATGTACAAAGAAAACACTTATCTTCTGCAAATTGAAAATGATAACTAGTTTATATCTACCTGGCTGGAAGAAGTTGAGCGTATTATAATTACTCTAAAAAATACTAATGCACGGTGTCATGACGGGATTCTAATAAAATTGTTGAAGCATGTGGCAGAAGAAATCTCATTTCAATTGACCCATATTATCAACAATTGCTTACAATTGCTTAAGTGAAAAATTGTCCAGATACTTCCAATTTTGAGAAGGTCCTCTAGATATTATCTCAAACTATAGACCAATCGCATTGCTACCGAATCTGAGTGAAATATTCGAATGAATTATATATAATAGATTGATTATATTTTTGAAACGATTTGAAATACTATCTGTAACCCAACATGGATTTAAGAAAGGTCAATCTACGATACGAGCTATAATTGAAACTTTGTGCCATATAATCAATTCACTAAATAGTGACATAGTAACTTCAATAATATGCCTCGATTTGAGTAAGGCATTCGATAGTGTAGATTATAACATTCTATTGAATAAACTGGAAATGTTTCAGAGGAGTGGTATTTAAATTAATTCAGTCATACCCACTAGATAGACCACAGTATGTCATTTCTAAGACTTAGAATGGTGAGCAGATGAAGTCAGAGATGCAGAGAATTCCTAAGAGTGTCCCTCAGGACTAATTATTGGGTCCACTCTTCTTCATACTGTATACAAATGACCTACCTACATCACTGAAAGAACATCCACAACACTTTGCTGATGACAACCTAATAACGGTGTCAACAGAGGATGCTATTCTGGGAAGGGAAATATTCCTAATTATTGATACTGCTGAAGACTGATTTCACAAAAATAACCTTAGGATAAATAGAGATAAAACTCAAGTTCTCAAATTCGGATATACATCGACCATTAAGATCACTTCGGCAGATTCCGTTACTGATTTGGCGTGTGTGACACATACCACTTTTAAGGTATAATTAATGATTCACAATTAGATTGGTATGAACAATGAACTGATAAATAGAGTAGTGAGAACGTTTTCAAGATATTGCATTGCCCTAAAATCATTGCAGTCTTAGTGAACACTAAGGCAGCGGTTACTGCTTACCATGCGTTTGTGCACCCAACATTGAGATATAGAGTAATTTTTGGAGTAATTATAATTATGTAAAGCGAGTGTTCTGCACCCAAAAGAGATGTCTCAGAGGCATCGTCAACTCGTCTCGAAGAACAAGTTGCAAAGAAATATGTATAGCAAATAATATATTTAGTTTATCAAGTTTATACATTTATGAAGCAGTTATCTCAACCCATCAAAACCAGCATCTATTTCGAAAACATGCCAACAGTCATGGTCATGATACAAGAACAAAAAATAACTTCATCTGCAATAGACATATCTCCAGAAAAATGTACAATATAGCATATAACAAATTTATGATAAAATTCTTTGAAAAAATTACCATTGAATCATCTCAAGAACAATCTCTAATCATAAAAAGAGCCTACTACTCACTGAATGAATAGTTTAGGGACAAATATATTCGAGATATTCGTATTTCTAAGAATTCTAACTCATTTTATTCATATCTGTTAGTATCGTTTTCATTTAAATGTCCTGTAGCTGTACACATTTCAATTTGTAATTCATATTCATATATAATTCCAATTTGACGTACTCCACACATACATCTCTGAGGTATGCTTCCATGTATTTTTTGTATTTATTTGTATCGGAACAAGAAAAATAAACTAAGCTAAACTAAACTGTTATTTACATATGCACTTATCGCGAACTGAGTATTAATTTTGGCGAATGAGCGAATTCGAAAAGTGAGTCTACCATAAGCATGTCATAACTCGTATTTCTTCATTATAAAATAATTTTTTTCGACCGCCTACCTGAAAAACAATTTTTGTAATGTAACCAAGCTTATAAGATTACGTATTTCACACATTTATTCAATTATCATATTATTATGATGGAAAAATAGAAACTTCGTGGTTCACCAAAGAAGTATGGTCTCAACGTTATCTTCATTTCCATTCCGTTGCACCAACATGTTATAAAAAAAGTGTTATAAACAGCCTTACAGATCGGGATATTGAATTTTCCCACTCAGAGGACCGTCCCAAAAATTTAGAAATTGTTCCCAATACACTGGAAATTAATGGCTAACCAGAAACATTTTTCGATCCTATCATTAAAGAAAGAATAAACAATATATATAATGGATCTTCATATACAGAATGTTCCATCTCAGAAGAGCCACCCCGTATATTTCTTATCCCATAGTGAGTGGAATAATCTCCCGAAACACGTCGAATGATTTTGTTTGGAGGACATCTTTTGACATATATTTGAGGCTTGAACGAGCAACCCCCTGATAGGGGGCGCTTCAACCCATCAAAATTGAATAGGGGAGAGGGGTTGAGTGATTTGAAAGGTCTTGGAAACCTCTTTACAACGATGTATGAAAAACGTAAATCTGATGAACCGTTTTTGCCAAAAATTAATTTTATTGCTCGAATGCGCCACCTTGAATATTTTGGTTATTTGTACAATGTACAAGCTCATTTTTATTAAGCCTTATTACAAACTTAAGCAATCTTCGAAAAATCACATTGGTAAAAAAAACGAATTGTGTTGTCATGCTTACAATAAAAAAAATTAAATCTGCCTGTTTGAATCAAATGTTCAAATTGTCCTCCATTGACTTCCATACAATAATACAATCTTCGCTGAAAAACGTCTCTAACATAGTTCAGCATAATTGGAGTTATTTGACGACACTCATTTACAATTCGTTGGCGTAGTTCGTCCAAATTTTCAGGCTGAGTCACAAAAATCTTGGACTTAAGATGTCCCCACAAGAAGAAGTCCAGAGGGTTCAGGTCAGGAGATCGGGCAGGCCACTCCATAGGACCTCTTCTTCCAATCCAACGACCGGGGTATTGCAAATTCAGGTATTGGCGAACTGGTGCGGCGTAGTGAGGAGGAGCTCCGTCTTGTTGGAAATGCAATTGTTGTTCAAGTAGTAGAATCAATCGCATTTTCCAACATTTCAAGATATATTTCGCCATTTAAATTACCAGGAATAAACAGAGGTCCAATTAGGTGGTCTCCCAAAATTCCTACCCAAACGTTTAACTTTTCCTCATGTTGAGTGTGAGCTTCTCGAAATACATGAGGATTTGTATCGCTCCAAATTCTACAGTTATGCCGGTTAGCCTCTCCATTAAGTAAAAAAGTGCATTCGTCAGAAAAGCAAACGTTGTACAAGAAATTTGGGTTATTGTTGATACGTTCGACCATAATTTCGCAAAACTCTTACCTTCGATCCCAATAGTCATCATTTAATTCCTGAATTAATTTAATTTTGTACGGATGGAACTTGTGCTCATGTAAAATTCTGAAAACGTTAGATTGGCTAATACCGGAAGCTGCAGATAGTGGTACAGATTGCGTGTTTGGCATAAGTTGGACATGTCCTAATACCGCCACAGCTGCTCCTTCATCATTACCAATTCCAATGGGTGCACTTTTTGTATCCATTACTGAACCCGTCTCCACAAATTTTGAAATCAATTCCATTGCGTACTCATGGCGAACGCTACGTTCAGGATGGTTTTCGTTAAATATCCTTGCAGCCGCCCGGGCATTATTTTGATTTTGGTAATAAAGGCTAACCAGCTCAACACGTTCTTGCAATGTGTACACCATATTTTTTGAAATTTTAAACAAATCAGCAAAGTAGTAACTCAACAGATTGACTAAAATCATGAGATGGTCGAAGAAACGTTAAAACCAGATAAACACCTTCGAAGAACAAAAAATGAAGGCAACATAAGGAAATGTTTTGCTGTTTTTTTATTCATTAGTTTGAGAGAATGTGTTACTGTAAAGTCAATGGAGGACAATTTGTACATTCGATTTGAACACGGGTTATATGTCGTTGTATAACGAAAAGCTTTTTAAAAAAATTTATTTGGATTAATACAAAAATATCAATGTGAAACTAAAACATCTACACAAGTCGAAGTAGAGAAATAGAATGAAGAATGAATTATTATATTAGAATACATTATGTGTTTATGCATTAAAGTCAAGTCAACAATGATAAAGTCTATCCTATTACGGAGAGTCATCACTTGTAGGCGATGTAACACCTCTCATCTTAAGTGGAAAAATTGGGTGCTTCTAATTTTTCAATGTTATCTCGTGTAACGGAATCTCTACTGGAGCGGATTACTTTGAATTTCTTCTTATCTTGGCTCTATATTTCCAGCATGTGAATGTGATGAATAATATAAGAATAATATACAGTATGATTGTCCAGACACTGGTGGTAGTATGGAATTGTGGAATTTCCATTTCTTTCAGTTTTTGTTTGGTATGTTCCAATTGATACACTAGTGGTTGTATTTCATCTAGATTGATGTATTCGACTCGAAGTGGTGGTAATGTTTGATGATCGTGATTTAATTGAAGATCAGGAATTTCGATGTTAGACAACTCTATTGGTTTTATAATTTTTATAGTATTTTGGTATGTTTTGAAGATTCTCTCTCGTACTAGTAATTGACAGTTTTCTGGTATTTTGATAATATAATGTTCCAGGACGGTCTACTCGTCTCTGTTGTGGTTCCACAGGCTGGCAACTGTAGTTTCGTTCGGAAATGCTAACCATTGATTTGTTCCAATTTTTTGTAGTTTTTCCTGATTTATCTCGACCTCATGTTGTTTACAATCACTATGGTGGTTGGTGAATTGTAGTAGTTGGATTTCACAGGGGCTATTACTGCCGATTTCGTTAATATTTTGGGCTTCACACAGAAATTCATTCGTGGTAGCTTCAATGCATTTTTCATTAGATAAAGCGTAATGGATAGGTAGGATAGGAATTTGTAAGTTGTTCGATCGCGTTGTCATACCTTCTTGCATCTTCTTGGTCTAAATTGCCGGTAATTGCTTTGAAAACTGATCCTAAACCGTTTATGAGTCCTCGTTTAATTCTTTTATTATCTGAAGTAATTAATTGAGTCAGCTTTTTGCTAATTTCCGTTACTTGATATTCTAATAGGTGCTGATAATTATTTATTTCTTTTCTGTAAGTTGGTCCATGTTGCGTTTCATTCATAATATTTTCTACTCTAAGAGTTTGTTCATATAGATAATTAAAACTATTCTCTAATGGTTCTAAATCTACTATCTTAATTAAAGTCTAATAATCAATAGTGTTTTGGACATTATCTAATTTTATAGGTAGTAGTCCCGGATTTTCGGTTATTTTGAAAAATTCGATTTCTTGTGCGTGGGTTTGTTCTGTTGTAAGGATGGCGAGCTATCTGGAACAAGAACAGGTCGTTTTAGATTTCTTAAATGTATTTATCGGGTTTAAGCTTCTTATGAACAAGTAGCTACATTCTTATCGTTCATATTAATCACGTCGAAAGGACCTTCGTACCTTTGAGTGGTTTTTCCTCGGCGATCCAATTTAGAATAAACTTGATCTACATCAGTAAACTGCGTTTCATTCGTATTAACATTACGTTTAGTTTGAATTCTAATTTTTTCTTGTTCAATTTCTTCTTTGACTTTGTCATAAGTTAATGCGATCTTTTTCTGTGAGATTGAATGTACTCTTGTAATAATTTATTTTGATCGTCTAAGTCATAAATGTCTTTGTTTTGTGCATGTCCGATTGTAAGTTCCATTGGTGTATAACCTGTCGATGAGTGTATCGTATTATTATATGCTATGAGATCATAACTTATTAGCTGCTTAATAGGATCTTTATCCTTTTCTTGTCGCATTAATCTGACATGTTCAATAATAGTACAATGGAATCTCTCAACTATTTCATTCGAAGGTGGATTTCGAGGGGTAATGAAGTGGATGTTTATTTTATGTAACTCTAGTAATTGTTGAAATGTTTCGGAATTAAATTCAGATCCGTTATCCATTACTATGGTTTCAGTTACGCCATAATAGATAAAGTAAGTAATGAATGAATCAACTGTCTCGATAGAGTTTTTTGAAGTTATAGGAATTGCTTGTCCTAGCTTTGAAAATGTATCTACTAAAGTGAAATAGTTTTGTCCTTCGATAGTAAATGTATCAGCATTTATAATTTGGAAAGGTTTGTTTGGTGTCTCCGTTAACATTATAGGGATTTTTGGAGGATTCCTGTCATATTTTGCCTTTTGGCATTTTTCGCATTTATTTATAAAGGCGGCTATTCTAATTTTCATTTCAGGAAAGTAATATTTGTTCATAATTTGTTTGAGAGTTTCAGTGATACCTTGGTGATTGGTTTTACCAGTATGATAGTTGCTTATAACATTTGTTATTTCTTCGTCATCTATAAGTGGTATCTCATGCTTCTTACAACTAATAATTTTAGGTGCATTATTATTAAATAATCTTATGTATATAGAACTGAAATCTTTATACATTTTTTCTTGATCAAAATTAAAATAATAAGTTTTATTAGCCGCAGTACAATTTTTTAAGAATTTTATAATTTTGTCTCCATTATTATTCTTTGAAATCTGTATAAAGTATTTATTGTTTTCACCTACTTTGACATGTTTCACGTCTCTAAGATTCATTGAAACTGTAGTTATGAAATATTGGTTTGGTTTTGTTTCAATTGCATCTTCCGAAATTGGGATACCATTTTGTGGCTCGATATTTATATTTGAATGAGAACTATCGGAAATGGTGTCTAACATTGGGTTTTCAGATAATGATATAGGTATCATCAATTACAAAATCGGGCTGTTCTAGAATTCTGTCTAATGTACCAGGTGAAAGTGTTGCTATCTCGGATAATAGATCTTCATCTTCATCGAGGTTTGGCATAATTGAGTCTCTGTCACTGTCATTTGGGTTAGATTTTGTCATAGCATTTATTAATATTCGTGAAAGAGAATCAGCGTTTGTGTTATAACGACCCTTCTTATATATTATCTCATAGTTGAATTCTTCTAATTTTAGTCGCCATCGCACAAGCGATGTGTGGCTGATGAAATTGAGAGAGCCCAATTCCAAGGGCTCTCTCAATTTCATCAGCCACACAAGCGGGTGGTGATCGGTATATACATAGAACTTCCGGCCGAATAGATAGGGACGAAAATATATCGTTGCCCAAACTATTGCTAAGAGTTCTTTTTCAATAGTTGAATAACGTTGTTCCGTTTCGTTGAGTGTTCTTGATGCATAGCACACAGGTTTATCGCTGCTCATGTTTCCTTGGGAAAGCACAGCACCTAATGCTACATTTGACGCATCCGTTGGTCAAATTTCGGATATTGCAAAATTAGATAGTTCGTCAAAATCTGTTTACATTCTTCAAATGCATCGATGAACTCTGGAGTCTGCTCGATTTTTGCGTTTTTCTTTAGGCATCTTGTCATGGGTTTTGTGAGTTTAGCGAAGTCCTTTATGAACTTTCGGTAGTGTCCGACTAAACCAAGAAAACCTTTAATTTCCTCTGTGGTCTTAGGTAGTGGATATTGTACTACAGCCTTAATTTTTTCTGGATTTGGTTGGACTCCATCCGATGTTATAACGTGTCCAAGATAAGCGACTTCTTTGCTGAGGAACTCGCTTTTATCTAATTGTATCTTTAGATTTGCGTTCGGTAGTCGTTCAAATACTTCTTTCAAAAGTGTCAAATGTTCCTGTAACGAGGTTTAAAAAATTATTATGTCATCTAAATAGACGAAACACTTCTCATTTTGGATTCCTCTGAGGATGTTATCCATAATGCGTTGAAACGTCGCTGCTGCATTACGTAGCCCAAATGGCATACGTTTGAACTCGTAATGGCCATTTTCCGTGCTAAACGCTGTTTTTTCGATGTCTTCCGGTAGTCTCGGTGCCATTTCCACCTGGTGGTAGCCAGAGGAGAGATCCAAAGTAGTGAAATACTGACTTTTGCCAAGTTTGTCCAGTATATCTGTGATATTTGGAAGTGGGTATTTATCTTCAACGAGTTTTTCATTAATTCTCCGATAGTCAATGGCCATGCGCCATTTCTTTTTACCGCTGGAGTCTGTCTTCTTTGGCACTATCAATACAGGACAACTCCATGGCGAGCATGAAGGTTGTATAATGTTTTGTTTAAGTAACGTATCGATTTCATTACGTACTTCTTCTTGATGAACGTGAGGCAGCCTGTATGATTTTACGAATATGGGGTTTCCGTCAGTTAAGCGTAATTTGTGCTTCACTTTGTTGGAAAAGGATAAAGGTATTTTTTCACAATAGAATATATCTTTATATTCTTCACATAGTTCTTGTATTGCTTGTTTTTCCTCGGCATTCATATGATCTAAACGTAAAGAGTTAAGATTTTCGATTTGAATATTCTCGATTTCCGATGGATATTCTATATCCATTGGTTCTTCAAAATTGGCAGCATATTCTGTATGATTACAAGTAATTTCATTGTATTCGTCAATTTCTAAAGGTTCTCGTATTATTATTTCAACGGGATTACTATTAGAATTTGTTACCGTAGTTGTCGCAAATTTATTATCTATTTTAACTAAAGAGGTAGGTACCTCTACTCCCCATCGAAATGTAATTTTATTCAATACTCCGTATTTGTTGTTTGTATTGATTGGAATTTTTATGACTCTTTCCGTACGAGGTTCGATAGTTATCTTAAAATTTTGAATAGGAGTATGTATCAAAGATTTGGTGTCATTTTCGGATTCTGATTCTTTTATGATATGAATTGGAATTTTTGTTCTTTCTGTTATCAACAAATTATTGTCGAAATCGAATGTCGCTTTTAATTTTTTTAGTAGATCTAATCCAATGAGTCCATGATATTGCGAGCTTATATCAAATGCGTAAAACTCGTGTTTTAAATCGCCAGTATTGAATATTTTCGGTAAAGGAATATTTACTGTTGTATCATGATTACTAACTTGATGTACCGACTGTATTTTAAAGAGTTCTTGTCTTTTATAATTACTATAAAGTTTTTGTACAACGTTATTATTTATTAGAGACTTCATAGATCCGGTGTCTATCATAAGTTAAGATTAACATTTGGAATAATTATGAACGGTAAGCGGAGATTATTATCGTTATTCAAATGTATCAAGGTTGATCGGGTAGGTTGAGGTCATAATTGAAAATTTTCCGATTCGACTTCGAAATTATGTTCGTCAGTGTCATAAAATTGAGAGTCTTCTGATTGTATTTGAGTTTCTTGCGAATATTCTTCGCAATATGGTGTCATGTATGTCTCGTTTTCGTCTTCAACTTCCTGATGATAAAGTTCTTCCGTAATCCATTTTGTTCGTGGACGTACGGTATTTGTTATATGTGTCATATTACGGGTTGACGTTTGCATAGCTTTATAATATGGTCTGAAATTATCATTCGATTGGTGAAAATTTCGAACTGTTCTATTTGGTTCATTATTGAGATTATTTTGTCCTGCGTACATTTTGCCTGTAGAGGTTTGAGGGGCTAGTCTGTTAAATTTTTGTTGTTGATTATTTGAGTTAAATCGATTTGTAGGTACGTAATTTAACGATAGGGATTGCTTGCTTGGTTATTAGCAAAATGAGGTACAAAATTATTGAATTGTCTAGGTGGTGCAATTGGTTGTTTTGTTCTATCAAAGTTATTGCAATTTTTATGAAATGAAACATTAGTTGAAGGCTTATAATTTTTGTCTGCATAAGGGAAGTTCTCTTCTTCAACGACCATGCTCATAGCGTGTTCTAGGTTTATGGGTTTTTGTAACCGCACTGCGAGACCTAATTGTCCTGATAATCCATGTAGAAAAGTTCGTAAGGCTAGATTATCGTAAATTTCATTTTTTACATTTCTGATATTTCCATCAGGGATAGTCAAACGCAATTCAGTTTGTAGCAAGCTACGAACATCTTGCACTCGCATTCCAAATTGATTGGGTTGTTCACGAGGTTCTGGTTTTAAGCACATCAAGTCGCGTACTAAACAGTCCTCATTACGCTGGTCCGCAAAGTATTGTAAAAGTAATTTTTCTATATTTGGCCAGTTTCTTGCGTCTTCACGACTGCCAACTAATATTTCAGCTCTTCCTTCAAGTTTATCTATGATTACACTAAGTAACCGTTCATTACGTGGATTGGCAGCATTATTGCGATCTATAAAGGTTGTTAATAAATTTTCGCATGCAGATAAGAATATTGCAAGGGTGGTTTTGTCACCATCGTAACTAGGAATAGCATTTAGATGATAATTTTGTAAATCAGCCATTATTAGTGATTGATTGATATTATGAAAATTTCTATATATTGTGTTAGTTCTGATAGGACTCCTGTCACGAAATGTTTTTGATTTATTTACGACACAATAAGACTCTTCAGATTCAGAATCTGATAAATTCGTGGGATTTATTAAATATAAGGATGAATTTGAATAGATAGTATAACGTGTCCTTGCGACTTTTCGGTAAAGTGCTTATTTCAAATCCTCGGGCGCCAGATTTTCTAAAGGTTAACTCCTTTTGAGAACTTCTACTAGGGTCCTCTCCACAAGGCTTGTCACTATGCTATCTAAAGATAGCCTTGTCTCTAGGGTAGCTACAGTGAAGTATAACCAGAGTCCAATGGGCAGAAAACAGTATCAGAATTGTAGGCTTCAATTACAATTGATACCTGGTTAGAACTTAGCTCGTTAAAGATGAAGCAGAAATGATTTAATAAAACAGGGAATTCCAAATATTAAAATATATGATGATTTTAACAAGTACACTTTCAGAATAATCAATTTAAATGCAATTGAACGGTATTATTTCACAAAATTACACCCAGACGGAAAAATGTAATGAAGCTCAAACGGTAAATGAAAACTCTTTCAAATTATCTATTCTACGATAAGTTCGGTAACTTAATTCAATTCAGCGGTACGGGAGCGGCTGATAAATGATTCAGAATGATCAGTTTGCGGAAAAGTACGAATCAAACAGGTCCCAGCGTAATGAGCGGTATTCGGTAAATTTTAGATAGCAGCACTAATAAATGAAATGTCCAAATCACACTACGATATATTCGGTTATTAATTCGGTTGGTTCGGAAAATATTGTTTGCACTAGTTTTCCGATTGTACGATATCAGATTTTACTATTTTTCGGTTAATTACTCTAATTGAGTTTATTCTGTCACCTCACCCACCCTTGTACTAACTTTCACGGAGCGCCCGGTAATTGTATGGCAGTGTAGATTTCGTATACTTTTCAGATAAAGAATCTAGACAATTAGGGTTTATACTTCCGGTATGTCACAGTGTGCACAAACCCTAACTATAGTATTTGCAATAACCCCTATATCCACGGCCAAGGACTTCTCATAGTATTAAGGGAATTATTACGATTTTCAATCACACAACCACCTTAGCTTCTACTTCCGGTATGTCAGACTGTGCACAAGCCGTTGGTGGTTTGGTCGTCTAGGATATACTTATACTTCCGGTATGTCACAGTGTGCACAAATATACCCAAAGACGCCCCTGTCGTTCAAACATACACACTCGATACACACTACACAATTACTTGAAAATTTCAATCCACGCGCGAATTAAAATCGTGCGTGGTCTGATCTATGACGGGATAAACTCACTTATTACAATTCAAATTACTGAATACTACGGAACTCAATTATCGTACAACCGTTTACCAATTACAACAACAATCATAAACTACGGAAATCAATATATTGTAATGCCCAAAAACATAAACTTATTTGCTATCATTTACCTTGTATAACACTTCACTTGAACGGAAAACTATTGTTAGTTCACAGTTTTGAATCTTATTCAAAACTCAGATAATTAATTTACTTCGATTCTTGTCTTAATTCAGTTCCACGGTACTAATTTAATCACACGAGAGCACTTAAACTGATTGAAATTCAAAAACAAAAGAGAGCTACTTCACTGATCAAAATTCAAAAACACAAGAGAGCTACTGTACTGATCAAAATTCAAAAACACAAGAGAGCTACTGTACTGATCAAAATTCAAATACACAAGAGAGCGATCTTTTGGCTGTCGCGGCTTTTATATGTTTTCCGAGGTTCTGGACAGGTCTGCTCCACCAATTCCTCATTTTGTGCCAAGGGTTTTTTACTTATGCCCCGAACAATGTATAAAAGTGACGCTACTTTTTAGATCTAAAATTCGCGCACGTGACGCTCCGGTAGTTTCTCTCGGCGGACTAAGCAAGTGTTATCGGAGTTTTTTGGTTGTTCGCCTTTTTTTATACGTAAGGCTGTTCAAAGTTTAGTGTCTCAACTGGCCAGACCCCTGTTTTTCCAACATATTTTATCGGAATAAAATGCAAATTTGAACGGGCATGAATTTGATCCATCTATTTGAATAATTATACTTATTCGAAATTACGGAGATTTATACAAGTGACAATCACGGAATACACATTCGGAATTCATTCATATCTATTGAAATAATGAAATGTTCGAACTGAAATCGCCTGTAACGTCCGTATTTATTGATTGATCTAAATTGAATAATCTTTTAAAATTTAAGCTTCGTTACAATAGGATTCAAGGAGAAATTTACTGACATTAGTAGAGTTGTTTTCATCTTGTTTTGCGTTCTTTCTTAACTATAGAAGCTTCGACGATGTGGTTCTCACTTCTACGGCTTTGGCGATGTTGTCCTAGGCCCTGGTGACAATTTTCGTTTGTCCTGGTGCTACCACGTGTTCACTAAACGATGTATGGATGATCGCACGTACTAGTTTCTTTGTTTCCGAACTTATAAGCAAATTATTTAAATAAACCGATTTCACTGTCGTTTTCGCAAAAGTTCCAGAAATGCACAGAAAAACTATCTTACAATCAGACCGACTGCGCCAGTTATATGTCGTGGTATAACGAAAAGCTTTTCAAAAAAACTTTATTTGGATTAATACAAAAATATTAATGTGAAACTAAAACATCTACACAAGGCGAAGTAGAGAAATAGAATTATTATATTAAAATACATTATGTGTTTATGCATATAAGTTAAGTCAGCAATGATAAAGTCGATCCTATTACGGAGAGTCATCACTTGTAGGCGATGTAACAAACGCAGATTTAATTTTTTTCATTGTAAGCATGACAACACAATTCAATTTTTTTACGAATGTGATTTTTTGAAGATTGCTTAAGTTTGTGAAAAAGGCTTAATAAAAATGAGCTTGTACATTGTACAAATAACCAAAATATTCAAGGTGGCACATTCGAGCAACAAAATTGATTTTTGGCGGAAGCGGTTCATCAAATTTACGTTTTTCATACACGGTTTTAAAGAGGCTTCCAAGACCTTTCAAATGACGTATCACTCGACCCCTCTCCCATGTTCTATTTTGAGGCGTTGAAGCGCCCCCTATTAGGGGGTTGCTCGTCCAAGCCTCAAATATGCGTCAAAAGATGTCCCCTAAACAAAATCATTCGACGTGTTTCGGGAGATTTTTCCACTCACTATGATAGAAGGTAATACAGACAATTTTATAACATTACCTTACATTCCGGAAACCTCGGAGAAAATCAAGGAATGTTTGTAAAAGTATGATATAAATGTCGCGCATAAACCTACTAACTGTGTTGGAGAATATTTCTCAAATCTAAAACCTTGAATACCTGAAGATAAACAAACCCACATAGTATACAAATTAAATTGTTTAGATTGCAATGGGACTTATACTGGAATATGTAAACAATATTTACAAAAAAGAATGTATGGCCATAAGTATAGCACAAGAAACAAAAAATTCCACCGCCCTTGCCAAACACCGCTTTGATTATAACCATCAATCCGATTACAATAATGTTAATATTCCAACTAAGGTAACCAATTATTATAAAAGATCTATTTTGGAGATGATTCACATGAAACGTGACTCCAAATCTGTGAATCATAGGACAGATATTCAAACTCTAAGTCATATTTATACTAACTTAATTAAATAAATACTTTTGCAAATTCCTACGTGCCTCTTTAAAATGTTAAAAGTATATTTTAGGTAGAACCTCAAGTATATCTCCAATAACTGACAAACCTTTTTCTATTAGCTCATAAATCTAACATGTGGTTTGAAAGTGAATACTTAAACTAATGGTCACGTTCTAGTAGTTCACAAATCTTGTTAACATGAACACGCATTCATTAAAAATTCTGCTCAACAGTGAATTCTTGCTATTCTATAATTATAATATTGAGATGTTACTGTTTCGCTCATTCGTGTTTCTGTTCGTTTCGGTGACGTGGGCATTTTAATTGAAATTGGTGCCATAAGGACGCTTTGTTTAATACAATTGGTTTTGAGTAATCCAGTTTTAGACATAATGAGTCTTCTGATGATGGTCGTGAGACCGAAACGTACGTACTGACAAGAAAATATAAAGCATAAGTGTTAATGTGACCTATTTCCCGAGTATATATATAATTCATACCTGGGTCAAGAATCTTTATTATCAATTATTATAGGCAACTATGACAATGACAAATCTAATGTCAGTTTGTTTCGCTGTGCTACCTATTTCACTTTAGTTTATTTAGTAAGTAAATACCAACTCATGAGTTGTACAAGGTAGGTCAAAAAGTATAGCTTACATCTTGTACAGGAACTAGCTATTTCATATTAGTGTGACAAGATGATGAACCGCGAGCCGTTATTTTCTATAGTAAGTGCACAATATAGTAATGACCAAGTTTTTTTTAAGTGATGTGTGACACAATGATAGTTTCATGACACACGGAGACATTGATTGATGACAAATGTTGCGATTCTTCACAACTACAGACAAGAACAACGATATTACATTTTATCACTAAATTGTCACAAGGCTGCAATCTTGTATATTACTTCATTGCTTGGAGACTATGTGCACTAATTGTGTAAATAGTTATTATGAATACTTAGTTGCATACAAACCCTGAATGTCAAATATCTGGCACACTGGCTACTACACCACAAGCGAAAGCCAACCTGTTTCCTGCAGTGTTCGGAGCAAATTCCACTCAGGATTCACCAGGGGAGGACCTCCTAATATTGCTGCCCTATACCTGAAATTGTCTTTCGTCTGGACGCATTCTGCTTGATCTCAATACCAAAAAGTCTATGCGACCAGACGGAATTGCACCTGTCGTTCTCAAGGAATGTGCACCTGAATTAACACCAGTTTTCTACAGGTTGTTTACCCTTTCATACAAACTTGGTGTATTTCCTTCCAGATGGAAGACAGCTAGAGTCCAACTGATTCCAAAAAAAAAGAGGATCATTCCTATTAATTATAGAACCATTGCACTAATATCTGTGATCTCTAAAGTGATGGAGAAAGCACATTCCTCGCTGGCTCACACTATGTTCTTCGATCATTATAAGTTTCCCGCTTGTGTAGTCAAAGTATGTAAAAAAATCTGTCAAATTCAGTGACATTCACGAAACATATTTTCCTCATGGAGGAAAGCTGGGGGATTATAAATATTCATGTAAATATTTCATACCGTGAGGATCAAAAAAAAGTTGAATTAAGAAAAAAGTGGTAACAAGTGCATCGCAGACGGTCACCTAGAAAATGCTAGAAAATGAGTAACGGATTCCAATTCCTCTCTGCAAAAAGCCTTCTTAGTAATTTTCGTGTCATTATTGAAAAAAAATTAAAAGTTAGCCAGAATATTAAGAATAAGATTTTGACTTCAACACCACCATGTATCTCTGTATATTATAATCAACTTTCAGGCTGAAGTAAGTCTAGTTAAATCTCATTATTTTAATGTGAGAACACTTCCATTGGTCCATGGCACATACTTGAGGAGGACTCTGTATAATTATATACATAAGATAAAATATTAATAAAAAATTACTTTGTTCTTATATCAATTTTAATAATATCATGAAAACGTTACTACAGTTTCAACACTGAGATGCCATTATCAAACAGATACAAAATCATATTTATAAGTATAATTTTGTATCTGTATTAACAATGGCAAATCGGCGTTGGAAGTATAGTAATGTTTTCATGTTATTATTGAAAGAGGTATAAAATTAAAGTAATTGTTGCTTTCAATCATAATGATGAATCACCAAAGTGTAACGGCTTCTGCCATCAATCATTCATAAAACAAATATTTTTTTCTAATGGAATACAGGTCAAAATAAATATAAAATACGGTTGCATGTCTTAGCTATTGACCCTCTTTGAATTTTCGATTTGTCATGTCAAACGGCGAACGTAATATGACGCGTCGGGCTCATCGGAATTGATTTTTTTTACCAATTTAAAAGCATTTCTCAGAAAATACTAGGTCTATTGAGAAACAATATGAAATGCTAATAATAGCTTTATATCTCAGCTACCTGTCATTTTTGAATCCTCAAGTCTTCATGTTCATTGTTTCCAAATTGCAAACATATAACTTACGAAACGCAACTAACTACATTGTGAAAAAATTTTCGCAGTTTTCCCTTAATTATCCGAAAAGTACTAGGTCACATATGATGCATATGAAAACTCCATGCCAAAGCTATTGACTCCTGTTTGAATTGTAACCGGCTAACATATAACGTGTATACACGTCAATATTTTGGAAAAAATTTCTCTATTTTCGGTGTTTTACCTGGAAAATGCGAGGTCTATTTTGACAAAATGGAATGCAAATGATAGTTTCGAATATGAGCTATTGACTTATGCTTCTTTATTTTTGAAACAGCAACCATATCAAGTACGAGGCGATCCAATATTATGAGGGATATTTATCTATTTTCGGTACATTATCCGGAATATTTCAGTTATATTGAGATACAATATAATACACATCACGACTACATGTCTCTGCTGATGATCCCTGTTTGAATTGCCGATTTAGCATGTTCAGTTCTCAAACAGCAAACACATTATGCACAAATAGAATTATGTTTTGGAAGAAATGTCGGTGCTTCCAGCGGAAAATTTTCCATACAATACATCAATTTTGATTTTTCTGAAAAATCTGTATTTCTGCTGTAAATTGATAGAGCACTGACCGGCAATCTAGAGGTCACTTACTTCAACTTGAATGTAAAATAATTCTTCACTACAATCACAGGTGGCCTATAGTAGTACCAGAAGAAATCTACAATCAAACAATTTCGAAGTAGCACAATTTTTGAAATACTAGTGCATTGATAGTTTCACATGTAGCACCAGAGTACTCGCTGACAATAATGATTACTCAATTTTGATATGTATATATATATATATATATATATATATATATATATATATATATATATATATATATTAAGAGTCTGGCAACGTTGATCTGTTTTACATATAACATCTTAGATATCTACACTTCACAGCCTGTATGATGGTTTATATTTTGCATGAAATTTCATTTTTTTCTACATAGATGGCGATATAGCTAAGATGTAAAGCACTTACGTATAACAACCATAACCATTTGTTGGATTGCCGTCATGAAAATCAGTGTGCTATCTTTCACATGATGTGTACGATGTCCACACATCACCGTTCTCATAATGATATAATTTTTGTCGTGGCTATTCATTGGTTTTTTCACAGATGGCGTTATAGCTAAGAGGTCGAGCACTGACAGATAATAACAGTATCAGTTCGTTGGATTGACTCCATGTCAATTTTCAGTGTGCTATTCCACAAATCATGTCTAAGATATCTTCACATCACAGTTTGCATAATGTTATAAATCTTTGCCATGACAGTTCATTGTTTCCCCCATAGATGGCGTCATGACTAAAACGTCAAGCACTGACAAATAACAACCATTGCATTCCATTGGATTGACATCATGATGACAATCAAGCCATGGGCATGGGCGTCAATTGGCAACACGCTGAATTTATTCTGATTATAATGTAAGGTTCTCTTATTTATTCAGTTGAGAAGAATATGTTGGGGTTACTCAGTGAGATCATTCGAGTTCCAAAATATCTCACCAAGAAGAACCTCTGGTGAGATTATTTACAGTAAGGAATTTGTCTGAAGCTACTTTCACAAAAATAATTTATTGAACTTCCAACGCCGAGAAACTTTGGATTCTGGAAATTCTAATTGAACACAAAGTAAACAGAACAAGTAGCCTACTCAAATACTATTTCAATTTGTACAACAATAATATATAAAGTCTACTAATCACAATATCCCACATCACAGATTCAGTACACAATTTTTTTATTTTTGAATCCATATTGGCAGAAATAACAAGGAACAAAAAATGGAAATTAGTCAACCGAAATAAATATATACAGTGTAGTTATATAGATATTACAAAATCGAAATCTCAATATTCAACATATCAAAAGGATTGCGCACCTTATACTCACAGATAATAGATCGTCAGATTCGAAATAGATGCATATATTTTTCCACCACGATATATACATATGATTGTACATCGATAGTTCAATTACTCAAGACGTCACCTACGAATAGTGAAACAAGAAGAAAAATATTACTGGTAACTCCAGTTTAATTCAAGTTAAAGTTCTTCAACTGGTAACATCAAGCTTATATTAGAATTTAAAATTATTTAAGAAACACGTAATTCACCATTATGAAGGAAAACAATGATAAAGTAATAGAGGAATAGTTACCTGACCCCAACCACACCACAGTCATCACACAACATACCGATTACATTGACTTCAACAATCAAGAAATTCAATAAAAATACTGCTGTCAAACTAGTATTCTGAAGATTTTCAACTTTCTAGTGCAGCTTCTTCAATGACATATTTCCTGGATGAAATGGATAGCTCATTCGATAATCCGGAAATAGTGAATTTCGAATGGCAGTACTCAACTCGATAGTAGAGGAAACAGAGAATATGGCCAATAGACTACAATCAGGTACAACCCATCAGTTACATGAGCAGATTTAAATCCACGAAGAATTCCAACGTCACATTAATTCATTCTTTCATTTATACAATAAGAAACATACAGCTATTCAGAACGAAGAATTTCCAATAGCTTCAGATGTTCAGTTCCAAATTGAGTTATAGAGACGAAGAAACGATAGTTGCTTTGGCTCAATGCAATTTTATTGACAACAACAATAATAAGACAGTTCCATAGGCCTGGTCAGGTTTCAGATTCGAATTTCGTTTCGAAACACAATTATTATAAGAGTATTATAATAAATCAGTACTGCATCTAGCGCCTTCAAACTGTCGATGAATAATTGGAGTGATATCACCGCTCCCCCCTAACTACATCGAACAATCTGTCATTCCGTGTCCTCACCATAGAGATCATATAGTATAGAGGAGTAAAGCCCGTCTTAACGCGAGAAGGTTTCAAAAACGTATCCGTTCCTCACTCCACGGACATTATAAGGACATTATGAGAGTAACTGTAGTTACACCATAGACCTATTATCCTAAGGAGACAGAATTGTTTACATTTGAATACGATCGGACATTGCCAAAGTTTCGGGCCACTCAGACCGCTGTATATTAGAAGTATGGCCGGATTACTTGTTCTGTATGCCGGATTGAAATTTGTAATTATTATGAAAACGTCCATAGCATTATTTATTGGTTATATTAAAAGCAATACTGTTGAAATGTCGTTTTATCTGAAAAATATTCTATAACTTATCGTAACCTGGAATATACAATCGAATTATAGAATATTAAAATGTTAAATATAGAACTGTTCCATTCCATTGCATCATTTGTTCAGATAGCGATAACGCCGCGCACCTCTTATGAATGGGGACTTTGTTCTGTACTACGCAATTTGACAGCTTCCGTATTTCTTGTTGCTATTTCAAAGCGTTGTTGCCTCACAAGTGGTACCAAGTTTTCAATCATAGTTACAGCGTTGCCAATAAGCGGTAATGATGACTCGACGGCTAAGAGGTCCGTTGGTTTTCTTTGTCATACTTCATGTAATCATTGCGATAAGTCAAATGGAGTTTTATGAATGAGATGTTTCGTCTCGATAATAGGTCTATGAGTTACACGCTGTCATCTAAGCGCGCGGTTGTAGGAGAGTGAGGAGAACGTGTTAAAACACCGTAGAGTGGGGCACGGATAACTCATCGCGTAAGATCGAACATGGTACGCAACGAATACATAGGCTATATAGGGGCTTTACTCCTCTATACTATATGATCTCTATGGTCATCACTGACCAACGCATCATATTGAAGCGATATTATCTAAAGTACCTTACGCCACAGAAAATCTTGGATCGGAATATGAGGAGTAAAGAGGAATTTTAGGATTAACACGGTTTGCGTCAGTGTCCTCCTTTTATGATTACACATTTTTGACCATACAACTTAGCATAACAAAATACAATTGAAAACATTAATCCCAAGAATTATTTTGCACGTATCTAAACCAATTTCCAAAATAGCGTACTTACGAGTTCAACACAGGCCACATGATGACTTTGTTTAGCATAATTAATGCCCCAAACGTCACACCTATCCATCGCAACAGTGTTATGTGAGATGTTCACAGAACTGATAATTCTATTACCCTGGCGTAATGAGTGTCCCAAACGCCACACCTACCCGGCGTTACAGTGTTATGTGAAATGTTAACATAACTGATAATACTAATATCCTTGCATGCTGAGCGTCCAAAATGCCACTCCAATCCGTCGTAACAGTGCTATTTGAGATGTTAACATGACTGGTAAAACAATACGCTGGCATAATGAGTATCCCAAACACCACTCCCATCCAACGTAACAGTGTTATGTGAGATGTTCGAATAACTGATATTACTAATACCCTAGCGGAGTGAGTTTCTCAAACGACAGACTCATCTGGCATGACAGTGTTAAATAAGATGTTCACACAACTAATGATACTCATACATGATGCATAATGAGTGTCTCAATCGCCACACCCATTGGGCGTAACGGTGTTATGTGAGATGTCAACAAAACTGATAATAATTATACTCTGGCATGCATAATGAGTGCCTCAAACTTCACACCCCTCCGGCGTAGCAGCGTTATGTGAGATGTTCAAATAATCGATAACACTAATACCTCAGCCACCCTAACATAATAAATGTCCCAAACGCCACATATCCGGCATAATAGTGTCATGTGAGATTTTCACGTAACTGATAATACTAATAATACCCTAGGATAATGAGTGTCCCGAACGTCACACATTCGCACACGAACACGCACACGCACACGCACACGCAAACGCATACGCACATACACACGCACACGCAAACGAACACGCACACGCAGACGCACACGCACACGCACACACACACGCACACGCAAACGCATACGCACACGCACACGCACACGCACATGTAAACGCAGACGCACACGCAAACGCTCACGCACACGCACACGCACATGCACACGCACACGCAAATGTACACGCGCACACACACGCACGCACACACGCATACGCATACGCATACGCATACGCATACGCATACGCATACGCATACACATACGTATACGTATACGTATACGCATACGCATACGCATATGCATATGCATACGCATACGCATACGCTTACGCATATGCATACGCATACGCATACGCTTACGCTTACGCATACGCATACGCATACGCATACGCATACGTATACGTATACGCATACGCATACGCATACGCATACGCATACGCATACGCATAAGCATACGCATACGCTTACGCTTACGCATACGCATACGCATACGCATACGCATACGCATACGCATACGCATACGCATACGCATACACATACGCATACGCATACGCAAACGCGAGCGCGAACGCAAATGCACACGCATACGCACATGCACACGTACATGCCCACGCACCACGCACAGACACACACACACACACACACACACACACACACACACACACACACACACACACACACACACACACACACATCCGGCGTAACAGTGTTATGTGAGATGTTCACATAACTGATAACACTCATTCCCTGGCATGCATGACAAGTATCCCGAATGCCACACCCACCTGGTATAACAGAGTTATGTGAGATGTTCACATAACCGATATTACTGATACCCTAGCTACTCTATAATAATAAGTTTCCGGAACGCCACTCCCGTCCAGCGTATCAGTTATGTGAGACACACACACACACATCCAATGTAACAGTGTTATGTGAGATGATCACATAACTGATAATACTTATACCCAGGGCCGGATTATCACTATGAGGGGCCCTGAGCACAACAGATTTTGGGGGCTCCTTCCCCCCCCTTTTTTTTTTGAATTACTCTTCATTCATAGAATAAAATAATTTGTAGAGTGGAGAAGGTAATTGCCAGGAAAATAAGTACATAAATGAATATTTACACTATTAGTACGTCTTCTTAATCTGACATAATATACAATGCTTAACTGCATTAATCACTTTTGCAATTGTACTTTTGGAAACTTATCCGCTGAATAATTTGCCTATATCTAACTGACTCAGAACATTCCTTTCCTGCGCTTCCTAGCCGCAAAATCTTTTATCAGGTCATCAAAGCTGATTCGACACAATACATCAGCTTCCTTGCACAGTAGTGCAAGCGAGTCTAACCTATCCTGTCGCATATTTGTCCTCAAAGGGTTTTTAATGGGCCCGGTGCGGGCTGAAATTTCTACCTCGGTTGCCACTGCACTGCACTTCCAAGATGAAGAGTAGTTATAAGCGCGATTTATTCGCCTTTTATACAAAATCAACTAATTCTTGACTACTTTCAGATATTACCAGTCGTTAGGCATAAGCAAACTTTTGTATTCCAGTAATTTCTTTACTTCGTTATTTTTTCCCAGAAAAATTGTCATTATTAGGTTTTTAATTTTTAATTTTTACAATTTCCGCGGGGCTCCCAAAATGTCGGGCCCTAAGCTATAGCTTAGTCAAGCTTATGCTATCATCCAGCACTGCTTATACCCTGGCATGCATAAGGAGTGTCCCTAATTCCACACCCATCCGGCGTTACAGCGTTATGTTAGACGTTCACATAGCTGATAATACTTATACCACGGCATGCATAAGGAGTGTCCCTAATTCTACACCCATCCGGCTTAACAGCGTTATGTGAGATAATTGAATAAACGATAATACCTTCGCTACCCTAGCATAGTGAGCGTCCCAAACGCCACTCCCATCCGGCATTACAGTGTTATATGAGATGTTCAGGCGTAATAGTGCTATTTGATATGTTAACACAACTGGTAATACTGATACACTGGCATAATTAGTTTCCCAAACGCCACCCCCATCTGGCGTAACAGTCTTATGTGAGATGTTCAAATAACTGATAAAACTAAAACCCTAGCATAGTGAGTCCCACAAACATCCCACCCATTTAGCATGACAGTGTTAAGTAAGTTGTTAACAAAACTGATAATACTTATACCCTGGCCTAATGAGTGTCCTAATCGCCAACCCTATCAGGCGTCACAGTGTCATGTAAGTTTCCAACAAACATTACTGATTATACTTATTTCCTGGCATGCATAATGACTGTGAAGCTCGGGAAATATGCAAAATTCATATTAAGTGCATATTTTCATGTTTTGAATAAATTGTATACGTACATATGCACTAATTAGAAGTGTCTATTTTCAGGTATTTTCGGATTTCTGCAAAAAAAAACAAAATTTTCGATATGAACAAACATCTTTGGAAACAGGTAATGAAATATGCGAAGCAGGTATCCCACGGAAATACTTACAAATCGGTATCAGCATAATACGACAATAGAACCTACTGAGCGATAAGCCGATTGCCGTCATGGAATCAATATCGTTTTTTCCGGAAGGTTAACAAATTTTCAGAATTTGTGTTACCAAAATACCCAAGTTAATTTCAGATCATCAACATGGCCTTATGAGAGGTCGTTCGACAGTTACTAACTCAGGATGTTTTTCTGAGCATGTATCAAACATTCTGAAATAAAGGGGACAAGTTGATGTGGTGTTTACCGACTTCTCTAAAGCATTTGATAAAATCAGCCACAGATTAGTACTTGAAAAACTGCATAATATCGGTTTCGATAATAGGGCCATTAAACTAATATACTCGTGTTTGGTAGAGCGTCAGCAATATGTACTCTATAATGACTTTGAATCTACTGCGTATCTGGTCACATCTGGTGTGTCACAAGGTTCTAACCTTGGTCCACTATTTCTTATAATATTCATAAATGACTTCGTCAGTATTATAGACAATGAATTGGGAGTTTTTGCAGATGATTTAAAAATTTTTCGTTCTATAAATTTCAAAACAGATTGCGACTTACTACAAAAGAATCTAACAATAATAAACAACTGGTGTGTATTAAATAAACTACCATTAAATATCTCCAAATGTAAGATTATGTCGATTACCCGGGAGTCGACATCTACTATTTGCAATTATAATATGAAAAACATAGCACAAAATAGAGTGTATTCAATGAAAGACTAACGTTGGATTCAAAATGGTCATTTTCTAATAATATTGAAGATGTTGTATCCCAATCAATGCGAATTCAAGGGTTTATCATTCGGTATTGCAAAAACATAAAAGATTTAGACGCATTAAAACAACTTTATTCTGCACTGGTGCGCTCTAAGTTAGAATATGCATGTGTCATTTGGGACCCATACTACGTGCAATACGAAATTGTCTTGGAACGTGTTCAGCGCGTATTTTTGAACTATCTGGCATTTGAGACGGATGGTGTGTATCCAATTAGGGGAATTGACAATTCAGTTTTGCAGATCAGAATCGAGGTACCTAGTCTTAAAGTAAAGAGAATGAATTATGCTGCCTCTTTTTATATAACATAATTGACGATAATGCTCAGTGTCCCTACTTGAGAGCAAAACTAAATTTCTTGGTTCCAAGAATTTCAAATAGGAGAAGTGATTACTTCTATTTAGTTCGTGCAAATTCAAATATTTTATATAACTCTTTAATCAATAGAATCTGTACATATTTTATTTCAGTGCAATCAAGCTTAGATTTCTCTTTCTCTATATACAAATTTGAAAAAGTCTTAGTTGGTTCTCTTTAACTATAGTTATGACTCAAATTATTAATTAGTACTACTTGAATTGTAACATGATTATATCTGTGTATACTGCCCTCTAATGGGATAATTTCTTGTTGGGTTTGTAATTAAATAAATAAATAACAGTCTTAATAGTGATGGTCGCTTAACTGATGATACTGATACCTTGGCATGATAAGTACCCCAAACACCTCACCTATCCGGAGTAAGAGTGTCATATGAGATGTTCACATAAGTGATTATACTCATATCATTATTGAATGATGAGTGTCCCAAACGCTACCCTCATCTGGCGTAATAGTGGTATGTGAGATGTTCACAATAATGATTGAAACTTTTACTCTGGCATGCATGATGATTGTCCCGAACGCTACAGACATCCGGCGTAACAAAGTCACGTGTGAAGTTGATATGATAATACTATAACCTTGGCATAATAAGACTCCCAAACGTTATACACATCCGGTGTAACAGTTATATCAGAAATGTTCACGCAACGGTTAATAATAATATCCTTGCATAATGATAATACCCTAGCACAACGAGTGTCCCGAACGGCAGAACCATCCGGCGTAACAGTTATATCAGAAATGTTCAACGGTTAATAATAATATCCTTGCATAATGATAATACCCTAGCACAACGAGTGTCCCGAACGGCAGAACCATCCGGCGTAACAGTTATATAAGACATGTTAACATAACTGATAATACTCAAACCCTGGCATGCATTATGAGTGACCCAAACGCCATACCCATCCGGCGTAACTGTGTTATGTGAGATGTTCAGATAGCTGATAATACTAATTCCCCAGCATGATGAGTGTTCCAAGCACCAAACCCATCCGACGTGAAAGTGGCATGTTTGATGTACACATAACTGACAATCCGTATACCCTGACTTGCATAATAAGTGTCCCAAACATAACAGAGTGATCTAAGATGTTCACATAACCGTTAATACTAATACCCTAGCTACCCTATCATAATGACTGACTCAAACGCCACATCTATTTGGCGCAACAGTTATATGAGAGATGTTCACATAATTACAGTATGCAAATTACTTGGTTTATCGGTGCCTTCATATTCTGTTGAGGTTAAAATGTTGAGAATTTGGCATGTATTCATATGATACATTACTCAATGCTTACAAAGACTAAATACTGCAACTTACAAGGAACATGAATTTTACTATTCCAATATCAATGATTCGGCTCAAACTAACCTATAGAAAGATATCTCATATTGGTTGGTGAGTAAGGAATTTATAGTTCGTATAGACGAACTACCATTTACCCAATATATTCAATATGTTGCAGCGTTCTGAGAGGATGCTGAATTATGATCAGAATGAAAATTCGGTAAATGCTATTCGATTGAGAAGGTATTTATGCACTTGAAAAAAATCTCAATTCGTGACTGATGGAATCATTCGGCATATATGAGATGAATGAAGTAGATACGATTATATGCTGCTCCATCAAACTCAGAAAATAGTCATGAATATGATTTTGGGAATAAATATTGCAGATGACACGTTATATTGTGAGATCGCATACTGGAAAAGAGAAAACTCAAAAATAATAACGATAAAATAGATAATCTTGATAAAAAGGTGTAGTACACGTAATAGTCCAAATATAGGTCGCAAACATAGAAATTCTAAAACTAGAATTGGAAAACATATCAGATGCTTGAATCCTCTATCTGCGTGTTTTCACTATTTTGCCAATCGTTTATTAGAGAATAATCATAATTACGACAACAATGATTTTTTTTTGAGTATTACCCTTTGCATCATTTGGATGCAAAGTGTAATGCTGATTCTCTCTCAACTCCCCGATTACTTTCGAGTCAACTACTACTTTTTCAGTCTTTCCCACATAAGATTTATCATATAATATTTATCTTGTTTATAATATAATTTATAATCTCGCAACTTATTATGATTATCTTCACTTTTTACAGGTTTATGTTTGTCTGTTCTTTGTTCTGAACATATATTAATTAATATCCCATTGATACCATAATATTCATCGATATTACCATTTACAATATTCCTATTATTTTTAATTAAAATTTTCTTAGTTACATTCAATCATAGGTACATCCTCATTTTTCACAGCACTGTTCTTATATGTCAACCTCAGGCAACCTTACAATGGCTGTTCCAATACTTGTATTCATCCAAATAATTTTCATGATATCATTGAATTTTATTAAAATATTTCACCTCTTGAAATACATCATGAATCTTCAAGATTTTCAAGTTTCATTGTTGTACCTACGTGGAAATGTTAAGTTCCATTATTTGAATCGAACTTTAAGCTTTTGAACCACATGAATGACAAAAATACACTTGTCGATGTCAATTGGGAGACCAGAGGCGTGGAGGCTGACAAAATTCGACCCAATACACGAATATGGATTTCAAAGTCCTATGTCAGAATCACGATGTCATCCAGGTATATCGACAAGTACGGTTCAAATAAGGCGTTGCCATGTCTAACGATATATGACATTCGTTCAAACAGACCTCTTCCCAGGATTGTGAATGCGGTATACTCTTCGCTAGACTCCCTGTTGAATGGTTCAAGAATATTCATCATGAAATATTTTTTTCTGATACAAGTTCACAATATTTATCCAAATCATATACAGAACAAACTATAATTTTTCTGTTCCAGCGATATATTATCTCCAAAAACAATAACAGACTTTCTACAGCCAATTGTTTTTCTCCGGAGAAAAATCAATTATGAAGCTTCTTTTGCTTCTATCATCGTAATAAAGTATATGCCCGTAGCATCTGCTACTCGTGTATTTATGCAAAGCTACGTTTGCAATATGTTAACTAATTGGCAGTTGAGTATATATATTAGACTCGTATTACTAGAATAATATGCAATTTTCATCGTACTTGTATTGGAACTCATAGGTTATAATGATTACAATCTAATTTTATTACCAATCCAAAGCAGATTTCTATTGAATATTCATACATTCCATATTTTTTAATCACTTCGATAGGATCTATACGAAAAGGCGCCATGTATTGGCAACGAGATATCGACATATATCAATAGTTATTGATGTTTTTCCTCTCAAAATAAGCAGTGAAATTACTAATTCATGAATTTTTTTGTTCCTATCCAATAGTATCCTATTAGATGCTTACGCAGCGAAATTCAGTTTATCTATATTTTCTTCAATGCATCAATAATCTTAGCTGTTTAATTGCGATATTACGTAATTATCCTATTGTATATTCATCGTTCCTGAGTTGGAGCCTATTCGAATCTATATTGTTATATTGATAATAATATAATATGAAAGTAAGTTTATTTGCAGAAATGAATACATATTAAGTTTCTAATATAAATTGAGATAAATTGCAAATAAGAACAGTACCTACTCACGAAAGTATGCGAGAGGGTACTTTTGTGTGAGATAAAACATAACAAGTTACATATCAATAATAATAATAATAATACTAATAATAAGAGATAACTCTTATAGACATATTAATTAATACCTAATATAAGTTAAGTTAATGAATTTTAAAGTTTGGTCCATTTTTTTATAGGTATATCAGAAATGATTTTTCATGTCTACTTGGGTGACTATTTCTGAATTTTATGTGGTAAGTATAAGTACTTTTAATCTCTTATTAAAAAGTTTTTGGTTGTTTATTTTTCAGGTGTACAGATAGTTTGGACCTTATTCTTGGACCAAGGAAATAGTAACTGCGTGGGCCTATGGTTCTTTGGATTTTTAGAGGTAGATAATTTTCATTATTCAACGTGAAGTGATTACTTTGTTTAAATGTATAGTTTTGGTGTTTTAGATTCTTTACAATTTCAAAGTAAAATAGTTTCTGAGTATTTAACACTTGAGCTTCTTTATTTAATTCATAGGTCGGGTAGGCATTCTTTCGTCGGTTTTATTTTCAGGAAGCATTTCTGTGGAATTTCTAAGGATTAGTGACTTTGAGGTTCCACCTCATGATACAATGGCGTATCTACTAGACTATGATATAAGATCTTAGGTTGGTTTGTTCCAAACACTTTCTTTCGGAGTTTAAGCCTGTTACATAATAAAACGGAGTATCTTGAGTACGAAGTTGATTTGTTGGTCCCAGCCTTAGTAGGAGTCGATTATCATACCAAGATATTTAGTTGAAGTCACATATTTTATTGGTTGTCTCTCAAGTTCAACATGTGAATACTGGGAGAGTAGATTCGATTGAAATAGAATGGTGTGCAAACAGTTTCAATAACATTGAAAGAGAGAGAGAGAGAGAGAGAGAGAGAGAGAGAGAGAGAGAGAGAGAGAGAGAGAGAGAGAGAGAGTAATTTGGAGTAGAACCATTTTTTCACCCCTTCTAGGTCCTTTCCAGCTTTCTTTTTCGGTGTTGACCAGTTTCCGCCTATAGGTAGGATTACTGTATCAACGGCAAAGCTGATTACTGATCCTGTGTTATTAAGGAAGAATATGTTGTTGATATATACATTACATAATGTTGAGCTAATTGTATCCTTGATTCTAATACACTGCATTCTGTTTAGTGAGTAGTTCTTCATGAGTGTATCTCTAAGGCCAATATCTTCTATAGAATTCAGTAGTTTTTTGTGACTAATCGGATCAAACACTTTAGACGGGTCGATAAATACGCATAAAGCTTTTTTACGATTGCACAAGATGTGAGATAGTGTATTTATCAAGAAAAGAATTTTGCCTTGGGTTGAAGTATTCTGATTTGAACCGAATTGATGTTCTGATACTATATTATGTTTGTTTAAGTATGAAAGGATTCGTTTTTCGAGGAGTTTCTTCATTACCGGGATTATGGCGATTGGTTCATATTCGGAAATGTCTTCAGAATTTCCAATTTTGAAAATCGATGGTATTTTTGTTTCTTTGAACATATGCTGATAGTCACCAGCTCGTATGATATCGTTAGTAATCTGCGTTAGTGGGGAGGAGATGAGTTCTTGTATTCGCTTCAGGAATTCCGTATTGATGTTGTCCTCTCCTACAGCTTTTCATTTCTTTCAATTCTTGTATAGTTTTCTGGACTTCTGATTGTGTTGTGAGGCGCAGGTAGATCGAGTTTGACATGATTTTATTATTCTATCTATAATTTGGAGGTTCCGATGTCATATCTTTATCTGTGTTCGAAAAGTAATCAAGGAATGCAATCCGGTAATTTCAATTTCGCCATGTATTATTTTCTTTGTTTCTTGATGTTTCTTCATGGATGTGCCGGATAATTCGTTGACTGTGTTCCATAAGTTCCTAGCAGTCGATTTTTTTTATTTCCTCCTGATAAAATTGTCTTTTGGTTGTATAATAAGCTCTGCCAATTTAATCCCAAATTTCTTGTATATTTGTTCGCTTTCTTGATTTTTAGACCTGTTTTGTCATTTTTGAATAATTTATTCTTATGTTTTGTTGAATTTATTAGTCCTGTCGTAATCCAGGTTTTCTTCTTGAAATTTTTTATTGTGTACTTAGGAGCACATCAGCCGAGGTATTAACATCTTTCTTCAAGTTGATACTCATCCATCCAAGTTTTTACTTTCATGTTCTGCTAAATTTTCGTTAATTTTTTAGTAACTTTTTGCCGATGTAACCGAGATGAATTCGTGAACATTCATTCCTGTTTTTGCCCGTAGGGAGAGGAAATGTCAGTATGGTGATAATTCAATTCATGTATACACGTATGAGTTGTCTTTTCCGTACATAACAATATTTCCATCATCTGCCTCATAGACATAGGTAACCCATACATAACCTTACTTCATCTATAGCTATTGAATGCATCGTGAAGTATTATGTATATTCCAACACCTCAACCAGTTGTTACAAGACTCCCAACTTGTCGACAAAAACTGGAAAGCTTTTGGAGACAATTTAGACCAAGCTGAACACTCCAAACATTCTCAAATCGATAATCTATTTCTCCTCCATCTATTTGTATCAGCTAAGAATTTTTTGTTAAGCTTTTTGGTGCGTGTCTGTTTCAAATAATTTATGTGATGATATAAGTTGGCATGTTGTAGTGTAGTGTACTGTTAGATTTGTTTTCATGATTCATGATGATATCAGATCATGTATTTCTATTTCAGATCTTATGAATAATTGGCCGGGGCAGATCTTACCGTTTTCTTGCACTCTAGTGGGATTGCTCACGTATATGTGGCCATGTTTCCTCATGTACTGTTCCATATTTTTTGTTAATGTGTCCGTGATTATATACATCATGTACCCTTCCAAGTTATACAGTTTTATGTCTGGTATATCAAATGTTTCACTGAGTATTAAACAGTCGATGGGAAATTTTATTTGTTTCAAGAGGATTTGAAGCTTCTTCGTGCGTGTTTACATGTTTGGTTTTGAGTGGTTTTACTGAAAAATCCCGCATATATTGGTCCATATTGATTTAAGTTTCAAACCTAAATGTATTAATATTCAATATAATATTATATTCAGCAATTCTGAATAAGTTTGGATCATGAGGTTTTCAGGTTTATATAATATTCTACAGTTCCACGTTTTATCATTCACTTCAAGGATAATTGCTAATATTGATCTATATTCTAGACTTGAATTATTTATTTCAAATATCATTGAAGCTTCTTCGAGCTTGCTTACATATTCGGTTTTCAGTGGTCTTACTGAAAAATCTTGCATATATTGGTTCATATTAATTTGAGTTTTAAACCTAAATGTATTAATATTCAAGATAATATTACACTCAGCAATTCTGGATAAGTTTGGATCATGAGGTTTTCAGGTGAATATAATATTCTACAGTTTCGCGTTTTATCATTCACTTTTAGGATAATTCATAATATTAATTTATATTCTAGAGGCTAACAGATTTATATTCTGCCAACTGAAAAACTTTGACTCACTTCCTGTTTTTTTGTCGGGTTCCGATCCTTGGTTTCTCTCCTCTCTCTCGTTCCTTGTTTTGATGGACAACTGGTTCCCTCTGACCTTTTTTCGAGGTACCAGTTGCTGTGGAGATAGGCGAAGCAGTTGATGTGGACCTCTGATTTTCTGTTTTAACCATTAATGATTTTTGGGTTTGCTTCGGTATAACATCTATCCTGTTTTGGTGGGAAAGAGTTGTAATTCCTCTGGCACTATGTACTCGTGTTTTTTCCTGTTTTCACAAGTTCTTCAGCTCCACTCAAATCTTCAGCATCATATATTTGGTTGTTGACTTGCAGTTTGTTCCCTGTAATGAAACAGTTGTTACTATCTTGCCTTGTAAGGTTCAGATGTTTCTTGAATTTTCTGTTATATGGTCGTTGTGCAGCTGTTCAATCCTTTGTTATAGATATGGTTGTCCGTTTCAGCTGTTTCGTGGTTCGAGCATCGCTTCTTTTTTGGAATGAATTCAATTTTCATTGAACAGGATTCTGTTTCTCCCAGTGTGAAGAAATTGTGCAAATCAGTCTGATGTATGTCTTCTCCAAGTAATCTTTCAAATTCTCTATTTACGAGATCAGTATATTATTTCGATTGAATTTTTTTCTCCAGTTTTCGATCTTTCCTTGAATTACCCTGTACCCTATTTCATTCAGTCTCATATTCATTTCTTCCACTCTCAGGGTTATTTCGATTTTTACAGCTCCAATAACTGACCTCTATTTTTTTTGTCTGATTTCATCTATTACCATTCAAAATGTATCTCAAATTTCATATTCTACCGATAACTTGGATCCCATTATCTAATTTGTTGCAGGAGGTTCAGAATGTTTCAGAACTTCATCCATCGGATTTTCAAAACCCACCGTTAAAATGATACAATGTTATTCACTACTGCACTATAGAACCGTAGAAATCCGTTGTATTTTATGACGATTTTTCAATGACATTTTCGAGTACTCATGTCGATGTAACTAAGATGAATTCATGAATATGTATCCCTGTTTTTGCCCGTAGAGCTCCTCGAGAGGAAATGTTAGTATGGTGATAACTCAATTCATGTATACACGTATAATTGTCTTTACCGTACGTAACAATATTTCTCATTCTCTACCACATAATAGGTAATCCATACATAACCTCACTTCGTCTACAGCTATTGAATGCATCATGAAGAATTATGATATTTCAATACCTCAACCAGTTGTTACAAAATCCTAACTTGTCAACAGGAACTGGAAGGATTTTGTAGATAATTTCGACTAAACTCCACGTTAAACAAATGGAAAAACTATTTTTCTTCCATCTATTTGTCTCACCTAGGAATCAGTTCATTATTACTCCCAAAATTAAATTCTCAATCTTACAAGATCAATCACCAGCGTTCCCTCATGAATAGAATTATTCCTCAAATCTATCACGAGAATTGAGTACAAACTGACAACGCTGCTTGAGAGGTAAGTGCGCGCAATGCATAATGTATTTGTATCTACGTGTATACAGCTTGTTTTCGTATGTAGTATTATTCATTGCTTTACATATAAATTCTCGGGAAATAGGTCACATTAACACTCATGCTTTATATTTTCTCATCTGTAGACGAGATTTTATATGTAATTCATACCTGGGTCAAGAATCTTTATTATTATTTATTGTTTCAAACTATGCTATATGCAATTCCTTCCTTTGAAGTGATTCATTAGTAAATTATACAATGAGAAAGTTGGATAGTGCTTTCGCGTGCGTTATCCAATTTTGTTATTTGTTTATGGGCTTCTAGGACAAGTAATTATTTGAATTTGAGATACTCACGTACCGCGGTTCACCCTTGAGAGATGAGTTAGTTGAGCTCAGCTGAGGCGGCCATCTCGAACACACACTTGATAACTGTCGCTCACTCCACGTGCACACGTGTATTACGTTCATATACATAATTGGCACTATTGTTTGTTTGCTGTGTTTTGTGCCTTCAACGCATAATTGGAGGTGAATAAATTAATGTTCCTGTTTGTGGATGACTGAAAATAATATTGAGGAAGAGCCCTTCACATCTGGACAAGAAGTATACCGGGTAAGTTGGCTTTTCTCTTGATGGAGAATTTGTTCGAAATAGAACGTTCAGCGTTCGTTTAGCGAAATAGATCTATAGTTCGTTTAGACCTACTTTAGGAAGTGTAATATGAATTACTGATTGCCTAGTTCAACATTTTGATCCTACGGAAGCCGAATCGATTTCAGTTTGAAAAAAAAAATCACCTGAATTTGCCACAAGTACTTATCGATTGTTCCATGATTGGCACATGGTTCGTTGTTCCGTTTGTCGGAGTGTGCTGGTACATTGACCCTTTCATTGAGCATAAGTGCCAAGAGAGCACATAACAAAAAAAAAAAAAAAAGTGGATACCGAATACCTAGCAGCCTGGGTAGCTTACTCCTTTAACAGAGACCTCGCGTTGACCGCTAATATCGTGGCTCGAGGGTCACCCGCTTACGTTGTTGTATCGCGCTCTTATCGCTTGGCATCTGTTGCTTACATCATTTCAGGTACAGGAGTTGGGTGTTAGAATGGCCAATCTGAATCAAAAAACTGTTAAAAATTTTTTTGGATCATTGGCTAGTGACAGAATTAATGATATTTTAGGAGTTGCAGTGGAGGCAGTGAGTGATCATAACGTAGATACATTATTTGAAATGCGCTTCTCCACTATAGATGGTGCATTTGAATCTTCCGAGAGCTGTTACGCAAAAATAATCAGTTTAATGAGCACTCTGGGGAAACTGAAGATTTGTTATTTGCGGAAAAACAACTTAGAACTACGGTTGACAGAGATTATTTTAGAATGAAGGCAATTCATTTACGATTTGAATAGTTTGAATCAAACTGCCCTATCAGGGGCTCGTTGGATCGTTATTTCCAAGCCTCACCTATTGGCAAGTTGCCTAAAATTCCATTATCGAAGTTTGATGGTTAATTAACTTGGTCGTCAAATTCAGTTGATTTATTTACAAAATTGGTTCATGGAAATGCTGCATTATCAGGCATTAGAAAGTTTCTATTTCTAGTAGGTTGTTTATCGAATGAACCGCTATCGATCGTGAAAAGTCTATCGTAGTCTAACGACAAAAAATGGAAATTTAGAAAAACGCTACAACAATAAAGGTTTATTGGACACATCCTTTTGGAAAGAAACCGTAAATCTCCCTAAGCTCATCAAGGAAAATGTAGTAACATTTTTTGATATTTAAGAAATCTTTTTTGAATGATGTCCATGCAAGGTTATCTGGTATGCAAGTCTATAATAATGATATTGATTCCAGACTACGCCGCCTTGAAGATCTGTCAATAAATGCAAAAAAAGTACCAAAGTTGGTTGAAGATGTTACCCAACTGAATCAAATGGTGAATGATATTTGTTCTCATGAACTTACCGATGCTGCTCTAATCACCACCCCTAATACCAAGGGACTAGATGTAAATGTTTTCTCGGAGATACAAGACAGAGAAAAACGACAAAAAAATGTACTTCTTCTCAACGTTCCTGATTCTGACAACAAAACTGCTGACTCCTCCGTGGTTGATCAGATTATTATAGCTATTAACGACGATAGCGTTTCGGTAACCTCATCTTTTCGTCTCGGTAAATATATCATGAACAAAGAACGTCCACTCAAATTGGTTTTAAACTCTAATGATAGCGTTAAGGTGTTTTTCAGCAAATTATCTCAGATAAGAGAAATACCGGCTCTCTCTAAATTCAGATTCAGAAACGACTACACGCCTCTACAACTAAAAACTTTCAAAGAACTTAAGTTGGAACTTGAAAATCGCAAAAAAGCTGATCCTACTCTGAACTTATCTATTCGACATATAAATGGTAACCCCAAGATAGTGAATCGCAAAAAGCAGCCCCCAGAAAACTAATAACCTCCCTTTCTGTATACTACCAAAATGTCAATGGTTTCCGAACAAAACTGAGTCTTCTTCGAAATGCAGTGTCTCTAAACTTATATGACATAATAGTATTCACGGAAAGTGTATTGAACACGTCCTTTTCTACACTTGATCTAAATCTATATGAATTCAACATTTTCCGTTGTGATCGTTCACCGAACTCAAGTAGTGCTGAGAGATTTGGAGGAGTGTTAGTTGGAGTAAAAAAGCATCTGCATAGTAAGCAAGTTTCTTGTGAAAATAATCTTGAACAGCTTCAAGTTCTTGTTAGTTCAGGTACCAATCAGTTGGTGATTGGTGCTGTTTAATCTTTTTCAATTCAATTATGTTAAAAATTACCGCAATGTAACTCTTGATCTATTGTTCAGCTCAAACTTGCTCACTACTAATGATACATTTCCTCTTCTTCCCCTTGACCGTCACCATCCAGCTTTTGAAACTGTGATTCCAATTAATTTTGTATACTTTCCCAATGATATCCTTAAAGTGAAGGGTACTCCTTTGATTTTAAGAACACTGATTTCGGCTCAGTTAATGAGTATTTGTCGACCATTAACTGAGATAGCTTATTTTTAGATCTTACTTTCGAAGAAATGCTCAATTCATTTTATGATAAATTATTGGAAGCAATAAATTTATTCGTTCTTCTAAAAAAGTTTGGCTTACGTAAATTATTTAATTTTCCATTTTGGTATTGTCATGAATTAAAGGAAAATATATTTTTAAAAAAAGAAGCACACAAAAAATATAACATTTCCGGATCTGAAGCTGACTATCATATTTTTTCTAGTTTAAGATCGAAATGTGGTCGTATGGAATATACAGATTATTCCAGTTATATTCGGAAAATTGAAACCAATATCTCATTAAATCCTAAAAGTTTTTGGAGCTTTGTCAATAGTAAAAGGAATTCTAATGAATATCCTAACTTGATGTCTTATAAAAACGCAATCCATAATAATGGTCAGGATATTGCTGATGCATTCGCTGAACACTTTTCTTATGTATTTGAAGTGGATGATGAACCTGCTTCGGATGACACCACAAATAACGTGGTTCACATTACTGCAAATTCATTCTCAATTTCAATCAGTGATATATGGAACAAGTTAAATTCTCTTAAAAGTGAAACCAGTCCAGGTCCTGATGGCGTTCCACCTATTCTTCTCAAAACTTGTTCATTTGTACTCTCCAGACCATTACATAAAATTTTTAATAGATCCCTCGTCGAAGGTAAATTTGCTGATATTTGGAAAACTAGTTTTGTTACACCCATATTCAAATCTGGTGACCGTGAGAATATAAAAACTACCGCCCTACTCCATTCTGTCATCGATTCCAAAAGTATTTGAAAGTTTAGTAACTGATCAACTCACTGCTAGTTTAAGACATTATATTATGGCTGAACAACATGGCTTAGTAAGTGGTCGCTCAGTTGAAACTAACTTGTTAGTATACATGAATTACGTTGTTGATGCTTTGGAGGATGGGTATCAGGTAGATGCTATTTATACTGATTTTTCGATAGGGTAAGTCATTCCATACTTCTTTCTAAGCTTTTATCACTTGGCATAGACAGCCCAATACTTTCTTGGATTAAGAGCTATATTTCCAATCGTTCGCAAATAGTTCGAATAAAAAATAACTACTCCAAGGTGATAAATGTCCACTCTGGAGTTCCTCAGGGCTCACATCTTGGTCCATTACTTTTTTTACTTTTTAATAATGATATCAAGGATGTTTTCCCTTGTGATATCAAGTTCTTACTATTTGCGGACGACTTGAAAATATTTTTCAAAGTAAAATCTGTAGATCAATGTTTATTGATACAAAAAGCTTTAGATAACATGTCGAACTGGTGCAATATTAACAAAATGGAATTTAATATTTCAAAATGCAATATTATGAGATTTCATCGTCTGAGAAGTCCCATTACTCACACTTATCGAATTAATGGTACATCGTTGGACAGTAAATTAAATGTTAGAGATTTGGGCGTGATTTTTGATACATCTGTAAGTTTTGTCCCTCATTTTAACCATATTATCGGCAAATCTCTTCAGATGTTGGGATTTATAAAAAAATTGACTGTTGATTTCAGAAATATTAATGCTTTGAAAACTTTATATTTTTCTCTTGTCAGGTCACACCTTGATTTCTGTTCGACCGTCTGGTGTCTTACTATAACGTTCATTCCTACAATATTGAAAAGGTCCAGCATAAATTTTAGAGATATTTGACTTTCAAAAGTGGAATACGTTATGCCAAGTGGAACTGTGAATATAACTTTCTTGAAACTATTTTTAACATTGTTCCACTTACTGTGAGAAGATTACACTTCGATCTTAAACTACTTTTTAAGTCTATTAATAATATAATTTCTTGCGAAGTTATCTCACTTTACTTTAGAGCTAACTTTCACAATCCCAAACGTCTTACACGTCAAACTGTGAATTCAACTCAAATTTTTTATGTTCCCTCCTGTACAACAAATTATTCTTTTTACTCTCCACTTAAACGAATAATGAGAAATGCCAATCAGTATACCAAACTTGAGGATTTAACTTCCCTTTCTAGTACTTCCTTTAATATTAAACTTCCTCGTTCTATTTAATTTTTAGTTATATTGTATATGTTTGTGCACAACAAGTATAGTATTGTTATTTTTGATAATTTTATTTCAAAATAATTATATGTATTTGTTTTTTTTTTTTCTCAACTGTGAAAATGAAATGTATTTTTCTTTCTAAATAAATAAATAAATAAGTAGTACTTCGTAAATTAATAAATTCTTTTTCGGAAAATCTTTCTGCATTAGACGCACTGCAGTTCAGGGTGGATCATTGGAATTTCCCTCTATTTGACATTTTGCTTGAAAATATTGATGTTAATACTCGAATCCGATTTGAGATAAGACGCAGTGATACAGAATTGCCTCATTCCACTGATTTGCGTGATTTTTTGGGTAGCCACAACAATGCACTGAAAACAGAGGACTTCACGGAACACAGCGAAGAAGCTTCTTCGCAACCTTTTCACAAAGCCAACCTCAAAATTAAAGGCAAAATCAATCATTTTCAACTACTACTAATCCTAGTGGTTGCAATCTATGCAAAGGTTCTCACTATTTGAGCAAAAGTCTCACGTCTTTACAAAAGGTTCCTTTTGATCTGTTTTTATAGCTAAAAAACAACGCCTTTACATTAATTGCTTGAGTAATGGTCATGGCTTAAAATGCTCTAAAAGTTCATCCACAGGTTTGTAATGAAGCCAATCACACCTTGATGCATTTTCAACCCGAGGAAGAGAAGTCATCCACAAAGAATAATGGAGACCCTTAGAATGAACCTGGCCCGTCTTATCGTTCGATGCTTTGTGGTGTCGCGAATTCGAATACTATGGATACCACCAATTTATTGTCGACTCTAGAAATGAATATCGTGGATGCTATTGGTAATTGTCAGCCTTTCACAATCTTATTGGATGATGGAAGTCAGGCCTAATTCATTACCTAGGAATGTCGTAAAAAAAATAGTTTTCGTTGTTTCCCTATAGCAAGTCAAATGAATGGTATTGGTAATACGATAAGCTTTGAACCTAAGGGAAAACTGTCTCCGCCATACGTCCTGTACACACAAGTCTGCCTGAAATCATGGGAGAATCGTTTGTATTACCAAAAATGTATGCGAAAATGCCAGATATTTCGTTTACTAGTGCTTCATGATCTAATTTGCAGTTAGCTGATCCTCATTTTAATCGATCTTCGTCCATCGATGTGTGGAGGAAAAATTGAAGGTGCCCTTGACGAACCTTCAGCTTTTAATACCATATTCGGATGGGTTTTGAGCAGTCTTGTAAGGTGTCAAAAAATGCTTTCCACCCAATTAAAGTCGTTTATTACTCTATGTACTGGTACTAGTGTTGAAGATTCTGTAACGAAGCTTAAATTTTGAAATATCATTTAATTTAGATCAGGCAGTAAATACGGATATTACATGTAAACTCAGTTTGAACAGTTCATTATTTCAATAGATATGCGTGAACTCCGAATGTGTATTCCATGATTGTCACTTTTCCAAATTTCCGCAATTTAGAATAAGTGTAATTATTCAAATAGATGAATCTAATTCATGACCGTTCAAAAACTGCATTCATTCCGATAAGCTATGTTGCAAAAACAGGGGTCTGGCAAGTTGATACATCAAAGTTTTGAACAACCTTATGTATAAAAAAGGCGAACAACCAAAAAACTCCGATAACACTTGCTTAGTGTGCCGGGAGAAACTAGTGGAGCATCATGCGCGCGAATTTTGTCTAAAAAGTAGCGTCACTTTCAAGCATTGTTCGGGACATAAGTAAAAAACCCTCGGCACAAAATAAGGAATTGGTGGAGCAGACCTGACCAGAACCTCAGAAAACATGTAAAAGCAGTGACCGATAAAAGATCTCTCTCTTTTGGTGCTCTCTTTTGCGCTATCTTTGGTGATTTTGCTTAGCAATCAGTACCGTTGAAGTGAGATTAATATAAGAATCGAATTGAATTGATTATTATCCGAGTTCAAGTCAGATTTAAACTGTGAATTAACAATAGTGTTCCGCTTAAGTGAATTGTTTCAGAAGGTAAATGATAGCTAAATAGTTTATATTTTGGGCATTACGATATATCTTCCGATCCGACCGAATTCTAACCGTCTGACATATCGTAGTGTGTTATGAGCCTTTCAAGTGATAATGCTATTTGAATGATTACCGTACACCGCTTATTGCTCTAGGAACTGTTTGATTTGTATTTTCCGCAAATTGATGAATGTAAATCATTTATCAACCGATTCCGTACCGTTGAATTGAATTTAAATACCGAACATATTGAATAACAGATATGTTGTAAGTTTTCTTTTACCGCTTGTCGCTTGAGCTTCTTTACATTTTCCGTTTGGGTGAATTTTTGTGAATTATACCGTTCAATTGCATTTATAAATTATTCTGAAAGTGTATTTATTGTTATTATATTTAATATTTTTAATTTCCCGTTTTATTAAGTTATTTCTGCTCCATCTTCAAATGAGCTAAGTTTTAACCAGGTATCAATTGTAATTAAAGCCTACAATTTTGATACTGTGTTCTGCATAATGGTCCCTGGTTTTACTTCACTGTAGCTACCCTAAGGACAAGGCTAGCTATAGATAGCATAGTGACAAGCTTTGTTGTGAAGACCCTAGCAGAAGTCTTCAAAAAGGAGTTAACCTTTAGAAAAGCTGGCGCTCGAGGATTTGAAGCTTACCGCAGTAAGCAGTTTACCGAAAAACGACAAGGTACACGTTATAAAATGACGCCCCCGAGCAGGGACTTTTGAAAATAGACCGAGGGGAAATTTTTTTTTTTTTTTGATTCCGAAAAGTGAAATGTTGAATAATGTATTGCAATCGAACCGTTGGTCCGTTTTCAGCTACCAGGCTGAAATCGATTACCGCAACACAGCCTATCTCTTGTTGGAGATGTGGGGAAACGGGGCATGACAAAAGTAATAGTCGGAATCCGCCGAAATTATTTTGCTCGAGATGCCGCCGCCCTAGGGTAATGTCGCGTGATTGTCCGTGTCTGAAACAAGGAAACGTCCGCGGGACTGCGAGGTAGCGAGGCCGAAGCAGATCCCGGTCGAACAGGCCTCAACGAAGGAAGTGAAAACCGCTCACCGCACCACTGTTGTGAACCGCACCGCGAATAAGGACTCAGCCGTAAATAATACAAAATGTGAACTCACCGCCGTTGAAAATACCGTAAATTGTAAAACCGATAATGAACCGAAACTACCGATTAAATGTAAAAGTGAAATTAAAGTAGGGACCGCTATAGACGAAAAACAATAAAGTGAAAAATGACAGTGTACTAGCCCCGTGTGATGATAACATTATTTTTGAAAATACAGCTGCTCAAACTTTAGGTGAAAACCGACCGTTTATGAAAGTCCGGGTATTGGGAAAAACTTTCTCGGCTCTCGTGGATACCGGAGCCACCCGTTCTTTCATCAATGACGCAGTTGTTAGGTTATGTCAAGATTCCGGGTTACAATCAGTCCTCATCAAGGCCGTAGGCACTAGGATGGCCAATGGTAGTTTGGTTCCTAGTTCTACTGCGTACCGAATCTCATTGCATTTTGGATGTGGTGAGATTGAAGCCGAGTTTGTGCATTTACCGTCGTTATTATCGGAAATGATAATAGGAATGGAGATTTTGAGCTCCGGCTTGCTTACAATACATCTACCATCCGCTGGGGTGTATTATAAAGACAATTTGATTGTGACAAATTGTGGAAAAGTTTCCAATGAAGCTAGTTCCGGACCGAAGGCAGTCAAGCGTGTGCGCTTCTGTGACGAAGCGGAGGCACACCTAGCAACATTGTCGGAAACTGAACAGGATAGACTGAACCGATTTCTGGGAACAGAAATGAAATATTCTAAAGGAATATGAACTCGTTTTGATCCCAGGTTACGAATAGGCCAACGGATTTTTCCGCCTGAAGTGAAAGTCTTCTAAAGGAATATGAACTCGTGTTGGTTCCGAGTTACGAATAGGCCAACGGTTTTTTCCGCCTGAAGTAAAAGTCTTCTGAAGGAATATAAACTCGTGTTGGTTCCGGGTGACGAATAGGCCAACGGTGAAACCCGCCTGGGGTAGAAGCCCCCTAAGAGGAGTGTTTGGTGTGTGGATTGAGTGAGTTATCAGTCGGTTTGGGAATTGCCTTGGTCCGTTTTGCTCGGCTTGGATAGCCAAGGGAATTGTATGCAACTAATAATTGACGGGAGTGGATGGATGACAATCAAGAGTTATTCGTGTTGAATGACCCCGTGAATTTTAACTGGTACAATTCAAGGAAAGCCGAAGTTGAAAAGGGTCCAGAAGTGTATCCGGATTATTGTGTCAAAGATAATCGGTTGTACCGACACTTCTGTGACTCAAATGACTTGTCCGAACCGGAAATGAGAGATCCGTGGAAGCTATGTGTTCCGAAACCGCTCCGGTTAAACGTTCTGAAAGAGAACCATGACAGTCCGACTGCAGGACATTTAGGTATTGCCAAGACGATTGCGCGAATATCCCACAAGGGATGTTCCGCGATATAGCAAAGTACGTGCGTGGACTTACGCAATGCCAAGCATTCAGAGTGTCTCAAAAGCAGAAGCCTGGATTTATGCAGCCGACTTTGAATCAGTTTCCTTGGAAATGTGTGAGCACCTATTTGGTAGGACCGTTATCAAGATTCGCCAAGGGAAACAGTTTCATTATTGTCATGCAGGACCATTTTACGAAGTGGGTACAGTGTAAACCGTTGAGAAAAGCTACCGTGCAGACTGTAACTCAAGCCTTCTACGAGGAAATCATAACTCGTTTTGGTTGTCCAGAAACCGTTATCAGCGACAATGGGACGCAGTATGAGAGTGAAGTTTTCAAGACTCTCCTGAAGGAGTTTGGAATTAAACACCGCCTTACTCCTACATATACTCCACAATGCGATCCCGTGGAGAGGACAAACCGGCCTTTAAAAACCATGATTGCACAATTTTGCAATGGAGACCACAGAAAATGGGATAAATTTCTATCCGATTTTCTATTTGACTTAAATTCCGCCCCACATGAATCCACCGGATTTTCACCTGCCTTTTTAAATTTTGGCCGAAACCTTGAAGTAACGAATTCGATAGTCTGTTCCTTTACCGCTCCGGTGGAGACCGAGGAAAATATTCCGACCGATCCGAACCGTGAACAGATTTCAGAACACCGAACTAGATTAGACAAATTACGCGAAACTTTCCAACTGGTCCGTATCCAGTTATCCCGTGCTTCTACCCATCAAAGCCGTCAATACAGTCTCCGTCATCAAGATTGGCGTTGTCACGTGGGTGATAAAGCAATGAAGGTGGAGCATCCTCTGTCTTCCAGTGTCCGACATTTTGCCGCTAAATTGGCTCTGAAATATACCGGTCCGTTCACCATAATCAAAGTAATTTCTCCGGTCATTTACGACCTGAAAGGCGAAGTTGGCAAGAAATTGAAACGAGTCCATGTCAAAGATCTGAAGCCATATAATGTTCCTGGCATCCCGGAAAGTTGAAATGAATCGAGGTACCGAAAAATATAGATACCGGTGAACAAAATATCAGTAGCCTAATTACTCATTATTATGATCCGATGTTCACAGGGAAATAATATGTCATATGAACCGTCCGATTCCATTGAGATAGTGCTAGACGAAGCACTGCAAAATATGGTGGATCCATCGTTTTAGTGTCTCCGGCGTATGTCAGTCCTTTCCATAGAATCCGAACCAAGTCCCGATCCTTTGGAAATCCAATCCTCACCGACCACACCAGAACATCTGGATACCGAACCGAAAACAACCATGTTTGATGCCTCATCGTCTCCGCCGAAACCGGAAGAGGTACAGTCCGAACCAGTCCGAGCTATGAAAATCGCAGCTACTCCGCCAACCCAGACGCACCTGGAACCGATCTACCTACTTGTCCAGTTATGGGAATTTTGTGAGCGATGTGGATATCCAGGACACCGGAGAGAAAGGTGCAGCTGGACAGCGCGTCCAGTCTTTGTAGTACCACCGAGACCACAGTGCATACGCTGCCGAACGTGCCCATGTCAGCGAAATCTCTGGTAAGAAGTTCCGTTCTGAAGAAGAAGAAGTTGTCCGTTTTCCGATCAGCAGAAGATTTCAAGTTTGTCCATTCCGAAGAAGAAATATTCCATTCCAAAGAAGTTTTAAGTTTTCCGTTCTCAAGAAGTTGAAGTCTTAAGTTTTCCGTTCCGAAGAAGTCGTTCAGTTGTTTTCCGTACCGAAGAAGTTTTGAGTTTTTGTCCGTCCCGAAGAACAGGTCAAGCTTCCCGTTCCGAAGAAGTTTCAAGTTTGTCCGTCCCGAACAAGCAGTCAAGTGTTCCGTTCCGAAGAGGAAATCATGTTTTCCGTTCCGAAGAAGATTTAAGTTTTTCCGTTTGAAAGAAGAAGTTTTGTTTTCCGTTTCCAAGAAGAAGTTTTAGTTTGCCATTCCAAAGAAATCTTCAAATTTCCATTCTGAAGAAGATGTCAAGCTTTCCGTTCCCAAGTTGAGTTTTCCACAGTCCGAAGCAGTTTTAAGTTTTTCGTACTGATGAAGCAGAAGTTTCAAGTTCCGTTCCGAAGAAGAAGAAGTTGTCAGCTTCCCGATCCGCGGAAGAAGTTTCAAGTTTTCTGTTTTGAAGAAGTTTTTGTGTGTTTCCGTTCCGAAGAAGATGTTTTCCCATTCCGGAAAAAGAAGTGCAGTTCTCCGTTCCGCAGAAGAATTTTATGTTCCAAGTAAGATATTGCTATTCCGCGAAGCTCCCGACGAAGGAAATTCAAGTTTTAACGTCGGGTTAGGGTATCTTACCTTTGTGTTAGATTATTTTTTTTGTATGAATTCTCAGATGAGAATTGAAAAATGAAAGAATCATATTCTTTAATTTTTAACCGAACTTAGGGGGGGAAGTAACGATTCTTAAATTTTGAAATATCACTTAATTTAGATCAGGCAGTGAATACGGATATTACATGTAAACTCAGTTTGAACAGTTCATTATTTCAATAGATATGCGTGAACTCCTAGATAGATATGCATTTTTCCAATGAAACATGTTAGAAAAACAGGGGTCTGGCAAGTAAATACATCAAAGTTTTGAACAAATTTATGTATAAAAAAGGCTAACAACCAAAAAACTCCGATAACACTTGTTTATTGTGCCGGGAGGAACTAGTGAAGCATCATGCGCGAATTTTAGATCTAAGAAGTAGCGTCACTTTTAAGCATTGTTCGCGACATAGGTTAAAAACCCTCGGCACGAAATAAGGAATTGGTGGAGCAGACTTGACCAGAACCTCGGAAAACGTATAGAAGCAGTGAGCGATAAAAGATCTCTCTCTTTTGGTGCTCTCTTTTGTGCTATCTTTGGCGATTTTGCTCAGCAATCAGTACCGTTGAAGTGAAATTAATATAAGAATCGAAGTAAATCAATTATTATCCGAGTTCAAGTCAGATTTAAAATGTGAATTAACAATAGTGTTCCGCTTAAGTGAATTGTTTCAGAAGGTGAATGATAGGTAAATAGTTTATATTTTGGGCATTACGATAGATCTCCCGATCCGACCGAATTTTAACCGTCTGATATATCGTAGTGTGTTATGAGTCTTTCAAGTGATAATGCTATTTGAATGATTACCGTACACCGCTTATTGCTCTAGGAACTGCTTGATTTGTATTTTCCGCAAATTGATGAATGTAAATCATTTATCAACCGATTCCGTACCGTTGAATTGAATTTAAATACCGAACATATTGAATAACAGATATGTTGTAACAGTTTTCTTTTACCGCTTGTCGCTTGAGCTTCTTTACATTTTCCGTCTGGGTGAATTTTTGTGAATTATACCATTCAATTGCATTTATAAATTATTCTGAAAGTGTATTTATTGTTATTATATTCAATATTTCTAATTTCTTGTTTTATTAAGTTATTTCTGCTCCATCTTCAAATGAGCTAAGTTTTAACCAGGTATCAATTGTAATTAAAGCCTACAATTCTGATACTGTGTTCTGACCAATGGGCCCTGGTTTTACTTCACTGTAGCTACCCTAGGGACAAGGCTATCTATAGATAGCATAGTGACGAGCCTTGTGGTGAAGACCCAAGCAGAAGTCTTCAAAAAGGAGTTAACCTTTAGAGAATATGGCGCCCGAGGATTTGAAGCTTACCGCAGTAAGCAGTTTACCGAAAAACGACAAGGTACACGTCATAATTCGTTGAATTCGACTTCAAAATCGTTTTGGAAAATGGAAGATGTCTCATCTCAGCAATTCATTGAATCCCCAGATGACATACAGTGTGAAGAATATCACAAAAAAATGACCCAACGAGATGACACTGGTCGATATGCTCTCTCATTTCGAACGAATGAGTGTCTTGATATTGGTACTTTGATTGAAAGCACTCTTTGAATATTTTTCTCATTGGAAAAGCGGCTTGCTGAAGATATTAACCTTCGTCAAAAATATCATGACCTTACGTCGGATTATTTAAATGCTGGACACATGTCTTCGTGTTCTTCATCAAAAAATTCGTCGTTGGTCTATTTCATTCCTCATCATTGTGCAGTAAAGGCCGATTCGTCTACTACTAAGTTTCGAGTGGTGTTAGATGCTTCCGCTTAGTCCTCCAATGAAAGGTCTTCAAATGATAACCTGCTTACAGGTAAAAAACTGCAAGCTCATATTCGTTCCTTACTTCTCTGATTTCGTAGTTGTTCCGTAGCCTTTACAGTTGACATTCGTCAAATGTACAGACAGATTCATGATGCTTTCACTCACAGAAATTATCAAAGAATTCCATTACTATTCGGAGAGCAAGAACCTGTTCAGGAATTTGGTTTGAATACCATACCCTACGGTGTTTCTTCATCTTCATTTCTAGCCCTGCGTTGTCTCCATCAATTGACCGAAGATGAAGATCATTCATTTACTATTTACTTTAGCTGCAAGACTAATTCGAAATGAAGAAATTTATGTCGATGACCTTTTGTCGGGTGGTAATTTCTTGCAAGATGCCCGATGTTTAGTGCAACAAGTCATAGAATTGTTCGCTCGAGGGGGTTTTGAACTAAGGAAATGGGCCAAAAACGTGCCAAAGTTGTTGGAAAACTTGCCAGATGACGTGAGACAAGCGTTAGTTAATTTTGACGGAGATTCGTGTATAATGTTTTTATGTTTTTCTTGGAATCTAACGCAAGACTATATCATCTATGCTGTGAATGTTCGTTCCATTGATTGTACGAAACGGAGTATAGTATTCGCTCGCATCTCCGATCCTCTCAATTTTCTCTCTCTATTGACTTTCTTTACTAAGCATTTTATGCAACAAATTTAGTTGCTGTGCCTTGGGATCAATCCCCTCCCTTGCACATTAGTGATGTTGATAAAAATAAATCTTTATTATTATCGAATGTGTTATTCTGGGTAAGTACCAACATACAAAGATATTATTACTCTTAAATCCATTTTTGCTTGGTCGGACTCTCCTGTTGCGCTACAATGGATTGGGTCTTCTCCAAACAAATGAAAGACCTTCGTTAGTAATCGAGTAGCGCACACCCAATCAAACTTTTACTCGTTAAATTGGGACCATATCTCTGGCAAGGTCAATCCTGCAGACATTGCGTTTTGTGGATCACTACCATGTGACCTGTTAAACAATATGTCATGGTGGGCAGTGCCTTCATTTTATCATCTCCACAATTGAGCATTGGGTTTTATTCGACGACGTGCAACTCATCTGAAGCCTTGATGAAGGGAACGATCACTATTTTAACACTTACGGTTTAACCAACTCCATTTCTTGAGTTGCTTGAAAGATTTTCTTCGTTGGATAAGATACAGAGAAAAGCCGTGTATCTTCTAAGGTATTTATCGAATTGGAGGCGAAGTATGCTAGTAATTATTGAGATTGTGCAGCATAGCGACTTTGTAAGAGAAACATATTTATTATCTAAGGGTAAGGCTTGTATCAAGATTTTCCAATAATTGAATCCATTTCATGATAAGGATATGGTCTATTGTGTCATCCAGAATTAACTAATGATCAAAATTATGTCATACTGCTACCTAGATTGCATCGTTTGACCTTTCTTCTAATAGAATCGTTTCATCAGAAAGATTTGCATCCTGGCTTACGAACACTTCAATTTTTACTGACCCAACAATTCTGAATGTTATCACCAAAACGTGTTATTCGTCGTGTTTTGAATGTTTTTGAGTGAATTCTTCATCGGTTGAACCTATCATCTGCGATCTTTCTGCGTTGCGGGTCTCTCAAGTCAAGGCATTCTCGTGTGTCGGATGCGATTTCAGCGGTTCCTTTTGTGGCACGTTGGGAAAATCTCGAGGTACCAAGTCTTGAAAGGCTCACCTGTGCTTATTCGTTTATTTGGCCTCGAAGGCGATCCACTCAGAGTTCGCTTCGGATTTATCTTCCGATTGTTTTTTGGCCGTCTTTCGTCGATTTATAGCTCGTAGAAGGTGCTGCTATCTCGTATTTTCTGATTGCGGTACCAATTTTGTAGGTGTCAATGGAAATTTGCAACAAGTAGTAGAAAATGACCATATTTAGTGGAATATTACTCCACCATCAGCTCCTCACTTTGAGGGTTTGTGTGAAAGCGGTATCAAATCCGTGAAAACTCATTTGTCTAGGGTAATCGGTGAGCAGATTCTAATATACGAGCAACTGTACACCATTCTAGTTCAAAATGAGGCTTAACTTAATTCATGCCCTCTTGATGAAATGAGTTCTGATCCCAAAGACCTACCTGTTCTGACGCCCGGTCATTCCTTGACGTTAGAGCCACGCACTGCAATCCCTGATTGTGACGTAACCGATTTGAAATTAAACCGATTGAATAGCTGGCAATTACTTAACAGACTCCACCAATATTTTCGGAAACTGTGACGTCATCAGTATTTGCATTCTCCAATGCAATGTTGTAAATGGCTGAAGCACGGTAACATTGTAAGAGGTGCTTTGGTATTGCTTAAAGATGAGCGTTCGCCTCCACTGCAATGGCGCTCAGGTTGAATTACCAACTTGCATCCTGGTTCGAATGGGGTGTACTGCGTTTGATATGGTGCGGACAGCACAGGGAGGCTTCGAGAGGCCAGTGGTAAAAGTTTGCCGATTGCCCGATGGTACCAATTAGAATGCAGATATAATTGAAAAAAACGTCGGATTGGGTATTTTTTTGTTATTATTTTTTTTTTGATTGAGGTAAACATAATTATACTTTGGTGGGCGGAATATTGGATAGTGCTTCCGTGTGCCTTATTTGATTTTTTTTGTTTATAGGCTTCTGTTGGGCCAGTGCTTAAAATTGTCGAGAACCGCAGTCCATCCTTGGGAGATGAGTTAACCGAACTCGGCTGAGGCGGCCATCTCACACACTTGATAACTGTCGCTCCACGTACACGCATTGATCACGTTTATATACATAACTGGCACCATTGTTCGTTTGCCGTGTTTTGTGCTTTTAACGCATGAGTGAAGTTGAATAAATTGATGTTCCTGTTCGTGGATGATTGAGAATAATACTAAGAAAGGGCCTTTCACATGTGGAGAAGAATTATCCCATGTGAATTTGCTTTTCTCTTGATGGTGAATTCGTTCGAAATTGATCTATTCGTTATATGTTCGTTTAGCGACCTATATGAGTCACAAACCTATTTTAGGAAGTGTAATATAAATTACTAGTTGCGTGGTTCAACAAAGAGTTTCCGAGGACTCTATATTATTATATTGATACATGATATATTGTTACCATAAGAGACAATGCAAATTTTAAATTTATTTCATTGATAACTTTATTAATTTAATGGTATTTATTTGGTGTTCCGCCCCCGCTACATCATTTTTGATTCATTGATTTTTTCCAATTTGCCTTTATTTATCTTTTCCTCGTTTGTTATAGAGATGTAATTTGTCAGTTAAATGCGCACCTCAAATCTATCATTTTTTTTTCGCAAGAATATATCGAATCTCTAGTCAACACGTGGTAGAAGAGGTATCAGGCAGTCGCGCAGAAGATTCAACTGTTGTTGAACGAAATTGATACAAGGTGAAATATCTCTCTTGTGCTCTCGTTTCCGTTCATTTTCAGTAGAATATACACACGCAAACTGCCCCAATGCCGGATAACTTACACATTACTTACTGCAACAATTTCCATTTGGTAGTCAATTCTCAACAATACCTATTAACTTCCCAGTAGATGAATTCAAATTTTAATAATTCATACGTACAATTCATTCCCATTTTTTACTTTTTATTTCCAACCATCTATGCAATCTTCGCTGCGGTGATTGTTATTCCCCCTCTCTTCCTCGCTCGCTCTCCCTGTCCCTGTCCCTGTCCCTCTCCCTGTCCGTCTTCCTCTTCCTCTCCCTTCTCACCCCTCTCTCTCTCTCTCTCTCTCTCTCTCTCTCTCTCTCTCTTCGTTCTCTCACTTGATAAAAAATCTCCTATTCCAGTTCAAGTTCATAGCCTTCTTTACCTAAGATCTCTCCACAACCCGCTAAAATGTCTCTAGGGCTCTATAAAATAAGCCAATATAACATTTTGCTTGAAATGGTTTGCCAACGACTTTTCGAACTCTGTAGAGATGCGGGATCTACCAGTTCTGAACGACGACTTTCAAAAACAACATACCGTGCTTATGGGCATGTTGACTGCATAAGGGGATGTTTATCTTGAAGAATAAGATGTGATCTTTGAAATCAACCACTACTCAATACAAGCTATCCATTCATTATTTGAAACGTAGGTACGATGAGGATTCGAAATCAGAGATGAACCAAAGTCACCCAAAAAAATTTCAATCAGCAGTCCTAGTCATACTAAGTTGCTACTAATTGGATTGTATAAGCCTCTGGTGATTTCAAAATCTGGGAAACATGTATTGATATGGACAATGCTAGATTCACCACAATGGTCTTTCAAAATTTGAAACATCAAATTTTTTTCTCTCTTCATTGAAAGAAGAATCCTTATCATTTGTAAAATATACTATACCTTTATGACTGATTGTAATTATTATTTGATCACCTATGACTTATGACGTGTAAATTCAACTCAAAGACCGAGAATCAGTCGATATGTCTATGTATATTATTCAAGTTGCGACTAGTTCTGTGCCCATGTGAATGTTCCATTCTCTATTCCTCATTCGGTTCTATGATATTTTATGTCGGAAGATAGCCACTTCTACAGGTGGTTTCTGCTCTGGTGAAGTGAAGTTAATGTTGAGGTAATTCGTCGGAGAAGGTATGTAACACGATTGTTTCAGAGCAATATTGAGATTGTCATTACGAATTAGGATTCAGACTAATATCAGTTTGCAGCATAGATTTGGTTATTCGATGTTTACGATATATATTGTTTTATTGTTTTCTTTATGATATTTGAACATTCTCCTTTTTTACAAATTTTGTTTCTGTAAGAAAAGAGTAGTTTTGGTAATCAAAAATACTTAGATATAGATATTCAGTTCGTAATTACATTGAAGTTCGACAAGGTTCAACAGTATTTCAGAATCGTGTTAAGATTTTGACAGAGTTTTGACATTTCAATTAATTTCAAATGATTGTACAATATTGTACAATTTGAAAAAAAAACTCAATACGTTCTCGAAAATTCACAAATGTTTTTCAAACCTCCAACTTGAAATTAAATTCTTCGTGATGTTAATTACGATCGAAGGATTAAGAGGAATATTCATAATGTTCTACAACAATTTAAAAGTCATCAGAATGTTTCAGACAATTGAAAAGAGTTGAGAAACACTCCAGAAATTTTTAGAATGTTGTACAAAGATTTGCATATTCTATGTTACAATGTCATGAGGTGGACAAATGGCTCTCGACAGTTTCAAAAGCTGCGCCCCAATTACCCTTTGCGGCTGATATTTGCGAGGCAGGATCGGTTTTTTCGATACATCAAATGAGTACCTTATATCTGCTCATAACTTATTGTGGGTATGAGTCGCACGCCCCGATCACCTACCCCGACATACATTTCTGGCTTATTTTGGAGAGGCAGGATTGGTTTTTTGGATGAAGGACCTCCAATTTGATACCTCATTTAGCGGATAACTGAATGGGTGCAGCTGGTCCACAACAAACTTGATCTTTGCTCACCTCTGACAACGTTATACGGCAGAGATGAACGAAGGAGAGTCACATATTTTAACGCCCTTTACTGTCGTCTACATATCTATAATTTTTCTTACAAGAAATAAACATGGGGTAGCGTCACGAATTTTGGAATTATTAATTCATTAGAAGACGTTTCCCGGCAGATTTGTTAAGACAGAGTTGGCGTTATTCGATGAATAATCGGTGATAGTTTCGACACGTAACTCGATTGGGGTGAAGAAGGTTTTGGATTTCCAGGCTGAATAGTGACAGCACGTCTATTAGACCCAAACAGCTGTTTCATTCATCTCATGAGCTCGTCAGTGGAATGAGGCAGACGATAAAGTCACAGATGAACCATCCCCGGCAGTAATATAGCTACCACCTTTGAAAATATTTGACGAACCCAAATGTTCCAACATCATCTGCCAGAAAGCAGATTTCCCACTGAGAATGTAATTCACAATACCAAGCATTCATAATACAGATCTCATCGGCGGATTAAGAAACCGTCAGGTGTATTGTATGTATTTCAATATGCATTGTTTCGGGGTGATAGTATTCAAAACTGTTTCCTTATCACGAGAATTTTATTATCAATATTTGGCGTTGCGAAATACATCGTCACTGCTTTACGGCAAGTGGTGTTGGCACATCAGGATTCGCCAAAAACTATCCTCAAAGGTGGTAGTTATATCACTGCAGTAGATGGTTGATCGTCTACCTCGTTCCACAGAAGAGCTCATGAAAAGAACGACACAGCTATCTGGGACTAATAGATGTGTTGTATATGTTCAACCTGGAGAACCAAAACTTTATCCATCGATTTCTAATTCGAGATGTGTTTGTAATTCACGATCGGGGTACTTAAAACGCAATGGGCTCCCTGACTAAGATGAATATAGGCTTCATTGTCGAATTCGAGCCCTGAGGAAAACTTTTTTCTACGGAACTCAATTTTTGTATCGAAAGGTCAAATTATAGAACTCGTTGTCCAGGTATTCAGTTTCATGAATATCATTGTAATCTTGGAATATATTCAATTTTGTATCAAATTCGTACCATCTGAAATACAGTATATTATGGTGTAGAGGTGAAGGAACTGCAACGCCTAGTACTTACATTTCTTTACAACAAACATGCCTTGTCTTTCATAGCTGTAATAGAATGAAAGAAACACGAAGTATTCAGTAATTGTTTGATAATTTAATCAGGCACTCAAATAAGACGTTGACAGAAACAATTTCCTCTAAGTTAGTGGTGGAATTTCCTTTCTAGTCACATAAGGTTGGTTGTCTTTATTCGGAATGCAAATGTCTTGGTGTCTCGTACTGAACGAGATATGTTTGTTGAAATTCATTAAATGTCTTTTGAATCTCTGCGTAATTAGCCGTTAATCATATTTTACATGATGAACGGATAAGTTCAAAAGGAACTCTAGTGGTATTTTCACTACCTGCTCCTTCATGAAGTAACTAATTTTCTCTCAAAGTGCTTCTATATTCTGCTTGTTTGTGTGGTTCACATTTTCAATTCAAATTTCAGTGCGGATTCGTTGATGTAATTGACAACGTATACAATGAATTTTATCAGTATAACAGTTATTATTTATTAATAGTTTCGAGAAGACGATGGTTGTTCACTCATTTGAGCAACCGTTCTTAATTCTGGTCTTGCCGGGAAATTTCTCTTCAAAACATAAAGAACAATCGTAATCTCTTTGCACAATATATCTCATAATGTTGAAATGTCCCTAGATTTATTTTCATTCGACAGAGATGAAACAAAAATTTAATTGAATTGGAATAAAGTAGAACTTCAACCTTCAAGTTTCCAGAAGACCTTAAATACGTCTCAATTGAAAAAAATTTCATTAATTATTTTATTCAAATTGTTGTCGATTTTGAAGCTGAAAACTAATATACATGCGTCAATTGTTCCTTAAATCCCGTGAAGGTGGACAATAGTTACCATCAATCTGATTCAATTGTCAGGTCAATGAACAACCATCTATCTTGGAGATATTCAATCGCTTATATCTCTCCTAATGGAATCACTAACATTCTAGCGTTTCATTCAGTAGATGATGCCATGGAATCAGAACGTCTTCCAAAACTTGGATTTGGTAGATAATTAAATAGAACTGATTTTCCTTATATTTATTGGATATCGGAGATAGGTGTGTTAGCAAATACTAATGCTTCGAATATCAGCCGAGAGTATATAAGCTAGATATCTTCATGTCATAAATTTTGAAGTCCAAATTGTCTAGAAGGTAGTTCTCGTGATACAACTCCAAGTTCCTCCGCATGTTCGTTGTTTGAGGTGAATAATTCATTGTAAGAGTCTTGGTGATTCATCATCCTGGATTCCTACCATCTTATTACCAATTCCGTCATTTGGGACACTTCAGTGTATAATAGTTCTTCTCATGATCAGTCTAGTTTCGGAACTCTTTACGCAAGTATTCCGAATCTGACCTTCCTCACCAGAAGTGGGTAAGAACAAAGTTTTGGTATTAGGTGAGCCCATATTACAATCACATTCCCTGTATCTGTGTCCTCAAATTGGAAGAATCATTTCCACACATTGAAGTCTGCTCACTTTATGGACTATATAATGGAGCATCCGGGATCAAGAATAGTTTTAGGTTTGTCCACAACAAAAAATATAGAAAAAATAGCTATTGTACTCCTGGATTCAACTCATCAAGGATGTTCTGGGACAGAATAGGGCCTTTTTTGTCTAATCGCTATCTGCGTATAGGTAGGTACGTATAGAAAATCACCTCACCACTGGCTAAACCAATGTTGAATAGGTGAAACCATAATTCACGCTTGTGATATACATCATCGGTGCTAATATTTGGTAATGACAACGCTTTCGATAATCCATCGAAGTGGCTTCAGAATGGTTGAGTTTCTTGGGCTCTTCTGCGTTTGGAACGTTCTATCTCCTAAAACGTGTCAGCCTTCTTATTCATATTTGATACAGCTGAATTTAAATAAACCTTTCACAGGATCTGATTTTTGCCTTATATTATCGCAAATGCTACATGTGTCACTACGAGTACAAAACTAATGTTGGAATGTTTACAAACATGAAACGTCATGATCATACGAAATTAATTTTCGGGGTGTAATTTCTAAAACACGTAAAATTCTTTTAAGTTCAACTCCTCTGGCAGGTAGGTACTTTTAGACCGTTGAATGATTGAATGTGAGAATATACAGCATCAGTTGTTCATTGTGCAAGCTTCTTTGATGGTTGTAATATTGTCCTCGACCATCTTGACCGAAATGTCTATCGGTAACCAGTTTTAGCTCTATGTTTTGGCGGTGCTTTGCGTAAATTGCACGTAACGATAGTATTGCTTTGTAGAAAATAGAAATTCCCTTGGTTCCGCTATACTCCAACCTTGAAAGCAAATGATAGTATTTAGAGACGGAATAGCAACAAAATAAAATATTAATTACCTTATATTTTTAGGAGAACGAACGATTACCTACATCTTCATCGTTAGCTTGCCTTTCACTATGCTTTTTCACTGATTCAGTCATAATGGAATATCCCAAAAGTATGCTTTACTCAACGTGTGATTTAAGTTCATCAAAGTGTTCAATAATCGCTAGATGGTCTGCAAAAAAATAACTACGAAACATTTCAACCATTCACAATGGAATCTGTCACCAGTTTCATTACCTTCCAATCTTAGGTTCTTCAAGGACTCAAACACATCCCAATTTTGAAGTCTCTTCAGACACAGGCGCTAATAACTCCAAGACAACTCGAAAATGCAATGAAAAAACACGTGTCACGAATGAAAACACATGAACAATCACACGCTACCTACTCTTACTTACAGTGAGAGCTAACTGCTTGAAATGGAATATCTCAAATGTAAATAAAAGAACGTGAGAAATTAGGGACTCTCATCCGTTTTGTATACATTGGGTCGAGCTTCATTCTATTTCCTGGTGATCGGAATAAGCGAGATATTTCATCAATCGATTTTTATAATAGAGACATTTCAATAACCTACTAATTTAGTAAATTTGAATTGATAGTGGTAATCCTTGCATTCCTTGCTACATACCTTTAGAATGTGGATAACTACTTTACGTATTAACTCATTCCTAATAATTTTCTACCACTATTTCAACTGTTCCTGCAATACACGTGATTCGTTGGCTTCACATGTGGCATGCACATGGTAAGGAATAATCTTTATTGCAGGTCTACATTTTGTCTTTTGCTGCGTCATTATTTATGGCTTATTATGTCAATATTGGCGTCTCCCACCTTTCGTTAAAGCCTCATACCTATGATTCATAATCGTGGTTCAAAAATTTTATGTTGTATTTGTGCATGTGTTCTATCCTACACCACTAGTTGTATCGTATCGTGAACGACCGAAAATAATCTAGATCGAGATAGTAATTGTTAGTAGTTATACAGTCGAATGTCGAATCATCTCGAGCATGTGACTAATAACTAATAATACTACTAATAATTTTAGTTATCACTAATTTCTGAAAGAACTATCGATTGTATCGAGATATTTCAATAATCTAGTAAATCGATTTTCGTGACTCGATTATTTCCATTACTAATTTCTCCTCTATGCGGCCAATATTAAAACGCATGTTACTAGCTGCTGTCATATTTCTTCTCTTTATTGCATAGTAGGTAGAAAGTAATGGATTTCTGTCAAAATTTGGCATATTAATCTCTAATACTTGTTGACCCTCATGTTTTTTAGCCTGTACTCTTCAAATGGCCACACTTTTTAGAATCAATTCATAAGATCAATGTCCATAATTTATTCAAGAAGCAGAGATATAAGGACGCCATTTGGTGAAGATGAAAGTTATTATTCAAACACAATTTCACAGCTTACAATGTTGATGTAATTCTATGAGAAGCTCAAGAAATATTTCATAATCTAATCTAATGATAATAAATCTTGATACTGATAACTATACTAATTCTGCTGGAATTTGGAAACCTTATAAGAACCACTTGAATATCACCTGGTTATATCATGAAATCATGTTAACGAAAGTGACAATCATTATTCAGAGAATTCTGAGCACAAATGTGAAACCCATCTGAAATTCGCTTCGTAATTTTCCGGCGCTGTATTGCGCAATATAGGAAGCACCAAAATAATCAGTCATCTGTTCGTGATAGATCAAGATAGTGATATCTGTTTAACCATATTCCTGGAAAAACTTGGAAACGGCGCGAGGAGGCTAATTGATATCACCGACTGCACCTAACCCTTAACTGTAATATTTGAAGTAAATGTAATTATGACGACTTTAAAGAATAAAGATCACAATTTTCGGTGAACTACAGAATGTGAAAAGCTATTTGTCAACAGTTCGAAGTTCAGAATCGTTTGAACAGTAAAACGAAGTTCAAGATTCCAAATAATTATTCAATTCTAGTGAAGTAGCAATCCCACATATTGATTGAGTTTACATACGAATGGTTTATTTTATTGATTCAGGATCGCGGATGAGGAATTGTAACTAATCAATTCCGGATAAGTTTTTTAAGAATGATCGTTTCAGAATAGTGCATGGACCTAGTGCTATTCAATAGTTCCTTATAATTATAATTATTTCAATAAATGGAAAGTGTACAGTACAGGGACATATGCGTTCGTTTCGATGAACATTGTCGTAAAAAAGAAGTACCGTTCGAAGTTAACGTTGCAAACATTCAGCAGCATTGTGTAAAAACTGTATTCAAGTAGACTACTGCTGATGAACGTTTCTGCATCGCCAAGAAGAATTACCGGACGATTGCAAGTAGCGACCTTGAGTACTATTGACCAGCCTATAATAGAAAAAACGCAGCACAAGGAATTGGTGAAGTCACCAGATAGCTAGCTGCGAACATATAAAAGATGAACGTAGTATCTCTCAGGGATCTTGGAAAATCTTTAAAATCTGCCAAATCTTGCTTATTAACTTATCTCACTTGAGAGTGGATCCGATTTTTCAGTGAAGTGTATAACTCCGAAAATGAATCGAACCGTTTCAAGAATATCGAAACGGAAAGTGAGATGGAATTATCAGTACATCTTTTGTAATAATTGTGTAGCGAAAACTGATCTGTTTTGGTTATCTTTGTCTGCGTTGGGGTGTAATCAGAGAACAGTAATTGAATTGTCATATATTGTAAAGTAATTTTTGAAGTGAAAACTCCTTAAGGCGCGTTGAGCTATTTCAGATGGGGGCTAAAACCGTGAGTCCGTTACATGACGTCACGCAGTTCTACACATTACGTCCGCGAGAACCTAAGAAGAAACATATATATATATATATATATATATATATATATATATATATATATATATATATACATATGTATATATATATATATATATATACATACATATATATACATATATATATATATATATATATATATATATATATATATATATATATATATATATATATATATATAAAATTCTCGGGAAATAGGTAAATAGGTCACATTAACACTTTGTTTTAACTTTTCGTCTTTACGTACGTTTCGGTCTCACGACCATCATCAGAAAACTTATTACGTCAAAAAGGGTTTATCAAAACTAATTATAGCACAAGCGTCTATATCGCACAATTTTCAATCAAAAAAGCCCACGCCGTCGAAACGAACAGAACCACGAATAATAAGTATAAAAATTTTTGTAACAAGAATCCACTATTCAGTAATATTCCTATAATATACAAGCGCATGTTGGTATAGTCTCATAACAACTGAAGATCGAATTTATTATTAGTACAATCCCTGTAAAGAGTATGAATCGGTCCTCGTGCAGACGAAAGTTATATTTTTATCGAATTTAATAATTGTAGATTGTGTACTTAGTATCGTTTCTTCGTGCGAGGTTTTAAATATTGTGAATATAATTCTTGTCATGAAAATATAACATTATTGATGTGTATATCTCACAACTGTCAGCATTTCAATCAACAATCATATGCATTTCTATATTCAACAATAATGAAAGTATAATGGGCGATACAATCCCTATAAAGAATATGAATGTAACCCGATAGTCATTATAATAAATACACATTATTTTATTTTCAAAACATATTGTTCATTGATATTTACATCGCTGTAAATAAAAGTAATGTTGAACAGCATTGGTCCGAATTGAAGATGTCTACGGATGGTGGTAAAAGAAAACATCTTCAATTCGGACCAATCAACAAATAACCTAAAAAGAAACGCAAAATGTAAACATATGAATATTTCCGTCAAATGTCAGTATGATCGTAAATTACACCACAAATAATCATTTGAAATAAAATTTTGTATTAGTAATATTAGAAAGGTAATTAAAACGATACTCACTATTACATTTGATGCATTCGAACAATGAAAATAATAAACTAGATATAACACAACGTCATCAATGTGTAGTACACATGCAGATATTCTCACTTATACACATCACTTATGTTATATTCTTATGACAAGGATTATGTTCACAATATTTGAAACCTTGCACGTAGATACGATACTGAGTACACATTGTGTACAATTAATAACTTCAATAAAAATATAACTTTCGTCTGCACGAGGACCGCTTCATCCTCTTCAAAGGGATTGCACCGCCCATTATACGTTTTTTATTATTAAATATAAAAATGTATATACTTGTTGATTCAAATGCTGACAGTTATGAAAACTAAAGAAAAACTAATTATATTAATTTTCATTTCAAAATAATAAAATTGTAATTCCGGATGCTACAACTAGTACAACAACTCCATACTAAACTCCGTAGACAATAGTATCTGTGGCACCGGATGTCTTCGTTGGTTGTCATAATGCTGAGCAAAAATATTTCGTTAGGCAGAAGTTGCATAAAATGAGAACCGATGATACGGGTGGATTATCATACAAGTTAATTCCAGTTCTTAACCGACCATACATGATAACTGAAAACATAGATGTTGGGGATGGATTGTTCGATGGCACTGACGGAAAATTGTGTCATCTAGAAAGAGATGATACTGGTGGAATCATACGAATTTGAGTGAAATTCCCAGAATAAATTGGTTACATCATAATGTCAGTTCTCACTTCTGTCAGCAGTGCTCGGTGACTGCCCGTATTTTTTTCCTTACTATATGTCTATTCCGTGAACTGACTACTATATCCGAATTTCGTTCTAAATAATTGTATGGTATCAGGTATGATTGAATTGTAAAATTCTGTATCATAATCTCCATCTGCACACTGTGAAGTTACCCTGAAGTAGATACAGATTGTTGATAAGCCACTGATCGTGTCTGCCACTGTGATGTAGCCCGGAAGTAGGCATTTGGAGTGAGAGAGCTGTAGCAAGTTTGAAAGAAATGGGAATACTTCCATCTACATATTGTGCTGTTACCCAGAAGTAGATGGAAGTAATTCTGCATACTGGGCTGGCACCTGGAAGTAGGAAATTTGGCTGGATGAAGTGTGAGAGTACCCCATATGTAGTGTGAGCTGACAGGTTACGATTATCTCATCTCAATAAAACCGCGTATCAGTATAAACAGAATGTGACAAATCGAATTATATGTGATACCGCTAAGAAGTTGACTTTTGGTATACCGCGAGGTTGGTATCAGATACCTGGAGTAGATAAGAAACCTCTATAATACACTGATCATGTACCCTGCGTATACAGTGAATGTGTCTAGATTCACCATTTCATGAAAATTTGCTCATTGCAACCGCTTTATTTTTGCGGTTGAGCTCATCCACGTCAGGATATTATTCTCTACTATAGTAGCAAATTTCATTCAATTATCTTCCCTAACCAGTTGTGATTTAGAAACTTACAATTTTGATTTTAATCTTGATGCTCGTTGGGGCCCTGGTTTTAATTCACTGTAGCTACCCTAGGCACAATGCTATCCATAGATAGCATTGAAATACGCTTAGTGGTGAGGATCATAGCAGAAGCTCTCGAAAAGTGGTAAAACTTGTAAGGAATCTGGCGCCCGAGAATTAAAAGTTTGTTCCCAGGTGAGTATTCAGCGCAAAGGTAACAAATCGCGTCACACAATATCATACGAAGCTGCAACTTTTTTTCACAGGTACCTTCGCAGAAAAACTATTCTATTTTTGTCGATGGGGACCTAAATTTTATAACCTTAGTTAGATTCCCTTCAATTTGGGTATGAATGAAAATTATATCAAGTTGATATTCTAATTATATGTTCAATAAGAAACGACCTCGTCCTGTCCGTCTCATGTTATGGCTACGTGAGAAGATCGCGAGCAAAATTGCAAGCGATCAACCTGTCGTTTTGAATCTGACCATAAGAATATTTCTCAATCATCAATACACTGTGAAGCACTTAGTTTCTCCAGAACCATTCCTGGTAAATACGTGATTTATGATTTCCTATTTATTGAAACTGTGAGGAACTTCTTTGAATTTGTCGATACTTCACAAAAAATAATGACTCTTCCTTGAAAAGGATTTAACGACTATACATTTCGTTTTGGTGCCACAGATACAAAGAAATACTCTGTAAAAATTCATGACGTGATGGTCGAACTAAGAAATGAATTCATATACTTGACTTGTCCGTAATGAAAGGTAACAATAAATATTCTATTTCTATTTACGTTAATTGGTGTTCTTCAAGGAAGCTTGAATTCCAGCAATTCCTTTGATATTCAAATGAATTCTATTTGATAATTAGTAAGGCAGCTTTGCTAAAACTGGAATAAGCCAAGTCCTAATACGGTGAATGCTGTAATATGTTTACTTTCCGGTGTTAGTGGTATTTGCTAATACCCTTGTTTTAGGTCTATGCTCATTAAGTATCGAGCACGACGGAGTATGTTTAGGATATACTTGTGTGAGGAAGTGGAATCTTCTATGTAGACTTCGTTTATCATCCGGCAATCAATGCAAAACCTCGGTTCGTCATCTTTCTTCTCCACCACCACAACAGGTGAACTCCACGGACTACTCGACGGCTCTATAACATTTTCTGATAACATTCGGTTCACTTTCTACTGATGATTACCTCCATCCTTGGATTCTGCGGCCAGTAAAGCAGCTTTATTGGACGTGTCTGCATCAATTTAATATCATCCTGAACCAGTGGCGTGGTGCCCTGAATATCCTTTAAATATTCCATTTCTGTCTCCAGAAACCGGTTCAATTTATCCTTTTCAGTGAGTCCCCACTCCATCCCGAAAGCGCACACGTTTCACTACCTTCGGTTTGAATGTTGCTTCAATGGGGAATTTATTGTTGGTATGCACTATCAAATTGTCTTCAAAATACACATCAGCGGACGATAGGTATATCGTAAACAAACCAGAGCTGAGAATTTTCATTCGTATTGTCATCTCCGATGATGAAGGCGGTGAATGCACGAACTTGACTGTAATCTCAGAACATCCAAAATGGCGTGAGATACTGTGCGGTAGTACTGGATACCAAATTATCATTGGCCATCCTAGCACCTAGGGCCTTAAGACAAATTGGCTGTAACCCGAAATCAGGACAAAAGTCAACAACTGTGTCGTTGATCAAAAAGGGGTGGCTCCGGCATCCACTGTAACTGAAAAAATCTTATCTAATACTTGTACCTTTATGAACGTTCGGCTTCCGATAATAGTTAGAGCAGCAGTTTTTTTCAATAATTCTGTAATCACACGGGGATGAAACACTCTCATTACACAAGTCAGGTCTCTTGGTCACAATAGAGGTCATTCCTCGTTTTTACTTGTATTCGGAGGTTTCGTTTTATTTACAGTGTCAGTGGTATCAATGTTAAAGGTATTTTCAACGGTGGTGAACACATCATATCATTCAACGGATGGTCGCTTCGCAATGACGGCAATCAATGCACGTTTTACATTTTCCGCTGCCAGATTGCTCATTTACGATGTTCACAACGGTGATGAGGTGAGTGCCTCAAACATCCTTCAGTGAGGCCGGCTCTGGGGGAATCTGCTCGAGCCTCGCTACCTCGCGGTAGCGGAAACAGTTATGATCTCCAAGCCGAATAAACCAAACAACGATACATCAAGTTATAGACCGATAAGTTTGCTATCAAACGTGAGTAAAATAGTCGAGAGAACTATACTCACCAGGTTGAACCAGCTAATAGAAAACCAAAATATAATCCGGGATGAACAACATGGGTTCCGCAAAGAGCATAGCACAACGCACCAACTAGCTAGAATAGCTGGAAAGATTATAGAAGGACACAACAAGAAAATGCCCACCGGTGCAGTGTTCCTAGACATAGCCAAAGCCTTTGACAAGGTATGGCACGCTGGACTGATACACAAGATGTACAGATACAACCTACCAATAGCCTACCTGAAGCTTATAGATTCGTACCTCACGGGGCGCAGATTCAAAACGAGAGTGAACGATATCATGTCGGAAGAAAGACAAGCAAAGGCAGGCGTACCACAAGGGTCGATCCTCGGACCGGTACTCTATAACTTGTATACCGCAGATATACCTAAGACAGCAGTAGTAGACTTGGCTCAATATGCAGACGACATGGGAGCCTTATGCCAACACATACACATAAAATGCGTACAAACAAGGCTTCAAAGATACATGACCGACCTCGAAGAGTGGTTCAACAAATGGCGAATAGAAGTGAACGACACAAAAAGCCAAGCGATAATGTTCTCAACGAGAGACATTAAACACAAACCGACCAAAGATATTGACATAAACAAGAAAAAGATACCTTGGGTGAAAGAAGTGAAATACTTGGGAGTAACGCTAGACAGGAAGCTAACTTTCATTCCCCACCTAAGGAACATAAAGAAAAAGGCAAATCAGATAAAGGGGCACCTATATCCGCTACTCAATAGGAAAAGCAAACTAAGTACCAAAAGTAAACTCAGAATCTATACTTCTGTGATAAGACCGACAATAACATACGCCGCCGAAATATGGTTATAAGCATCACCCGCGCAACTAAAGAATTTGCAAATAATACAGAATAAGGTAATCAGATCCTGTCTAGATGCACCATATTACGTGACAAACGACTTGCTCCATAGGGATACAGGAATACCTAAAATTGAGGAAGTATTTCGGAAACAGGCGACAAACACATACCAAAAGATGGAAACGCACACAAATCCCACAATCAGAGGCGCAGCGGCATACGACCCGCTGTTGGAGCCAAAGTACAAGAAGCCAAGAACGGCCCTTGTACTTAACGCCCAAAATGGGCAATAAAGAAGAGATGAACACAAACAAATAACAAGCAAAAGAGCTTTCAACAAAACCGCAGCGGAAAACGAGCACGGCTCGAATTCGCTGAATGTAAGATCATAAGTAACCTCGCGGTCCCACGAGCGTTTTTTTGACCGTTGCATGAACAATTTCTTGACATAACTCCAGGACGGCTACATCTTCAAGAAAACAACTTTGGCGGATTTCAACAGGTTCTATTGTGTCTTTCTGTTACCATGCATCTTCAACAGGAGATTGACGGCGTGGCAGGCAATTTTGGTAGGGTAGGTCACTGCGTCTTGTAGAGGCCCCGGAGACCACAATCCCAACATGTTGGCTCAGAGATATTTGGTATCTCAGACTTGACCTACGATTCCGGTTCAGACACAGGTTGCCGAATCTGCGGCTCCACAGTTCTCACTGTTGGACATGGCATTTCCTCTCGCACTGAAGTCGGAAACATCCTTCCCTACATGAGCTTTCGCTAAGCCTTCAGATTTCCAAAATCCTTCGCTACAGCCTCAACAACAACACGTTGTTGATGGTCCTCTGTCGTATAAATTGCTTATACTCCGGCAACAAGTTTCAGTGCAACCAGAACAATTCACGTTCTGTGATCCTGCACCGTGTCTCCTAATCAGTGTATGCATATTGACGACATACGTAACGGCTGTTCCATTGATTCTCTGTTGCCGGCGACAGTTTTGTACCTCAAAATCAATGTGTTTATTTTCATTCATGAAAAAGAGTCTCTGAAAATCGGCAAACGTAGGCCAGCCGCTACGGTTATTCAGATATTATAATAGTGCTGTTCCTTCCAAAACTGCCGTTAATGATAGCATCAACGCATCGTTCGGTGTATTTAACTGCATGCTATCTCGTCTATTATTCCCAGAAACGTAGCGAGACCTGACGTTCCATTAAATTATATGCGGTACTGATGCAACCTTGAAGCACTATTTGGAGCTGAATAACTATATCCGAGCACCTTCTGTACAGGGGAAATCGGGATATTGTACTCCTGTTGCAAGGTGATGACCAGTATGTTGTAAGAAAGTCCCTGTGGAAAAAAGTCGCTGCTCCGGACGATATGTTGTGACTGACTTTTGTTTGTAATTTGCGCTAAATACTTACCTGGGAAAAAAAATTCAATTCTCGGGCGCCAGATTTCTGAGAAGGTTTACTACTCTTCGATGCCTTTTGCTGGGATCCTCACCACAAAGTGTATCACAGTGCTATCCATGAATAGCCTTGTGTCTAGGGAAGCTACAGTGAAGTATAACCAGGGCCCGAACGGGCATAAAGATTAATATTAAAATTGGACGTTTCTAAATTACAAGGGAATATAATTGAATAAAATCTGCTATTATAATAGGAAATAATGTCATTACGTAAGTGAGATTAATAGGAAAAATGAAGCGGTTACAATATGCTAATTTTTATGAAACGGTGGATCTAGACAACGGCACGGAATCATTCGGTAACGAGCGCTTGAAGGCACTATACAAACAGGGTATATGATCAGTGTATTAACATGGTTTCTTATTTTCTTCAGGCATCTGATACCTACCTTGCGGTATACCAGGAGTGGAATAAGTAAATTGACGACCTCAAGAAAACTGGGGTAGAGCCTCGTTATTACATAGTTTAAGGTAATGGACTTTGTTTCACAATCCCCAATGGCAACGTTTCAGAGGCTGATAGATATCATTATCGAACCGGTTATGGACTCAAATGCATTTCCATACCTAGATTATATAATAGTTTCGTGAGAATCTTTTGAGTAACGTCTGACGAATTTGAGAGAGGTTTTCCACCTATCAAGGAGCGCTAATGTGAAGGTAGACCCGTAGAAATGTCAATTTGCCGCACGGCGATGAAATATTTTGAATATTTAGTCATTGCTGAAGATATTTATACCGACCCTGAAGATATAGATACTTTTAAACAGATCCCGAACATATCGTCAGTAAGAGCACTTTGTTGTTTCCTGGTTATAACTTCGTGTTCCACCGTTTTATACAATCATTTTCTGAAATTATCAGTTAGTTAACCGCCTCTTTGCAGATATCAGGGGAGAGGAGCAGGAAGCCGCGTGCAACAAATTGGAAGATACGACGACCAGTGCCCCCGTATTGGCTTGTCCGTACTTCAACTGACCGTTCATATTGCAAATTCAAAATATGGAGGAAGCTGACCGAATCATAGCTTACGCTAATCGAATAGCAGTCGGGAAAAATTATTCTGTTACCGAAAAGGAATGTTTGGCTATTGTGTGACGCATTGATGAAATGAGACTATATACAGGTGTCCTCGAACTGCGTGGCTAAAATAAAACCGAAGATTCTTTGATTCGAAAAAAGTTTGATGAGCTTTTTTACTTTTGCCTCAAGTGTCTTGTTTAGCCGGCAGAGGGCTTCAAAGTTGCAAAAATAATTTTGTTTTTTCGGTATAACTTGAGAACGTGATGGAGGACTTCTACAATATTTGGCAGGTGAGTTACTGTCAATAATAGCAGTTTTTGAGAGTGGAGCATAGAGCCTTAGAGACCATAGAAATGGCTCAAACTTGAGGATGTAACGGGAAAAGTGTCCAGAACTTTTTTATGATCAATGTAATTCACTCTATATTTCTTATGTAGATAGCTTATTCAATTTGAAAACTTTTCTTACTTCTAGAAAATTTTGATAAAATTAACGGATTAGCTTGAAAAAAATTATTTTCGAGTCTCTGCAATTTTGGCTTACTAATTTTACTTGATTAAAATACCATAGTTGCCTTTTCTTTTCTAATGTCATTTTGGCATTTGGAGAATTTATTCCCAAAACTGTCAGTTTTTACTTTGCTTTCCGTAAATATTTTATAAAATTATGGCTCAAAATTTCACTAACACTGAAATGGTTAATATCTCGGTAAAACACGAATAATAAAAACAATAGAAATGGGGAAACGATGTGATTATTTAGGAAAAATAAATGCTAAATTAAAAGAAACAACAAAACTTTTTGGGAAATCGCTAAGGCATCAATTGTTCGAAATGTTGCCCATTTTCCTGAATACACAAATTAATTCGTTTCAAGAAATTGGATTGAACTCTGGCTAGTACTTCAGGATCATTCTTCAATAAATCTGCTTCATGATTAATTCGTTGCAACAATTCCTCTCGTGTGTTTACTGTAGCTGCATAAACTTTCGACTTCAAAGCGCCCCATAGAAAGTCGCAGGGCGTCAAATCAGGGGAGCGGGACGGCCAGTTCACTGGTGCATCGTGTCCTCTACCTATCCAGCGATCTGGATATTCCGCATTCAGATGTCGCCTCACAGCTAATGTGAAATGAGGAGGTGCACCATAATGGATATACCAGGCCACGACGAATGTGTAAGAGCAAGTCTTCCAACAGTTCAAGTAGCCTTTGTTCCAAAAAGTTCAAGTAGTTCTCCCCGTTCAATCGATCGGGCATATCGGTAGGGCCAATAATAAAGTTATCCACAATTCCAACCCAAACATTGATTTTAGTTTGATTCTGAAAATATGTAACTTCTGTTTCATGAGGATTTTCATCAGCATGGAAATGTTCATTATCTCGTGAAAGTATCTTCGTCCGTGAACAGAATTCTTCTACAAAAATTGGGGTTTGCGTTTTGTCTTTGGACAATAAGCCGACAGAAATCTAGCCGATGACCTGGATCCATGGGCAATAAGTCTTGAACTGTTTTAATATGATAGGGATACAACAGTTCTCCTTTCAGTACATTATGAACAAATGATTTAGAGGCTCCAATACGAAGTCCCAAACGTAGTGTGCTTATCTCAGGTTCAGTTTCAACCGCTTCCATTATCGCTTCTTCGAGCTCTAACATCCTCCTTGTCCGTCTTCGTCCAGTTTCTCTGCGATTTGCTTCAAATTTGCCAGCTTCGCGAAGGTTTGCCGATTTGGAATTCTGCGATGCGGATATCTTTCCCTTCTCCGGCCATTGCAACGACAAAGTGCATAAATCAATAACATATCAACCATTTCAGTGTTAGTGAAATTTTGAGCCATAATTTTATAAAATTTTTACGGAAAGCGAAGTAAAAACTGACAGTTTTGAGAATGAATTCTTCAAATGCCAAAATGACATTAGAAAAGCAAAGGCAACTAAGGTATTTTAATCAAGTAAAATTAGTAAGCCAAAATTGCAGAGACTCGAATATTAATTTTTTCAAACTAATCCGTTAATTTTATCAAAATTTTCTGAGAGTAGGAAAACTTTTCAAATTAGATAAGCTATCCACATAAAAAATATCGAGTGAATTACATTGACCACAAAAAAGTTCTGGACACTTTTCCCGTTACATCCTCAAGTTTGAGCCATTTCTATGGTCTCTCAGGCTCTGTGCTTCACTCTCGAAAATGGCCATTATTGACAGTAACTCACCTGCTAAATATTGTGAAAGTTCTTCATCACGTTCTCAAGTTATACCGAAAAAACAAAATTATTTTTGCAATTTTGAAGCCCTCTACCAGGTAAACAAGACACTTGAGGCAAAAGTAAAATGAATCATCAACTTTTTTTCGAATCAAAGAATCTTCGGTTTTATTTTGGTCACGCAGTTCGAGGACATCCTGTATAGAGTGATACAGATCCACCTATTAAGCAACCACCAACCATTGAAGTGACTACATTGGATTAAGATCCGAGTGTGAGATTGGCTCGTTGGAGCATCTTCCTACAACAGTACGATTTTGAAATAAAATACCGGAACGGGATTTTGAACCGAGTTGGTCAGTTCCGTCGCGTGATATGTTGCCGTATAACGAGAAGAAAATTGAGAGTCAAGAATTGTATGTATTGGACGACCTTGTGATTTTTTATCAGTATATGCAGGAGGAAGCCAAAATTGGAAAGAATCCAGAAGTATGACCGGATTATTGAATACGAGATAACCGTTTGTATTGACACTTCTGGGATTCAAATGACTTGTCGGAACCAGAAATAAGAGATTCTTGAAAGCTGTATGTTCCGAACCTACTCCGTATAGACATCCTGGAAGGAAACCATGACAGTTCGATCACAGGACATTTGGGTATTGTGAAGACTATTGCACTGATACCCCGCGAGATTGCTAACGTGCGTGGATTTACGCAGTGCCAAGTATACAACTTGTCTCAACAGCAACCGCCCACATTGATGCAGTCCACCGTGAGTTTCCTTGGAAATGTGTAAGAATCGTAGAACCGTTACGGAGATCCGACAAGGAAAACAATCTTTGTCATTCAGAACCGACTTACAAAATGAGTACAGTGTTAACCGTTGAGAAGAACTACCGTACAAGCTGTGACCCAGTTCTTCTACAAAGGAATTCCAACTCCAACGAATTTCGCCCCAATGCAATTCCGTGGAAAGGACAAATCGAACATTGAAAGCAATGATTGCACAATTTTGCAGTGGTGACCACCTAAAATGGGATAAATTTTCACTTTGAATACCGCTCAACACACGAGCTTGAGTTTCCTTACTGCTCATGTGGATACCGATGAAAACATTCTGTAGGAACCGAACCCCGAACAAATGATCAGCGATCGTATTAGAATAGACGAATCCCGTGAAAGTTCTCAATAGGAGCGTATTCAATCATTCCGTGCTTTCCCCTCAACAAGACCATCAGTATCGTCTCCGCAGTCGGGATTGGCGTTATAAAATGGGTGACGAGGTATCAAGGGTGGAGCACTTTTTGTCTTCTATTGTTCGTCATTTTTCCGCCAAAGTAACTCCAAAATATACCGGTACACTTACCGTAATCAGATTAATTTCTTTGTTCATTTATGACCTTAAGATGAGGAAGGCAAATTGGTGAAACATGTCCACGTGAAGGAGATGAAAGCGTTTAATTTCCCTAATGTTACAGTCAATCAGAGAACAAAAGATGAACGAGAAAACTGTGTTCAAAAATCCGGCTCCGCGATGTGGAAAAGTATGTTATACCCCGGAAGAAGACCAAGTAGAGGGACAAACCAAGTATACAGCTACCAGCTCCATGTGACGCCGATATCATAAAACTACTGAGTGACTACACACTGGGTATTGTAGTACCTCCTTAGCCAAGGTGCACCTGATACAAAATTTGTTCGTTATTGTTAACCGTACTTAGGGGGCAGGGGGGGGCGGTGTATGTAACAAAGCTCAAAATTGCAAATAATTACTATTAGTTCTGGTCGAGGAGTAACTGCAAATATTGATTGAGTTTTCATAGAATTGATTCATTTTAATAATTTGGAATCTTTCATAAAGAATCATAATCACGTGATACCGGATAAGTATTTCACTATTTGAGAAAAAAACATTAAATTCATGTAGCTCAATAATTCCGTGCAATTATAATTATTTCAATAAATGAAATGAATTATACAGTACAGGGGGAAATTCATTTTTTTGTGAAAAAGTTTGTAGTAGAAAAAAACTAGTAGCATTCGAAGTGAACGTTTCAAACTTCTGGCAGCATTATGTGTATAAGCTATTAAGTAGACTATCACTGATAACAGTTTCTGCCTCGCCAGAAGGAATTACAGGAGGATCATTCGCGCAATTTATTGATAGAAAAAGTAGCATTGGAAACTATTGAACAGGCAATCATTGAAAAATGGAAGGAATTGGTGAAGTGGCCAGACTGCCGGCTGGGAATATATAGAAGATCTCTCAGGGATCTTGAGAAATTTGGCAAATCTTGTTTATCCTAATTGTTTCACTTCAGTGTGAATCCGATCTGCCAGTGAAGTGTATGACTACGGAAGTGGAAGGAATCGCTTCAAGAATATGTAACCGATAGTAAGTGAGAGTTATCAGTACATCTTCTGAATTAATTCTGTAGCGAAAACTGTTCTATTTTGGTTGTTTATACCTGCGTTAATGTGTAATCAGAGTTCGTTGATTGAATTGTCATATTTTGTATAGTACATTTTCCTTACTCTGTCTGTTCTGCAAACTGGATCCGAATTCTATTTTGAATAAGTGTATGGTGTCAAGTACGAATGGATTGTTGAATTCTGCATCATAATCTCCATCTGCATACTGTGCTGTTACCCGGAAGTAGGTGATGTTTGTTGATAAACCACTGATAGTGTCTGCGTACTGATTTTATTCGAGAGTAGGCATTTGAATTGGAAGTGTGAAAGCAAGTTCAAAAGAGATCGGATTCCTTTTATCTAGACACTGTGCTGTAACCCGGAAATAGGTGGGAGTATTTCTGATAATTTAGTTTCAATTTGTGCACACTGTGCTGTTACACGGATAGAAACTAGGACTGCATGAAGTGTGAAAGTACCCTGTATGTAGTTTGTAGCTGACAGGTATTATCTCATTCCACAGAAACTGCATATTAGTATAGACAGTGTGCGACAAATCGGATTATATCTAATACCTCTCAGATTTGTGGAGCAGATAAGGAACCGTGTTGATACACTGAGCATATGCCCTGCGTGTATAGTGAATAGGCCGTCAACCGCTCGTTACCGAATGATTCCTTTTCGTTGTTTGGAATCACCAATTCATAAATTGTAGCTATTTGTAACCGCTTTATTTTTCCGCTTAGGCTCACTTACGTCCTCCCAGGCTAGGAAATTATTCCCTATAATGATAGCGAATTTCATTCAATTACCTTACCTGTTATAAGTATCTTATATAAACTCTATATCGTGGAGTTTACTGCTTTATTTCATTAATTAATTTTGCTTCAACATTTATTGAGCTAAATCTCAACCCCTAAGGCGTAGCTATGTGACGACCTCACTGCCCAGGAATGTTGCTCTTAGACAACAAATCTGCAGTCAGCCAAGATCCTAATCTAAAACTGTTGGAATTCGTGGCTAGGGATGAATGATACTGGTGTCTTCAAAGTACGGTGTCACTAATGGGACCTCCGAGAAACTGGTCGGAATTTCGGAGTAATCAGCCGTAGTTCTGGGCAGGGTGCACCTCAGGACTAGAACGACTCCTTCAACATACTCGTGGCAACAATATGGACAAGAGTGAAAATCAATAAGACTCGAGGAGATTCCGGTTATCTCCGACTCAGACTCTGGAACGATCACCATCAAGAAAGCAATGGCCAATGATAGTGAAAACGTAAAAAGAAAGGGGTCTATGAACGTAGACGACCTCATACGAACATCAGTGGGAAGGACAGCCGTGCAATCGACAGAAAACTGGACCGTTTGCAACATTAATGGGGGAATTTAGAAGATAAACTTAGGGAAAAATCCTCCGGAACGCAACGGATGAAGTTGCTGAAGGAGAGAAAAATGGCCACCGGGACTTGGACGGCAGAAAACTTGCGAAGCCTGAAAAAGCTGGACAAGAAGAAACAAAAGGAGCAGGAGGACTCTCAGGAGATGGAAACAAAAAAGACCTCGATCTGACTCCCAGACCCCTGCAAAGTATACTCAGACTAGAAGAGCCAGGAAAACGCAAGTGTCGACTGGCACTAACAGCTGGTGACAAAGGAATTCCGAATGACGATAATCGGCAAACGTCATCCGGGAGTTCAACGAAGCCAGGAACAAGAAGACCTGGTCCAGAATGGGATTGTGGATAAACTATTTGGGGCTGCATCTGAGAGTACTTCACAGTTTGAAAGGACAAACTTTAGCACAGGAGTCATATCGACGACCTGTACTAACGAAAGAACCACATACTGAGTCAGGGAAATGATCGGCTCACTATGGCGACTCTGGGAGGAGACCGAGATGACTGTGGCAAATTCCGTGGAACTTTCTTCAGAACAGACAGACCCAACAGATTTCAGGCGGCGTCTTGGAATCCAAAATTCGGATCTGAGAACGCAGGAATGGATTCTGATGAGTAGGAACACGAAAAAGGAAGAAGGACAACTTCTGTCCTTCTGCGTGGATATAAAATCGCACAGGGCAATGGGGAGGACGTAGCTCCGAGTGATCTACAGACTCGGTTAGGTACTCTTCAGGACTCTTACTGAAAAAAAATCAAATCTGACGGGTCAAGGGATAAGAATCCTACAGATCAACCTCCAGCACCGTAGAGCGGTCTCGGCAGTACTTGCAGTTGCTATGGGGGCCTCTGAGTGGCTCTCATACAGGAAACATGGATCAGACACGAGGAAATAAGAGGTCTACAGGGGGCGAGCCGAGAGATGATATACAGCAGAACGGCTGAGACTCCCCGGTCCTGTATACTAATTAATAAAAAGATTCAAATGCTACATTGACAGAATTTTGCTCCAGAAACCTGACAGCGGCAAATATAAGGATCAGTGTGAGATGTGGTACGAGGGAAATAGTACACGTATCAGACAACTTCCCATCCGACGATCCTGATCTACCACCCACGGAGGATGTGGAGGAACTGGTGACTCACTGCAGGAGAGAAGGACTGTAACTGAGCTTTGGTTGCGACTCAAATTGGCACCACACTCTATGGAGCAGCAAGGGCAATAATGAAAGAGGCGAATCGCTACTACAATTCATGTTGAGAAATAATCTGGACTCATTGAATGTAGGAATCGAACCAACTTGCGTTACAAAAAACAGCAAGAAGGTACTCGCTGTAACGATAGTCTCTACCTACTTGAGTAATTTTGTCACAGAATGGCATGTCTCCGACGAGGAGAGCTGCTCAGACCACATAAACAGAAAATTCAAGATAAAATGCGAAATCTATACTGAAACTTATCGAGACACGAAGAGAACAGACTGAGGAGCCTATGAAGCAGGCCTAGAACGTAACCTTTAGGGGACCCAAGAAAATTAGATTGAACAGAGATCTCTAGATGGTCATGGGAAAATTCGACGACACGATCATCTCTGAGCTCAACAAAAATTGTCCTCTCTCCACAAGGAAATCTACCAGGGAAATGCCCTGATGGAACCGCGCACTTGCGAAAATGGGACGTGAAGTCAGAGAGAGAATCCAACAGGTTCGAATAAACTGGAAGGTGGGATGACAATGACACCTTGACCATTTATGAAAGTGCATTGGGAAAAGCGTAGAGAGATTCATGGAGGAAGTACTGTGAGGAGATCTGAAGCACTCAAGAGAGTGCTAGACTCCACATAATGCTTTCTAAGGACACACAACAACCAATAAACACCCTCAAAAACGAACAAGGGCAGTATACAAGCACATACGACGGAACAATGAAGGAACTCTCCAGAGTACATTTTCCTGGATCACAAATAGTTCAGACACCTCCTACCCAGAAAAAAATTAACAACGAAGTTGAAGAATGGCTGAAGAGGTGGTGACCTATGACAACGTTCGATGGGCTATACACTTATTCAAACCATATGAATCACCAGTCTTGGACGGGATTTACCCTGTACTGCTACAGAAGGGGCAAGAAATACTGCAGATCAGGCTCTGTAATGTAATTAAGGCCAGCTTGGCTCTTGGGTATATTTCGGAATCATGAAGCAATATTGGGGTTACTTTTTTTCCAAGGCCTGGAAAAACTGGACAGGAAACGGCGGAGTTCCTAAATCCGATAAGTCTTATGTCATTCAAACTCAAAGCCCTAGAGAAGCTAGTAGATGGACCCATAAGGGACGATTTTTGGTAGAAAGACAAGTGCACCACGACCAATATGTCCACAAGACTGGCTGTTCAACAGAAACAGCACTTCATCAACTTGTGAAGGGGGTGGAAAAAACGCTGAGAAATGAACAAAACTTCCTAGCGGCTTCCCTAGACACGAAAGAAACTTTTGACAACACCTTCATTGAATCAATCATCAGGTCTCTCAAAAACAGAGGAATTGAGGGACCATTTATGGCCTGGATATACACAATGCTGAGGAACAGGATGATATATTCAACTATGATGGAGAGGACCCCCTGTGGAACTTGGTCGTGGACGGGCTACTGAGAACCTTCCAGGACAAAGGATACAGAATCCTTGGATATGCTGACAACATAGTCACCATGGTACAAGGAATATACAATTCCACGGTTGGAGATCAAATGCAAAAGGCTCTGAATCTGGTATTCACATGCATGAATTCAGAGGAATTGAGTATCATCCACAATAGTAGCCTTCACTTGTAAACCCAAATAAAAGGACTTGGGAGCTCTGAAGATTCGAGGACAAACTGGACAGATAAAATGGGGAGACAAATATCTCGGGGTGACACTAGACTCAAAACTGAAATGGAACCATCATCTGGAAAAATAACTTGCAAAGCGGAGACCTCTTTCGAAAAAAAAAATGGTGGCTACGACCGAACATGCTTTGCTGGTTGTACAATATGGTGGTTGAACTTGTAATAACATACGCCTATTTGGTATGGTGACCTAAAATATGCAAAGAGGAACCACAACAAGACTAATCAAGGTCCAGGAATTTGCATGTCTTGAGACACTCACTGCAGCAATGGAGACACTATTAGGATTACCTCCCCTCCAATCGGTGATCCGATGGAAGACAAGGCGTGGTGCCTTCAGAATGTGAAATACATCGTAGGATGTTCACATTGGGTCAGGACACATGAGCATCGTGTAAATCGTGACCAGGGACGCATGAGAACATATCACATTTCAAAGCGATACCACTTTAACAACACATTCGAAGTATCAACACTAGGAAGGACTGGAAGGAAATATGCGAACCTGGGCAACATGTTACGGGGAAACATGCGGTATCAGATGGGTCTAAAACTGCAAAAGGTGCAGGTGCAGGAGTATACTCAATAAACCCAAAGACTGGCTTCAGATATTCATTGGGTAAACATATCTATCTCTTCCGAACAAAGATATATGCAATCCTCCAAATGTGTAAACGAAAACAATCGGAGAGCCATCAAAGATAAGCAGATCCACATATTGACAGACAGTTAAGCTGCATTTAAGATGATGAGGTGTCAGGAAGTGACATCCTATCTGCTAGAGACATGCAAAGAAGAACTAGGAATACTGGCAGGGCGAAACCGCATCCAATTGAACATCAGGGAACGACAAGCAATGGAAGAGACGACGAACTTGCGAAAAGAAGGTCGGAGAATGCTCCAGATCAAGAACAGACCACGAGGGTACCGGAACGTACAGGACCAAGGTCTGTAGAAGACTGGATCATAGAAAACCACGAAGAATACTGAGAAAAAATCCGTGAAAACGAACATGAGAAGGAACACATCTAAGGTCCGTGTAACAAAAGAACGACAGACGTACTAAATAGGGAAAAAATGAAAGTCGTAACAGGGCTTATGACTAGCCATGCGCCAGTAAAAGGACACCTCAACAAAAGGGACTGTACAATGGTGACCTGACATGCAGGTTTTGCGGTAAATATACAGGATCAGTGACACACATCCTGTGTCAATGCAAAGCACTGAATCGTAAAAGACAGTCAATTATCGGAAGACCTAACGGCAAACCAGAATTATACAGTTCAAACTCAGTGAAGGACTTGTACAAACTCTTACAAGGTACAAAAATACTCGAGTGGTTATCGTGAAGAAGTAAAACAAAGGCGAGATACAATGAGCCAACAGGCCTAAGTATCACCGGAGGCAATATCCAGACAAGTCAACAGAGGGGTGAGGTTTTCAGTGAGTATGCCTGGAATGGTGACTCTCACAGTAGACCATGAGACCCAAAAGCTCACAATCTTCACATAAAGGGTTTTCTCCACCTCCGCAAAAGAAAAAAAAAAGTTTCAACCAGTTGTAATTCAAAATCTTTGATGGACAATTTTGATATTAATGATTCGGGTTATACTTCACTGTAGCTACCTTAGAGACAAGGCTATCCATAGATAGCACTGTGATATGTTTTGTTGTGAGGACTCTAGCAGTAGTTCTCAAACAACAATAACCCTTATCAAAAATCTGTCATCCCAGGATTAAGAGTTTATTTCAAAATGAGTTTTTGGAGCAAAAGCGGCAAAGCTCGTCACAATAATCAAACTATTTTTGTTCGTGATAGCTGTATCACCAAAGACTGACTTTCGATCTGTTCTTACATACAACTTTTTCTCCAACTCGTCTGAAACCTATAAATGTTTGAGTTTGTCTTCCAGGGTAACTCCAGTCGCATCTGCAACAATCAGTCAAAATAGACAATTGATCCAGGTATTCAATACTTCCTGAGCTGACGAAAATGTGCCATATGAATGTTGTAGCCTATTGCGACTATCGGAGTTTGATTTCATAATCATTCCAAAGATTACAGGCCATTCCTAAGATCTGGGTTCCACCAAAGTCTGCAGACTGATACCATTATTCTCCAAAAATTATTTTACGGAGCTCTGCCATTTCCCTCATTGCTCCCTCACAATTGCCTCCTCAAATACAGTGTGACATGGAAATGGTTTGATATTCGTATTCAGTATACTAACTTAATAGATTTTTCAGTACTAACAAGTGTTCATTCTTCCTTCATGATTATGTTGGTTCAAGTAATTGTACATCGTTCTCCTCTATAATTTATTGTTCGACCTTCTCTATGTACATTATGTACGCCAGTTTTCGAATAGGTCATCAACCACTCACTCTGAAAAATTGAATGTGTACCCTTCTGCATTACAATAAAATGTACCTCTTTTTCCTATACAAATAAATGTATCTCCTTCCCCTTACACTATTTAATGTACTTATTGTACAATTCGATCCACGTGTAATTCTCCTGTATAATTTTATGTTCAGGCAGAACTATGAATAAGGACAAATGATCTCATGTACATCGAGTCTCTTTTTTGTTTTTTTGTTTTCGACCACACGACAGAAACGCATAATATTCATTCATAGAACATCGTGTGCGTCAGCGATGTCTGGAGAGGCATCGGAATTTTCGCTTACGCCCAGTTAGGTTCATCTCACTTCATACAACTAGATAACTATTCAATAATAAACTGAAGGAGTTCACAACTCTGAACCAAACAGGTAATACTCCATCGCAGATACTGATAGTTAGCGGTAATCGTTAAGTATCGAAAGAACTCTTTTCCAATTTGGAAGGTTAATTATAACCACATTTCTGACGAGGTTTACGATGTCGGTTCACAAACCATACGCTCTGTATTTCAAAAGTTGAAATCTTTCGCTAATTTGCAGCATGTTATATATTTGTTTCATATCCTATATAGAAAACTATTCGCAGATCATTTGGAGTAGAGCTATCTATACTCATAATAACAACAATATGTTGAAATTTATAAACGGGGAGTTCAAGGATTTTATCTAAGTGCTGATGACATTATCAGTAACTCTTAACATATTTGAACTAATGTTGGAAAGAAGATGCATTTTCCGGGTGCTCATTGTTTTGTGGAATTCGAAGATATCATAAACATAGTGATACCTACCTTATAAATCTGGTTGATATTAGGAGGAACTTTTACCAAGATTCACCCCTATGTTTTATGAAAAGCCTTTTCATAACTGATCACCATTGAAACAAATAATGGTGAAAGATCTTCATAAAAGAAAATCAATGGCGAAAATCAGCGGTAGCCGAACATATTGCGAATACAGTTCGCACCATTTCTCAACAAAGCTTATCACTTTCAAAATACAGTACAGACAAATTTCTAGGTAATTTAGGAAGAATGGAAATGTATAAACGAAAAATCAATTTATTGAAACCCTTTGTTTACATTATTATCACCAACTAGTATTTAGTTTACTCTGATGATGGCTTCTTGGTAGCCGAAAGGTCCTCAGTACTTCAGTAGTATTTTTAGTGGATGAAGGTGATTAGTTCTTATTTATAGTGTTCGTTTATATTGTCAAATCAATGACATGAAGGACTGAGTATTCTCATGTTCACCTCACTTTCATGAATCAAGAGACTATTTAATCGATTGTATACCTATGATAAGAAAAATTAAGCTCTTAGTATCTATCCAGAACAGACTTATTCTTCTGATTGATGATGTCACACTCACGAATTCATTGAATCTCTAGAACATCGTAGAAAGGTGGACGATTTCTCCCTCTTCTAGATTTATTCCCAGGGTCTGTGTTCATCAGAATTTTCGTCTGTTGCTCCACCTTGAGAGATTCCAGATAGGCAGACTAGACGAGCTCAAGCTAGCCACTCTTTCACTGTCAAGCTTGAGATTTACCGAGCTTCTTCCTACCAGACCTATTTTTCTTATCGAACAGCGAAGTCGTGGAACTCTTTGACTAGTGATATGCCTATATTCTCCAAAAATTAAAAAAAAACTCGAATGTCCATCTCCTCCCCCAACATTCCACCGCTAGCTCACACGATATTCTTCGAACACTATAGGTCTTCCTCTGGTGCAGTCATAGTATGGAAACATTTTTTTGATATATCACAAAACTGTGACGTAGAAACGATGTCATGACTTTCAAAATTGAATTCAGGCACTTATGTTTTGCAGGTTAGATGTATACATGTGATTTGCAAATTTTAAAATTTGTACAATCAATAGGAACGGCGCAATTGTCTCCACAGCACGTTACGCATGTACATATGCACACACAGACATGACCCCGAAAATAGCCCATATGGATTCTGAAAGGCTGAAAACGTATATTTTCGTGAAAATTCAAGAACGGTTGTAATACTTCCCGTGAAAAAAAAACGAATATTATGTTATTCCTCCTTACAATGAAATATGTTCAAGAGATGTAGAATACATTTTTTGAATCATGATGATGTAACATAAGTTTATCAAGATGATAAGGATAAACGTGGAAATAGAACCTCATGTATAATTCGAAACCACATCTCCCAGATATCTTGTCCAACTACAATAGTTTGATACCCTGTTACAAAACGATGGTATGCATAAAAATGTTATATCTGATTATCTGCTATCACTATGAAGAGAGGAATTGTAAAATTATTTTGAATATCACACTACCTATTTAGTTATCTAATGGTCTCATTCATACCATGAGGATCCACTATAATGAATTTCACATTGATGGATCCCGTCAAACTTGCGACAGATAAGCGGGGTTTGATAAACAGAACCAGGCTCAGGCGTGGCTTATTCGAATCAGTAAGCGACGATGAATTTTTTTACCTTATTCTTACACTTTTAAGATCCAAATCTATTGATTTCATATTACGAGGTTGGTCTCATATTTTGAGTTCGTTAAATGAGCGAGTTGTAAAAAACTTTCTTCAATTTTTACTCCAATTGTTTGAACACCATTTTGGAAACATCAGCTACGAAACACTGGAAGTTGTAGTAATCTAGTGGATAATTATAGTAATGATGATCTATTCTCGAATATTTTTTTGCTGAGAAACGATTTGAAAATGATTATATAGTAATCTATTTGACTCCATCATTATATCGTGGATGTTAAATGTTTAGGACTTATCTATTTCGATACTCAAATTTTTGATACACACAGATACAACTATGTGGGTTATAATTTTTCAAGAACACTTCATTGGCATCCCCTGAACCTATATACGTGAGAATTCATCTTCATCTCTGAATCTATTGTATTGCTGAAAAAATCGAACACGTTTATCTGGTTTAAAGATCGTAACAATACGATGAAAGTGGATAACGTTTTCCCAACACTTCATTGGAACAATACCTAACAATAAATTGCGACTGAAATTTCGTTGCTCATCACATCATTATAATAGATACATGAAATCAGTTAGTAACGATGCTATGAACCTCGAAACTGCAGTCACATGAGAATTATAGTTATTATTGTTCCAATAAAATGTTAGTGAAATGGAGAAAAATTATTATCTTCATTATGTTAATAAACTATCTCAAAGTAACGGCTTCATCCATCGAATATTTAGGAGTATTTAATTCTTTTTGATTTCGAATTATATTTCAATTAAGAAATATTGACTATAGAGCTAGTTATTCATGTTACACGAATAGGACAAATTAAACATGAATTAGCTCAGATGGAGAAATATAAAAATTCCGGTTAATCTATTTTTTATGTGAGAATCCCTAGACGACTGCATACTTTAACGTTGAATGATAGCGTACTTTTATATTCGTTAGTTTAAAAGTTCAGGTCATTAAGGCTAGGTAAAGCATGCCACCAAATGAAGATATATTCGACTGTAAGCCTTAACTGCTCCAAACAAGGATGCTGCCTCTAGAAAACAAAGAAAGTTTTTATTACATTGGCCACAACTTTCATACTCAGATACTTATTTATCCGACCCTGCATCGACTTTGCGTTCCACGTTGTTTTATTTATAAGAGGCAATTTTGATAACCACACGCTTCACAGAATTTTTACATTGTTATTGGTGCTCCAGAATGAAATTTCTGCTTTGAAACGTATCCAAGATACATTTTGTATGAGTATATTATTGGAACGATATATGCACTACATGGTATTGCATTCACTAACAAGATTGAGGTCGAAGCACAGTGAGCACCCCCATTATGTAGCTTGGAAGTCCATTTTTGCAACATGTGTTGGCCTCTTAACCCCCTGATCTATACTACCTGACAGATGTAAGGATAATGGACATCAAATTCTGAGTAATAATGAGGAAAAATACGTAACGGTGCACAAATTACTTAAAGACGAGAAGAAAGTTGGATTCTGTACACCGAAGGAGGTCATTTACGAAACTATTAACAGTCGATGAGTTATAAATATCAATTTAGTCATTTGGTAATAAATGACCATGGTCTTCAAAATTCATATGGATTCCAGAATATCTAGTTTTTGATATTGAATATGTAGAATGTTCGGCTTAGTAGTAAAATTATGAATTTCACTACTTTCATCTTATTCCTAAATGCGTAAGATTTGACGGAATATCTAAGAGGAACATATGAATATAATCTAATTTACGTGAAACCTTTGGCTATTAACATTAAATTTTCACACTACTGAGATGGAATTGTGACGCAGATAACAAGTTGACTGCAAGCTTATAGATTTATGTTACTCCCCAAGTTGTAATTCTTCTTGCTCCATAGACAACTTCGAATCTCAAATTAATCTTGTTCCATAGCAAGTTCATAAGTTCATTCCTCTTCTGTTCTGATCAAATTTATCAACGAATTAGAGTTGTTCCATATTACAAGCTGCTTTAAAACTGGAAACTGTTAAGTCTGAGAAAATCCTGTTTGTTGAATTACATTAGTAGAATGGCTGTTCCTCCATTAGGATTCTCTATAAACTATTGAGTCTGAATGTAAACACGAAAGTTCTCGCATTAACTGATTTTTGACACCTCAGATTGGTAGACTTTCATTAACTCCTTCACCTGCCAATTATTACAGGGAAATAAACTGACAATTCACAGAGTGGAACGTTATTGGACATATTGAAGAATAAAATGTGAATGAGAATTGGTTTCATACTTGAAAAACAATAAATTAGCCATTGCTGAGAATAAGAAAATACAGCATTCGACCTTCAATTTTAACAATCATCAGTTTCAGGTATAACTTCAACTAATAATCGATATCTGAGCGACAGTTTTGGGCTGTTTGTAAAATTCATCATTTGAATTTGTTAGTTGAGAAAAAAGGAAATAACCATGTTCTATATTTATATCATGAAGAACATGTGGAAAAATGCCTAGTTCAACACAAGCACACACCTGCCTATTCAATAGAGATATCCGGGATATTGTGAAAGTTGGACGAGACCGGCCACATATGGATACTCACTCTAGTTATTTCAAGACTGGCGTTACTTGTTCTTTAAGATCTTCATATGTCAAAGTTATCAACTGCCTGGTATTTAATAATTCATGTGCAATCCCATAGATGTGGATGATTAATATTCTAAACTTGAACTCAGAATCTCACTCTGTATTCAGGAGCGGATGCAGAAATGTAGGAATAGAAAGTTACCCTTTATGATTTGAATGCAAACATGAGATTTTCATTCATACGAAGTTCGTTTCAATTACCTGCAACAAAAACTACAATTAGTTGTAAAATCGGTATCAGAAATGAGGTTGTACTGATTATTATTATATAATAATACAATATTAATTGTATTATTAATTAATATTCATACTGTGAAATGAAGATCAATGAACATTTAAGTCCGAAGACAGTGATTTTCAGTTTTCTGAATATACATAGTATAGGAACAGTATTGTTTTATGTATTTATTTTTGATTTTTCAAATTGAATCTATCGTATACTAGAATTTTGCATGATTATGACAACACGGATTTTCTGGTTACATATCTATAACTTTACTAAGTGTTGCATACAGATCACTGTATATATTTCACGATATTATATTATGACCCCCATGTGCATAGAAATGAAGACCAATTTGATAAATGTTTGAAATACGAATTTGAATTTGACAGTGAAAAGTATGTTTCTGACGTCACACCATCAGAGTCAACCGATCGGTCATTTTTGAACTAATTTCATAATCAGTAGGAGAGTAAACTGATCGTGGCATACTACTACAGACTCACACTCCGAACTAGCAAAATTTTATAATATTTGAATAATTGACAGCGAACGCTTTAAAAATCGTATTTGTAGGAAAGTGTGTAGGTTGGGACATTCTCTGTAAAGCATTCTTTCATGCTATTTTTCCAATGAATATTAATCAACGTACTGGAATACAACTGTTCCCTATGGAGTCTAGTATGCAACCATTAAAAGTTGATATTTCACTTTCATTATGTATACTCCAAAAACACTTTTTTTTAACTCGATCACTGTCCGAATATAAACTACGAACCCTTACCTTGAGACTGTTTTATTCAAGAAAGTACATGCAAAAAATTGAAATTGAAATGGAGACATGTTTCAGTTGAGATTTCAGGTCTAAACAATACAATTTCGAATTGCAATAAAGAATGTGATGTAACTATTCATTCAATTGGTTGTGAATTTACTATCACAGTCAAATGTTTAGTTTTATCAACGACTATATTGCCAAATATTGAATTAAATATTACTGAATTGAATGTTCCAAGGAATGCAAGCTTAGCTGATCCACAATTTGACAAACCTCAAAAATTGACATGTTGTTGGGAGCTAATGTTTTTTGGGAAATTATTTCTCCAGGACAATTTAAATTGGGATCTAATAAGCCGATTTCACAAGAATCGAAATTGGGATGGTTAATTTCAGATCCGATTCGATCAACATCACAACATACACTCTGCAATCTTAGTCATAATACTGAAATACAAGACCAATTGGCGCATTTCTGGGAATTGAAAGAGGTAGAAATCAAATGGATTATGTCGGTTGAAGAAAATAATTGTGAAAATCATCTTAAGAATACAACCAAAAGATTAGAAAATGGTCAATTTTTAGTTCCAATTCCTATTAGAGAGTCTACAGATACTTTAGGTGATTCGTTTGGAATGGTGAAAAGTAAATTTATAATTCTAGAACATAGGATCCAAAGAAATCCTGGTCTAAAAGATTTATATGCAACATTCATGAACGAATATAAACAGTGGAATCATATGACAGAATGTGACACAAAGAAACTAAATAATACAATTTCATATTTCACACTTCATCACAGTCTTTTACGTTCCTCAACAAAATTAAGAGTTGTTTTCAATGCATCTGCACAAACAACCACAAGAATTTCATCCAATGATATTCAAATGGTCGGACCTGTTGTACAAGATGATCTTTCAGCGATAATACTGCGGTTTCGACAAAATAAATTTGTAGTATGTGCCCATGTAGCCAAGATGTATAGGCAAATAATTTTTGATCCAGAACAAAGTAATTTGCGAAAGATTTTATGGAGGGAACATTCAGATGAGTTGATTTATGCTTATAAATCAAATACGGTACTGCTTCTGCTTCTCATTTGGCAACTCGATGTATAGTTCAATTGAGAATAGAATGCAAAATTCAAAATATATCCGAAATAATTTGAAGAATCCCTACGTTGATGTTCATTTGACGGGAGCGGATTCCTCAGAAGATGTTCAATTTATTTGCTCAGAAGTAAGTCTGAAATCAGGAGATTTCGAATTAGGAAAATTGAAATCGAACAATAAAAATACTCTTACTGATGTATTAGAAGATTTTGAACGTGATGCTGGTAAACTAGAGTTTTCAGAAAGTCGAACAGACAAAACATTCGGTTTAACGTGGTGTTCACCTTCAGATTCTTCATTGTTTGACATAAATATTCCATAATCAAAGGTAATGTCGAAAAGAAAAAATTTACCGACGATAGCAAAATTATTCGACCCGATGAGTGCGAGCACAATGATTGCAAAAATGATAATGCGAATGATATGGATTAAAGAATTAAACTGGAATGATACTTCACCATCTCATATAGAATTAGAAAGGGTGAAATTTATTACTGAATTGCCGAAATAAAATGAATTAACACGAGACGTGTCATATGCGATAATTATCAATCCTTAGAATTACATGGGTTTTGTGACAGTTCTGAAAAAGCATATGAGGGTTGTTTATATGTTCGATCAATTGATGAAAACGGACAAACATTTACTAACTTGTGGTCAAAGGGAAAAGTTGCGCCATTGAAATTTCAAACAATTCCTAGGTTAGAATTGTGGTGGAGCGCTTGTTCTTTCACGATTAGTACACAAAACAATTGATTAATTACGGTTAAAATTCGATGGAATTATTCTGTGAACAGATTCAACTATTGATTTGGTGTGGCTCAAAAGACATTCTAGTAGTCTTAAAACATTTATGAGCCATAGAGCCTCAGGAATTCAGGAACTTATAAGTTCATACCATGGTCATATATACAGGTCTGGAATCTCCATGTTTGACATGAGTCTCTTACAAGTCGCCAAACTCGTGGTCCCTCTCTCAGCCACCAGCTAGCGCATGGATCGAAGTATGTTGTCAGGATGTCAGGATTAGACGCCATATCGGTCAAACACGGTCGTATACGTGCCAGAGGACTTCCCTCGCCACCTGTGACGTCTTTTGGTACTACGCGACATTTGACGATTAGCGGACTTACTTCTCACATAGGAAACAGCCTCGAGATTCCAGACCTGTATATACGACCGTGGCTTATACGAATGGTTTCATGTTGAAATAGACTTAAATCCAGCGGATTTGCTTATTTGAGGCGTGTGTCCAGGTTTATTAATGATCTCGAAACTATGGTTTCATGGATCAGAGTGGTTATCTTTTGATGACACTCCTTGGCACATGTCAAAATATAATTCAGAAAATTTGCCCGACATTAAGATCAATGTTAATTCGTTCCTATCGACTCAATTATCAGTAAGTTTTCCTTTCACACAGTTTTCGAAACTAACAAGACTTAATCGAGTCGTTACACACATTCTAAGATTTAGATTCAATAGCACCTCCAACATGAATCACAAAAGAATTGTTGGTGAACTTACTTTAAGCGGAATGGATAATGCTCTAAGACTACTAATAAATTCGGCTCAAACCGAATCATTCCCACATTCCAAACTGAATATTCGATATAACTAAATGGAAAACAATTGAAAACGAAAGTAAGCTTCTAAGCTTAAATCCTTTTATGGATACGGAAAGGTTACTCAGAGTACGGTGAGGATTGTCAAATTCATAATTCGATTATGATAAGAGGCAGTCATCATTTATCAAAGCTAAAATTCGAACATGAACACCTTAGTCTTATGCATGGGATCCTCAATTATTACCGAGTACTATTCGAGAAAAGTGTTGGCCTGTCTCGGGAAGAAATCTCGCTTAATCTACCGTTCATAAGTGTGTGAAATGCTTTCGATTTGAAACAAAGGGTGTTGTTCCGACAATGGGACACTCACCTGAGCATCGGTTTCAATTCGGTTCAATATTCCAAATAACAGGCTCAGACTAGGATAAGAGATAAAAAGGGTCGAGGAAGGATACTGATTAAAAGCTACATTTGTGTTTTTGTTTGCTTCGCTAGTTAAGCTTTACCCCTGGAGTCAGTGTATGATACGTCTACCGAAGGGTTCTCATTTGCGCTGAAAATATTCATTGGTAGGCGAGGAAAACCTAGCCACATTCACTCAGATAATGGGAAAATTTTCATAGGCGCCGACGCGAAATTGAAAAAACTTGAAACTATTTTTTCTAATGAAAATAAAAGTATTAACAATTTTTTAAATGCTAAAGGAATCACTTGGCATTTCATTCCGGCATATGCCCCTGATTTTGGAGGCTTATGGGAAGCAAGGGTGGAGTCAGTTGATTCTCATTTGATGAAACCAACCTTAGGGAACGCTGATTTGACATATGAGTCCTTCACCACTATTCTTCTTCAGACAGGCAATTCTCAATTCGAGTCCATTATTTCCATTATCCTCCGATCCGCAAGACCTCACTCCAATTATCCAGCTCACTTTGTCTTCGGAAAGCCGTTAACTGCATTATTTCAGCAGATTTTCAACAGAGAAAGAAGTGGCTACAACCGACAGGAATTTCAGAAGAATTTCAAAAGAGTTCTTCGAAAATATACCCAACCCCGACGCTAAAGCTTCCAGAGCCGGGGGCATATTGAGGACAGCATTAAATATAGAACGTTCCATCACGCGATGAGGTGAGAGGCGGTAAAAATGGCATCATGCACTTTCATCAAGCAAGATCAGGTTTTTTGTTTTTGGGAATCAATAAAAACGACTGTCAGGGAAACTGTCAATGAGTTATTACATAAGGAGTATGTATTCACATATTATTATCATTACCGAATTGTAATATTCAAAATAAACAGATCAATCTACAGTCCATCTATACTAATCCAACACATATGAATGAATCCTTCTCCCCCAAATTCACGTAGTTGGTGTCCATGGGAACTAGGAAGTTAATATGCGTACTATCATTGACAGCCATCAGTTGGATGCTTAACCTAGGCTGAGCAGCACCAGCGTGTAAATTTTCGGTAGTATACCTTGATCCTAGTTAAATCTGATGTCAGTCAAGGTGCATCAGAGTAGGAATGTACACGCTGCTGAATTATACTGGATACCTGTACAGCCGCTTATAGCCGGTCATATTTGAGATTTCAAATAAAAATCAACTGGGCCAATGAGCCGATAACAAAGCGAGATGAATATTCTAACAATCGATTCTCAATACCTCGGTTGTGAATCGAGCTAGCGTCAAGCCTGACTTAAGTCTCGACCTTTTTAATCCTAACTGAACGAATTGGTTGGAGTGTATCAACGAACTTGGATATACTAGAGTTAGTCAGTCTATTTGTAACTACGGAAATTTTGTATCGCCAACATGACGTGTAGAAATCCAGTACGGATAGAGCAACGAACTCGGATATACTAGAATAAGCTAAAGTCATTTTTGAGTATCGCCAACATGTCTCTCTTCCACCATACTGTCATCTAGCTTCCCAGCAATCGTGTGGAGAAATAAAGATTGAATAGAGAGGTCTCCGATATTGGCACTCGTAATTCGCCGCCGCTAATCGTGTACCTACTGTCACGAAAAGTGACATTTATTTGAAAGTTAGATATGTTGGGATGGAACATGGTAGTAATAATTGCAAATAATTGCAAACTGTTTCAGACATGATCAAGACGACAAAGAGAATATTGATGTTCCAGCACCTAAAAGGTAAAATGTTCAATTAAGAGCGTAGCAGTCTTACTAATATATGGTTTTATTTATTTTAGAGCAAAACTTTCAGAAAGCGAATATGCGTCAACCAAAAGCAGCGTTTGGTTTGCACCAGTTAATGAGGATATCATGGTTAGTAGTAATGAGGAGCCCTTAGTTCAATCAGTTTCCGTTTCAATTACTACTACATTTCAACAGCCACTGCAGCCTTCCCCAAAAACTGTATCTAGCAAATCACCAGAATCGGATACTGCTTTTAGTTTTAGTTGAAATCTAATTTTCATATGCTCTGATATCTTTGTTATGATGTATTAAAATGGTTCCTTTTCAGAGAAAATTATAAATACTTAAATATTGTCGTTGAAGAGGTTGCTTGTAATACCAAGGAAGGGCAACAGATTGATTAAATTATGTATTTATCTTTTTAATATCATAGATTAGATATCCTCCTAAAACATGTTTCAAAGAAAGTACTAACGATTTACTAGAATTTTCAGGAACAATAAATTGTTAATATTTATTATTAATACGTCAACATTTTTAGAATTATATTTTCCGCAAGAAAACTTCTCGACAATATACAATATACTTTCTCACATAAATAAATTGACAATTTTTTATTTAAATAAAACGTTTACAATTTTATTAAAACTTTTCTTACTTGTATGTTCCCTTGTATGACAATACACGCCTATGCCATGGGGTACTATTCCTCTATCCGTACTGGATTTCTACACGTCATGTTGGCGATACAAAATTTCCTAGTTACGAATAGACTGACTAACTCTAGTATATCCGAGTTCGTTGGGATAGAGGAATAGTACCCCACGGCATAGGCGTGTATTGTATAGGGTATTTTCGACCAACTCGGATATACTAGAGTTAGTCGGTCTATTCGTAACTACGGAAATTTTGTATCGCCAACATGACGTGTAGAAATCCAGTACGGATAGAGGAATAGTACCCCACGGCATAGGCGTGTATTGTTTAGGGTATTAACAGATTTCTAAGGTACCCCACGCCACGTGCGTACTATTTATAAGGCAGTAAGGTACGTTTTTTTTTAAACTGTTAAAACATCAAAAATAAAAACTCTATAACCAATATTAACAGTGTAGCTGTAGACATAGAAGAATGTCAATGACAAATGTGGGTTTCTTCCATGTTTTACAGAAAAAGACTGGTATTTTAGCAATTAAACTGATTCACTTACTGACCACATTTGTATAATAGCAATTTGTGTGGTCGTTTCTTCTTTTGGTGATTGCCATTCACCGATTTATGTGTGCTTGCAAGTAACTATATTGAAGCGCGGACTATGAGCTGCTTACTACTTTGTTCATCTACATCTGGGCAATTAAGTATATTTTTATATATTCTTAACCAGCGAAAAACATTTGTTTCTATCGAGGACATTATTAGATCACAATCATTTAATTTATATTGCAATTCAATAATAGTTTCACTTTTTTCACCACTACATCAACCTATAATTTGGTTTCAAATCATATCTGTATAAGTATATTCATACAAAATCCATTGTTGGGCCCTATATGGGAAATTTCATGAACAAAAACTTCCGAAAGATGTTTAACATGATTATATACTTTTATTCTATTCTGTCTACTGGTATTAAAGTACAGTAGGTACTCGTATATCGCCACTACATCATTTTTGCTTTTATTCCATCCGTATTGTCAGGAAGCATTTGCAATAATCGGACTATGAGGTGGGAGCAAAATATGCGTTGATTTTCTTGATTTCACGATGTAAGATGGTATATAACTACCAATATGAATGGGGAACATACAAGTAAGAAAAGTTTCAATAAAGTTTTCTTGCGGAAAATATAATTCTAAAATTGTTGACGTATTAATAATAAATGTTAACAATTTATTGTTCCTGTAAATTCTAGTGAATCATTAGTACATTCTTTAAAACATGTTTTAGAGGGATATCTAATCTATGATATTAAAAAGATAAATACATAATTTAATCAATCTGTTTCCCTTCCTTGGTATTACAAGCAACCTCTTCAACGACAATATTTGAGTATTTATAATTTTCACTGAAAAAAGAACCATTTTAATACATCATAACAAAGATATCAGAGCATATGAAAATTAGAATTCAACTAAAACTAAAAGCAGTATATCCAAACATCATATAAAACTGGAAACATACTGACAATGTATTATAAACTTATAAAGTATATTGTTAAATTTTGTTTTGCAGAAAACATAATTCTCAACGTGTTAATTTATGAGGATAAATATGAACAATTTTCACTTATCCACAGATAAAAATTATTGTTAATAATGTTAGTACATTTGCATATGCGGTGATACTGTTCCTTAGATTATATTTTACTGAGGATATGTAATCTAGATTAGTAAAATAACACATTACCTGCCTTAACAAATAACAACACCTCTTAAATGACAACATTGAAAATTTTTGGAGAATGTTACAAAAAAAAATGGTGTTATTTTTACTGAATACATAATCAATACACATAAAAATTAGATTTAAAACACACTATATTCAAACATCAAATATCATTGATGTGAAAATAGCACTTGCTTTTTTAATACACTGCGTACTTTATATTCCGTGGCAGTAATTTTATTTGTCTCATGATGCATTCGTACTGTGAGATATTTTTTACATATTAATGTTATCATATCCATACAGTGGGCCCATTTCAGCTATATGATCACCCAATGCATCAACCACGTTGCGTGGCAAATTTCTTTTGACTTTGATTATTAGTATATCTGAGAAATTTTTGTTTGAAAACATATTCGTATTCAACATAAATACTCTCAACATTTTTTCACAGATTCTACATATATCTATAACAAATTTTGAAGCTTTAATCAGTTTCCCAAAAGTTTTCCTCACTTGCAAAATGGAATGGCACTCCTCTTCTAACAGTGCCTGACAAAATTCGCAGGTAATGAAGTTTTCAAGAACTGCTTACAACAAAGCCTGCTATATACCCGACAACATCAGATACCAGACTAGTTAAATACCATGCTGGGGAATTGACAAAATCTATATTTGATATGTCTGAGACAAGTTGCTGAAACTCCTCAGATTCTTGTAGTTCTGCTCCACAATTTGTCCGTGTTGAGGAAGAGCAACATAATATTTTAGTGGAGTATATGGATACTGCATTAGCAGTTTCTTTGCCTTTTATTTCCGTGTGAACTAATAATTTTTTTAAAATACTTTCAAACTGTCGTGCAGTAGGGTTATTATTACAACCCCCTTTGGACCTTACTGCTCTAAAATATATTTCTGAATGGTCTTGCGAAAGCTTATACGTTGGTCATAGATGTTGACGCATATTCACTTTCTGAAAGTTTTGCTCTAAAATGAATAAAACCATATATTAGTAAAACTGCTATGCTCTTAAACATTTTACCTTTTAGGTGCTGAAACATCAATATTCTCTTCGTCGTCTTCATCATGTCTGAAACAGTTTGCAATTATTACTACCATGTTCCATCCCAACTGGAATTACTTACTCAGGGTAAATATGTAGGCGACTTGTACTGAAAAATGCTGGTGTAGCACCACCTTTAAGGTCTTTCCTGCCGCCTGGCCTAGTTACAGAGTCACTTTCAGAAAAATGGTCAGAACATACCAAATGTGATCTTTTTACTGCTTCGACATCTAATGCCAAGCTGTTGCTCCATATTTCCTTTGATGCTTGGTTTGATGGAAATCTAACAAAAATCAAGCAAATGAATCACGAGTACTGGCATAACCTCATGCTATAAGATTGTAATATTGATTAAAACATAAAAATGTTCTACTATACAGTATATAACAATAAACGCTACGAATTTTATTGGCATAGTGAATGTAGGCACAATTGGGAGATAGAATAAATTGTAATAGTGATATTATGTGAATGTTTCCTGAAGAAGACCACGGAAATATATACAGACTTCTCGCTAGCCAGTAGAAATTATGTAAAATTATATTTAGAATGAGCCACAAACTGGAAATCTCACAATATTACTAACTACACTTCTTGATACAATTTTTCCAAGCCCCTCAATTGCTTTGTTGTGCCCTCCTTGCTAATGAAATTAACTTATATAAACATTATTATTGAATAAGGTGATACTCACTTATAAAATCTCCTTTTTTCATTTTCTTTAGCATAATGCATTCTGCATACAATGCAATATTTCTCCATACTGAATTATATACAAAACAACACTGCCTAACACTTTATATTTCGATTAACAAACAGGTACCTAAACGATGCAAAGTACTAAGAGTAAAGAAAATTAACGATTTTAGAACACTATTAAGCCGTTAGCTTCTCGAATTTTCTAGAAAGTAGAAAGAACAAATAACTGTACCACCAAGATCACTCAAAGATTTGACAGGTTAAGCTGATCGGAACTCGGGAACTACACTTTCAAATAAATATTTTCTTGACAGTAGGTACACGATTAGCGGCGGAAAATTACGAAAGCCAATATCGGAGATCTCTCTATTCAATCTTTATTTCTCCAGACGATTGCTGGGAAGCTAGATGACAACATAGTCAGAGTATGCCAGGTCTGCCGGAGCCTCCCTTTCATCGTTTCTCGCGCTGGGTGACGTCACCCAGCTCCTCTAATCACAGCCTCTCATCAGCTCGTTGCCAGCACATAACAACATCATATTATGTCCTTGTCTATAACATTGAATAGACGAAATAACCGACCAATCAGATTGCACTAAAATTTTAAAAAGAGTAGAAGGGAGGCTCCGGCAGACCTGGTATACTTTGACTATGGATGACAGTATGGTAGGAGAGAGACATTGTTCTGTTCGTACCCAAAAGTAGAACTACCCGTCCTACCCGGCTTACGATGATTCGTAGTTAGATAAAAAAACACTTAATAGGTACAGATTTATTTACGTAATACCTACTTAACAGAATACCAAATATACTGAGTTGTAACTATAACTATCAAGAGTCTGAAATACATGAAACAGTAACACAAAGCTGCACTTCACAATAATAAAAAGTAAATATATTAGTCGAAATATGCAATATGACGCCGGCCGGCAACCATCACTGACTGTCTACTCTATATCACAACCTCCTTTACCGGCGAAACGATGTCACTCCGCGCACAAAGCGAATATCTGGTAATTCCAGTATTGCCGCAATCACGGAAATGTTTTTATGTTCCCGACATACTCCCACCTGAAAAATGTTCTCGAGAACGTCCTTTCAAAAACACATCTTTCACACAACGGAGGTGGTCATGAACCAAAGTTCAAAAAAATAGAGATCAAAAAAAATAATTCAATCGTACATACCAATGTCCTTCCGAGAATTTGAATTCCCCGTTTACCTTACAGAAACCGAGGAGGCATTCGGGAAACACGACCACTACGAGTAGTTTTCGTCTTTGTTCCTCCCGCATCAATAGTACCCTCGGTATCATCAAACTGTCCCTGGTTCGGTTCGAGCATAGAAACTATCAGTATCCACCCTCTCGTTACTCGTAAGTATCTTCTCCTCCTGGGGAAGTAAAACCGACGCACTAACACACTCTAACGGGTATAGTCTCTGCAAAGGTGTCAACATTGTTCCACGAGAGGTTTCCACTCGTACAAGACGAATTTGTCCGTCTTGACCAGGTAGAACTTCCACCACTCTTGCCATCGGCCAGTCTATACGTTTACTGCTATCATTACCAACTAACACAACTTCACCGACCGTAATTTTCCGCTTAGACCGTTTCTCACATAAGAGTTTCAACTGCCCGAGATATTCCGCACGGAAACGGGTTTGAAGGTCCTCACGTAAGGTTTGTAACTTCCGTATCTTCTTACACAAAGAATTGCGATCGATAGTGTCACATTCGGGAAGACCGCACTCTGCTTGGTCGCGAAAAAATATCGCTGGAGTTAACGCGACAAAGTCTTTAGGGTCCTCCGATAAATAAGTGATAGGCCTAGCGTTAATCACAGTCTCGCAATCACATAAAACGGTCAACAAGTCTTCGTATTCCAAACGCGCGCGGCACAACATTTTTCTCAGTAGCGGTTTCAGCACTCCGATCAGTCGCTCCCAGAAGCCACCTCATCAAGCGGCGGTAGGTGGGTTGAATCTCCATGAAATACGTCTCACGGAGGTTTCGCGCACAATTCTGTCCCAGTCCAATTGCGATATAGCATTCTCAGCACCTATAAAGTTCGTGCCATTATCACTATATATCGTTTTGGGCCTTCCACGTCTCGATACGAACCGGCGCAAAGCTTGAAGAAAGCTATTGGTTGACATAGATATAACTAACTCCAAATGGACTACGCGATAAACCGCACAAGTGAAAAGACAGGTCCAGGCTTCATCACCATTCTTTAAGTAAAACGGTCCCACAAAGTCCACTCCCGTCACTTCAAACGCGACCGCGTCACGAACTCTGTCCAATGGAAGTGGAGGCGATTCGACCGCCAATAGTTTCGCGTCGAACTTCCGTCAAACCAAAAATTTCAAGACAACCGAACGTACCGTTTGTCTACCCCCGAGAATCCAAAATTTTTCCCGTATCAGGCTTAGAAGTCCTTGAGTCCCTACATGACAGGCTTCAACATGCATGTACATAATCAAACTCCTCACCACCAGATCCTTAGCAGGTAGCACAATAGGGAAACGAACGGTTTCTGTGTCGTCCCTCCGTGAGAGTCGGGATTTTAATCGGATTAATCCGTCTTGATCATAGAAAGGGTTGAGACAGCTTATGCTTTTGTCATTTTCACCCGGAAACGATTTTTGCTGCACCAACTTAAATACGAATTTCCCTGCATTTTCGACTTCTGGTACTGTCAACTCTCCATTATGTCTTTTCTTTTACATTTTTGCAGTTATGGACATATCTGAAAATCCAAGCAATCATCCGTGTGGTCTTATTATATTGAGAGAAATAATCGAGATGCCAACCGACCGACTTCTCAGCATTCAGAAGTGTGCTTTTTAGATTTTTTCTTTCCTCTTGTTCGATTTCTTCTTCTTTGAAAGATATGGTCCCACATGGCCATCCTCGAGGTTCGTTATATAACCACTTTGGCCCCTCCCACCATTTCGAATCGAACAATTGTTTGGGTGAACACCCTCGTGATGGGAGGTCAGCTGGATTATGTATCCCGGGTAAATGACGCCATCTTTCCGCTTCGGTCAAATCGCGTATCTCTGTTACTCGGTTCCAGACAAAGACTCCCCACTGTCCCCTCCTTTGAATCCACGATACAACAGTGGACGAGTCGCTCCAAAAAAAACTGTCGACCTTTTTCTCCAAATTTTCTACAACATGCGTATAAAGCCTAGCTCCTATAGTAGCGGCCAACAACTCTAGACGGGGAATAGTCATCTTGACGTTAGACCTTTTCAAGGGTGCTACTCGAGCTTTAGCAGCAAGCAAAAATACCGCAACCTTTCCATCTATGACAGCCCTCAAAAATATTGTGCAGGCTAATGCATCGTCACTGGCATCGCAGAATGTATGCAGGCTCAGATCTTGTGAGTCAGAATTCGTAGCACACACCCATATAGGTATCGTAATTTTTGTCAAATAGTGCACACCTCTAACCCACATCTTGAACCCCTGGGCGGTGACGTCATCCACGGGTTAGTCCCAAGTGAGTGTCTGTTTCCACAATCCTTGCAATAGTAGTTTAGGTAGCAAAACTGAAGGGCAGGTATAACCAATTGGGTCGAAAACCTTCTGGGAGATAGATAAAATTAGACGTTTGGAGACCACTAATTCAGGATCCAGATCAGACGAAAGAAATTCAGGATTCAACGACAAGACGTCTCTTTGTGGATCCCATACTAATCCTAGAAGGGGACAGTTATCAGAAAGGCTAGAGCCGGTATGCTCCCAACCTCTTAGATCAAACTGACATTCGGCCATTGCCGCGGTTGCTTCCTTGATGAATATAGATACAGATTTTTCATCATGCAGACTAGCAACGCAATTGTCCACGTAAAAAACTTTTGCTTAGCCTTTTGAGGGTTTCGCTGGAGTACATATCAGGATTAGAAGCCTTGTCCAGACACAGGGACAAATGATATTCTAGCGTCGCTCCTAGCAGGGAAGGGCTACTGTTGACACCAAAAACCACGCGTTTGTGTCATAAGACAACTTTTTGACCTTGAGCGTCGACCCACAGAAATCGGAGGAAATCGCGATCGTGTTTCTGGAGACCTATTTGCAGAAAGGCTTTCCGGATGTCTGCTGTTACACCTATCTTATTTTCCCTGAACCGTAATAACATTGACGGTATCAACTCAATCAGATTAGGAGGCCCCTTTTCTAGACAATGATCGAGTGCTGGTTTGCCGATATCATGTGCCGATGCGTCGAATACCGGCCGAATCTTAGTGGTGGCACTGTTTTCTTTCAGCGCTGGTCGATGTGGCAGATAATGACCTCTGTCGTAGTTCCCATCTTTAGGCGGTTCAACTGTTTCTACAATACCATCTCTCTCCCATTCTGCGAAGATTGTATCATATTCCTCAAAAAGTCCTTGTTTCTTCAATTTGCTGATGGTAGCGTCTAGCCTCTTTTGAGCCATTTTGTAATTTGTTGGGAGTGGAGGATGTCCGTCTATCCAAGGAAGTTGAACTTCATATCTTCCACTTTTATCCACCGTTACCGTCTGTAGGAATAATTCCCTGGCCTCCATGTCTTTCTCTTCCTTGTTACGTTTATCTGTAGGGTCTTTGATGCCAATAACTTCGCGTTCCCATGAACCACTAATCGACACATCTTTAACGATTAAATTCAAAGTCGTCGTTACCACCTCGGAACGTACCTTCGTTGATGGAATTTTTTCAATGAGTGTCCAACCGAAATAGGACTCGATGGCAAATAGGCCACATTTCACTTCCTCACGTGCCCCTGTATATAGATCCCCGGCTATATCAGCACCTAGTAACATCTCGATGGAACCAGGATTTCCGGCATCCGAGATTTCTGCATGAACTGACTTCATTTCTTCTGTCCACTGTCCTTGAAGAACTGGAACAATATCACCACAAATGGTTGCCTCATCGAGGACTTCGAACGTGTAGGTGTAATTTCCTCTAGACATCGTAACATCATAGCAGTTGTGCGTGATTGGTATCTCTCTCCCACCAAATAGACAATGGACGATTTTCTCGTGGCGTTTGGGTCTATATCGTAGTTGTGCAGCTGTGGTTTTCAAAATGTACGACCTTTGCGATCCGCTATCAATCAAGGCTCGCACTATCCTGGATTTGCCCTTACCTCTCAAAGTTACTCGAATCGTCTGTAAAAATAAGTGGGTGCTCGTATAATTGGCGAGGGTTTGCTCCTTTTGGACCTCTCTCGTAATGCCCTCCTCTTTGCTGTCAGTTGGCTTATTTCCCGTACCAGTAGTAGTTTCAGGGTACATCAGAACGACATGAGATCGCTTACATAAAATACATCTCAGATGCCCTCTACATTTTTTCGACTGATGTCCTACCTTTAAACAGCGATAACAAGCTCTTTTTTGAGCAAGGGTTTCCTTTCGTTGTTCATAAGACATATTCTAGGCTTCAAAACAGCTCGCACTATCATGAGACCCAACACAAAAAACACACATGGCAACCTCAAAATTCATAAGCCCCGCAACTGTAGGAATTCCACTATTTTGTCTAAACCTTCTATCCCTAACATAACCCTCTTCTGATGGTTCCTTGATACCGAAACCTTCTGCTGCTAAGTCGATTCGTTGTTTGTTCTCTACCTCCTGTCCAAGAAATGACATCAGATTTTTTAGTCGAACTTCTAAAGAGAAAACAAAGGTTTCGTCTTTTGAGTTAATGCAGTTTCTGAGAACGAAGAATCATTAAAAAGCGATGAGCGCTACTAAACCCTAAGTAGTTCTTGAGGTAAACAGGATTCGATAAGAGGAAACAGCATGGCTGAACACTTGTTCGAAGTTATGCCTCATGTCTCAAGTGCACGCAACTGTGTCTGTAGTTGATCATACAGGATGCCAATCTCACATTTTTGTTTGGAAACAGAATTGCTGAGAATCAATTTCAAAAGTTCTCTGATATACTTCGATCTGTAAATCTTCCCTGCCGAATCTACACTGCAAACTCTTAACGATTTTGTTATAATTCTCTCCCATAGCTGGATAACTTTCTACTAGACGCCTAGCCCTGCTATCTTGTACTGTAGCTTGACGCAGGTATTCAATTTTGTCGCTCTTGTGTATAGTTATCGTTGTGTATCTTTTTCAATTGAGCCCTAAAAGATAACCACTCCTTTATACTCCCGTCGTAACATTTAAACTCAATTTTAGGTAACTTAAACTTATGCATACCTGTTTTTTCTCCTGAGTTTTGATCAGGAATGTCGTGTCTGTGTGCACTTGCTAGTTTAGTAGCCGAATCAACCTGTATCTTCTCGAACTTCATCCTCAGTATTGTGTACTTGTTACTGTAATCTTCACAGCTCACTATTTCACTGGTCAACTCATCCTCTGAAGCACTGTCTAACACAAGTTCGTGAATTTCACCGTTCAGTACTTTTAATTCGTCGAATTTCGACTTTAAAAGTTCAAATGTAACCTCCGATGTTTCAATATGAACCGGATCGGCACTGAGTAATCTATCAAGTTCGTTAACATACCTCGTGAATAAGCTCCGAATTACTTTCCGGCTTTTCTTCAAATTGTTGACGTTACCGGCCATATTTACTTACGACAAATTTTCGAACTTCTTGAATACGAAACACCTGTGGAACGTGGTAATGTTTTTTATGAAAAAACACGGTCAAACCACCAAAACGCTCTCACACACAACCCAGTATTATCTTTAAACTGTCCTGTCACGGTCGCCAAATGTTCTGTTCGTACCCAAAAGAGTAGAACTACTCGTCCCACCCGGTTTACGATGGTTCGTAGTTACGTAAACAAACACTTAATAGGTACAGATTTATTCACGTAGTACCTATTTAACAAAATAACAAATATACTACTACTACTCTACATCACAACCTTCTTTACCAGCGAAACGATGTCACTCCGCGCACAAAGCGAATATCTGGTAATTCCAGTATTGCCGCAATCACGAAAATGTTTCTATGTTCCCGACATAAATGTTGGCGATACTAAAAAATGACTAGCTTATTCTAGTATATCCGAGTTCGTTGGTGTGTATGTATACTTCTGTTTCGAAATTCGACAATATAATTGATTCGTTGCTCTCTTGAACTTGACTTAAACACAGTTCTCAATTTTTTGATCTCAGCGCAACCAATTGTTAGGTCTGAAATGATACTTGCAATTCCGGTATTCGATGGAATAATTATAGAATTATCAATTTAGTATTAATTGAACACTGCAATATTCATACCTCTAATCGGATGTATACTCTCATAACGTAATTATTACTTCGGCTTCGGCATAAACTCATTTCGGCGTCTTCGGATAATGGGGTTCACTCAGCTCCTAACTACATTGAGAATCGGGCACCTTATATACTCTCCGAGGTGGCATACAAGTGTGTCAGTAGTTTACTGCGGCAGAGACTCTTCATCAGCGCTCGCATTTCAGTGCAATGTTGTTTTATACATACGTTGTGCAAAGTTTGCTTCCTTGACTTAGGCTACTTGACGTTACCACAATAAACATAAGTTGAGTGGCTGGTTTTGCCTTGTTACAAGAGCCGCTTCAAAATTGTCTCTTGGAGCTTGTCATTAAATTTTTCTGACTCGGGAAGATTCAATTCACAATCTCTATTAGATGTTTCATTCCACTGTATCATGCTTCAAATGCCTAAGCTCTCAAAGACACTCCTCCCTCTGAACCGAAGGGACATTAGGAAGTCTTGACAAACACCTTCTTATCATAGACATTGCAGACGATCCTGTATGTAGAAAATACAGAGAGGTGGAAAAACTGCCCCCCACATTATAATGGAATGCCCAGCTTTGACATTCCTCCGGCAACGTTATTTTGGTGGAGTATAACTGCTTCCAGAGAAACTCATGAGAGTCAGATTAAGCGATATTCTGGATTCCGAAAGGCCACAAAAACCTTGTAACGTACCTTTTCGTTTTTTTGCCTCGAGGGCCAGATTTATTTGCGATGTTTATTCTTCGAAGGAGTTCTCTGTGGCAACGGTCTCCTCTGTCTACGTCGAGAGACCTGTGTCAGGGCTTCTCCAGTGAAGAAATAAATTCCAGGCTTCAAAGTTATCGAGAAGTGAGCTAATAAAACGTAAGAGATAGACTTATATTTGTTCGGTTCTACGTACTGATATACGCCTTACCGCACGCTGATTCGGGAATGTTTCTAGCAAGGCAAGTATAACATCATAACAGTTACTAATTTCGGAAACAAAGAACAGTCCTAATCAGTGCTATTACCCCCTTCCGACAGTCTCTATTCCTATTATTTCGGGTAATCAACCCTAGACCATGAAACGGCGAAAAGCCGTTAGTTTGTAGACGGAGACGCGTCGTACCCTACACTACTCACGCACCCCCAGCAATGGTAGGTTGGAAAATATATTTTTTTTTCAATAAGGTCGTTTGTCGAACGTTGGCCGAGTATTGCCGTGCATTTTTTTATGTTTGTCGAGGTTTACCCGAGGAGTAAACTCAAATTTTCCAATTCGGGTGTCCAAATCACCCCAAAGTAGAGAAATGTGGCATAAAACGTTATTATTATTGAAAAAACCTATCTAAATCGTTTGCCGGAGAATAGCCGAGTTCAATGATATAAGAATACTGGAAGAATATTCCCAATTGAATTGGAAAATTGAAAAATGAAAAATTTCATTAGAAAAACGCATTTTCAATTCCGCGCCTTTGCGTATAAAAATAATAACTTTGAAACAGGGAAATTCTTCCAACCAGGTCTTCCGAACGTTAGCCGAGTATTGCCGTACATTTTTTTTCGTTTGCCGAGGTTTTCTTGGGGAGAAAACTCAAATTTCCCAATTTTGGTGTCCAAATCACCCCAAAGTAGGGAAATGTGGCATAAAACGTTATTATTCTAGAAAAAACCTATATAAATCAAAGCTATTATTCTTATACGCAAAGGCGCCAAATTTAAAATGCGTTTTTCTGATGAAATTTTCATTTTCTCATTTCCCAATCTAATTGGGAATATTTTTTCATCATTCTTATATCATTGAACTCCCTACTTTGGGGTGATTTGGACACCCGAATTGAAAAACTTGAGTTTTCTCCTCGGGAAAACCTCGGCAAACGAAAAAAAAATGCACGGCAATACTCGGCTAACGTTCGGAAAAGGACCTTGTTGAAAAAAATTTTCATTCCCCAACCTACCATTGCTGGGAGTGCGTCGGTCCCTACACTCACTGGTGACAGAATTTCGAGGAAATTGCGCATAGAATCCTGCCTTCTGCGGATCCGAATGTCTGCACACTCGTTTCGAGCAACAGCAAATTTTCAAATCACGATAGTCAAGCTAGTTGCGTCGAGCGGGGCTTAGGTTATCAATTTTGCACAGAGCCAGCCAGATCTCAAGGATAGTGCGCTATGAATTCGGCAACTTGCACGATGTGATAAGTTGTTCTTGACCCTTCCTTACCACGTACAAATTATCAAGACACGGTTTCGTCAGTACAATGGCTTATCGCCTCTTATCTTCACGTTGACTCGGTAACAGGAATATCACTGTGTACAAACATCTACAGGTTCAACTAGTATGTCGGTTTCTAGGAATCATGCGACACTCTTATCACTAGAATACAATACCTTCTTTCCAATTTATTTGAAAATTCAGCTCAACAATCGATGAGATTCTATTTGGTCTTTTTCATAACCTGTTCTCCGTAATGACGTATCATGCTCCGTTCCCACTCCCAGACTTATCTCCCACTAAACATCGTTTCTATTCTTTGTCAACTATCACGCCTCTTACTTGATGCGCATGTTTGCTCTCGATGTAAGTATACGGTCACTTCCCCCCTCGGCTTATCGCAGTTGCATGATATGATTCCAAATACATATCTTGTATGATCGTAAATGATTACAAGGAATATAATGGGTACGCTCAATTGAGCGATATACAATATAGCTTCACTACACATCCCACTTATTTCCAGAAATAAGGTGATACTATAAAGATAACATAAGAATTCATCAACTTAGGCTCTTCCATGAATAAATTTCTTACTTCAAATCGTATCGCTGCGCATAATGTAGGTAACGTTCAAGACGTAATCTCGGTGTGTAGTCAATTCACATTCAATTTCCACCTCACTGGTTCCTTACAGTTGAGAATTCGGAAATACGCTCCCTCAGCCTCATTCCTGCAAAAGGAATTTCGGGACATCACTCCGACTGGTCCGCACTGGGAACAAAAAAGGCGGCATACTCTCCGATACTGATTTCTGAAGTGGCCTGGGTAACAACATCTCCAGCATAGTACCAATCTTTCTTAAATATATGGGTACATTACTTCCGACGTACAATTCCGGAGTCTTAGTCGTCACCTTGTAGTTTGTCAACCTGTCTTTGACTCTAGTAGGTGAAATACTATCGAGTCCTCGGTACAGCTTCTTGGCTACTCCGGAGGACTACTTGGAACTTCTTCGGTTTGCCTCTCGCTGGAATAGTCAAAACCCTCGACTGAAAGGGTATCCGACAAAATGGGCTCTCCATCCGGAAAGTGCACGTGCTCGAATACTTTTGATTTCGGAAGAACATTTGAGTCGGTTTCTCGGAAATTTCGCTTCGGATCTGTATCCTGATCTAACTTGATCGGTTAAAATTGTCTTTGAAATACACACAGTGGAGGGTAGATGCAGAGAAAACAACCATGAACTGAAACTTTCCATTCCGATCACGAATATGCGATGCAATCAATTGTCGCTAAGCCTACATTATACCCGAATACCCGAATTTGTTCAACAAGAATCTGCTCAGGTCTCGCTGCTACATGGTCCCGTGAGCGTTTTGCGGTATGTTGCAAGGACAGTTCTCTTATCTACTAATTTATACCTCCTAATCGATATGATAATTCACATCCATAGAAGACAGTACAAAACATTTTGAGAGTCTGCAAAACCGTCTACGATTATTGCGAAACCACAATAATGCTGTTCCTCCCAAAATTTTCAGAAGAGTTAACAACAAGACATCTTTTGGTGAGTTCAGTTGTTTGAAAATTTCATGTTACCTTTCCAGGAATGTGAGCCGATCTGAATTTTCTCCAAGTTGTAAGCGGAATTGATGTTATCTTGGTGCATACCTCGCAACCGGATGATTATAAGCTGATACTTGCGGAGCAGAGGATGGAGATGCTGGTATTCCATGAATCAGATAATTCGGAGGCTTCATCTGCGCAAAGATAGTCAAGACGGAACTTGTAAATGTCATCGTATTCGTCGTCGTGGTAATCGCCCAATGTGGCGGTTGATAACGTCGTAGGGGTGGAGCTAATAGTTCTTGAATGAATGGGCTGATCAGTGATGCTGCAATATTAGATAGAATTTCTAGCATATCACCAGTTGGACTTAAAGTCATTTTCCGAATCCTCATATGCATGTCCTACGTGAATCCTCAGCAATTCCTTTATTGTCAATACTGTAGTTCCCTAGTATTTCTTGAAGTTTTCCTCTTTCCAGTGAGTACAACGAACTCCAGATTCTACTACTGGTGCTTCAGTCTGGCTTTCCTCCCTCGTCCACCATGATTGAGCCATTGATATGTTGTCATCAAATCATGGTATCAGCACAGTTTAGTACCTGTATACCTCGGAAATTCCATAATGTTCGAATTTCGGTTCGATCAAAAGGAAATACGCAATAATTGGTGAGGGTTCGGTAACGGATGAAGATGTATTGAAAACCGGTTCGAATTCTCCCAAGTATAGCAGAACCGATAAGATAACTTGACATACTTTGGATTCGTATTCTCGACTTAATCACCTATGGCTTTGGAGGGGCTCATTCACTCAGAAAGCTCCCATCTCATGACTAGTTAGAGGTGGGGTTGAACAGTGAAACATGGGACAATTAGGGTAGAGAACAACAATTTTGAGCAAAACGCTGGAGTATAGTTCATAATTCTGTATCTCAAGGAATATTGAATTTTTGTATCTGTTACAAGGTAGCAAGCATTGGATTCCCCCTGGAACGGAGACGTAAGTAGGAAAAATGTTCTGGTAAAACAAGACTTGGGATTACGAGGTATACACTTGAGTAAGAAAATTTGCCTATTTCCAATGCTTAACAGGAAAATCCTAGTGATCTCTATACAATGTGACCGAAATATTGGTGTCATAAAGCTCACCTGACCTTGCTAAAAAAGATCACCCTCGGTATATATACTATTCTTAAGCAAGTCTCTGTTCGTGGGCGTCATTTTGTATCACTTTCCGGTTTGTTGTCACGAGTGCCAGATTTTTTGCGAAGTCTACATCTCGAAGGAGTTCTCTGTGGCAATCCTAGTGATCTCTATACAATGTGACCGAAATATTGGTGTCATAAAGCTCACCTGACCTTGCTGAAAAAAGATCACCCTCGGTATATATTATTAACTAAACTCTTACTGAGTTTATTTTTATTTATTGATTATGAATTATTATTCCGGCTAGCTTTTTATTTTGTTTATTTTGAATGATAATGAACCTTCTCCTTTATTTATTATATTATTTTATGGAATTAAACACAATATTCTTTGAATGTTAAAAATTTCTATATTTAAATCTCTATGACTCTATTTATCTCGGGTTTCTAATTTACAATTTTATTTTATGTTCTAAGCATAGAACTAGCTTTAACCTCAAAACTATTCAATATTAATAGTTGTTTACAAAATTACAAACGACAATCTTTCTTTCAGATTTACAAATAACACTACAATGGAAATATAATAAACAAACTTACTTTTAGTTTATATCCAAAAGTGTGTTTAACTATGTTGGCAATTTTCAATTTAATTCTTTTATAATTTCGTTGATGATTCACTTTTACACAATACTATGCTTTTTCACAATAATCACAGGTAACTAATTTGGATTACTTCTTCTTGAGAATCAGGAACTGTTGATAATACTTTGTTTTATCCTTTTAGATAAAACATGAAACTTTTCGATGCTTTATTTAAATTATTGATGAATGGCAATCGTTGGAAATTTCTTCTTAATTGGAGGTTATTACAGCCTTTTTACTGGATTCAGATACTTGGAATAATCGTTGACTTTAATAAAACTTATTAACTTTGGTTTCTTTGAACCTATCGAAGTTTGGAACACTTTCGTTCACTGGTTTTTTATATGTTATGAAATTTTGGTGAGTTGCAGGAGTACTTTCAGTCTACAGATGTAATGGCAAACTAAACTTCTTTACTTTCAGATTCGTTTTTATAGGCCTCCAAAACCGACGCTACTTTATGTCATAAACAACCTATGAGATGATTGCTTTTCAAATCAAGGATGCCAAGTTAATTGTTGTAAAACTGACACAAGTCTTCATTGTTACCAGATTGACATTAGAAATTCCTATTGACCAATCAGAATTTAGTATACTTTACTTTTTGAATTATTTGAGATTTTCAACTTATTTTAATTGTTAGTGATTCCTTCTTTTTAAATTAATATTGCCTACATTTTTCCCCACACTTTGGTATAATATAACCTATGATTGGGTTATTATTAATATGATTATTCCCATATTTATGGTTTTCTTGACAGTTACTTATTCTTAAATCTGATACATACCATATTATATCAATAACATTCGTTTAACATTACATAACTCAAATTTACTAATCCTAACTTACATCTATAACATTATTCAATGTTTTGTACTATCTCATGATAGTTTTGTAATCATTTTACTTATGATTTATGATTTCGTTACACTGAACGTTTCTTCACTTTCACTGAAGTTCTTGTTTATCACTTCTTATACTATTACATCGTTGTTTATTATGTTTTACATTGTTAATATTAATATCCTAACTATTATTTAGCTTTTATTATTGTTTTTAATTCCATAAAATATTTTTTTATTTGATCTTTTCTGATTTTCATAGTTCGGTAAGTTATTATTTTTAAATTTTTATTGTCTATGAAATGAAATCATAACAAATTCCCCTAAATCAATTTTAACATTTTAATCACATTAATATTTAAAATTTATTTATCTTTTGATTTTATTTTCATGAACTAAATTTTATTAATAATTATACTTGTATATTTGATCAATATTAAATATTCCCCTTATCTTTCCGTTTTCAGGATTCATTAATTCATAACTATTTTCAGCATTTTCATTCATGACTACATACGGACCTTCAAAAGCAAAACATAATTTTCCACATATATTCTTTTTATTATTAGTTACTCTCATTGCTCTTACTATTACTAATTCACCTATTTCAAATTTAATTAACCTTCCTCTTTTTCTCATTTCCCTATTCATATACTTTCTTGCATTTCTTTCTAACCTATTACTGATATCTTTCAAAATTTCATTTCGCTCTACTGAATTTTCATCTAACCATTTTCTATCTGGTTCTTCGCCTTTCATTATTAATACAGGTGTTTTCTCTGTTGTAGTATTTGGACAATGATTTAAACATTTTTCTACTCTGGATATTGATTCATCCCATTGACGATGTTTACCCTCACAAGATATTCTCAGATATTTTATTACTTCCTGTATATAACGTTCTGATGGATTGGATTGAGGATGTCTGATGCTTGTTAATTGATGAAAAATTAAATTCCTTTTGCAAAAATACTTGAAACGTATGTTTTTGAAATATGTTGCGTTATCTGTGATTAACTTTCTTGGCCTACCAATTTCTTCAAAATAGTTTTCTAACTTATGCATTACTTCTCTACTTTTTGTCGTTTTGCAAGCATATAATTTTATATATTTAGAAAATAAATCTACTACAACCAAAATATGTCTATTTCCTTTTTCTGTTACTATTAACTCACTTAAAAAATCTATTGCTACTATTTCTAAACATTCCTTTACTATAATACTCTTTGCTAAATTGTGGTTAATTATATTTTTAGGCTTTGCTCTTTGACATATGTCACATTTCTTTGTGATTTCTTTTGCAATTTGGTAATCTCCTTTACCTATATAATTTTCTCTGAATATGAGCCACATTTTCCTTGCTCCTATGTGATTGAATTCACTATGTAAATGATTTAAAATTTTTAAAGTTAGGTCTTGATTTATTCTGTATAATTCTTTCCTACCTATATCTTGTAAATAAACTCCCTCTTTGATTTTACATTTCTTTTTATCCTTCTCTGATAAAGTACTTTGATTGTTTTTAATGCTCTCTAATGAAAATAAACCCCTTACTTCTAATAAAATATTTGCTCCTACTTTATATTTCCTTTTATCAATTTTTAAATTTCCCTCTTCTCTTGTTAAAGTATCAGCTATTATATTTAATTTTCCTGGAATATGTTTTATTTCAAAATCATATTCCTGTAATAACAAAATCCATCTTTGAATCCTACTGTTTACAAACTTGTTTTTAAATATACTTGTTAATGCACTATGATCAGTTTCTACCCTTACTTTATTCCCTAACAAATAAAATCTTAATTTCTTTACACAAAAAACTATACTTGCTAATTCTAATTCAGTAACGCTGTAATTTTTTTCATGAACTTTTGTCATTCTTGACACAAAACTTATAGGCACTTCTTCATTATTTTGTTTTTGTAATAAAACACCACTGAATCTTTGTTTAGAAGCATCTGTTCTTAATATGAAAGGTTTATCATATTGTGCATGATAGACTTTTAATTTTTTAATGAAAATATCTTTTAAATTTTGGAAAGCTTCGTGTCTTTCATTATCCCATTTCCATTTTACCCCTTTCTTAAGTAATTCTACTAATGGAATCTCCTTCTGACTTAAATCAGGAATGAGCCTTTTGAAATAATTTATTAGACCTAAGAATCCCCTCAAAGTTTTAAGATTGGTGGGTCTTTTGAAATTTTTAATTACATCTAATCTATCTTCATCCATTTCTAAACCTTCCCTCGTTAATTTATAACCCAAAAATTTAATTTCTGTTTTATAGAATTCACATTTCTCAATATTTATTTTTAAACCTGCTATATCTAATTCGTTCAAAACTAATTTTATGTGATCTTTATGTTCTTCTACTGTTCTAGAAAATATTAATATGTCATCGATATAATGAACTACAAAAATTTCAAATTTATTTAATATTTGATTCATACTTCTAACTAACGCACTGCATGCACTTTGAATACCAAAAGGCGTAACTTTAAAACGATACACTTCTCCATCTATCATAAAACCAGTGTAATCTCTACAACTTTCATGTAAAGGAATCAACCAGAAACTATGTCTTAAATCAACTTTACTAAAAATTTGTGCCTTTATTATTCTACCAAAAATTGACTCTATATTTTTAGGAGCTTCATATTGTGGTACTGACAATCTATTCAATGTTCGAGCATCTAAACATAACCTGATATCACCATTTGACTTTTTTGCTATAACAATAGGGTTTATATATTTTGTTTTACTTCTTTCTATTATGTCTTGTTCTAGCATTTCACCGATTTTTTTCCTAACATCTTCTATGTACTTGTATGGGATTGGATAGTTCTTGGATTTAAAATTTTCAATTTCTTTGACTTGGAATTTATGAATATAATTACTAGCTATACGAGTTTCATCAATTATTAAACCTTTATGTTGTGAAATTATTTCTGATATTATTCCCCTATATTTCTCGGATATCTTCATCTGCGAGATTATTTCATTTAAATTTCTGCTTGAGTCTTTTCTTTCGACCGCATTTATTATATTGCAACCTTCATTTGGTCTGTCAATATTTTCATTTTCCCCTTTCCCTATCTTTATAATTTCATCTAACAACTTTATTTCCTTTTCCTCGTAATCTATAATAATTCCATGCTTTTCTAATTCATCAGTTCCCATAACAATATCCAATTTCATATTCGGCACTACAAATAATTGCATCTCTAGACTTGACTTCCCTATTATAATATGCTCAGTAATCATTTTTGATACTTCAGTAATTTTCTTTCCACTAATATTTACTAATTCTACTTTTGGTATTTTCAATTGATTTGTTAATTTTATTTCAGACAATAGTTCTTCCCTTATTAAAGATAGTTCTGATCCTGTATCACACATAATTTCTACTTCTTTCTCTACATTATTAAACTTTCTATTTACAAAACTATTATATTCTTCTAATTTATTATCTATACTTTCTTCAACATGTTGTCTTATTTCCTTTTTCTCAGTTTCAACTATTCTCATAATTTCCTCAGTTCTTTTATCAAATTTATCATTCACTCTCTTAAGTTCATCTCTTATTTCACTCATACCTTGTTCAATTTTAGCATTTGTTTCCTTCGTTTCATTAGCTTTTAAATTTAAACTTTCAAGCAATCTCATTATTTGTGATTGACTATCTATTATTGGTGGTCTTTCTGCACTAATCATTTCACCCTCTTGATCAAATCCTATCAATTCTGGAGTCCTCTGTCTATCTCCTTCCATTTTTACTTTCTTATTAATTAATCTAGTTCTTTAAATTATTTTGATACGCGGTTCTATTTCTTTTTTCAAATGGCCTCACGTTTGAGCGACAATTGTTACTAAAAAATCTTATGAGTTTATTTTGCCCCACGTTGTGGTGACAATTATTACTAAAAAACTTCTTTTTTAGTTTCTTTTTAATTTATTGATTATGAATTATTATTCCGGCTAGCTTTTTATTTTGTTTATTTTGAATGATAATGAACCTTCTCCTTTATTTATTATATTATTTTATGGAATTAAACACAATATTCTTTGAATGTTAAAAATTTCTATATTTAAATCTCTATGACTCTATTTATCTCGGGTTTCTAATTTACAATTTTATTTTATGTTCTAAGCATAGAACTAGCTTTAACCTCAAAACTATTCAATATTAATAGTTGTTTACAAAATTACAAACGACAATCTTTCTTTCAGATTTACAAATAACACTACAATGGAAATATAATAAACAAACTTACTTTTAGTTTATATCCAAAAGTGTGTTTAACTATGTTGGCAATTTTCAATTTAATTCTTTTATAATTTCGTTGATGATTCACTTTTACACAATACTATGCTTTTTCACAATAATCACAGGTAACTAATTTGGATTACTTCTTCTTGAGAATCAGGAACTGTTGATAATACTTTGTTTTATCCTTTTAGATAAAACATGAAACTTTTCGATGCTTTATTTAAATTATTGATGAATGGCAATCGTTGGAAATTTCTTCTTAATTGGAGGTTATTACAGCCTTTTTACTGGATTCAGATACTTGGAATAATCGTTGACTTTAATAAAACTTATTAACTTTGGTTTCTTTGAACCTATCGAAGTTTGGAACACTTTCGTTCACTGGTTTTTTATATGTTATGAAATTTTGGTGAGTTGCAGGAGTACTTTCAGTCTACAGATGTAATGGCAAACTAAACTTCTTTACTTTCAGATTCGTTTTTATAGGCCTCCAAAACCGACGCTACTTTATGTCATAAACAACCTATGAGATGATTGCTTTTCAAATCAAGGATGCCAAGTTAATTGTTGTAAAACTGACACAAGTCTTCATTGTTACCAGATTGACATTAGAAATTCCTATTGACCAATCAGAATTTAGTATACTTTACTTTTTGAATTATTTGAGATTTTCAACTTATTTTAATTGTTAGTGATTCCTTCTTTTTAAATTAATATTGCCTACATTTTTCCCCACACTTTGGTATAATATAACCTATGATTGGGTTATTATTAATATGATTATTCCCATATTTATGGTTTTCTTGACAGTTACTTATTCTTAAATCTAATACATACCATATTATATCAATAACATTCGTTTAACATTACATAACTCAAATTTACTAATCCTAACTTACATCTATAACATTATTCAATGTTTTGTACTATCTCATGATAGTTTTGTAATCATTTTACTTATGATTTATGATTTCGTTACACTGAACGTTTCTTCACTTTCACTGAAGTTCTTGTTTATCACTTCTTATACTATTACATCGTTGTTTATTATGTTTTACATTGTTAATATTAATATCCTAACTATTATTTAGCTTTTATTATTGTTTTTAATTCCATAAAATATTTTTTTATTTGATCTTTTCTGATTTTCATAGTTCGGTAAGTTATTATTTTTAAATTTTTATTGTCTATGAAATGAAATCATAACAATATACTATTTTAAAGCAAGTCTCTGCTCGTGGGCGTCATTTTGTATCACTTTTCGGTTTGTTGTCACGAGTGCCAGATTTTTTGCGAAGTCTACATCTCGAAGGAGTTCTCTGTGGCAATCCTAGTGATCTCTATACAATGTGACCGAAATATTGGTGTCATAAAGCTCACCTGACCTTGCTAAAAAAGATCACCCTCGGTATATATACTATTCTTAAGCAAGTCTCTGTTCGTGGGCGTCATTTTGTATCACTTTCCGGTTTGTTGTCACGAGTGCCAGATTTTTTGCGAAGTCTACATCTCGAAGGAGTTCTCTGTGGCAATCCTAGTGATCTCTATACAATGTGACCGAAATATTGGTGTCATAAAGCTCACCTGACCTTGCTGAAAAAAGATCACCCTCGGTATATATACTATTTTAAAGCAAGTCTCTGCTCGTGGGCGTCATTTTGTATCACTTTTCGGTTTGTTGTCACGAGTGCCAGATTTTTTGCGAAGTCTACATCTCGAAGGAGTTCTCTGTGGCAATCCTAGTGATCTCTATACAATGTGACCGAAATATTGGTGTCATAAAGCTCACCTGACCTTGCTAAAAAAGATCATCCTCGGTATATATACTATTCTTAAGCAAGTCTCTGTTCGTGGGCGTCATTTTGTATCACTTTCCGGTTTGTTGTCACGAGTGCCAGATTTTTTGCGAAGTCTACATCTCGAAGGAGTTCTCTGTGGCAATCCTAGTGATCTCTATACAATGTGACCGAAATATTGGTGTCATAAAGCTCACCTGACCTTGCTGAAAAAAGATCACCCTCGGTATATATACTATTTTAAAGCAAGTCTCTGCTCGTGGGCGTCATTTTGTATCACTTTTCGGTTTGTTGTCACGAGTGCCAGATTTATTTGCGAAGTCTACTCCTCGGAGGAGTTCTCTGTGGCACTGTGACAACGGTCTGCTTTGGCTGCGTTAATCAGCCTGTGTTAGGGTAACTGCAATAAAGAAAAAAATTCCAGGTTTCGAAGTTTTCGAGGTGGTTCGAAATGATTACTGAGTGGAAGATTTTACTCATAGTATTTTGTACTCCCTCTCAATGTGGATGATACATTGTGTGTGGCGGATGTGTTAGGCAGATGTGTTCTATGCAGCTCCGTAATATTTTAGTCAAAAAGTGGTTTATTTGAATAAATAAAAATCTGTTCTCTTCTAAACATAAGTGAATCAGGTAATGATCAAAACAAGCATATAAATTTAATGCTGATATTTGGCTTGAATAAGTATAATCTTGTACAATCATTCAGTACATAACAATTACCAAGCCAAGAAATACAATAAAAAAGAAAAACGTTGATTATAAAACATTCCATAAAACAGCTACAAAAAGTTAATCTTCTCATAAAAAGCGCACCATATGTCATCAAATATAAACACATACAAACAAGTCCAGCGGCGTCGCATTCGTATAAATATTCCATAAATTCAATATTAATAAATTTGTTACAAAATAGTCATGCCGCCAATTGATGAAAAAATATGTCCTCACTGCAGCAAAGCAGTCCAGGATGCCTATCCTCGTCAAACATCTAATGAAAAGTTCTTCCATAAAAGCTGCGCTGCACAAGCGAAAGTTGTAACAGACGAAAAAATTACATGTAAGGTTTGCAAAATCGAAGCACTCAATGAAGACTCAAACAGAGATGAAAATGATGACCTTGAAAAACCATCAAACAAATACTTGGCTAAAATGTTATTCAAACTCAATGCCTCCATCGAAAATATATCGCTAAGATTTGATGAATTAGCAAAGAACAACATCAAAATTAACAAAACTTTGCAAACTATGGAAGTTTTGATAAATGGAAACAAAGAGTTAAAGTCAAAAATTTCTGTATTGGAAAACAAGATAAGTTATCTCGGAAAAAACTCTAAAAATCAAATGACTGAGGTATTACAAGAAATTGAAGATCGGAAAGAGCGAGCACAAAATGTAATTATTTACAACATGACAGAATCAAACTCTCCCGATATACAAAGTAAAATCAACTAAAATACTGATGAAGTAAAGAGGCTAATCGAACCAATTATTCCAACATCAGCAATAAAAAAAGTCACGAGAATAGGAGAACCAGGTAATAACAAACGTCCAGTAAAAGTTGTTGTGTTTGTACTTGTTGTTGTAATCAGCAAATAAAACTATTCAAGCTTTATACTTTTTAATAAAGTGAATGAATGTAAACAATGCTGAAAAACTATCATGTTATAAACAAACAAAAAACAATACATAGCAACGAAGCTGAACACAGAGCGAAGTAATGAATAGAAAACAGATTGTGATTCAACTCCAACCATATGCTGGCCACCATTGAAAGGTTCGCCTTTCAATAAAGAAAAAAGAAATCATTTTGAATATTGTCACTGGCACTTTCAATTGGTATCACACACAATTTTGTAACAGGTCGTTGAAAAATTCCTGTAACTGTTTTCACATTGGCAGATCGAACGACACCATCAGGACCTTTGAAAACTTGATCGATTCTGCCCAATGGCCGAACAGCGGAACGAGTATTTTCACCTTTAATCAGCACTAAAACGCCGGGACGTATTGCATTTGGAAAAGGTTTTGTCCATTTTTGTCTTGTTTGAAGCTCACTTATATATTCCGTGGCCCACCGCTGCTAAAAATGTTGGGCTAGCTGTTGAATCCATTGATAACGTGAGAGCTTGGTTTCCTTGATGTCTTGTAAGTCGAGATCAACCATCGCCCTGATGCTTTCTCGAATCAGGAAATGCGCTGGTGTAAGTGCATTAGGATCGGAAGGATTGTCGGATAATGGATGAAGTGGTCGTGAATTAAGACATGCTTCTACTTGGCACATTAAAGTATTCAATTTCTCATATGTCAAACAGGAAGTTTTCAAAATCTTTTTAAGATGTGACTTGACAGATTTCATGTTTGATTCCCAGAGCCCGCCAAAATTTGGAGCTCTTGGGGGAATACATTTCCAAGTAATATTGTAATCTTGCAATGAATCGTAAATTTTTGAGAAGCTTGACTTCAAAAAAACACGCATTTCCAAAATTTCTTTTTTTGCCCCCACGAAATTAGAGCCATTATCGGAGTAAATTTCATTAGGCTTACCTCTACGGGCTATAAATCGTCTCAATGCTGCAATGAAACGCTCAGTGGACAGATTTCCTACGAGCTCTAGATGAACGGCTTTCGTTACAAAGCAGACAAATAGACATACATAACATTTATAAGTTTTTCCACCACGTCTGAGATCACGTTTTACGTTTATTGGACCTGCGTAGTCGATACCACATTTCAAAAAAGCACGAGCAGGGGTGAGGCGAGCAGATGGCAGATCACCCATGATATATTGTTCCGGTTTTGTGTTGTATTTGTAACAAATTACGCATTTTCGTATGATGGATTTTACGAGACTTTTGCCATTTATTGGCCAGGATCTATACCGAATACTTGCTAAAGGTAAATTGGGTAAATTGGTGCCACCATGAAGTGTGTTAAGGTGCTCTTGTTTTACAACTAGATCAGTTAAACAATGTTTGGGAGGTAACACTATAGGATGCTTTTTGTCATTAGTGAAATAAGTGCCTTATGCGTCTTCCGACACGTGACACGCCATCTGAATCGAGAAAAACATTGAGGAGGTTAAGCTTACTCGACCTATTAATGCATTTGTCTCCTTGGAACTAGTTTCACTAAATAAATCAGAGCATTGTCCACTTCATGGGCAGTTAGATGCAAGGAAATTGCAGTTTCCCTACCAGCAATCAATGCTTGTTTCGAGGAATGTAAAATAAATCGTAACATGTATGCGAAAACCGTCTTCAATTTCGTTAGAAATGAGTATTTTGAAAATGAGTTGTCCACAGAATCTTCTGGGACTATTATTAAAGATATCACCTTTTCTTTCAATTCCAAATTACTTGAATCCTTCAAATTGAATGCTGATTTAGGCCAAAGATTTTGATTTTTGGCTAGAAACTGTGGACCTTCCCACCACAAAGCGTTATTTTTTAAATCAATGGGAAACTTGACGCCTCGAGAGAGAATGTCAGCAGGGTTCTGTTCACCAGGTATATGGAACTAATCTGCCTTGTTAGTCAAGTTTTCAATATGTGAGAGGCGATTAGCAACGGAAATCTTGTAGTCATTTGGATGACCCTTTATCCATGCAAGTGTGATAGTTGAATCAGTCCAATAAAAGTATTTATTGACATGAATACATAACGAGGACTTCACCTTGTCAACTAGTTTTGCGATTAGACACGCTGCGCACAATTCCAAACGGGGAATAGTAACAGTTTCAAGTGGAGCTACTCTGGATTTAGGGCAAAGTAACCTAGTTTGCCAGTTTCCTGAAGAATCCAAAGAGCGCAGATAAACGAATCCGCCATAAGCGACTTGAGAAGCGTCAGCAAAACTATGAATTTGGACTTCAACTGGATCTTTACATACTGCTTGATGACAAACTTGAATGTCATTTATTTGATTGATGTTGGAGAATAAATTGCAACATTGCGTATGAAGAGACTCTGGGAGAGTTTCGTCCCATTCTAGTTTGAGCTGCCACAGGCTCTGCAAAATAAGTTTTGCGTTGATGATAATAGGACCTAGGATTCCTTCATGAATTTGCAATATTGCGATTTCAAAGAAGTGTTGTTACGGAACCTTCTTTCTAGATATTCAAATCTGCTCAGGGCAGTTTGATAAGAGCTACCGAGTTTGGAAACATTGTGCCTGAATGGCAAGTCCACGATGAAACGACCATCTGAGTTGCGTCTTATCGTTTTATTGAACTGTCTTTCACAAGCTATTTCTTCTGGAGAATATAGTGCTTTTTCGTTAATTGGAGGTTCTTCGATATCCGAAAATTTTGCTTGCTGATCATGAACTTTATCAAGATACTCGTTCTTCGATCGAAAAAAGGTTGTAAAACAATTTGACAAACTATTACCGGGCACTTCTAGATTTCCAGCTATGATCCAACCTTATAATGTCTTCTGTAGAATGGGTTGGTTGCGTCCTAGTTTAATTTGACCTACACATAGCAGGGACCAAAAAACTGAGGTACCAATTAAAAGATCAACAGGTCGTGAAATGTTGAAATCAGGATCTGCCAACTTTAAGTTTCGTGGTATTTCTAATAATTCCCGACTAATGGTTGTATTGGGTAAATTATCGGTTATCTTTGATAAGACTAAGCAAGGTATTTCTAAATGAAATCCGCTATTGTTTGAATAGATGTCTAAGTCAATCATTTTGGCTCAACTTGTGACACAATGATTTATTCCACTTATAGAAAATTTGGTTGGTTTTGGCTCTGAACACAATTGTTCAATTAACTTTTCTGACACAAAGTTAGATTGTGAAGCGGAGTCTAGAATGGCTGCACATTGATGAACATTATTGAATTTGTCCTTAACTTGAATCATGACTGTGTATAATAGGACGAATAAATTTGTTGAACAATGAAAATTACTAGAAGTCTGATGTGAATTTTCAGCATTTTCTTGATGCAAAAGCGTGTTGTGATGACCGCCGCATTTTTTGCAAGAGCCTCTTTGACAATTCTTAAAATCGTGATTTTTGCGTAAGCAATTGTGACAAATGCGTTTTGTGGTAAGAGCACTAAATCTGTCTCTAATATCTAAATTGAGAAATTTCGAACAGTTATAAATAAGATGCTTAGGATCAGCACAAAATGTACACAATGATGTATGATGAGCCTTATCCTTGTCTACCGTCATGTGAACCCTTGTAGTTATTTTAACTTTAGAATCAACTGTCTTTATCGGCTGTAACGCTTCCATAACTGACATCTTTGTTTCATAAATGTGATTAATTCGTTGACAGTAAGTAAGTCCTTTTTATCACTGTTTTGTTTTTCCCACTCACGCAGTGTTTAGTTGTTATTATGTGTATTAAAAATACATCCCAAGAATCCACTGGTTCATTGAGTGATTTTAGGGCATGTATATGCTTCTGAAAATCATCTAATAGAGTACGTAAGTTGGTTTTTGATTCTTTAGCAATGGACTGTAAATTGAAAACTGACGTTACGTGATAATTTATTATTACCTTTCTGTTTTCGTATCTATCTTTAAGTAAATCCCAAGCTATTTTATAACTTGTTGATGTGTTGGGTAAAGATTGCAAAATATTTACTGCATCACCCTTTAAAGATGAACGTGAATAATGCAATTTATGAATGTCAGGTAGATCGAGACAGCTATGGATAAATGACGTAAAAAGTTCGAAAAAGAAAGTCCAATTTTCAACATGACCATCAAAGCTAGGGATATGAATGTCCGGTAACTTTGGTTTGACCGTTTGATTGGTTTGAATCATCTCCCGTTGCACATGTAAATTTTCCACTGAATGATACAATTGCTCTGGTGTACTTAAGACATCAACTGATTCAAGTATCCTTTTAACCTTAGCCATGACACTGAAATATGTAGTTTCAAATAAGTCGCTCTCATGGGAATGTGAATCTAAGAGTTTATCATCTAATTCTAATATCTCTAATTGTGAGTTCACATCATCAAATTTATCATATAATAATTCCGCCCTTTCCATACGTAATTTGAGTTCAACGATATCTGGTTCCTGTTTAGAATGTTCAATATTCGTCACGTACGTATTGAATTTAGTGAGTGCAGATTTCAATATCCCACGCTTTTTGATGTTTTCAGTTTTAATATCACGACCTTCCATGTTTGACAAATGAGTACTAAAATGATAATGAGTATGATAACATGAGCCAATAGAAATTGAGTAATGAAGCAAAACTGATTGCAATTGCCTTAAAACCAGAACACCTGAGTTTAGGTTTGTTGGATCAATGAAATAAGGGAAATAGAAGGGATACACTTACTTGTGAATTCAAGCGATTGATGTGCCGTTTGTAGAATAGGGCAGTATTTTAATCTGACTTGCTCTCTTGTAATTGTAGTTGCTGGAATACTGGCTGATGTACACGAAATCCTTTCTTAGGGTAGATCGGCGTGCTGTGCTGTAGTCAAAAATGCACTTTAATCCTGTCTGATTCGACAGATCCGGCTCGAAGGACCATAATGTTGTGTTTGTACTTGTTGTTGTAATCAGTAAATAAAACTATTCAAGCTTTATACTTTTCAATAAAGTGAATGAATGCAAGCAATGCTAAAATACTGTCATGTTATAAACAAACAAAAAACAATACATAGCAGCGAAGCTGAACACAGAGCAAAGTAGTGAATAGAAAATAGATTGTGATTCAACTCCAACCGAAAGTTACACTAAAAAATTCAGAAACAGCCCTACTTATTGTGAGAAATAAAAATCAATTGCCCCAATCTGATATTAGAATATCAACCGATCAAACAATTAGTCAGCGAAATGATCTAAAGAATTTACGTCAAGAATTGGAATACCGGAAATCAAATGGCGAAACTAATATAACAATCAGATACAAACAGGGAACTCCAATAATCACCACTACTTCACCAAAAAACTAAAAAATATGGGTACCCCAAACAACAATTTATCTATATACTATCAGAATGTAAGATAACTAAGAACAAAACTCCTTCAGTTAATACAAAACGTTTCAAATTTTCAATATGACATCATCATTTTCACAGGAACCTGGCTAGGTAGTGATATAGAAGATAGTGAACTAGGGCTCAAAAATTATACAATATATCGAAAGGACAGATCAATGGTAACGAGTGTTTACTCACGCGGAGGAGGCGTTTGATAGGTGTTATCAACAAACTACCATCTTATCTATCTATACACTTCATTACAATATTGAACAAATATTTGTGAATATCAATAAAAAGAATCAAGCAATGATGATCGGCTCAGTCTATATTCCACCAAGCTCACCTTCCAGTATCTATGAAGATCATTGTGATAGTGTAGAGAATATTTCAGAAGAACTTCCAAACCATGAACTTCATTTATTCGGTGATTATAATCTTCCTGGCATTAAGTGGACAAATGAAGATCTGGGTGCTTCATTATTAAATGGTAATATTAATAACAATGCTATTATGATATGCAATAATTTTGCATTAATCTATTTCAAAAAAATACAATTCACAATGATAATAATGTTATTTTGAATTTATTATTTACTACTGATAAAAATGTTGATGTGAGTAAGGCAAGTGATATATTATTGTCGAGTGATCCACACCATCCACCACTAGGTTTCGATATGAATTGTTATGAAAATATGTACGAAGCAATGCAGTATGACACACTATGCCCTAATTTTCAGAAAATAGACTATCATTTGCTAAGCAATTACCTATTACAAACAGATTGGGATTTATGTTTTGAAAGTGCCAATGATATAAGCAGTGCTTTTAATATATTTTATGATATTTTATATACCGCAATTCAGCAGTTTGCACCACAAGTATACTTAAAATCTTCTAATTTTCCTAAATGGTATACATCTGAATTGAAAAAACTCATTGTAGACAAAAAAAGATTCATAAACAATTTAAATTAACTGGATCGATAGAAGATCATTTAGTATTCTCATCTCTGAAGACTAGATGTAAAAAATTATCTGATATATGCTATAAAGAATTTATTAGGAAAACTGAATCCGAAGCTCCTAAAAATATTAAATGTTTTTGGAACTATATTAATTCAAAAAGAAAAGGTTTTGGCCTACCTTCCTCCGTGTTCTTGAATAACTTATCTAGTAATGACGGTACAGAAATAGTCAATCTATTTGCTGAACATTTTGCATCTGTCTATAAAGAACCAATTAATTCTGATCCTATAATGCCAACATCAGACCTGAATATCTCTCTTGATAAATTGACTATATCTAAAAATGAAGTTCATGATAAATTATCTTCATTAGACGTCAATAAAGGATCAGGACCTGATGGTATTCCTCCAATCTTACTTAAAAACTGTGCTAGCTCATTATGTAAACCTCTCTATATGTTATTCAATTTGTCACTTTCCACAGGAAACTTTCCTGCTCCATGGAAGCTATCCTATGTAGTTCCTGTTTATAAATCAGAAAATAGAGCCAATGTAAAAAATTACAGACCCATATCAGTTATTAGCTCGATACCAAAACTTTTCGAGAGTATTATATGTGATAAACTGACACCTTCCTTCAAACAAATAATTATACCTGAGCAACATGGCTTCACCAATAAAAAGTCAACAGTTACAATTTAGTTGTTTTCAGGTAGATGCAGTTTACACGGACTTTAGTAAGGCTTTTGATTCAGTAGATCATAAAAAACTCCTGGCCAAACTGTCACAACTTGGAATTCATGGGAATATACTCAGATGGATGACAAACTATGTAATGAATACATTAAAAACAAGTTTCTTCTATATCTAGCATATAAACTAAAAATTCCAAGGCGAAATTTTCCATCAACGCACATTAGATTCATGATGCAAATTAAAACATTAAAATTACGTAATATTTATTCTGATATTATGTTCTTATTTAAAACCTTAAATAATCATGAAGATTGCTCAGATTTATTATCATAATTTGGATTGCATGTGCCCTCAAAGTTTATCAGAACTAAATTTACATTTCACACTGGTTACCACCGAACTAATTACTTGCAGCATTTTCCTATTGCTAGAATCCTTTCAAATGGAAACAAAACAAAAATTGATTTCTTTTCAAATCCACTGTTGAGGTTTAAAAGTGCTTTATTGAAGGAAAACCTACTGAATTGAATTGCGGTATTTAGGAGTCATTTTGTATGTACCATTATTAATTCTCTTTATTTTTATAACCCACAAACTACCCTAGAATACATTAATTTAATTATTTACATCTGTCTAAAACTTTGTAATTTGGGATTACCCGTCTAAATAAATAAATGAAATTAAATATAAGTATGGTATTTCATTATTTATTCGGTTAGAGTAACAATAATCCAAATACCAACGTGACAAAATTTGGGAGAAAAACGGAAGCGTCAAGATTGGTTTGTTTTCTTAGGAGATACCGAACACGAAAGACGTGCAAAAAACTGGCATATGGCAGGTTACAGGCTCCGGTCAAACAGAACACTATCAAGATAGGTAAATACTGTGAACATATGAAATAGAAGAGGGTGACTTAATATACGCTTTTTCCCTAGCTGATTCTACAATGTTCACTGCGAGAAAAGTATTACATAGCGGCTCATCAAATTGATAGAACAAGGAATGTTTAGCGAATGAATAGAACAGGAGCATATCAGAAAATACTGAGAAGTCATAAATAAATAATCTGTATAATCCGAATAACGTTTTTACGAATCGTATATAAGCCATGTGTATTGACAGCCAGATCAAAACCCAAGGTTTGTTAATACGTAATAAACATCAAAATTGTTGAATAAGGAATCTGGTCATATTATTGCCCCTGTAATTATTATAGTCAGTTCATTTCAAATGTGGCATTTGGTAGTTCAAACGTTCATAAAAACTCAATCAGAATTTGTTTGAATTCCGAAAAGTTTCGAACCAGTCCCAATATATAGCATCTTCAAAAACAGTAACCAAATTTACCTAATTTTTGCATCAACATATTTTGAGAATTTGTGAATACGAATAAGTTTTACTATTTTATGTGTAATTATTTGCAGTATATATGACATAATTATTATAATAATGATTGAGTATTGGAAAACCAATAATTTAAATATCCTCGATACATTGTACAATTTGCTAGATGCATATTTATCTGATATTCACGAAGAAACTATTCACCATATTTCTACTTACCTAAATAATAGGAATCCACAGCACATTTACTCATTCTTTACCCGATGCAGGTTGGATAACGACCAACAGGCCAAACGCTGTGGACCTCAATACAGGCTCAATTACTGGCACACTCGCTCCCTCATAATGCACAGACTATATAGTCCGTTGATTCGAATGTTCGCCCTCCACACCCGTTTCAACAGACTGCGAAAGCTTAAATCACGATAATCAAGTAAGTTGCGTCAAGTGAGGCTTAGGTTAGACAAATTATTACTGTTTCAAAAATACGTCTCTCACCTGATCGTAAATGACCACAGGAAATATAATGATAACAGCTTATTGAGCGATATAGAGTACATCTTCGTTACGACCTGCTATACGTATACATATTGAGATAGTGCACGTGGTTTTATATTATTGTAAACAAACAAACTGATGATCAAAGCGTGTCGTAACTAGTCGTAGAAAATTTCTCTATACTCTACATTTTCTCAGATGAGCTCCCAGATATTATATGAAAATTAGCCGATCTATTCACGATGTATTCATATTAATTGAATAATTAATATGAATTGAAGGACCATTTCACTTCATCATTTTGATTTATATTGGAGATCCTCGTTCACCAAGTTTCACTAATCATACATTCAACCCGCATATACAGCTTAATATCTAGGAGTATTCAAAATTCCGATTTCTTCCAGGTTTATTTCTTTTTTTTTAATTACAACAAAAACTTAGTTTGTTTCCCAAACATCATGAGAGACTTCATAGTAGAAGATATTCATTCAATTGATGTTGTATATTCATGCAAGCTGCATTTAATATATGGATTTCATTGATTGGTTGGAGATATCGTGTTTCAATTTTAAACTGTTGGCTATATTGGAATATTCAACTATCCAGGGTAGTTCATCGAGCGAGAATTGTACCACATATAATAAATGACGGCACAGGCATCTTCCAGGGTGATGTTCGTTAAAGCTTGTGACAAGATAAACCTGCTACTAACAATACCATAAAGTGGGAAGATTAACGCATGACTTTGGAAGCATTCCTCGCAACAGATTAGATCTATGGCCCTCCAGAGAGAACACTACACCATTTTTCAAGATCGGTCCCAGAGAGACTACTGAATAATTACTACACTTTATTATACTTGAATCATACCCCTTACATGAAAATAATTCCCCGAGAATAGATCTGGGGTAGGTTTTATAGACCTGAGGAAAGTCGTTAAATTCACTGTTTTCATAGTAAAGGGAAAAGGCCAATTCTAACCATCTGAAGTTGAGATTTTATTATTATTACAATACGATAGTTATTGAACGATTAGAAAGGAGCGTGGCTTGATAACTGTTTGGAGCCCATTATAAAATAATAAACTGATTTTCAAGTAATATGTAAGTTTATCTTTCCTTATTTGAGTCATGTGAATAATATTCCAAACAATTTCGATTGATGGGCTGGTTGCTCTATCGAGTTGACCGGCGAGATAAAAAAGAGGGTGTGTATCTATGTGAAGAACGATACTTTAAACTTATTTCCGTTTGAACAAGTTACAGTAATTCTTGAACTTAAATCTCCCCAAATGATTTTCAAGGTAGCATGTATATACAGAGTCTCTCCGGAACTAGTCTATCTGAAGTTAACTCATTCTTCAACTATATTTCACGTCTATCTCTTCAAAACAACTTGATATAAGCCATGGATTTGAACATGCCACAAATAAAATGGCCAATTACTGAATATTCAGACGCTCAAACCTCTTTCGTATTTTTTTCTAATATGATCCTCAATTCTAACCTCAAACAGCTAGTCACTGAACCGATGCGCTTCCAAGTAAATCAATCTTTTTCAACTACAGACCTTGTTCAAACTACTGATCCAAAATTGTTAATGGAAGCAAACATCGTTTCACCAATTGGAAAATCGGACCATGCCATTATTCTATCAACCATCCGAATTTTCGTTCTAGCTAACTGGAAGTTCTGAGAAAACAGTTAATTATCCTAAGTCACCTCCGATCTCCACTTGATAGATTGTCAATTATTGTTCAATAATTGTGACGGAAACTATAATGAGAAAGTCATTTGAGAAAAAAATTTAAATCGGGAATTACTGACAATATTACGAGGATGTTCACACGTAAAAAACTCTGTGGAGTGAATTTCGATTTACTGGCAGCAACGAAGATTTCAAAGCCCATCGGTATTCCTCAAACAAACTTTCAACAATAATTAAATGCGCCAGACGTTCATACGGGGATAGTATTGCTAGTAGTAGTGATAACAAAATACTTCGCAAATATGTTCGGTCATCTTCAACCTCGAATGTTAGTGAAAAACCTTTTGGATCAGTTTGTACATCCAACTACGAAGTTGCCGACATACCTTGAGATAATTTCCTCAACGCACACACCACCGACATTCCAATGTCAACCAACCGTGGATGTTATTTGTGTCTTTTAGAAATTACCTTCAAGATATAGTTTTGAGCAACATTTAATTGTTCCAGATTGCTATTATATAAGCCACCCCAGACAATAATTCCATATCGGATTATAGATTCAATAGAAACCTTGTAGATAGTTATTAATGAATGATGTTGTAATATTTATGAAATTTATAGATTAGTTTGCAATTGTCAATTGTTTTATATGTTCGTCCCATTTTAAATACCTATCAATGGTTATACCTAGATATTTGATGTATTCTTCTTCTTGTATTGGTTTTTCACAATTACTGATTTCTATTGTATTAGAATCTAGACGATTCTGATTTTAAACCAACATTTTTTGGGGTATTGAGAGATATTCCGGTGAAAGTTCAAGCACTTCCATCGAAAGCGACGCATAGCTTGATTGTGAGATTATTCTGCTTCATCACGCTGTGGCGAGGAGAATAATTCGAATATACTACATGTTTTTGTAAAGTATTAGCCTTTTTCATGTGATTTAAATCAATATATTATTCCATGAATTCGAAATATTGTATTCTAATGTAATTTAATGCTAAATTTGTTTTTTAAGTATAAGACTCGTTTGTACCAATATAATAAGATCCGAACAAGGCCTTTACTGTTACGGGTGAATATATTTATAAAATGAGATTCGATCGACCTTTCAGTTTTTTAGAGAGCCCTATTATCAGAAATTTTTCCTATTTCCTAAAACCAACTTGAGTTCTATGTTAATACTGAGTTTGCCAGGAATGCTGTAATGACATTGATTTTTTGTATTCTCATATTCAATTTGTCACAAATTTTCTTTCTGTGAATGAAGATAGTTCCGGAAATTGACAAAACCCTAGCGAGATGCGTTTTATTAAATTCATTGCAGATTTTTATCATCACTGTACCAAATTTCACCTGTGAATTGACAGCGGACATGTGCGAGACTGCGTTGAGATGGGTTAGTTTGCATACTATGCACGAGCAACGCAGGGCTTTGTATATTGAGTCGGTGGTGGCAGATTATTTGAGTTTTCGTTCAAAATGCAGTACACTGCCGTGACACTCTTGGCAGGGTTCACATTCTGAATTTTGGAGATAACTTATATAATTTAACATGGGATTATCAAGATGAATAAACGTAGAACATTGAATCATAGGCGGAATTCGAACTCACATTCCTGGATGTCTAGTCCAACGTGTTCACTTTGGTCCCGTCAGATTCTTATAATCTTGTAAATATAAAGCTCAGATCATTGATGAACACAATGCGATTCGATACTCTGCTATGGATCGACAATTCTGAAGTTCGAACGTTTTTGAATTGAGGAGTGTAGGTACTAGGTACGAGTATTACTGTGATTGGAAAATAACTCTGACAGTACTCTTTCAATGACTCAGACGAAATTGTGGCCAATTAGAAAAAGAAACTTGCCATTTATTTGAGTCAGATGTTTTTTTTTCTTATTTAGTTCATTTTGATGATGGTTACCAGCTGAAAGGTCCTCAGTACTTTCGTAGTATTCTTAGCGAATTAGGGTGATTATTTCTTACTTATTAGTATTATAGTGTATACACACCTGAGTATCAACGATACTCATGTTGAATCATCGACATAATTCAACGTTGAGTATATAATATATAGTGAAAGAAAAACATTTACGGATTAAAAATCTATTATAGAAGGTGAATTCCACATGGGTTCGTATTAATTTATTGATGATATTTTGAAATACTTACAGCTATACATAATAGAAACAATATGCCATTCTCACACTATGGTATTTATCCACTAATTACACCTATAACTAGTATGAATCAATATCTGCGTGAGAGGCAAACGGCATGAGAGGTACAAATTCACGATAGTAATTATAGGGAGACAAAGGCTGGAATGTGTTTGTGATGTAGAGAAAGGCATATTTCCCAAGATATCGCAAGATCCGGTTCCGGCGTATATTGTACGAACGATACGGATTTATATTAGCTTTGGATAAACTTCATCCAGATGATATTGATCTTTAATGGATGTGCGGTTCGGTTTTGATGCGATACGAAGTCCGAATTTACATGTCTAAAGTCCGGGTTGGAACATCTCGCTCCAATTTAGTACTGATTGAATGAGTTTCGTTCCATGGTCACTCGCTTACAATAAACTGTCGTACGCATATCCATCAGCAAAGTGCTGTATTTCAACGAATCTACAAGATAATTAAAACTAGGCACATGGATCGATTTTTCTTTCACGCTCATGTATACCTTCGAATTTAACCCATTGTATGAGCATTGTGTTTCTAAGGATGAACTGTATGTTTGACTTCTGTATTTTGAGACCCTCAAAAATCCATAGCTCTCTGGAAGTCCGAGATAGGGCTCATTTACCTGTTTTATCCATCCATTTGCGCCAAAATCGGACATTTTCAAATAATCGTGAAAACGGAATTAAAATTTTTCAAAAATGTCCGATTTTGAAGCTGAAAATCAAGATAGAACAAAAAAATCAAATACTAAAGAAGTACACTAATAATTTGATTATTCGACTGGAAAAACTGGAATAAAATATTGGTAGAGGAAATATTTTTTTTACATTCATGAAAAAAAAAGGCACATGGACCCCCAGTGACCTATTGACTCCTGACTGGTCTCAAAAGACGTTTTTTTTTTGCGCACAACCTTTATCAAAAACATGTTTTCATAGTAAATTCATCTCAAGTTCAATCTTCTAGCATGATGCGTATTGTAGATATGAGTAGTGCCTAGGATGATTGAAACAGTTCATCCTGAGAGAGCATCCTTCTATCTGAAGCGACAGTTACATTTGTATAATAATCACTCACACAAGTAACTTCTATGACAGCTACTTACGTACTCCTGCGTATCCCTGAAGATTCTTCTTTGAGATAACTTAAATGTGATTTGGCAGAAACAGCAATAGTGAAACTAACTTAATGAATGTTATTAAAACAAATCAACAAATAAAACGAAAAATGATAACAAATAATCTGAAAATCACTTTGATTTAAATTGACGGTTGTGAATGAAGCTATTATAAGTAAGTACGACAAATTTGATGATACATATATCGATTGATGAAATACAAAGATGAGTTATTTCAAAATTAGTTCAAGTAACTGGAAGACATAAACAGTTTTGCAATCAGTTCAATTATTTCATTATAAGGGAATGGAAAAAAACATTACTTACGTTATTCAGATCGATGCGTACACACGAGAAGAAAGTTCGAATATCCCCATTAACCTCTGTCGGCCGCTTATATAGACTCTATTGATGAATCTTGGAATTTAGCATTCACACAGTGAAGGAACTTGTCCGACAGAATAGTGAACCCTAATGCTGACAATGACATTATTACTTATTACTTGCGATTTAAAAGTATCTAAGAATCGAAGTAACAGGAAATGATTCAGCTAGAGTTTCATAATCAGATAATTCATTGAAATATAATATATGAAAGATTATAATGGGTGTAAAAATAATTTAGAAGAATGAGGGAAAATATAGGTTGGTAATAACTGAATTTGGTAGAAACGGAAGCGTGATTTTGTCCCCCTTTCAGAGGGGGCACTAGACCTCTGGTGTATCGTGTAAGTATGAGAAAAGTTTTAGGTTGGTATGTGTCACAACTTTGAAATAAAAATTGAATATTTCAATGCAGAATGATACAAGCTTACAAAATACAACAAAAATATATAGTTTGTTAGAACAGATGCAATTTCATTTCAACACATTTTCCATCTGTTGTCTTCCTGCCCATTTCCAATTTGTAGACATATAGCGCTAGTTCTGACCTGCGCAATAATATAATGCCATGCAATTACACATTAAGAAGAATCCATGGTAGCTTTATGCTATATTCTGGGACATTGCAGACTTGTGGTTAGTATCATAACATCCTGTTGACCTCGTGGTCCATGATTTTGTTTTTCTTGATTTTTCTCTGAGTTTGAATTGTACTATGACCAGAGTATTTTGATTGTAGGTTGAAATTGTTGACCACTACACTAGTTAGTGGAGTTCAATGTAGGTACATTTGTCTGTGGTATGATGGAGTGGACAGACCCTTGATTATTTGATAATGGCTACTCAGCTTTACTGGGCACCATCCTATGTCTGTTGATAAGTATAATTATTATCGTAGAATAATTGGTCCAAGTAAGTGTTATTTATTATGACGATTAGTAGTTGGAGATGATGTATAGGTTAGCGTTCTTATCCAAATTTAACACCTCTGTCTATGTATTGAGAATGAATTGTAATTATAAGTAGGTAGGTATTGGTGAATTTGTAAGTGCTAGGTTGGATTTCCCTCCCGTGTTATCTTGCATTACCTTTGTTTCTTAATCGCTGGTAGTTATATTCTGGAGAAGGACTGAGAATCACTACATTTCCGTGTGTATTGCACTAGAATATATCTTCGTTTACTAGTTGTATTGGTTATATGAAGCTCCCAGCTTCATCCAGACCCGGTGTGTAGATTTGTATTAGGTAAGGATTTACCGTTAGACAGTGATAAGATGCTATCGTTCCCTTCAGAACATATCGTATTGTTCATTTGGGCAGTTGAAGTTAACCAACAGATTGAATATTATACATATCTGAATTGTTAGTCCTGACATGCGTATTTTGGGTCTCAGATTTGCTACTACTCGTCAGCATGAAAAAGGAGCGGTAATTATTTCACAAAGTTTCCACATTTTCTTGTGAAATTGGAATTCCTTAAGATTTCAACCTGAGCTGTCGAGGGGTATACTGTGCTACTTCCAAAAATAGGAAACTCGTCTGATCCCAAGAGCTGCTAGACGATCACTTATATCAACATCTGCTACAAGTTATTTACACGTATCTGGTATGCTAGGTTGTTGAGATATCCGTCCTGTGAATAATAGCATCAGTGAGCAGCGTGGGGCCAGGAGAGGCATGAAGGGTTACCATGAGAACCTAGTAATAGGTAGATCTATCACTCACGACTTCATACTCTACAAGCGAAACCTTTCCATGGCCTGGATTGACTACCTCAACGCATTTGATTCAACGTCACATAAGCTATTATTATACTTGCTTCAATGCCTTGTGGTAGCGACCCCACAAGTCAGATGCATAGAACATCTGTTTCCAATCTGGAAGACCCGTTTTGACATCAGATCAGACACATGACGAGCCTTGACAGAATTGGTAACATTAAAGAGGGGTGCTTTCCAAGGAGACTCCTTGAGTCCCCTCTTGTTCAAGATCTCACTGCTGCTGCTTCATATTTCATTATGACGGACTCGTGGACATTACTCTGAGCCACCGAATGACCATAGGCATCAGATCACCTATTTGTTTCACTTGTATGATCTGGAACTGTATGCCTTTGGGGAGAAAAACCTTAGTCAAGCTCTCAACGTGGCTCAAGAGTATACACGAGCCGTAGGCTTGGACTTAGGTTTGTACAAGTGCGCAATCCGCAGTGTTTCATTTGAAAAGAGGACGATCTCCAAAAGTACACGAGAATATGCAGCTTGCCGACGAAAGCCTCTTCAGAAATTTGATGCTAGAGAGACCAATCGATACCTGGAAATTAGACACCGTCCTAATTATGACACTCCCCCGGTGAAGGTGACTCTCCGCGGCAAATACAGAAACCTCGTTTGCAGGATTTGATCTTCCGAACATTCGAGTGAGGACAAGGAGTCTACAACAAATACGCTTGCCTTTTCCGTCCCGTTTCACTCATTTGGATCGATGAGCTGTATAGACTCGACATGAGCACCCGTAAAATGATGCATATACCGGAGAAGTGGGTGACCCCTTGGTTTGGAGGGTCTGCATTGAAGTGTGGTTCTGAGTATAGCTTGTGGAAGTCTTATGAGTTCGGACCCCTCCTGAGCAAAGCAAGACTATGTAAGTCATCGAATTCTCTGCCACGGCAGAAGGAAACATAGTCTTGAAAGAGGAGGAAAAATGGACAAAGTATCAAGATGTCCTGTTTGAGCTTTGCACGCGATTGCCAGGCTCCGGGGTCGTGTTAGTTCTTTCTTCTGATAATCGGTGTTTTCGGTAAAATTCGGTATTCGCTGAGTTCAAACTTTAAGATCATCCCGGCCTGTGAAAACTGTCTGCTGATCTTGATAGACCGCATGCAGGAGGCAGTCATTCTGGGTTAAATAACTTAGGGCACACGATTTGGAAACCTGAAGCCACCTACCGAAGGGCAGTGAGGAGTAGCATCGAAAAGGTGATTAGGTTATTCTGGTGCGATTGCTGTTGATGTAAAAAAAAATATATACATACACTTTGATTTTCACATTGAAACCTTGTCGGGGCTGTTGAGACCTCCGACGACATCGAAGCAGTCGCGCCAGAAAACAAAAGAGTCGGTTAACCGAAGCTTCTCCTCCTCCACGGTCGGTAAGTGACTTCAGGCTTCCAAATCGTGTGCCCTAAGTATTCTCATTGAACTCAGAATGACTGCCTTCTGCATCCGGTCTATCAAGATCTGCGCCGAGTTCTCACATGCCGGAATGACCTTGAGTTCGAACGCAGCGGAAACCGAATTCCGCCCAAAACACCGATGATAAGAGCTACTAATACGACCTTGTGTCCTGGATAGCGTGCGGAGATCGAACCGGAGAAAAATTGACACAGTATCAATGTGTCAATTTTTCTCGCCCTTTCAAGATTATGTTCTTCTCTACCGGAGCAGAGAGTTTGATGACATACATTGTCTTGCTCAGTTTGTCGAGGGGACAACGTCAGGCCTATTTGCTTGTATGGACCTGATGGTCGGAACCTGGTAATTCCAGCAGATCTGGCATTTTTTGTTTCTCAATATCTCCCGGCATGTAAGGCAGCACCGGCTCTTGATCTATTCCGTACGAGTAACTCAGATGATGATACACCGCCCGTATGGCCGCATTATGGCGATGAGTGTACGACGAGACCGCTTTTGCCGGACATGCCGACAGGAGGTGGAAAAGCATCTCAGGCGCCTTCCGACAGGTCCTGCAGCTGACATCAGGAACCTGTACACCCATCACGTTGCGGCGATAGACCAAGGTGATAATTACGTCATCTTGACAAGCTGCGATAAATCCCTCAGTCTCGTATGTAAGCTCAGCTGACCTTAGGAAGCCGAAGGTCAGCCTGGTGACAAGCCGAGCGTTTCGATTTTTCGATAGAAGACACCGTGTATCGAGTTATCCATGCCGCCTGAGCATAAGATCTAGCTCCGTGGCATTTATCTGGGATCTCAGGCGAAAAATTTGGAACTCGATGTTACTCTCCAGTCGGTCTTCTCGACTGATCTGAATTTCGAGACCAAGTTCTTATGCAGCTTTTTGTACTGCCTTAACGATTAACGTGTTGGCTGAGTGCGATTTCTGGGATATAAGAAGACATCAACGTGGACCACAAACTTCTTTAATGATGAAAATACTGATACAGGATGTGACAATTAGAAAAACTACTAAGGTCGAAAGTGAACTACTGGAAAAGTCATTATTGACGTGAGCTACTGAATCTAGCTACACAGTCAAGTGTTTGATATTATAAATGTATTCCAACAGCCCTTCTATTTGAAATAAGTCAAACCTTGACTCTCAGCACATAACGAATTTTTCTTTCTCTCGACTGCTTTCGTAAGTGAATCTGCAACTTGCTCCTCCGTGAAAATATATCTCAACTCCAGTAACTTTTCATCTATCTTTTCTTTCAAGAAATGGTGCCTCACATCTATGTGTTTGGTTCTTGCAGGGTAAGACCCATTTTGTGCAAGATTTTGGGCTCTTTGGCTGTCAATATATATCACTGTTGTCTCTGTGCATTGATCAAACTCCTCACTCAACCTTCTCAACCACAAAGCATGTTCATAGCCATAAATTCGCTTTCAGTTGTGGGAAGAGTAACTGTGGCTTGTCTCTCAGTTGCCCGCGAGATGGCTGTATAATTTCTCAGAAAAATATATCCGGTGACTGATCTACGGTCATCACGGTTGCTAGCCCAATCAGCATCTGCTTAGCCAATCCCAGTTTTCTCCCTTTCTGAACCAACAAATTCTAATCTGTACTTCAACGTACCTTTCAGATATTCAAAAATACGTTTTGTGGCCATCCAGTGTAATGATCCTAGATTTTGAGTGAATCTACTGACATTATTTACTGCATACGATATGTCGGGCCACGATACTTTTGCTTCAAATCGGAGACTTCCATCAATATACTATATCAAGAAGTATTGATCATTTTCTCAATGTCAGCTCCTGTCTTTGATAACATATCGTTGAATAATTGCTCACCAAGCAGCACTGTGGTATCAACTGAATTACACTCCCACATGGTGTATTTCTTCAGCATATTTCCAAATATTCTACTCTTGATTCAACCATATTTTCTCATTCTTCCTGTCACGTGTAATCTGGATCTGAAGTACAAATCTGGCTTCACCTATATGCTTTGTTTTGAATTCTGACATCAATTGATTTTCCACTGATTTTAGCTGATCTGTCATTAGACAGAATTATCATATCATCTACATCAACTGCTACAATGATTATCAGTGAACTTGAAGTGAATACATGAATCAGTTTTGGACTGAGTCAGGTCACATTTTGTGTTGAGACATGCATCATGCTTCAAACTCCACACTCTTCCGGCTTGTTTAAGACCATAAAGAGATTTTCTCAGCTTGTATATCCTGTTTGATTGTGAGAAACCTTCAGGTTGTGTCATACATACCTTTTCGTTAAGATCTCCTTGCAGAAAAGCTGTGACAGCATCTAACCGATCGATATCTGACTCGAATTCTGCAGCGATCGCAAGTAAATATCTTATAGATGTATATCGAACAACAGGAGAATAGGTCTCTCCATAATAAATCCCTCTCTTTAGACTGCAACCATTGGTCACTAATCTTGCTTTGTGTTTCACATTTGTACCATGAGCATCTTTCTTCACTTCAAAAACCCATCTGAATTTCAATGGTTTCTTGTCATCTTTGTAGTCTACTAACTCCCACGTTTTGTTGCCAATCAATGCTGTATACTCTTCTTTCATGACTGTTCTCCATTTGTCACTATCAGGTCTACTGAAAGCTCCTTCAACTGCTTGGGGATCAGAGAAATCAACCCTGGTTGCATAGCAAATATCATAATCTTGTTGAGTAACTTTTTCTCCCTGTTGCTTCTTCTGACTCTGTAGCTGCGCTTTCCGCATCTATCTCTCACGTCATCATGTAGGTGAGGGAATCCTCAGTCTGGAGGGTCTGCATCGAAGTGTTGTTCGGAGTATAGCTTGTGAAGTTCTTAGGAGTTCGGACCCCCTCCAATATTAAGGAATGAAATAACAATCAATGTTCTCGTAAGAGGAATTATATTTCAATTTAATTCGTATCTACATTCATAGCAAAACAAATTTACACTTACCTAAAAGAAAATCGATACAAATGTCATTTATTTACAACTTGTGAGTGATTAATATTATGGAAGAAATTACAAATAAAAATGGTGATAGTTTCTATAGCCACACTCTCTCATTATTTAATATCATGGAGCTAAGCCAGAGACAATGACTAAGCAAGCATTGTAACATCTCCCCTTTCCCCAAATAGTGAAATCGACCCCTTGGTATCAATTCGCCAGAGAGACATAGAACTGTTCCTTCACCTCTTTTTCCACATGTCACTCCATACATCGTGTTCGAGAAGCGTCGCTTGATGGGAAAAAGTTCACTCCTAATTCCATCTGATTTGTTCCTGCTTAGCTTACTACTTCCTTCAATATTATTAATTGCAAAATTGTATTTTTTCCCATTTTTATCATATCTCAATTTGTTTCTTTCATGACTAAGAAGAGAATTTTCTATAGAAATATATAATTTTCTAGAACAATGATAGATTCTTCACCCAAAAGGAGTTATCTGGGTGTGAATTTAGTAACACTATGAATAGTGTTATTATTCTCTAATGTAAGTTTCTCTGCTATCTAAGACCACGATTGCTTATTCTTATTTTTACTATTCATTTTACATCTTATACGATTCACTAAGGTCTGGTGAAGTCGTTCATTGAGTCCATTCGACTGTGGAAAATCTAGTAACACCTTTCGAAATCGAATATTTTCTAAATTCTGTAGATCTGATCCCTGTATATTGATCAGCTAATAATAACTCAACTTTATTTTTTCTCAGCACAGGATCTGAAGGACAAATTAGTTTTTTCCCACTTTGTTCATTGGGGGTTGATATAAATGCGAATCTTGGAAAGTGGTCATCCAGTATATGTGAATATGGTTAAAAAGAACCTACTGTGTCCAGTGATACGATTTCGTATGGTTCAATTGCTGGATCTGAATGGGGAAGTGAGCCAATTGGACGGTCTTCCCTTGTTTTATTCTCCTCACAAATTCCAAATGAATACCAATATTGTTGAACCATTTTATCCATTTTGAAGGAATAACAATATGGACGTGTATTCAATAACATATGATGAGCTTTGATATGCCCAAGCTGCCAACTAGTTTTCTCAATAAGCTTCTGTACTAACTCCTGAGAAAGAACAATTCTCTGATCTCCGTTCATAGTCTTGAAATATATTCACCTCTTCTTTTTATATCCACATTTTTCAACATCTTAGACTGATTGTTTTCTTGGTCCTCCAGAATATCTTTCATTCTAATTAAATTTACAATTCTATCACATCCTCATTATTCTCAAAGCTCGCAAGAATAGGATCCCTGGATAACGAGTCAGCTTCCATATTTTCTGTTCCTGGATCGTACATTACTCTGAAGTAACAGTATACTGTTGCAAGTAATATACAAGTTCCTCCAATTTTTCATCTGTCCGAGCTTTCACTCTGAGATTTTATAAAGGTTTATGATCTGTAATTACTAAAGTGAGGCATTTATGAAATTTTCATATTTGCTATATTTTTCATATTATATGAAATTTTTCCGAATTTTTCATATTTTTAACTATTTTTTCATTTTTAGCATATCTGTAACAATTTTACAAACAATTCCTTCCTAAACAATCTAACCAAAACATTTTATTATTCTTGCGAATAAAGTGAATTTAAAAGCTCTCAATTTGTGTTGCTTGACTGGTTTTGCATGTAGCAGGTATAATTTTAAGAAAAGGACAATTACTGGTAAATTCCAATAATGTTGTTGATGTTTAAAATATTCACTTAATCCGGAAGTAGGTACTAAGAATTAATTGCCCGACACCGTTTGGGTCCATTTATTTGTTGTCTAACTAGGGGCATGAGGAGGGGCATAATTATTGAAACTTTTCCTTAAAGTTGTGTTGACAATTTTTGAGTTAATTTAAATTTAGATAATGGAGTGTGCCAGTGCCTCAGGACGTTAGAGTGCCCATTTAATGATAGGGGTTCTTAGGAATGAAAATTTTACAAAATCATACTTAATTGCTTGCAAAGAACTTCCTCAAACAAATGCCTCAACTATTACTAGATTTATACAAGACACTTTAACAAACTTTTATCTTCCTGAGGCTATTCCTAACGACAAGTTTATACTTCTCCTATCAGACGCAACACCTTATATGGTCAAGACAGGCCAAAACTTGAAAATTTTTTATCCGCAATCAATCCATACTACTTGTTTGGCCCGTGCCTTAAACAGGGTGTCAGAAGAAGTTAGAAAAAACTTTCCCCTTGTAAATGATTTGATATCTTGCGTGAAAAAAATATTTTTAAAAGCTCCACTTAGAATTCAATTTTATAGAGAGCATTTACCTAATCTTCCTCTTCCACCTCAACCCGTTTTAACACGTTGGGGAACGTGGTTAGAGGCTGTTTCTTTTCATGCCGAAAACTTTACGCAGATAAAAACTGTTATACAAGAATTTGAAGATGATTCTTCTCATCCTCTCTTACAAGCCAAAAAATTGCTGAACAATCACATTTTATGTCAACAAGTTTCATTTATAAAAAACAATTACAATTTCATTTCAAACACTATTATCCAATTAGAGTCATCCAAATCATCTTTGATAGAGGCGGTAAATTTGATGCAAAAATGTTCCGGGACATATTGGAAACTAAAAATACAAAAAATTCAAAGCAGTAATTGATTTATTGTTTTAATAATCAAATTAATCATGGAAAAATTGTTTTGATAGATATATTTTCAAATAACAAAATATTGAACTATGTTTTGTTTTATTCCAAACTACCCCATTAAGAAGCAATTGATTGTGAAAATTAAAATATTAATTTTCAAATAATTTCGTATTTGAATTTCTTTTTTCATAATTCAACTAAATTTCTTTCATATATATGATCATATTTCCTACTTTTTTCCTTCATATTTGCCTCACTCTAGTAATTACTATGAATTCTTCCCCTATCAACCAATGCTGCCAATATAAAATAACGTCTTTAATGATAGCTGAATATTCCAAATAAATAACTTTTTCTTATTTTGCGCAGGATTGATTTTTTTTCGACTAATATGCCACTGGATGGAGTTCATTGCTTTTTGTTGGTTGTTTCATTGATGTCCCAAATCCTTCCCACTAGCATCGGTGTGAATATAAACTGGTTTTTTGAAAATGTGTATTCCTAATATAGGTGCAGAACATACATAGCTACGATTTTACCATCTGAAATGTTTTTTTAGAAGTATCTGACCAATTGAATGAAACATTTTCCTTTAGTGAAGTAAGCAATGGCGCAAGTGCTTATACTGCAATTTCTGAATATTTGTAATGGAAACTAATCTTTCAAAAGAACTGGCGAACATTTTTTCTTGTTTTTGGTCCAGGAAATTCTTCAACTGCTGTAACGAAGCTTAAATTTTGAATATTTGTTTATTTTGGATCAGGCAGTAAATACGGATATTACATGTAATCTCAGTTTGAACAGTTCATTATTTCAATAGATATGCGTGAACTCCGAATGTGTATTCCGTGATTGTCACTTTTCTAAATCTCCGTAATTTTGAATAAGTATAATTATTCAAATAGATGAATTGAAATCATGCCCGTTTAAAAATTTGCGTTCATTCCGATAAAATATGTTGCAAAAACAGGGGTCTGGCAAGTTAATGCATCAAACTTTAAACAGCCTTATGTATAAAAAAAGGACGAACAACCAGAAGACTCCGATAACACTTGGTTAGTGTGCCGGGAGGAACTACTGGAGCATCATGAACGCGAATTTTAGATCTGAAAAGTAGCGTAACTTTTAAGAATTGTTCGGGATATAAGTAAAAAACCCTCGACACAAAACAAGGAATTGGTGGAGCGGACCTGTCCAGAACCTCGGAAAACATATAAAAGCAGTGACACATAACAGATCGCTCTCTCTTGTGCTCTTTTGTGATTTGGATCAGCAATCAATACAGTTGCTCTTTTGTGCTCTTTCATGATTTTGATTAGTAATCGATACAGTTGCTCTTTTGTGCTCTATTTTGTGATTTTGATCTTCACTCAGTACAGTTGCTCTTTTGTGATTTCAATTTTCGATCAGTGCAGTTGTTCTTTGGTGATTTTGATTTTCAAATAGTACTGTTGAAGTGAGATTAAAATAAGAATCGAAGTGAATTAATCATCAGAGTTAAACTCAGATTTGAACTGTGGATTAACAATAGTGTTCCGCTTAAGTGAATTGTTTCATAAGGTAAATGATAGCTAAATAGTTTATATTTTGGGCATTACGATATATCTTCCGATCCGACCGAAATTTCAACCGTTTAATATATCGTAGTGTGATTTGAAAATTTTACTTATTATTGCTATCTAAGAATATTTACCGAATACCGCTCATTATGCTAGGACCTGTTTGATTTGTATTTTTCGCAAATGATAAATGTGAATCATTTGTCAACCGATTCCGTACCGTTGAATTGAAATTAATTACCGAACATATCGCAGAATAGATATGTTGTAGCTGTTTCCATATACCATTTGAGCATCATTACATTTTCCGCCCGTGTGAAATTTTGTGAAATAATACCGTGCAATGGCATTTATATTGATCATTCTGAAAGTGTACTTGTTATATTTATTATATATTTTGACATTTGGATTTCCCCGTTTTATTAAATTATTTCTGCTTCATCTCCAAACGAGCTAAGTTTAACCAGGTATTAATTGTAACGGGTTCCGTTACGAGATTGTATAGAACTTGATAATGAACAGATAAAATTTCTTTTCGGCTAGGAAACTTGTCATATAATTATTAAAAGACATCTGCCGGTCGATAAAACATCGACTATGGAAACTAGCATTCCTGATGTGAGATGTCGCTAAATATCGCGAAGTGGGAGGTAGAATAACGGAAGTCGAAGAGAATTCATTGTGGTGTTAACCTTCAACAGGGTAAGTCGAGATTTATATTTCATTGTCTTTACATACATTTTCCAAATTTTTGCTTCCGAAATATGATGCACATCAGGTTACATATGATTTGATTTAGATTTGTTATTAAACTTCTGGATGTACAGTACCTGAATGTGATTATATTTCGGAGGAAGTTTCACTCGACTTATCCTAGGTCACATCTATTTGCATGATCCCAGTTATATCTTTTTCATCATTACAGGGATTGTTGTAGTCATTATATGAAATAACTCTGACGAGACGTGGGCAGTTGTTACAGACAATATTTAATTTCCACCTTTTTACTTGACCCCGCAATTTGTGCTCATGTTATGCCATTTTGTTATCCTAGTACACGATACATAGGGTGGTCTTATCAGACAAACGTGCAGTAAAGATTGATGAGGGTGAACACGAAACAAATAACCTAATTACTGCTTATTAGGTATACATATATTTATTACACTGTCACGCCGTTTGGGAGTTAATACAGTTTACATTATCAATCCACGTGTACAATTCATTTCAAGCAAACCAGAATTTTATGCTAACTAGCAAATTTCAACATTTCAAATAATATTCTTTCAGATACAATTTAATTATTATTCTTTCAAGTCTGGTGAATTGCCCAAGCGCCGACTGCTTAAAAAAAACTGTAAAACTAAATGAATTCACAGTCAAGAATACAAGCACTACGAGATGGTTTAACAGTCGATGAAAATTCAGAAAAACAATACAAGTTCAACTTAACAATTCGTATATTCCATCAGAATTTGAAATATAAAGAAAATTAAATCACAAATTTTTAAAAATAACAATTGGAGATGTGAATAATATTGAATTCGTAGAAAAACAATTATAAAATTAAGTCAATTTGTAACATAAATGGGATTTTGAGTAAACAATTATAAATTCAAATCGGTTTGTAACATAAATTGAATTTTAAGAAAACAATTATAAAATTAAATCAATTATTGAATTGAAAAGAACGAAATATCCAATAAGAGGAATTAAAGTAGACCTCGAATGATTCTATAAAAATTAGTGGAATACAACTTCGGATAAACAACAAAATCAGAGAATGGAATTATGGTCATTCAAACAAGAAAATGTTACCCTCCTTGGACTTCGTAGGAACTGGAAGTCGGTCCTGTCAGGAAAGTCACTTAACCGCCTTGGAGTGAAGGGGTGAGGAACCTCAGACGTTCAAACCCTGTAATTTCAAAGAACGAACAGTACCTGACTTGAGATCAAAAGGACAAGCAACACCGTCGGTTGGAATAACCAGGTGATTCCACAACCGATAATATTATCTTTTCCAAATTGTGAAACACTTACAAAATGGATATCTTGACGAGATATCAATTTAGGCAAAAATTTTATTTAATTTGAAAGAAATAAACGATTAAAATTGATATTTAAAATTAGCAAATAGTTAACATGTGACTGAATTAATAATACCAAAAATGTGACTTGAAAGAATAATAATTAAATTGTATCTGAAAGAATATTATTTGAAATGTTGAAATTTGCTAGTTAGCATAAAATTCTGGTTTGCTTGAGATGAATTGTACACGTGGATTGATAATGTAAACTGTATTAACTCCCAAACGGCGTGACAGTGTAATAAATATATGTATACCTAATAAGCAGTAATTAGGTTATTTGTTTCGTGTTCACCCTTATCAATCTTTACTGCACGTTTGTCTGATAAGACCACCCTATGTATCGTGTACTAGGATAACAAAATGGCATAACATGAGCACAAATTGCGGGGTCAAGTAAAAAGGTGGAAATTAAATATTGTCTGTAACAACTGCCCACGTCTCGTCAGAGTTATTTCATACAATGACTACAACAATCCCTGTAATGATGAAAAAGATATAACTGGGATCATGCAAATAGATGTGACCTAGGATAAGTCGAGTGAAACTTCCTCCGAAATATAATCACATTCAGGTACTGTACATCCAGAATATACGAATTGTTAAGTTGAACTTGTATTGTTTTTCTGAATTTTCATCGACTGTTAAACCATCTCGTAGTGCTTGCATTCTTGACTGTGAATTCATTTAGTTTTACATTTTTTTTTAAGCAGTTGGCGCTTGGGCAATTCACCAGTCTTGAATCACAAGGCACGTTTCACTACGTGCCCTGAGATTAATTAATTTAAATTGAGCTTGTTGGGCCAATTAAAACCGACCCAAAGCGGGTTCGTTTCACTGTCGCCCAGCATAGAAGGGCTGCCGTTTCACATCCGTTTCACTGGCGCCCCAATCGAAGATAGGGTTACGTTTCACTGTCGCCCTTCTTCTTTAACGTGGTATAGAACACAGTTGATGGTTGTTTAGAAAAATATGTATCTGAAGTGAAAAATTGGTCATTTTATTATATTTTTTTATCTCACTTGATATTTACTTGAATTAGCATATATTATATTTCGAAATTTTCATATTTTCTGCCTATTGATAGGTGTATTAGTCACTTATAACTTTTATCTGAGAATGATTAAGATTATCTGGAATTATGCGATCAGCTGTTTTCAGCTCTTAGGTTTCAGCATTAAATCTTATGTTATAGGTTTTGCTGTTTTATCTGTTTCTTTTCATTTGTTCCTATAGTTCATTGTTTTAAACAATGTAGAGTTGTGTTTCATATGTGCTATTAATTTTTTTTTCACGATGGTGAATTGTTAGTCAAATCGTTTGGGTCATTTTCAGTTTTTCAGTAAGGGATAATTCCCTGATTTCTATTTAAACAGTTTCTGGAACTCAATTTTGATACATTCTTTTTCCTTTATAGCAAATAACGAAAATCAAAATTTGGGAATTGTACCTTGAGATCTTTATATTGGAAATGATGACTGAGCAAAGAGATGGCAGTTACAGAGATGAGGGATAAGATCCTAGCAGGTTGCTAATGTTGCGGTGGATTTTGAGGTTCGCATTTATGACTGACAGTTTTGGGGAGTCGAGACCCTTCAATGCCACAGTAGATGAATACTGTTAAGGAAGCTGCAAATTATTGGTAATCTGCATGGGATCCTCTGTTGCTCTGATCTGCATCGGTCTTTCTTCTGTTTGGATATGGTCAAGTATCATTATTTATATTTTTATATTTACATTTTGATTTGTCGTGCTATTTAACATTTGAATTTTCATCTTATAAGTATCAAAATTTTTTCCATTTCAGTTGCTGTTATTTTAGATTCATTATATTTTGTTTCTTTCGTAACACTGATTTTAGGGTTGATCACCCTTAAAATGTAGATGAATTTGGAAGATTGACGTGTTCACTCTTCAAAACTTTATAGTTTACCTTTAGTGTAGTTAAAGCTATGGTTTTTGTTACCCATTTATAGATTTGAAATTTGGAAGTGTTAACTTCTGATTCGGGTTTGAATTTTCAATAATTGCATAAGTTAATTTGTGATCTGCTGGTCCATGTTATGACAGGTTTGGAAATTGACCCTGGTATCCTATTTTTGGTAGGTCTATCCTATCAGTGTTGCAACACTCAAGAGTATACTGATTTATAGGGAGTTATTGTCTGGAAAACGTATATTTCCAGAAATAAGCTCCAATTTTTGAGTCAATCCTAGAGTAGGCAATTTTTAATTTGAGATCATAGGGTCCATTTGTTGCTGAAATTGGGGGTGACTAAGAGTTTTTAGTGAAAGTAGGGAATATAAATTGGATTTAAAGTCCCCTTCCCTAGAGTCTTCATGAATTAAACTCATTATAATAACGAGTTGAATTTTTCCAATGTCACAACAATAATTTGGAGTCTACAGGCTCATTGGTTGTAAAAAGTGAAAAAACTCGGTCATTTTTTATAGGTTATAGGTAATAGCATATCTTAGGGGTACATCTACTATAGTTGATTAAATTTTTTAGTTTTTCTTGATTATTATCTTACCTTTTTCATAGACCAAATGATTGTCATGATTCTTATTGATATATTTTCATAGCTTAGCATATATGATCATTTTTCTTTGTTACTTTTGTGTCAGTTTCTACATTTGAAATGATAGGATTTGTAAGATTTCTGGTTAAACCAGTTTCCTTTGAATTTTTTTTGACTCTTCCGAAAAATTATGAAGCTTCACTTCAAATTTTTAATTACCTCTTGTTTGGTGTTGTATTATATACGTTCACTATTTTGGTCCGGGGTGTGAGGGACTTTGATTTGGACTTACACTGATGCGTGGGATAATTTGAGTGAAAACACCCATTCACTATTGTGAACTAAGTTCACTTTTGTGCCAGCTACTTTATTTTTTTTGCTTTTTGGTATCGGTAGAAGGCTGATGTTTTTTGTATCCCGAATGTTGGGATTAGTTTTGATTATTTCCAAACTAAACAACACAGTTGCCGGATTATTGATGTGTTTAATAATCGGTTCAGTTGGTGATTGGGTATGAAGTTGTATTGATCCTTTCGTACTCGATTCAGTTGTTTGATTGTTTTGGAATATTTATCTTTGTAATTTTTGAGAAGTTACAGTTATAACCATCAATTACCTTCTTACTGAGATTTTTTTTGAGCTGGTACATTATATTTCTTTTTGGGTTTGTTAATTTTTGTTCCTTTGGATTAAATCTTTATAGTATATCTGGAAGTTGTTGATTAATCCATTTGGGATAGTTAACCATTACATTACAGTATATTTTTCTGGTTGTTGATTCCTTTTAGTATTTCATTTAGGGATGTTCACTAACGATTGTCGATAATTCATTTTTATAAAATGTATGGAACATTTTAATTTTCATTTTCAATTTTGAGTATCGTAATATTGGGATTGGTCAACCAATATTTATGTGAGGACCACAAACCTTTTCTTAATATCGTGATTCTGGAATTGGTCAACCAGTCTCTACGTCAAGACCGAATTTTTAGTATTCTCTTACAAATTTTTTGAAGCTTCACTTCAAAAATTTTTCTCGTGGTAGAGGGGGAATGTAACGGGTTGCGTTACGAGATTGTTTAGAACTTGATAATGAACAGATTAGATTTCTTTTCTGCTAGCAAACTTGTCATATAATTATTTAAAGACATCTGCCGGTCGATAAAACATCGACTATGGAAACTAGCATTCCTGATGTGTGATGTCGCTGAATATCGCGAAGTGGGAGGTAGAATAACGGAAGTAGAAGAGAATTCATTGTGGTGTTAACCTTTAACAGGGTAATTGGAGATTTATATTCCATTGTCTTTACATACATTCTCTAAATTTTTGCTTCCGAAATATGATGCACATCAGGTTACATATGATTTGATTTAGATTTGTTATTAAACTTCTGGATGTACAGTACCTGAATGTGATTATGTTTCGGAGGAAGTTTCACTCGACATATCCTAGGTCACACAATCAGATTTGCATTTAGGATGATCCCAGGTATATCTTTTTCATCATTACAGGGATCGTTGTAGTCATTGTATGAAATTACTCTAACGAAACGTGGGCAGTTGTTACAGACAATATTTAATTTCCACCTTTTTACTTGACCCCGCAATTTGTGCACATGTTATTTGCGCGATTTTGTAGATCGCCATTTTGTTATCCTAGTACAAGATACATAGGGTGGTCTTATTAGACAAACGTGCAGTAAAGATTGATAAGGGTGAACACGAAACAAATAACCTAATTACTGCTTATTAGGTATACATATATTTATTACACTGTCACGCCGTTTTGGAGTTAATACAGTTCACATTATCAATCCACGTGTACAATTCATTTCAAGCAAACCAAATTTCAACCTTTCAAATAATATTCTTTCACATACAATTTAATTATTATTCTTTTAAGTCACATTTTTAGTATTATTAATTCAGTCACATGTTAACTATTTGTTGATTTTAAATATCAATTTTAATCGTTTATTTCTTTCAGATTGAATTAAATTTTTGCCTAAATTGATATCTCGTCAAGATATCCATTTTGTAATGTTTCACAATTTGTGAAAGATAACATTATCGGTTGTGGAATCACCTGGTTATTCCAACCGACGGTGTTGCTTGTCCTTTTGATCTCAGGTACTGTTCGTTCTTTGAAATCACAGGGTTTGAACGTCTGAGGTTCCTCACCCCTTCACTCCAATGCGGTTTAGTGACTTTCCTGAAAGGACCGACTTCCAGTTCCTACGAGTTCCAAGGAGGGTAACATTTTCTTGTTTGAAGGACCATAATTTCATTCTTTGATTTTGTTGTTTATCCGAAGTTGTATTCCACTAATTTTTATAGAATCATTCGAGGTCTACTTTAATTCCTCTTATTGGATATTTCGTTCTTTTCAATTTAATAATTGATTTAATTTTATAATTGTTTTCTTAAAATTCAATTTATGTTACAAACCGATTTAAATCTATAATTGTTTACTTAAAATTCCATTTATGTGACAAATTGATTTAATTGTATAATTGTTTTTCTACGAATTCAATATTATTTATATTTCCAATTGTTATTCTAAAAAATTTGTAATTTAATTTTCTTTATAATTCAAATTCTGATGGAATATACGAATTGTTAAGTTGAACTTGTATTGTTTTTCTGAATTTCCATCGACTGTTAAACCATCTCGTAGTGCTTGTATTCTTCACTGTGAATTTATTTAGTTTTATAGTTTTTTTAAGCAGTTGGCGCTTAAGCAATTCACCAGTCTTGAATCACAAGACACGTTTCACTACGAGCCCTGAGATTAATTAATTTAAATTGAGCTAGTTGGGCCAATTAAAACCGACCCAAAGCGGGTCCATTTCACTGGCGCCCAGCATATCAGGGCTGCCGTTACACATCCGTTTCACTGGCGCCCAGCATAGAAGGGCTGCCGTTTCACATCCGTTCCACAATTGTAACTAAAGCCTACAATTTTGGTACTGTTTTCTGCACATTGGACTCTGGTCATAATTCACTGTAACTACCCTAGTGACAAGGCTATCTATAGATAGCAGAGTGACAAGTCTTGTGGTGAAGACCCTAGCAGAAGTCTAAAGGACCCTAGCAGAAATCTAAAAAGAGTAAACCTTTAGAAAAATCTGGCGCCCGAGGATTAGGAGCTTACCGCAGTAAGCAAAATACCGAAAGCGACAAGGTACACGTTATACTGCTTCCAGATTATTGTTAAGTGGACTAATTTTATTTTTCCCAATCATATAACTCAAATATTTAATAGATTCCTTTGCAAAGCTACATTTCTCCAGTTCTAATCTGGAACATTCCTTGATGAAGAAGAGAATCTATGTGTTGTGAATGATCTCCAAATTTTTCTGTGAAGATCAGAACATCATCAATATAATTGATGCGAAAATTTGTGAGCTTATACTTTTTTTTCTGTTAGTTGCAAAATAGCTGGAGATGTCTTCAAACCAAATGGAAGACCGTTTTCATTACCAATGCCCTTCCTGTGTTATGAAAGCAGTTCTTGCTCTATCTTCTTGTTTCATTGGGATAGTCCAAAAAACAGAATTTATATCGATATATTGAAAGTCGAATACCATTCACATTTTCCAGCCCTCATCATCACATCTTCTATTTATGGGAATGTTTGAGGTCCAGGAATCACTTATTCATTCAGTTCACGAAAATCATTGCAAAGACGAGATCTTTTAGTCTTCATATGCGAGAGTAAAGGGATGAAAAAACGGAATTGGAATCTTCTATTAAACCTGCTTTCGAAAGATTTCTTACCTGAAACTAAATCTAATTACTACCTACAATAGATGTTCTATATGGTTTTTTTTATAACATATCTATTTTCTGGAAGTTTTGTTTCAGCCTCAGTTCGTTTCACTTCTCCAACATCATTTTCACCTTTTGCAAATATCAATTTATATTTTTCCATCAAGTAAGGTATACTGTTTCATTCACTTGTGTTATGGTGATCTGAATTCCCAATTTGTCTCGTTCCGATAGCGTTAACAAGAGAGTTATTCATAAAATTATCATCCTGTGATATTTCTTCATTGTTATTACGAATCTTCTGAGAAATTCTAAGATTTCCATCCAGTATCAATTCGAATTTGTTTCATAGCATCTAGTCCAAGAAGTTAATCATAAGAAAATCATGAATATCCAAAATTTCTTCAATATTATTAATTCTTATGGAAAGACGTGCCCGGCGATGAGTAAGATCCAATTCACTATTGTGCGAACAATATCACAATTTTTCATTACCTTCATTTCAAATTCATCAACAATCTTCTGATTTATAAGTGTAATATTTGATCCACTATCGTGAACACTTTTCATAATTTGTTTCTCATCAATAATAGCATGCACATATGTAACAAGGCTGTTTTCTTTTTTCGTTATTAATGTTTTCTCTTAACAACAAATTATTCTTGAAGTCATCTTCCTTCATCCTAGGCACAACTGATGTTTCGTATTTCCGAAGCTCGTTCATGAGTTTTTCCGTAATTCTTATTTTCTCTTCATCTAGCTTGTCTTGTTTATGATATGTAGTCCAACCACAATATGTTAAATATTGTCTGTCATATTGCTCCCACATTCTGAGAGTGAGTGCTCTTTCTTCAATGCCTAATAATGATCTGGAACTCATTTATTTGAATACATCAGCATAACAAACAGTTGACCAACTCTCATCCGCATATGTTTGAAGGAATGAATTTAACTATTGGTTATGATTCCTCATATCCAGCTTCTTCATCGTAGAACAGTACCATTCTTCAGCATTATCCTCTAAAAAATAAGGCTCAAACATTGAATTTTTTCTCTTCATCTTTTATTTCATATCGAGTACATTCATCCTCAAATTATTGTACCCACTCTTTTGCATCTTGATTTTTCCCTTGAATTTATCCAGAACAAACATTCTTCCAATCTCTGATAACAACAGTTCTTTTGTTATAATCTGTGATTGAATATTCTGCTGTAAAACTTCTTCTAGAAAATTATTTTTGAATACAAAGTTTCCGACATAATCCATGTACAATCTTGCAATATCTTTTGGTAATACCACAGTTGTGATTCTATATTGATTCTTCTTCAGCATTCAATCACATAAATTCCTGATAGTTGGAGTTTCAAACAACTGTTTGTGATGTGATTCATCTTGGTGAATACCTGGGAACGCATATTGTGAATAAACGTGACCTTTTCTTGGTATTCTTGTTCCTCAATAGGACACATTCACTAAATTAAAAAGCAGCATATACATTTCGAAAAGATAACTATTCTGTTGAATCCATCTCTTGTGAAGATTGCAAAAAGGTATACATCGGCCAATATTCCCAATACCTCGAAAAAATATTGAACGGGCATGAATATACCAAAAATTCATCCACTGCTCTTGATAAGCATGTAAAAGACACCAACCATTCATTTGACTACATCAATACAAGACTTTCAAATATTGAAACGAATAACAATAAACGTTCCATATTGAAAAAGTATGCAAATTGAAAGAAACAATTGTGTTAATGACAAAATAGGTTTCAGTCTTCCAAGACTTTTCTCCGGTCTATCATGATGTGCGCCGAGTTCTTACAGGCGAGATTTTAAAGCTCGAATGCAGCGAAGACCGACTTTTGCCCTGAGCATCGATGATCTAGAGTAATATTTACATGTTCATCTCAACGCGATGGAAAGGAAAAGCAGTAGGGTGTTGAACCAGAGGGGACTCCATGAGTCTCTTTGGAAAACCATCCTTGGATGTCACCAATTCAGTCCTGTCTCGTCGTGTGACTGATGTGATGGCAAAACGAGTCTTCCAGAGTGACAAGGGATGATCTAAGACTCTCACTAGTGAAATTGGTATCACAAGGCATTTGAGCAAGTATAATAATAGCTCATGTGATGTTCTATCGAAATACCTTTTGACATCAATCCAGGACCTGGAAAGATTGCGCTTCTAGGGTGTGAAATCCTGAGTGATAGATCTACGTATCATCAAGTTCTCCTGGTAACCCTCCAAGCTCTTATTTGTCCCATGCTGCGCGCTGATGATATTAATTACCGGACTAATCGATCTCGACAACCTAACCTACAAGATACGTATTGTGGCAGGTGTTGAGACATGTGATCAGTCGGTAGTTTCTGGAATCAGATGAGTCTGTTTTCTTTGGAAGCATTAAAGTGTACGCCTAGACGACTCAGCTTGGAATTTGTCGCTCCTCTTTGAGACAAGACTCAAAGAATCTGGCTCGATGCGGTGAGGGGAAGAACATTTTTTCTTCACTATATATTGATGCCGTCAGAGCCGTGAGCAGCATAGTATTTAATACCGAAAGGGCTTGTCGAACCTCCTCTTCGCTGACTGCACACTTCTGCTTGCGGAAGTTCATGTTCACCGCAAAACGCTTCGAAGTGTGCTGAGGCTGAAGTATATAGTATAGTTAAATTGAACGCGGTGACTCGCACAAGATATATAACTAAATTCTGAGAAGACGACACTTGATTTGTTCTAGTCATTATCCTATTCCATCAACATAAAATCAATTTCTTATTTCTTGCTGAAATATTCACTCTTGTTTAAAACTGTCGAATGCTCGTGTTAAAATCATCGTGATTTCAGTGTTATTAATTTGTGTTTCCAAAAAGTTTTATTTGAAAACGCCTTAGTCAACTGGTGCAGTTGGTAGGATACTGGAAGGATTTCATCGGGAAGTTCCTGCTGTTTCTACGGTTGACCTAGTGTCCCAAAATCTTCTAACACCAAGTTAGCATCCAGAAAATTGTAAAACCACGTTTATCGCAAGCGGTCTATCTAAGAAGTACATTCAATGAATCTATCTATTCATCGCTATAATTCTAGACTAAGTGATATTTTTTTTTGTTAATATGTACATGCCTGACTTCGATCACCTAATTGAAGCAATCGGAGTCCTATCAATGTCCTATAATTCCCTGACTCCTGATAATACTAAATCTAATGGAACAAATTTGGCATAAGCTTTCAAGCCTAAATATCTTTCTTACATACCGCAATATAACGGTAATCCAAACGAGTTGAATGAGTCTTCAACTAGTCCAGAAACTATCATAAATACATTTGTGAGTGATGACCCTGACAATAATTGTCTGAACATATTCATATTAAAATTGATCATCAATAAATGAAGAGGTGTAGCAAAAATTGCCATGATTTTGCAAAACTGTCACCAGTGGCAACAATTGAAAGATACCCTAATTGGAAACTTTAGTGATCAGAGCACACGGCCAAAAATTCCTTACAATTTTTAGATGGAAGCATGAATTTGCTACTGCTGAATGATCTCAACGATCTATCTATCTAACAAATCTGCTTTCCGCAATATTTGTATTTCTTATAAAATATTTTGCAACTCATATTACTGCTGTCAGACTTTTCCATGGTATACATAAGGCATATGCTGCATACTTATGTATGTATGTCACAATTCATCTCTATAACATCTATTATATCTTTTTCGAACCTTTCTTCGACCCAAATCTAGATTGGATAAGTTTCGTGCGTAGTTACAATAACCTGTGGTAACCTCGTGGTGACCAATTCTCTTAGTCATTTCATACAACTGAAATTTACTCATTTGTCTGCATTTGATGTTTATTGAACTATACATACACGTAACATCGGTGTAATATGTTCCGTTGTATATTTTTTCCTACATAATAACATTTGAATTCACAGCTTGCGATATATTTACTACTTATTAGAGTAGATTATTCCCTATAATGACCATTATTAACTTAATATAATGAAGAGTTTTTTCTCTTATTCTGGAATAAAATTTAGTATCCTTGTTACATATATTCCAATTATAAATAACAAATTCTCTTTTGATTTTTAGTGTTACCTTTGGTAGCCTGAAAATAAAAAATTTTGATCGTTGACTAAATTTGGTAATTATTAGTATCGAGTGAAGAATGTTTGTCCATTATGTTGTCATACACAATACACATTTCCCCACAACAAAAAGTCGTTGTTCATGGATATAACTAAAGACAAGGATTAGTTTTTATCTAGTAATTATACCATTCTCATATTTTTAAATAAGACAATTGCTCTTGGCACTGCATGTGCTCTATATTCCTGAATGTTTACACTCTGCGATAACCTGTGTTATTCACACCTTCTGTGGTTCTAACGTTCATCATTAATAATGCTTACTGGGAGAAGTCGTTCCCTAGCAAAAAAATGTAAATTCAGATTAATTTTTATATCAATTCTCAATTGATATAGTATATAAACATATTAATATCATTTAATATCACATAGTACTCTTAGTTCACTTGAACTTATATCGGACTATAATCCACGTTGAGAGGAATCTAATAATCTAATAATAATCAAAATGAATTAGCCTTGTCCGGTATTTTATGCCTTATATCTGAATTTTCAATAATTCTATTTACTTTATGGTAAATCTATCAATCTCAAATATTTTCTAATAAGAAAATTCATATTAAAAATATGTTATATACCTATACATCTGCGCATATTTCCCCTCTTCTCTACACTGCATTGTCCTACATTTCCATAAGCAATTCTACATAAAACACAAAAATGTTCACTAATACTGTGTTGATGTGAGAGAGTGGAACTGCCTAGGCTGGGCTTCTTCTCTCTTGTGGCTTGTGTTTCTAATATTGAAGCACATAGTGCATTTATATTTGACTTACTTATATATGTATTTAAATGTTTCTATATGATTTGTCATCACTCACTTACACGATCACAGCACAATATGATGTCGTCTGCTGTCTGCTCTATGTACGGTTTTATAGGTACATACAATATAGGAAGTAAGATCAACTAACATGTCTTTATTTCTTTTCATACCAGTTTAGGTTGGGTCTTGCGGATTCCCTCCCTGATTTTCTTCTCCATTATTCTGTTCACTAGTCTCACTAGTAGGTATATGGCTAGTAGTATCATAAATATAAAACTGACTATTCTCTTGATTTCCAGTCTTGATAGTTGCTCATTGTTGGTGACTCCTTCGCTATTGTCCGTTTCGGCAATTATGACTTCCTCCTTGGAACTCGTTCCGCCCATTTTTGTTTTCACGATGATAATATATGTTTCAATGCCGATTCCTCATCTATTACCCTTGATTATCATTCCATCCTTCAATTTCCCATTTCCATTCGAATGAAATGTTCCTTCCCTTGAAGAAAGGAGCCGTCATGAATCGCCATGTGGTGTTCAGGTTCTTAGGGTTCGTAGCTACGAGTAATATATGGATAACTCGGTGATTGGTTATGGTTTATTGTAACACTTACATTCAGAAAACTTGCGCTATAAGCAACCGTAGATTTACACGTATGTCACATTACATTGGCATGATCTTCAGTCATACTCTTGATACTTTATAATACTATATTACGCTAGCTTATCCTCATTGCTTCCGTTCCCAATATACAAAGTATCAAGGTGAAGCCTTGTCTATTTCCGAAGCTTGACATTGACTTCTATCCTTGCTGACCTGTACCGATATTGGCAAAACTATAAAGCAAAACATATAATAAATTGGCACTGAAACCGGGCTTATAGAAACACTAGGAAGTTCAATTCGCTATGCGACATGCAAAACTGCCTAATTTTATATCAATGAGGAAAATAATGTAAGGTATTATCAAAAACCTATTCAGGGCTCTGAACATATTCTGACCAATAATAATCTCAGATTTTCAAATCAACCTTTACATCTACCACAGAAGGTATCAATTGATAATTCTCCTTATCAAGCTATAAATATTCAACCAAGGCATTTGAGCACAAGAAATTAGCGCAAAGTCTCCAGGGGTCCGAATAGACCTCCACAGAACAATACATTTACTCCAGAAAACAAAGAGTTTTCGGCCAGAATGCTCATTATACATCGTTGTTAGCACCAAACAAACATTCACAATATATGCCCATAGTATTTCTCAAACTTCTCAAAATCGTTACACTCCTAAACAGTTATTCAACAACGAAATATTCGAAGTTGATGAAACCAATAGCGGAGCAATATCATAACCTGATCAAAATTCAGTTCAGTTTGAAGAATTCGAGAATCATTTTCAGATACCAGCTTCCGAACCTGAGACCTACGAATAATATCATTTAATCGTAATGAAGAATATACACGTACGTTATCGTATATGATTTTTCCAAATTCAGACAATTTAAAAATTGTTATTGACACCGGAACTACAGAATCCTCCATTTATCTCCAGATAGCTGATTGAATAATTCTCTATACTATACAATATGATCCGTTCGTTATATCAAATACTTTTTCAACCTCCGCTCACAAAAATAGTAGATGGATGAGAGTACCCGAAATTTTCAAAAATTTGGTGAACATATGAAATTTCATTCGTTCAAGTTTCATAACATTTCCAAAGGTTTGACATGTTCAGATAACTCTGAATTTTTGAAAGCTACCTTAGATTTCAAAAACCATGTTTTGGTAGCTTACATTCCAAAAGTAAAATTTCAGTTTCAAGACATTCCACAAAAGCAAATTATATCCTATTTTATAGAACCGCGTTGCAGACAAGTAATTGGAATCATAACTTCAGTTGACAATCAAAATATCATCCTACTACATATTACATTACATGGTTGTAAAATACCATCTTGAGTTACGGCGTGTAAACTTGTTTTTTCGGAACTTCTCCATGATCAACCACTGAAATTAAAACTGTTTCTTTCCTATACAATGCCAACACCAATTTTTGTCAAACCATTCTGACTGCAATAATTCTAAAAGTAGTCAAATGGAATCACCAAAAAATAGGAATGGAGATATGAGTTAAGAAAAAAAGAAAGCAATTACTGAGTTAATTAACGGATATTTAGACCTTTTCCACATTGGAAATCAACCAGTTTCACTAATATAGTTAAACATCAAATATTAACTATAGATGAAATTCCTGTATATTCCAAAACATTTGTTATGCTTTTATACACAAACAGAGAGTTCAGTCTTTAATAAAAGAAAAGTTAAATCAGAATCTAATCAGGCCCAGTAACACAGCTTGGAATTTCCTTATTTGAAAGTTCCTGAAAAACTAGATGCTAGTGGTAGACAAAAATGGAGAGTAGCTGTCAATTTTCAAAATCTCAATGCTATAACTGTCTGACAAATTTAAAGATCTTATATAAATTGGGTCGTTGGCAATATTGTACAACCTTAGATCCCGCATCTGGATTTCACCTGATTAAAATGAGAGCGGGAGATATTCCAAAAACTGCGTTCGGAATCGAAAATGGCCATAATGAACACATAAGGATGCCATTTCGACTTAAAAATGCCCCGCCGAGCCCCCAAACAGTTATGGTCAACATCTCATGAGCCATACAGAACGAGCTTTGTTCAGTTTACTTGTACGATATTATTATTTTCAGCGTTTTCCTTGAGAACCAGTATCAAACAAATGTTTGAAAGAATTCGTCAATTCAATTTAAATATTAAATTGGATAAATCCGAGTTCCCTCTGATAGAAGTTGATTATTCAGAACATGTTAACTCCACAAGGCATTAAGCTAAGCCCCGCAAAAAAAAACAGCGCTAGAAAATATTCCAATGCCAAAAACATAATGAAAACTCAAAGGTTTCTTGAGACTCTTAGAATTTAACCGAAAATTTATGGAGATCTTATCTAAACTGACGAAACCACGACGAAATGCTTTAAAAAAAATGGCACTACAATCTATGGCGGAGAATACATCTCTTGTTCTTACTACTACAGAAATGTATCAATTCTATGATATCTAGACTTTACACAGATTTTAATTCAACTACTGATGCGAGTAACTTAGCCATTGGTACCGTTTTATCGCAAGGACCTATGGGTAAAGATTTACCAATAGCATATTTTGCACGAATTCTTAACAAATCGGATCCACATCTACAATCGAACGAGAGTAGTTCACAATTGTTCATGCTGTGTGATACTTAAATTATACCTTTTCGCGCAAATTTTCAACATAATAACAGATCAGGAACCTTTTCAATGACTTTTCTCACTGAAAGAACAAAATTGGAAACTAGTTAGATGACGTTTGAAACTCGAAGAGTACGACCACAACACTTCTTATGAAAAAAGTGAATCCTCATGCATTTCCACGCATCGAACTTAATATAAACAAGTTAGGTGAAACCATCAATTTACTTGAATATATGGAAGCACTCAACAAAGAATTGGAAAATGAAAATATTGATGAACAATCGATATTTACCTATAAAGGCGAACAATCAAAATTATAAATTCACGTAGCAAATATTAACATTGGAAATGAGACTATAAGTATATTCGAACAAACAAGAAAATACTTTGGCCAAAATGGCCATCTCTGACAATTTGCCTAATGAAAAACAAAACAAATACAAATACAGATTGTACATTATTATCCTGAAAAAGCAAAGTTACTTATGCGTTATCCTAATAAACAAAAATGTATTGTTAATTAATAATAATAATATTGACGTCAAGATATCGGCGTTCAACAGGTAGCACGCAAAGTCGAAACTTATTACCCAGGTTACTATACGTCTAGGGCGCGAGAGCTGAAATAGGTATAAAGAAATCCAGAAATTTCAGAGTAAAATTTCAATGTATGTACATATCAAGTGTCCGATTTCAGACCTATACTAATGAAGCAAAATTTTGAAAATTAGGTTCTGTTTCTAGAATATGTTCAGAAAAAGATAAATTTGTTTTATATAGTCTAAAGGATCTAAAATATTCCTTATGTTCATTTCGCATATTACGACTTGATTTTCCAATTTGGAATGTCTGAACCTAATACTCAGGTTCAAAACATAGAGATGCTTCGGACTTCCAGAAACAGAGGCCACATTTGCTTATCGTTTTTCCAATAGTAATCATTTATTCGCTAGGTAATTCACATAGACTATGAATGAGAAACAATCGCTTTCATCAACTGAAAATACTGTTGAAGTACTGAGAACCTTCCATCTAACGAGTGGACATCGTAAGAGCTTACTCTAATCTCGTCATTATATTTTATTACTTCAGATAGCGTAGGTTCGAAACTCCGAACAGCAGCGTCATTGCAGGGTAGTTTGCTGAATTTTTATATATTTTTGGGACTACTATGTAGTAAGTTATTCGAAAGTCTGTTGTTCTGAATAACTGATTTTGTTGCTCTTGTAGCAATGCAGGAATCTCCAAACGGCAACATTATCGCAGGTTATTTTGCTAAGTTTTCATATATTTTTGGGAATACTAGGTAAGAAGGTTCTTTAAATGGTTTGGTACTGTGAATGATTGAATTTCCTCCTTGCCGTCGTACACATGTATCATTAAAGTGCATGCTGCATGTGCACTCCTCCCAAGCATGCATCAGCCAATCACAGTTCAGTATACTATATACTTGTTTTCCTTGTACACATGCAGATTGATCTTGAATTCGTCAAGGAGCAATTTCTTTTATAAAAGTTCAAGCTGTGGAATTTCTTGCCGATTGACAATATTTTATGGATACTCCGATATCCCTTTATCAACAATACAATGGCGAGGTTTGTGCATGTACCTGAACAATAGGTATCCTTCGCGCGCTGATTAAAAAGTTCAAGTTGTTGATATTTCCAAAGTGCGGCGGGCACAAGTAAACTTGTATCACATAATTTGTCAAATTTGTAATGATTTCAGTCAGAGAGATGAAGACTTCTAACAAAGGGTTATCCGTGTCATTAAAATCGGCCTGAACTAAAAGTACTCTTCACGCGCAAGCGGCTCGGCGAGTGACATATTTGAAAGAGCGATTATTTTTCATGGCCTGCGCCGCGCTGGACGTATATGGCCGAAAGAATACGTAGTATCTACCGAAATAAACATACAGTATATTTTCCAACCCTTCAAACTTATATTAGGTACCAATTTAGCGTTCAAAAAACATTGTTTGTAAGTCTATTTGCCCCAAAACAAAACTGATAGATGTTCAATTAAAAGACATTTCGAAATTAAAAGAAGACATCACGAAAAAAAAACTGACCGTATAGGCAATAATGAAACCGGAAATCGAATCAGATAATTTTACTACTGGCCTAAAACGTATAATTTTATTTAAATATATCCATATAAATACTTGTGATATAATGTCAACGTACCTAATTCGAATGCATCCCACTCATTTTGAGTAATATTGGTACTCCTACAACACCTCAGCCATTCGAAATATTCAACATAGATACCATCAAAATACAGAAATTAACATTTCTGACTATTATTGATGCTTTTTCCAAATACGCTCAAATTCATGAATTACCAATCTCAAACTACATGCTTGTTACAATTTTTGCATATCTAGGTAGTCCTGAAAGGATCAGAACAGAATTTGAAAATAACAATCTGGAAGAATTACTTGACTTACACAAAATCGAAATACGTTTCACAACTCCTGAACATCCATGTCGAACGGTTTATTAGCTATTTTACAACTTATGAGAATATTAACAAAATATCTCCCAAAGACGGTCTAAAAAATAAAACACTGTATGCTATGATCATATTCAATCTACCGTAGGCTCAAGTCGAAATCATGAATCTGAAAAATAATCCACGACCTCTACTCCGAAACTTCAAGAATATCATCTTAAAGTCATACGTTATTATAACATAACTTCGATTTTTCAATATTCAGAAGACAATGATAACCGCATTTATCAATTAAACAATTGAAAACATACCTCATAATTCTGAGGAGTTCGTAAACTATCTATGATATGATGCCGAAAGCTAATCAAAAATAATAAAAGTAAACTTCTCAACATTCCTGTATGTCACAATATACTAGTGATATTCAAACTTCATAAATTTTACTCAATACTTGTATGGTATAAGTTCACAACCTTCCGATTGCTAGTTTCTGATCCCAGGTATATGAATTAACATCGAGAAATTAACGGGCCTACGGAACTGAATATTGCGACAATATTAACACCTGTCTCTGCAAGGCAACTATTAGGGATTATATAATGAGGATAAAATGCGGAGTTAACGTCATCAATATTTGACCAATTGTACCCCACATGTTTCAGACATTTCAGACATCCAAATCTGAAAAATCGAAGGGACCAAATAATGGTTACTCTTATATTCTATTCCCGTCGAAGTTACAGTTAATTGCATATCGAGACTATAAATTGAAACACTGCAAGGAAGCTACTCATTTCACCTTGCGAAGTACTGTCTCATACAAATAGATCCAGAGAAAATCCGTCTAACAACAGTAGAAGCCACGGGTCAGTCCTTATAGGTCAGTCAAAATAGGATCAAGAATATTTTTTTCTAGGCTAACGTGATTTTATAGTCGATTCTTATGAAAAAAAGGGGCGTTGAAAACCACGATGAAGTTTAAATTATCTTATGTTTGTGGTATTATTTATATCCGCATTTAACGCAAAAAGTGTATAAAAAAATATTTGTGATATGAGTATAACAGTTTGCATGCAAGACGCGTCAATAACTCAAGAAACGTGGAAGACGGTGTGACGCAGTGAACACACTCGTTATCTGCAGCTGCTCGATGAGACTGGAGAAAAAATATAGCTCAATGGAAAATTCACAAGGCTATAAAATACCAACAGTAGACGAATTCCTAGAGCTGAAATTGAAGAATGAATGGAGGAAAATCGGCTTGAAAATTGCATATATTCCATCTCTCTTAATCTCCATATCCCTCTACTCGCGCGCAATGTCTTAGCAGTATGACACGTATATAGTTTTCGAGCGCCGCCTCGTTTTTTACGTTTCTCAAATTGTTCATATCTATCAATATAAATAAGAATGTGGTAAATTATTTTGAACTCAACCTAGTATGGCTTTACTATTCTGACGTAAAAAAAAATCGGAATGGCGGATTCATGGCTGCAATCACATGCGGTACGATATCTTGGGTTCTACTTTTTGGATCGCAATAAATCTCAGTCCAAAATATTGGCGATCGCTGAACTAAATGCCCACAACTTGAGCCCAATTATATAATTTTTTTTTAAAACTAGATGTCTCTATATGCTGATAGACAATCGACCTAATTTGTTTATTTATTCGAAAATATAAGCAACTGTGTCGTGAAAAATATTAGGCGTAATGTATCATCAAAATGTAGTTTGTGGCGTATTTGACGAATCGATTGAGCAAATACATTAGGAGGAAAAAAATTGCATATAGACATAGAGCAAATGAATCGTAATTGGTCCCAACCCGGTAGTACACGGAGTAAAGTTGAAATTTTTTTTGTCGTAAGTCTTTGAATACATTTGTTTGGGTGTTCAATCATTTCCCCTAGAATGTAGAATTTTGTTTGCTTCTCTGGCATCCGCAATTACTTCAGAGGATTCAGTCACTGTATATCTACTTCGAGTCTTCGTTTTTGACGCAGTTACGGGAAATTTACTCCACAACGTTTTTTCGTTATTTCCCAAAAACTCAATGGAGTACAAGTGCGCGGTCAAATACACCGAATTCAACAAGAACGAACTATATACCAACTAAGGAATGGCATAATGTTGCACCAATCTCTAGCTGAAACACCGCCATGAGCATTTCTAGAAGGCCGATATCACCACCATTATACCATTGGGGTCTTTACTGATTTCATCAACGCTCTGTCCTTTCGACCGAAACTCGTGTACTGCAGAATTGAGAGACCTTGTTTATAGATATAACCATTCAAAATTTCATAAGATGGTCTCAAATAATTTTTGTTCAACCTTCCAGAGGGCGCGTGCGGACTGTGAGTCCGCATGCTCGAACTTGTCTTAATATATCTGTCAAATTTGCACATAGCGTATCGCGCCGCCTTCTATCTTCCTGAGCACACCCAACTAACATTACTGTGAATGTAAAGCTTGAAGCGATAGCTTGTTGCATTTTAGTGAGCTTGCGGAATAAGAGACTCCACGCGCCCTAGTGTGTTATAATTATTGTTTTGAATCTAAAGAAACAACTAAAATGTAAGTATTGCTACAATTAGATATTTTTAGGCATGTAAATAATATTTTAATTTATTAAACATATGAATACGGATTAGACTACAGATAAGTATACCAAAAAAATAAAATGGTATGTGCGAAGTGACATCTCGCATGCGTCCTAGTATGTTACAGCTTTAAAAAAGTTCTCACATTCTAGTTTTGTATAAGATATTGTTCGTATATATGCTTTTCTCTTGCCACCGCATGTCAATTATTTGTCTTTTTTTCAGAAAAATTCATTCTTACGAGAAAGAGCAGGAAAAGCTGAGGAGATTGATGGAAGGATGTTTGGCAGAAAGTGATGAAGAAATGGAACTGATAAGTGATGAAGAAAGCTCCGATGAAGAGGATAGTGTTGAGGAAAGAAGGAGAAGGGAAACGGAATAAGAAATTGATGACATGCCAAATGAAAATGAAATTGATGACAAGGTAAACGAAGTAGAAATGGATTACGCTCAGAATGAAAACAGGAATGAACCAGTTCATATAGAAAAGGATGGAACAATTGCTTTAAAGCCTCCTGATACATGAATTGAAATTCAAAAAGAAAATGTTATCAAATAATTACCAGGACCTAAAAAAGTGACTCAAAATTTGAAGACACCTCTAGAAATTTAGAATTTTTTCATATATGACGATATTTTGTCAATTCTTGCGGAAAATGCAAATAAGCATATTGAATCTTTGGCTGAAAATTATACTCGAGAGAGAGAGAGACCCAAGACGTACGAATGAAAATGATATTCGAGCCCTGATTGGACTTCTATATATTGCTGGAACATATAAAGTCAATCATCTGAATTTGGAAGATCTGTGGGCAAGTAACGGTAGAGGTATCGAGATTTTTCGACTCACAATGTCAATAAAACGTTTCAAGTATCTTTTACGGTGTCTACGCTTTGATGATAAAACCATCCGGCACGAAAAAAATCACAAAAAGTAGCACCTATTCGTCAACGTTTTGATATATTTATTTCCAATTATAAAACGGATACAGCCTCAGATACTGCGAATCTAGAACTATATGTTGGACGTCAGCCAGACGGTTAATTTTTTTTTGAGTAATTCACCAAGTGACGCCGTTGATAGACTGATTCAACCCATGAAGAATTCCGGAAGGAACATTACCTCAGATAATAATTGATTTATGAGTTTCTCTTCGATTGACAGGTTACTGAAGAATTACAACCTAACAGATGTGGGTACAATGAGAAAAAATAAAAGAGAACTACCCATTCCGTTAATACAGAGAAATCGTCCCGAAAAGTCAAGTATGTTTGCCTTCAAACATGAATGCTCTCTTGTATCTTATTGTCCTTAAAAGAAGGAAGTTGTTTTGCCAGCTTCAATCATGCACAATAATGACGCAATAGATCCAGAAAGCGGCAACTTACATAACCAGAAATATTGACTACATACAACCGTACAAAGGGAGAGGTAGATGTTGTGAACAAGTTGTGTGTAGCCTATAATTGTGCTAGGTCCACAGAAAGCGGCAACTTACATAACCATAAATATTGACTACATACAACCGTACAAAGGGAGAGGTAGATGTTGTGAACAAGTTGTGTGTAGCCTATAATTGTGCTAGGTCCACAGAAAGCGGCAACTTACATAACCATAAATATTGACTACATACAACCGTACAAAGGGAGAGGTAGATGTTGTGAACAAGTTGTGTGTAGCCTATAATTGTGCTAGGTCCACAGAAAGCGGCAACTTACATAACCATAAATATTGACTACATACAACCGTACAAAGGGAGAGGTAGATGTTGTGAACAAGTTGTGTGTAGCCTATAATTGTGCTAGGTCCACAGAAAGCGGCAACTTACATAACCATAAATATTGACTACATACAACCGTACAAAGGGAGAGGTAGATGTTGTGAACAAGTTGTGTGTAGCCTATAATTGTGCTAGGTCCACAGAAAGCGGCAACTTACATAACCATAAATATTGACTACATACAACCGTACAAAGGGAGGGGTAGATGTTGTGAACAAGTTGTGTGTAGCCTATAATTGTGCTAGGTCCACAGAAAGCGGCAACTCACATAACCATAAATATTGACTACATACAACCGTACAAAGGGAGAGGTAGATGTTGTGAACAAGTTGTGTGTAGCCTATAATTGTGCTAGGTCCACAGAAAGCGGCAACTTACATAACCATAAATATTGACTACATACAACCGTACAAAGGGAGAGGTAGATGTTGTGAACAAGTTGTGTGTAGCCTATAATTGTGCTAGGTCCACAGAAAGCGGCAACTTACATAACCATAAATATTGACTACATACAACCGTACAAAGGGAGAGGTAAATTTTGTGAACAAGTTGTCTGTAGCCTATAATTGTGCTAGGTCTACAAAAAGATGGCCATTGGTTGATTTTTACTCTTGCTTGAATGTGACTGGTATTAAATCCCAGGTTATTTACAAAACCAATAATACTAGAAACAACAACATATTACGAAGAAAATTCTTAAGAGAGCTCGGGTTCTCCGTACTAGAAAATCATTTGCGTTGAAGAGGCCATTTCACAGTTACCAAGGAACATTGAATCAAGATTGAAAGAATTATGCCGCTTATTCGAAAATGAAGTGGAAAAGCATCCGACGGAGGCAGAATTTTCACAAGAAGCAAGATGTTCCTATTGCGATCGAAAGAAGAATCATTCTCCACGATATTTTTGTAAAATATTTCATAAATGTATGTACCTTGAACATGCTTCTTTTGTATGCGTTGAATGCCTAGAAAAAGAATAGGTTCATCCATGAATGGCAGTTGGATACAATATCATGAAGTTTTTAATGTAAAGTTCTTTATGACATTTTTAAGTTTCCATTTTTTTCCAACTTTATTATTGATTTCTCCAAATAAAACTTCATTTCTTGACAATAAAACACATTTTCTTGAATTAATGTATAATTTTGTTGGATATATTTGCCAAAAACAGCAAATTATTTATTCGAAAGGAGTGCGGACTTGAAACGCATTATTCGATATTTTTACCACTAAAACTTTGAACAATTCTCAACTTCACTATCGTTTTGAAAGCCATTATTTGTATAACAATAGACCATAAAATCGCGTAAGCCTCATAAAAACTATTTCGAACCCAAATTGACTGGCTCATTATTCTTTGTATTTCCAAAAATCAACCCTCCATTCTATAGAACATATGCGGAAAATTCTCTGTCATTCAACTCATCAATTTTATTAGTTCTACTAGGTTCGGAATACGTTACTAGATTTTTAATTATGTCGACAATTTAAGTAACGTAAAAAACAGCGCGGCGCTCACAAACTATTTACGTTTCGAACTCATAAGGCATAAAGATATGGAGAATATAACAGATGAAATATATCTAATGCACGCTGCTTCTTTCGTTTAGGGGATAATGCTCAGGTGTTCCAAATAGTACATGATTTCTTGAGGTCGCATCATAATGACTATGTTACTTATTATACTTTCATTATTATGAGTAGATTTCCATCACTCAGAATCCTTCATTTCCTTCTGGTGCAATATAAAAGCTCTTGAGTTTCTATGAAGAGTAATTCAATGGATTACGATGTACCTAAAGTTAACTGTGATACAATACTTTGTTTGAAGAACTATTGTCATTACACACAGTATCTCCTGGATATTTGGATCAACAGTTTTGACTGCAGTACTGATAGGTACCAAGAAAATTCAAATATAAGAAGGTGAATGATGAGACTGATCGTAAATGAACAATATAACGCCTCGTCCAGTTTCCAGAAGGTTGCATGGAAGACATTGCAGGCAGAGATTCACGTGTGTCATAACTGCAACACGTAGCAACTAGTAGGTACAGAGGAGAGTAGCGTCAGGTGGTGACCACAACTTCCCGTTGAAACCCTTCGTAGATGCGCCTCGGGAGATTACGGATGAATGTTCAAACAAAAGTCGGAATAAAAATACCTTCTAGTCTTTACCTCAAGAACGAGTGTTATTCAAATGAGAAGATTAAATTAATTTATATCTATGAAAGGATTCTTCACAATTTTATGATAAGACGCCTTCAAATTGCAAATTACGACTTCGAGAGGATTTCAAAAATACATGGAACAATTTGATTCAATTTAATTTGAAATTAGTAAAATGATTCACTGTTTGCGCTCTACTGCATATGAATTGAGTTTATAATGGAATTTTTAGGTGCAAATATACAGGATGAAGCTTTATATTCAGACGGAATGAGCCACCTAAACTGAACTTTACTTGTGGAACAATTTCCTACAAAGTAATTTCCAATAAAAGGAGGAGAAAGAAACGGAATAAAGGATTCTGTTTATCACAATTATACTCACATCTGTTCAAGGTTAATGTTATATGTAAAACTTTGAGGAAAAGCAAAGGGAAAAACATAATAAGGCATTTGATGAAATTTGCAGTTCCCAGATTGTGAATTATTTTTAGGAATGATTCCTGGTGAGAAATTACGGAATGTTTTATTTCTGTTCTCTGTATCTTTTTACCGGGTAAATGTCTTATGTTAGGAGGAAGTAGCTGATCATATAATAATGAAAATTTTATATGTTATGAGTGATATAATATCATGCTTTTGAATAATGGACAATATATTGAACTGATGTTTCACATATCTGTCTTGAGTCAGACGAATGAAGAATATTGAAAATATTTTTTCTGCGGCGTCTTTCGAATGTGATGATGTTTTCTGCCTCTCCACACTTCTCGAAAAAATAAACTTTCCCCCTTAGGAACTCTCCTTTCTGTTGGAAAATTTGGGAAGAATAATACTAATGAAAATTTTCCTTAACAACATGAATTATCAGCAAAGGATATGCTGATTATTATTATTATTCATCGAGCAATCATTCTTACATACAACCATCTGAGTAAAACCACTTTTTGAGGATGAAACTGAGTATAAAATTGAATCAAAGAGTACACACTCCTATTTTCTTCCATTATATGTATTACACTGGATGGAACAGTCCTCGGGAGAGAATGATACACTATCTTCCCTAATTATACAAATAGCTATTATCAGTTTCCTATCCCGGAAATATCTACATTTTTAGTTCTCAACGTTCAAATATTTGAATGAGTTGCCGGAAATATATTTTCAGTATGTTGTTCAAACTCTAGATTGAAAAATATGTTTTTTGAATTTAAAATTTTAATTTACATAGACTAAACATGATATATCTGCAATAAACATTACTATTTTGAAATATGTGTTTCGTATATTGGACATATTATCATGCATAAAAATATATATACAATATTCGATAAATATAAGTTGTATTGCCACACACTAAAAATAATGAGATTATTCATTCATTTCTCTCAAATTTAATAGATCAAATTGATCATCCACAATATCTTAAATTGCCGAATACCTACATTCCGTTGTAAATCATTTCATTTAGCGGCTAAATTCACTACGATTTTGAGGGGTACAAGAAGTGTAACGTACTACGTGATCGCTGGTGGTTCACAAAATGAATTGAATCTTGTGGATGGTTTTACCCTCGATTTCAGATCGTTGTCATTATCATATGCCGTTCTCGGTAGGGCCGGAATGAAACAAAGAATATGGTGAGTAACTGGAATGAAATCGATATTAGTTATCGCTAGTGATTCACAAAAATAATGTGAATATTGTGGTTAGTTTCTCCCTTGATTTTGTAACGGGTTGCGTTACGAGATTGTATAGAACTTGGTAATGAACAGATTAGATTTGTTTTCGGCTAGGAAACTTGTCATATGATTATTCAAAGCCATCTGCCGGTCAATAAAACATCGACTATTCAAACTATCATTTCTGATGTGTGATGTCGCTAAATATCGCGAAGTGGGGAGGTAGGATAGCGGAAGTCGAAGAGAAGGCATTGTGGTGTTAACCTTTAACTGGGAAAGTCGAAATTTCATAATTCATAGACTTTATATACATTTTCTTAATTTTTGCTTCCGAAATATGATTCACATCAGGCTATTTATAATTTGATTTGGATTTATAATTAAACTTCTGGATGTTCAGTAATATTTCGGTGGATGTTTCACTCGACTTGCCTGGGGGCACTCGATCATTTTGCGGCTAGCATAATTCAGAGATAATCATTTCCATCACGGCATTGATTGTTGTAATTCTTGTATGAGGACAATCTATCAGAACGTAGGCAGATATCCATGATAATATTTCTTTATTCCTTGTGTGTTTAATTCCGCAACGGCACATGTTAGTTTTGAGTGATTCGTAAGAATCGCTATTTTGTAAATCTGATACAAAGTATTCAGAGCTGTCTTTGACTGTAACGTGCTATAAATAGTATTGGGGATTATCACAGGGTATTATTCAATTATTGCTTATTGAATGTTTAATTATCAGGACTGCTGCGTTCGCGTAGTTGTAGAGTAGAGTACTACATCAATTCAAAATGCAATTCAATTCAAGCTTCCAAATTTGTGCTAACTAGCAAATTCCAACATTTGATTATTTCCTTTCAATCACAATTTGATTAATTTTCTTGCAGATACAATTTAATAATTATTCTTTCAAGTCTCATTTTTTAGTATTATTGATTCAGTCACATGTTAATTATTTGCTAATTTCAAGTATCAATTGTAATCGTTTAATTCTTTCAGAATAAATAAAATTTTTGCCTAAATTGATATCTCTTCAAGATATAAATTTTGTAATAGTGTTTTTACAATTTGGGGAAGATAACATTATCGGAGGTGGAATCACATGATTATTCCAACCGAAGGTGTTGCTTGTCCTTTTGATCTCAAGTCAAGTACTGTTCGTTCTTTGAAATTTCAGGGTTTGAACGTCTGAGGTTCCTCACCCCTTCACTCCAAGACGGTTTAGTGACTTTCCTGACAGGACCGGCTTCCAGTTCCTACGAGTTCCAAGGAGAGTAACATTTTCTTGTTTGAATGACCATGATTCCATTCTCTGATTTTGTTGTTTAACCGAAAATGTATTCCATTAATTTTTATAGAACCATTCGAGGTCTACTTTAGTTCCTCTTATTTGATTATTCTTTCTTTTCAATTAAAAATAGATTCAATTTCATAATTGTTTTACTTCAAATTCACTTTATGTTACAAATCGATTCAATTTTATAATTGTTTTACTTCAAATTCAATTTATGTTACAAATCGATTTAATTTTATAATTTTTTCACTTCAAATTCACTTTATGTTACAAATCGATTTAATTTTATAATTGTTTTACTTCTAATTCAATTTATGTTACAAATCGATTTAATTTTATAATTGTTTTCTTCAAATTCATTATTATTTAGGTTACAAATTGGTACACTATAAAAATTGTAATTTGAATTTTGTTAAAATCCAAATTCCATATGGAATAAATCAAATTGTTAAGTTGAACTTGTATCGTTTTTCTGAATTTCCATCAACTAATAAACCATCTCGTGGTGCTTGTATTCTGGACTGTGAATCCATTTATTTTTATAGTTTCTTAAGCAATTGGCGCTAAGGCTAGAATCACAAGGCACGTTTCACTACGAGCCCTGAGATTAATTCATTCAATTTGAGCTAGTTCGGCCAATTAAAACCGAACCAAAACGGGTCCGTTTCACTGGCGCCCCAAATCGAAGATAGGGTTTCGTTTCACTAACGCCCTTCTTCTTTAACGTGGTCTAGAACACAGTTGATGATTGTTTAGAAAAATATGTATCTGAAGTGAAAAATTGGTCATTTATTATATTTTTTTTATCTCACTTGATATTTACTTGAATTTGCATATATTATATTTTGAAATTTTCATATTTTTTACCTATTGATAGGTGTATTAGTCACTTATAACTTTTATCTGAGAATGATTAAGATTATCTGGAATTATGCGATCAGCTGTTTTCAGCTTTTAGGTTTCAGCATTAAATCCTATGTTATAGGTTTTGTTGTTTTATCTGTTTCTTTTTATTTGTTCTTATAGTTCATTGTTTTAAACAATGTAGAGTTATGTTTCATATGTGCTATCAATTTTTTTTTCACTATTGTGAATTGTTAGTCAAATCATTTGGGTCAATTTTTTATTTTTCAGAGGAATACTTCCCTAAATTTTTGATTAAACAGTTTCTGAAACTCAATTATGATACATTCTTCTTCCTTTTATAGCTAACAACGAATATCAAAATTTGGAAATTGTTCATTGAGAACTTTATATTGGAAATGACGACTGTGCAAAGGGATGGCAGTTACAGAGATGAGGAATAAGGTCCTAGCAGGTTGCTAATGTTGCGGTGGATTTTGATGTTCGCATTTATGACTGTCAGTTTTGGGAAGGGCGCGACCCTTAATTGCCACAGTAGATGAATACTGTTAAGGAAGCTGCAAATTATTGGTGCTCTGCGGGGGATCCTCTGTTGCTCTGATCTGCATCGGTCTTTCTTCTGTTCGGATATCGTTAAGTATCATTATTTATATTTTTTAAATTTACATTTTGATTTGTCCTGCTATTTTACATTTGAATTTTCATCGTATAGGTATCAAAATTTTTCAATTTCAGTAACTGTTGTTTAGATTCTTTATATTTTGTTTTTTCAGTAACACTCATTTTAGGGTTGATCACCCTTAAAATGTAGTTGAATTTGTAAGTTTGACGGGTTCACTCTTCAAAACCTTATAGTTTACCTTTAGCATAGTTAAAGCTATAGTTTTCGTTACCCATTTATAGTTTTTTATAGATTTTGAATTAGGAAGTGTTTACTTCTGATTTGGGTTTGAATTTTCAATAATTGCATAAGTTAATTTGGGATCTGCTGGTCCATGTTATGACAGGTTTGGAAATTGACCCTGGTATGCTATTTTTGGTAGGTCTATCATCTCAGTGTTGCAACACTTAAGAGTAGACTGATTTATAGGGTGTTATTGTCTGAGAAACGTATAATTTCAGAAATAAGCTCCAATTTTTGAGTCGGTCCTAGAGTAGGCAATTTTTTAATTTGGGATCATAGGGTCCATTTGTGGCTGAAATTGGGGGTGACTATGAGTTTTTTGTGGAAGTAGGGAATATAAATTGGATTTAAAGTCCCCTTCCCTAGAGTGTTCATGAATTAAACTCATTATGATAACGAGTTGAATTTTTTCAATGTTACAACATTAATTTGGAGTCTACAGGCTCATTGGTTGTAAAAAGTGAAAAAACTCGGTTATTTTTTATAGGTTATAGGTAGTAGCATATCTACTATAGTTGAATCAATTTTTAGTTTTTCTTGATATATCTTACCTTTTTGATAGACCAAATGATTGTGATGATTCTTATTGTTGTATTTTTATAGTTTAGCACATATGAGCATTTTTCTTTGTTATCTTTTGTGTCAGCTCCTACATTCTGAAATGATAGGATTTGTAATATTTCTGGTTAAACCAGTTTTCTTTTAATTTTTTTGTTCTTTAGGAAAATTATGGAGCTTCACTTCAAATTTTTAATTACCTCTTGTTTAGTGTTGTATTATATACATTCACTATTGAAGTCCGGAGTGTGAGGGACTTTAATTTGGACTTACACTGATGCGTGGGATAATTTGATGAAAACATCCATTCACTATTGTGAACTAGGTTCAATTATGTGCCAGCCTCTTACTCATTTGCTTTTTCTATCCGTAGAAGGCTAATGTTTTTGAATCCCCTATGTTGGGATTAGATTTGATATTATATCTTGGTAATTTTCGTGAAATATATGCATTAGTTCAATTTATGTTACAAATCGATTTAATTTTATAATTGTTTTACTTCAAATTCAATTTATGTCACAAATCGATTTAATTTTATAATTGTTTTCTTCAAATTCAATATTATTTAGGTTACAAATTGGTACACAATTAAAATTGTAATTTAAATTTTGTTATAATCCAAATTCCATATGGAATAAATCAAATTGTTAAGTTGAACTTGTATTGTTTTTCTGAGTTTCCATCAACTAATAAACCATCTCGTGGTGCTTGTATTCTGGACTGTGAATTCATTTATTTTTATAGTTTTTTAAGCAATCGGCGCTCAGGCAATTCACCAGTCTAAAATCACAAGGCACGTTTCACTACGAGCCCTGAGATTAACTCATTCAAATTGAGCTAGTTGGGCCAATTAAAACGTACACAAAGCGGGTCCGTTTCAATTTCAGATTATTTTCATTCAAATATTCCGCTCTTGATAGGGCAGGAATGATACGAACAGTATGAATCAATAACTGGAATAAAATCGATATTGTTTGGAAAGTTGCAGCTTGATGTGAGTGATTTATACTGAAGTGATTCAGATTGAGTAAAATTCAACGTTTTCTTAAGGCTCAATATTCACTATTATTGAGATATATACTTGACATTACAAATTAATGATACTCAATGAAGTAACAGTTTACTTCATATACAATGTGATCTAAATCAATTTTGTCTATTCCCATTCCTGACTTTCTAGTACAGAATGTATGTTTGACTTATATACTGTATTTGTAAGTACTGCAGGCATTTCTTCTGTGAATAAATATTTAACAGATATTCGATTATTTTCAGCCAGGTCCCGCACACAATGATATCTAATGGAGATATGCTTATTTCTATTATGAAATACTGGTTTATATACCAATATATTTGCTCTTTGGTATTCATTATAGATTGTTATATAAACGCAATCTTGATAATGTTCGCTATATAATCCTGATGAGAACAGTTTCTTTGGCAGCCTCAAACAAAGTGCTGATTCTGTTGTATTGAGTGCTAGATTCTTCTGCTTCCTAGATTGCCAGCCTATAGATGTTTCTGCAAAAGTCAGTACAAAACCTGTGTATGAATTAAGATCATCAATGCAACTGCACCAGTCGACTTCTGCATATGCTGTAATATTGTTTGAACTTCTCTGGAAACATGTATCAAGATCTATGGTACCTTTTAGACATTTGAGGAACCTCTTCGCGACATTCCAATGTTTTGCACCGAAGCCATCGGTTGAATTGGCTGAGAAAACTTACTGTGAAAGATATTTCTGGCCTTGTAGATACGGATGAATACATAAGCGCGGTTCAATCAGTTCTTGATATGGAAACTTCGAATCTTTTTCAGTTTCCTTTTCTAGCCTGAAATGAACCAGAACTCTCCGATATTACTTTAATATTCTTTTTCTAATTAATACACAGCATTTATTTTCTTCTGTCTCGAATCTTCATTCCCAAATAATCCTTGGTCTCTCCCAAATCTTCTATTTTGAATTCAACTGCGATATCTTTCTTCAGCTATTGAGTATATCTATATCACTAGAAAATATGTGAAAATCTTCGACATGGAGACCTGTGATAATTATATGGTCGCCATTCTCATTGAAATGAAATAAAAACAATTCAATCTCTAGAAGATATGAATAATTTCTCTGTTCCCTGATCTAGCCGACTGATAGATTGTGATATGTTGCTTTTTCCGATTTGCATTCAAGTCAACATTCAAAAAGCTGTTGTTGTCGATATGGTCCCCTTCTAGATACAGTTCCACTGCAAGTCCAAGAAGTAATCGAATGGTAGATAGCTAACAACGGGTGCAAATGTTTCATCATAGTCTTCTCCATAACTCGGAGAAACCCTTTGACCACCAACCTTGCCTTATACCGTTGAACCAATTCAGCGGCTGCTAATTTTGTAATGAAGCATTCTCCATTACGTATGAAACAATTTGAATATTAAGTAGAGTTGAATTGAATAGGCAAAGTTGAGAGATCAAACTTCGTGCACATCTATGCATGAAAACTGGTGAACAGAATTCGCAAGCCGGTCACCTGTTCACGTTACGTCATACGCCGCAATATGTATGAAAGCCAGCCCATCTCATAGCTAAAGAGGACTAACCTGCCAGACAAGCATCGAGATTGAGCTGCAGTAATTTATTTTCCGAAACAACCCGAAGCCGTTGCCGTTGTGCAAAATCCGAGATATAGAAAGTGAGTATCAATTGCGGTATAAAATCCATTCAAGTTATTCAATTAACATTCCAGTATATGAGTTCGATTCCAAATTCAACCTTCGTTAATTAATTCAATAGTCTGAAAATCAATCCTGGTAGCTTGGACATTTGCGATTCAGCTCCTGCGAATTGTTTTCTAGAGACTAAGTTAGGATATTGCCCTAGACCGATTTGTAGAATTTTCAATAAAGTAATAGTAGCAATTTCCTGAAAACCAAACCTGGTAGCTTGAATGTTTGCGATTCAGCTCTTGTGGATTGTTTTCTAGAGGCTGAAGTGGGATATTTCCCGGACCGATTTGTAGAATTGTGAATAAATTCACAGTGGGAATAGCCTATAAATCACTCCTGGTAGCTTGGGCGTTTGCAATTCAGCTCCTGCGAATTGTTTTCTAGGGGCTGAGTTGGGATATTTTCCGAGACCGATTTGTAGAATTGTGAATCAATTCACAGCAGGAACAGCCTAAAAATCAATCCTGGTAGCTTGAACGTTTGCGATTCAGCTACTGCCAAATGATTTCAGGGGCTAAGTTGTGATACTTCCCGAGACCGACGTGTATAATTACTAATTCAGTCATAGCCGGAGATCACTGGAAATCAACCTGGTCCGAAATGCCCCGCTCCGTAAGAAATTACGTCTGAAATACAGGCCAGAGTAGACATACGAATCACGCTCCGTCGAAGTTGAAGGTGTACTAAACATCCAGATTGTCGCGTTTCATTCCTAGACCTAGGGACAAGAACTTGTCTATCATCTCACGCAGATGTTGGAGATTCCCGGGGCTAATCGACGACAAGAAAAACATCTAATTAACGAGTTATTTTATGTACGGGAAACGAACGCATGAAACGGCCTGTTCTGAGGATTGCAACATCTTGTAAATATAAAACATATATTGCCCCGAATCCTGCAACGACCCCATTGAAATATATATTGTACACAGCTAGTGTAGATATACTAAATGTAAATAGGGATAATTAATAAACTTAGTTGAACAAGGAAACATCTGTTTTATTTGGCAATACACCCGAAAGAGAAAAAGCAATTTTGAAACCTATATCAAAAGGGAGCCTGGACCCTCAAGAGACCCAAGCAGGTCAGTTACTGTCATAAGCAGACAGTAAGTGACAACCTCTCCCACTTGTAACTAACCATTCAAGCGGAAGGAGGTTACAATTTTGTTTAGTGAACAAATTTATATTTGTCTATATTATTTTGTTGAGAACGATTCACCAATTCCCATGTCTCATTATACTCCACTGCATTCAATTCTGATTCCATAATAGCCTCCCATAGCTCTGTCTGATCATCTTGGTAAGGCATCTTTGACACCTTTCGTATCTGAATATAGACTTGTACTAGTGTGTAACATTCATGTGAGTTTACATTTTGCTTCCTTGACTTCTGATTATACCTACTTTCTTGGATTTCCATTTTTGTGGACTTTCGGTGATACTATCTGGTTGACTCGAATTTGATATATGATTTCCATCTTCTGGTAGCCTTCCATTTACCTCAGAGTATGGTACAATCATCCAGCTCTAAATCTCAGCCTCTTCATTTTTTTTTGTTTTTCATTGTATCAAGTTGGATATTCAAATCAGATTTTAGATTTTCTAACAACATCACATCTACCATTATATATTCTGATGACCTTGGGTCAGGTGATGTTCTTAGCGTGTTTGGTATTTATGTACTTGTACTTCACTACCAAATACCTCTAGGTGAGAAAGGTCTTTTTTTTTCATTACAAATGTATTCCAATACAGCTTCTTTTACAGCTGAAGTAGGAACACGATTCCATAGATAACCAGCTATGCTCATAGCTTCTGTTCAGTATCTCTTGTCTAAGCCGGCATCAAACAATACACATCGAGTTTTCTCTACTCAGCATCTATTCATCCTTTGAGAAACGCCATTTTGTTGTGTAATGTATGGACAAGAAATTTGATGATGGATGCCATATTTTCTCAGAAGCTCCCAAACTCATTATTCATATATTCCATGTCATTATCATTAAGTCAACATTTAATTTCCTCACACATTTGATTTTCTACCAGTGCTTTATGTTATTTGAACTTAGTCAGTACTTCACTCTTTTGTTTCAGCATATAACCTATTACTTTTCTACTGAGATCATCAATAAGTATCAGGCAGTATCTGGCACCTCCCCATGATGACTTCTCAATGGGTCCTGCTAAGTTGGTGTGAACCAGCTCCAACAAATCTTTCGCTATTTTAGATTTATGTTTTAGGAACTTCATCACTGTCTGCTTTCCTTTCAAAAGTATCATGCACGGCTGATGCTCTCCTCTGGTGAAGTTCACGCCAATAACCAAATCATCACCTATTCAACTCTTCCATAGATCTTCTGTTGAGATGTCCTAGTCGTTTACGCTATACGCATATAGACAATGAGTTTTCAGGTTCTGTGACAAATTCATCAACAGTGTACAAGTCATTCTTAAGCATACCACCAAATTTTACTTCCACTCTTGAAGAAAAATTACTTCCATTGAAGACCACAATATAACCTACTAAAAACTACAATAAAAACTTTTTCTGTAATTTAGCTTGCAGAAAGAATATTCGTAGTTGAACTTGGTACTAACATCACATACATTCATGATGTGATGCAACCATACCTTTTTATATGATTTTCTCAAGTTTCGTGATTGTAATTTCACCAGTTTCCGTAGAGTTGTAGTCCGAAATTCATTTTTGTCTCTTGATATATCAATATTCCAAATCAATTCCAATAATCCATCCAATTCAACAAATTCAATCAAATCAAGTTCTGTTCATCATTATAACTGGTAATCGGAACAACATCACTCTATTCAGAATAATTGAGAGCAATTCACACAGAAATATATACATTATAACGAAGCTCAAAAATATTGAATACTTATTTAATGAAAGACACGTATATTGAACATAAATTTCATATTCCGTTCATATCAGTATACATAATTCATAATTCTGAATAGTTATATTGTTGTATGAGAATATAGATAGTACCGGTTATAGACATCCGTGTAGAATCAGGATAAGATATGCATTCATTTCAATTCATGAACCGCGTATATTTGATTTCATTCAAAACAGTGCATATATAATGTCAACACAAGATAACGAAACAGATGTAAGCCTAAAAACCACGGCACAGATTTTAGGGAGTGGTGGAGCATCATTCACGCGAAATTAGCAGGACTAAATCACAACCTCGATTAGTATGAAAGAACAACTCGCAAGTTAAATTGAGTCAGTCAGTTAGACAGTTTGAATAATAAGTCAGTGGGACAGCCTAAGTGAATCAGCCAGCCAGACAGCCAGAAAAAGTCTTCCAAAGTGACCATAAACAATCATTTGTGCCGCACAAAGTAAGTGTTCCTTCAGATACCATTGAAGTATTAGGTAATTTTGGTAATTGAGCTAGTACATTGAGTTCCACTGTTTTGCTGGCGGTATGACCTTGTAATATCAAATATCGTCCAATTAGTAATTGTATTTGTTGTATTGTACCTGATAAGATTATCCTGTTCAGATTTCCATAACGATAAAATCAACTATTTTCTGTACTGATAAGAGATTTATTAAGTAATTTCATTGTGTCAGAGGGTATGAACGTTAAGAGTGAAAGGGAATCACGACACACCAATATACATTCCGTTAACTCAGAAATAAAGGTGTGTCGTAGATGGTCCAATGCAAAAGTTACTCGCTGTGTTTACTCGAAAGTAGGCTCTGAAGGAAGTATACCCTGAAAGGCGATGGGTATTTGAGAGTCGTGATATCCACTGTAAACGCTGTGTTTATCCGGAAGTAAAGTGGTATTGCTGTCAAGGTAATTATAATTCTAACACACTGTGTTAACCCGGAAGTAGGCGTTATAACTGCCAAATTCATGTGTTTGTAGTATATAAATACCTGGCACTGTCGTACAATTACCGGTGAGACCATTTTCGAAAATCTATGCGTACTGGCCTGAATGAAGTGCAGGATAAATGAATCTCAGTATTCAAAAGTACCAAAAAGATGACGATCTTACGCAGCCGTAGTGGAGGTATTGCGGAGGAACCACTACAATCCAAATACCTGCTTTCACTTGCTCTGCTGGAGTATCACATGCACGATAATCCATTTTTCCAAGAATTAGTGCATGAATAGCCATTTTTAATAGTACTCTCATGACTATTTGTTTTCAAGGCTATAAATGAGGGATTAGCCTGCTTGGACCGCTTTTATTTCGATTATTGTTTCTGAGCTTTCTTGTGCTTCCCCCGGGTGGAGTTAAATTATCAATGTATATACAGAATGGATTATTTATCGCTGCTGAAGCTATAAATAAATTTATTATTGGGAAGTTCCGTGTTTGTTTCACATAACTTCCTGCAACATCATTCAAGTAACCGAGAAGTAACCAAGTATTAATTGAAATTGAAGACTGCGATTTTAATACTATTCAGTCTACCCTATTGACACCTAGCTACTCACTTCACTGAGACTACCATGGGACAAGGCTAACCGTAGATAGCACTGTGATACGCTTCGTTGTGAGGGCCCCAACAGAAGCCCTCAACGAGGAGTAAACCTTAACAAAAATCTGGCGCCCGAGGAATCAACAAAGGTCAATGGTATTCACATCTGGTACACTTGAAGTTGAATTGAAGCCGTCGTTAGCGATTATCGCCAATAAGTAACAAGGAACGTCACATCATTCATGATAATATTGGCACCCCACGTGAAGGTCTTCGAAAAATTCCGAGTCATCCAAAATAATAATAATGAATATCAAGGAGGGAAATGCATTTCACTCTAGAGGAAGTGATAAAATTTCCTTCTACCTTTTATGCCCATTTTCAAGAATAATCTTTGAATCTTTTTTCTGTTGAAACATAACGTTTGAAATCAGTTACTATACACCACAGAGACTGGCGATGCCAAGGCGTTGTTTGCAACATGGTGATTGACGTATTTCAATGGATTTTCTTCACTTCAATCATAAAAATTATGAATGAAAAATGAAATATATATATATATATATTCTTCAAGACATTTTAAGATCTGCAAAGCTAGTGTCGATAAATCTCCTGCCAATTAAATCTCGTGAAAGATATGAGAAAGATTATGAGCTTTTTAAAAGATGGCCGGAGGAAAATCTTAATAACATTTTAGAAATTTTACCTCCATAAGGATGGTGAAATTACCTTCAGGTCCATTGGGAGGGAAAGTGCTGTTTTCTGCCCTAATTCAGGGGTCATAAACTTCATTTTCTGAGGGGTTAGTAGGAACATGTATTTCTTCTTGCCTTCTTCTATTACTAGAGCAAGCGATCAGATCGTTCACATTCAGATACCAACATACAAACATGAGCCGAATTTTGAACTGAATTCCCGATATCATACTCAATATTTCTTGTGCTGTTAACAAGGTAATGTATTATCACGGATTGAATATTCTTCAATACGATTGAAAGTCAGCTGAGAGGGAAAACTCTTACAATAATAAATCTTATTTACTCATCCCTGAGTGAAGTATATTATCAAATAATCTGGCCATCTATGAGAGAAGTGTGAGATGACGGTTTAGATAGAATTAATAGAATAACTACTGTCAAGTTATTATGATGAGTTTTTTTAACTTCTAACTGTTGTATCATTATATTTCCAAATTCCAACCCTTCAAACTGTTTTCCATGAAATTCAATCATCAAACTTATAATATCCTTTGATAGTTGTGCTCCAACTACTGACCAGAAAATTTTAAGGATTGGTTGAATTTTTTTAGTGAATTGTATCGCTTAATATTCCCGTGGCGGGTGTAAAATTGTTTCATTGGGCTCCCAGTTTACCGATTGATGGGCGTGGAACATTTTGTCAACATTTGAGAATTAAAAACTCTCAACGTGCTTCTGAAACTCAATTTAAGGACTCTGATAACTTGTTTCTCATGATCTATTATCTCCATTCAAACTATTCATAATATCAGTGTGTTTCAAGAATGTTGAATCAAGTTCGACAAAGGAGTACAGGCAAGATTTAGTAAAATACTCGTGGTCGCTGAAAAACTGTAACAAAATTGGGACGGCTCCAATGGAATTTCCCACCATCGATACACTCATTGCGCCTCATTCACGACCAATTATGCAAGTCAGTATATTAGGTTATCAAGGTCTAGGTATGATAGACACAGCGGCGAAACAGAGTGTTGCTGGTAAAGTACTGTATGATATTTTGAAACGTGGAGGCCAGACGTTCCATAAAGAGCATATTACGGTGAAGTTTGCTGACGGTCAAGGTAAATAGGAAGATGCCCTTGTCACCAGTGTTGACGTTAAGGTCAAAGACAAGATCATACCTACCAAATTCAGTATTTTTCCAGATGCTCTCAACAGCACCCTTTTTGGTATAGATTCCATACAGGACGCAAAACTTATCTTAGAAGCCCATAATAAAAAGTGCTACTTTTCTGATGATCAATCCGCCCGATATGAATTGATATTCGAATCTAAAAATAATATTTCATATATCGCGTTTCACTCAATTCCTGAGAGTAAGACAATTGATAACTTGCGCTTAGAAGAAGGAACCATGCTTACAGATGAACAACGTTCTCGGTTCAATGATGTTTTGAATCAGCACGAGAATATTTTCAGTCTGGTGGGGAGAGCCGACTCCCTAAGCAGAACATCATATCAACAGAGGGAATTATCCTCCGATTGCGTTGCCTCCGTAGCTAATGTCTCCAGCTAGGAAATCATTGTTGAAGATTGAATTAGATCGACTGTTGGCTGAAGGAATAATAGAAAAGTGTGAGAGTCCGTGGTCGGCACCGGTAGTACTTGTCCCGAAGAAAGTTGGTGGAATTCGGTTGTGTGTTGATTGTAAAAGGTTGAATGCCATAACGATTAGTGATTCGTATCCGCTATCGCGTATGGATGAATCACTTCATTAATGGATCAATTTCGACGTGCTCTAAGCGATTTTGTGGTTCTTAGTTACTCAGATGATATCATCAATCTTTCCAGAACATTTGAAGAATATTTATATGATTTGAAAATAGTAAGAAGAGTGTTTTTGCCTGTGCGAAGGTCGAATACTTGGGACATTACATTACTTCGGATGGTTTTCCGGGTGATTCTGGAAAAACTTCTGCGATAAGTGAACGCTAGCCACCGCGGAATGTCAAAGATTTGCAATCTTTTCTCCAAGCTGCTAGTTGGTACATACGCTTTATAATAATTTTTATAGATAAAAAAAGGAATGATGTAGATCTATTCAAAATTGAAGATTTAGTATGGGTTACATGCACGCCTCAAGCGGAGAAATTCATGTATTGAGTTGGAACGTTCTCCGTACATCATCGACTTTTCGAAGCTGAAGGGAGTTGTGAAATCGTTCATAGCTGAGATATGGTTGGAAATTGACGCTGATAAAAAAAATCTCAACTAGAACCAAAATATGTCGCAAGTAATAATCAGAATCACCGTACAAACAGCCGGTAGTATTCAGATAAGATTTAACAGGCTTACATCGAATAACTCAATATTACTGTAAAGTTGTAGATAAATAAATACTGCTTTCTTCTGAAAGCTTCAATTGAAACCAACACTTATATAACTGGCGTAGTCGCAAAGGATAATTTCTCGTGAGACTCAACATAGTGTCCCGAAAAATTGGTGCAATAAAGCCAAGGAAGTGTATTGATGAAGCACCCGGTCGTGGTTCTTCAAAGCCACGTCTTCGATGGAAGAACTTCTGCCCTACCACAATCACAGGAATTACCAAAGTCGAAGGGTTGCAGAATGATTGTAATACTCCAAACGTTCCAGAATTCATTTTTGTCACATATTCCCAGAGATTCCTGTGTTTCCAATTTAACCTCCGATTTCAATTCATCAAAGGAAGATATCGATTCTTTGAGAAATACTTCTTCTGATCTAGATATTTCGCATAAATCGTGTATCTTCAATAGAGATTCATTATTTATACTTGATAATTCGAAAAATATGCCCGTACCGGCACCCTCTCAATAACAAATGGCGGATCTGGATTATATCTCCAAGTTTAATGGTGTTACAAACCAATCATCACGATTTATTGAATCTGTTGATGGCATTGTGTCTCACTGTCTAGATCACCGTGACAAACAAGCAAACTATACAGAACAAACTAGTTGATATCCTATCAATTTATGCTGACTTGAATAATTGACACGATGTTATAGTTATATTGATTCCTGTTCTACAAGAAAATAGGTCTGAAACGGGATTGTTAAAAGACCTAGCAAATTCAAGACATTGTTCACGACGGAATGCTCTAGAATTTTTTATGCTATAAAAATCGCCTTAACATCTTATTGTTATCTTTTAAAAATTCATACCGACGAAATATATCGTCCCTTTAAAATTGATTTGGCTAGCAAACAAGCCCTAGAAACACTACCCACAGGCTCCAATATAAGGTCCATGAACCCCTTCAGCTCTGGATGCAGCTAAAAGTTAAATAATACGTAAAGAAATGTTCCGTAGTCAAAATATTTCTTATTCCCATAACTCGAATCATAATACGTTCAAACAACTACATAAACATACCAATGTAGGTACAATACAGGAATTTCCCCAACCAATTAGGAATATGGAGCCAAATCAAACATCGAACAGATCAAGCATATTTTCGAGGAAGAAAACAGCATCCCTCTATTACAACCTACCGACACCAACATCATCCCGCAATTTGAACCACTTCAGCATATGTAATCCTCATAATCTTAGTAATTTGTGCGGTGGTGTATTTTACGAAAAGAGAATCAAAATTACTGTGGAACGTGAACCTGCAGTTGAATTTATTGTAGTGCCTGAAAACGAAGAAAATGACAAAATAATTAAAATGTATCTCAAAGTGATAAATCCAAAATTCCTCATAACTACTAACTATACATGAAAGAAAGCATTAACTACTAACTATACATAATGCTTTCTTTCATTGTCACATGCTTCTCATTTTCCAATCTTATGATGGATGGAGGAGTAATATATGTATCATTCGTTATACTTCCTAGGTAGCCTGAACTGTTCCATTATTATAATTATGCATAGTATGCAGTTTATAATGAATTAATCAGTATCGACGATCCAGCAGTCGGTAGTTTTCAGATAAGATTTAACACACTTACATCGAATTACTCAATATTAATGTTAAGTTCTAAGTAAATAAATATTGCTTTCTTTTGAAAACTTCAATTGAAACTCATACTTATAACTTGCATATTAATTTTGCACGATTGTCCAATTAAATACTTACCTCTACCCGTAGTAGCTTAAAGTATAATTTAAATCAGTGTCTCGGCAGTTTAATAATAACCGATAGCATCAAGAATGTTTTCCATATTACCTATTGCTTTAATTGGTCGATGAAAGGTACCCTTTCTCGCCAATATGGTGTCAGAAGAAGTAGCCTGAAGTTTCATTCGAATAAATATTCTATAACAGTGTAGCTAAGTTCAAATTATTCCCGTCAATGTATAATTAATTTGACTGATGAAGTTAGCCATTCAATGAACAAGAATTTTCACTTTCTCACATTTTTCCTTATTCAAACTGGGTAGCGTAGATACTAAATTATGAAATTAATATTATATGAATGAAACTAATTTTTAGAAATATCATTTAACATAAGAATCGGATACACTCAAGTTTTTCTTTGTTTGAATCACCATAGCATAGCAATTTGATAGATTAATGTATCTGACAGATTTTATTCGTTTTCAGAACAAACATCTAGTTTGGAATTGCTAAACAGATTTTAGCTCTAGAGTGATTTAATAGAGATGGATATTTGCATAATCAGACATGACGATCCAAATAGTATCAACTTCCGTTAATATGATATTTAACTTAACTGCTACGAAGAGTCATCATAATTTATACCATTATCAAACACAATTATATTTGACTGACATGGAAGCGTAAATAGAACATAAGGTGTTTTACACCGGGACCTGCTTCTGCCTTATGTTCAGTGCCTTTGCACCTGTTGTTACATCACCAACTGACTTCCTGGCGTCTTTATTTGCTTGCTTACCTGTTCTCAGAATACATACGTCAAATGAAATCTCCATATATTCACTTCATGTATATTAAATTCACAAAACTGTTGTGAAATTTCAGAATCCAGAAAGTACATAATCAGTTTGATAACTCATTTTGATTATGCCACGGTGTATGAGATAAATTAATTATTGATATGATGTTATAGAAGTTAAGATTTCTCTCATTTTATATTAAACGAAAAACAGTAAAAACAGTACGTCATAATAAGTGAATGAAGACGAAAAAATTCATTGTTTGTCAGAAAATCTTATAGTATTTTGAAAGATTTTGATTGACTGTAGAAAAAATAAAATCGATAAATGTTCCACGTCCACGTCGATAAATGTTCCACGTCCCAGGCTCTAACAAACTCATTGTAGAAGATAGTCGAATAGATACATGGAAATAAAGGATCAAATAATGTCAAACCTATTTTATTAGTGGTACAATTTCATTCATTGTATCACCTGAGTAGTCAAATTCGACTCATATTCATTCCATAGTGTTCATACTTTAATGCCAAGAATACAGAAGATCACAGTTGTGATCCGCCAAATTTCAACAGTCGATAGTACGTCGGGAAATAAGTGAATAAGCATCATATAATTTTCTCTGGAATCGCTTTCTAAAGGAAAGATAGCCCTTCAAAATATCATTTTTTTAACAACAAGTACTTCTGAAATAGATGATTTACAGTAACGTAGCTACATAAGGTTGCTTTTATTTTCTCACCCTGTTCGCTAGGCCACCGGATATTGATCAAAGGTTTAGGTTTAATAAAATACACACCTATAAAAGTGAATTGGCTATTATTTTGAAGGTTTGTTGGAATTTCGGGTTTTCATATTTGGTTGTATGTTGAGAAGAAAATTTTTATCAAAAGATAATATTTATTGTACTAGGCGAGGAAATAAAGCAGTAAAGATCGAAAAAAAATCGGATGAACCGATTTTGATAATTTTTTTTAATCGATTCAGGCAATCATTTAGAAAAAATGTTACCATTTTTTTTTCTTCTTATGTGCACTTTAGCATTTCTACAGAGGAAAATGCATTTCTTTGAATGCACTTTCAGGAGATAATATGAAAAATGTTGAAAACATGTCCAAATATAGCCAAAATTTCTCACTCGGGGGTTTCTGGGGTCGCTGATCACGATTCCGGTGCCAGATTTCAACTACAACGCACCTGGGGCTCAGTACATCCGGGTAATATATTCGTCTCCAGGGAATTAGGAAAAATGTCTTTTGCAATATACCGATACTTAGTGGGAAGGTTCTCTTGTGGTTGCCGGCTGTGACCAAGACTTTCTATAGTCACCTGGTGCTCAGGATACCTTGATTATCTAGGTCATCTCCATGTATTGATTTTTAATATGCTTTGAAACGTAACAAAATTCGTATCTCTGAGGTTTTTGGGGTCGCTGAACACGATTCTGGTGTCGAATTTGAACTACGGCGCACCTGGGGATCAGGACATCCTGGTACTATCGTCGTCTCCAGGGAATTCGTGAAATTATCTTTTGGAATGAGATGAAACTTGTGAGAGAAGTTTTTTTGAGGTTGCCGTTTGTGACCATGACCTTCAATAGTCACCTGGTGTTCAGAATACTCTGATGATCTAAGTCATCCCCATGGATTGTTTTTAATATGCTCTGTAATAAAATCAAATTCGTATCTCCGAGGTTTTTAGGATTGCTGAACACGATTCTGGAGTCGGGATCAGAAATAATGAAGATAATAATGATAATAAAAACTATGTGATTTTAACTTATACAATATTTTTAATAAATAATACAAAAAGTTGAAGTTGAAGTTCGTGTTTCACGATATTGCTTTTGTTGTTTTTTCCTGTAAACTTATCTGTTGTGGATTGATTACTAAAACAATCAAACCTAATTATCATAATTTATAACACTTAAAATCAAAAATTTTTCAATATTATTTTTTTTGCACTTGAAAAATTCAATCAAATTGATAACTTTGCAAGAGGTATCTTTCGAATGCTTTGTTACCGACAACACATTGATTCCAACTCCAGAATCGTGTTCAGCGTCCCCAAAAAACTCCGAGATACGAGTTTGGTTGCGTTTCAAAGCATATTAAAAAAACAATATATGGAGATGACCTAGGTCATCAGGGTATCCTGGCCACCAGGTGACTATTGGAAGTCTTGGTCACGACCTGTATGCTCGAGAGAACCTCCCTAGCAGGTTTCATCCCATTCCACAAGATAATTTCACGAATTTCCTAGATCCGACAATAGTACCAGGATGTCCTGATCCCCAGGTGCGCCGTGATTCAAATCCGGCACTGGAATCGTGTTCAGCGACCCCAAAAATCTCCGAGATACGAATTTAGTTGCGTTTCAAGGCATATCATCAGGATATCCTGAGAATCAGGTGACTATTGAAAGTTTTGGTCACAATCGGAAACTACAAAAGAACATCCCCAATTAGTTTCACTCCATTGTAGAAGAGATTTCTCCGAATTCCCTGGAGACGACGATATTATCCGGATATACTGAGCCCCAGGTGCGTTGTAGAGATGAAATCTGGCACAGGAATCGTGATCAGCGACCCCAAAAACCCTCGGGTGAGAAATTTTGGCTACATTTGGACATGTTTTCAATATTTTTAATATTATCTCCCGAAAGTGCATTCAAAGAGATGCATTTTCCTCTGTAGAAATGCTAAAATGCACGTTAGAAGGAAAAAAAATTATACCATTTTTCCTAAATGACTTCCTGAATCGATTGAAATTTTTTTTATCAAAATTGTTTCATCTGATTTTTTGTTTACTTTAGGCCTTTTTTGCGCCTTATTTCCTCGCCTATATGTATCATGTTCACCTTCACATTCGAAAAGAAGAAACATTCCTCCGGGATATTCTCGTCACGAAAATTGAGTAATAGCCTTCACTCAAATATATAGTAAACGCTACAAAACCTTATTTTTGGAGAATATGCAGTGGTGTAGAAAACAGGGAAACCAAGAGGAATAACTCCCCGATAGCTACATCACTGGTGAATTTTGAGATTGATTCGTATGGTCAAATCAAAGATTTATATTTTGGGAGTAATTGAGAGAAATTCGATCAAAATCGCTCTGGCGGTTCTGAAGTAAAAATAAAAAAAGAACCATTTTTCAAATGGAATCTTCTGTATCTCCCTCTGGAAGCGTTTCTGAAGAAAATTATGTGGGGCTTGTCGACTAGTCGATTTTTTTTCGATGTACTGTCGACTGTCGGAGCTTCTATTTTGAAATACTGTCATTCATGTATATAATTATTCTTTTGATTTGAATTGGTTCCTATTCCGACACTTCAGAAAGAATTAAGCAAATCAGCTGTGATCAATTGATCATGATTGTAGGAACAGAAAATATATCGAAAAATAGAATTAAAAATGACAGAAGATTTTTGAGGAATATCTTTCACTTTGAAGTGTACTAAAAAGGGATGAAAAATCATGATCTCTGACACAAAATACCGATATACTATATTTAAACAGAATCGAACCATAATCACAAAATACGCCCGCGATCTCAGTCACCATATCGGATTCTTGAATTTTGACTAAAAAATGATGATCGACCTCGAAAACCAATTTTGAATGAAATCGGGGCATAAACATAAAAACTCGTCAGTCATTTTGAATTTCCGAATTTTGAAAAATCATGATCTTTGTCCCAAAAAACTACCATGTACAAATCTTGAAAAGCATCGATCCATAATCACAAAGTTCGTCGGTCATCTTAGCCGCCATCTTCAATTTCATAATTTTGGCGAGTTCAAGTGGTCGGAAGAGGAGACGGCAATAATATTGAATGAATAATTTAAAAGAAAAGTAAGAAAATTAAAAAATTACAAAAATTAAAAAAAAAGAAAAAAAAGAAAAAAGGGTAGGGTAGTTCTTAAATAATTAACACCCTGGGACGAAACGGTTAATTAAAAAATGTATAGGCATCTTACTGATGAGTCCATCTTTTCTTTTTTTTTAATTTTTTTGTTTTTTTCACATTTTTTTTAAATTGTACATATTTATTCGATATCATTGCTGTCTTTCTTCTCTTCCGACCACTGGAACTCGCCACGCTGTATACACTGGAAGTACTGCTGGAAATACTACTTGACACAGAATATGTCACCTAAAATAGTATCATATTGCTGATGTAGTATGAAAACGATGATCACCACGTGAAGATACATGCAAATACCTACAATTTGACGCCAAGCAGATGTCAATAGGATGAAAAGAACATGAGATATCTCAATTTGAAAATTAGCTAAAAAATTAACTTAAACTCTAATTCCTCGGAAACTAATTGATATTTTGAATTGAAATTTGGAGGGCGGTTTTGAGGGCATAAAACCTACCTTCAGGTTGAATTTCAGCTAATTTGGTTGAAAACTGCTCGAGTTAGCCGTCACGCAAGTTCCCATGCATTTATGTATATATATACATCTATTGCGAGGAAGGGGGAGGTCGGATCAACTTAAAAATTTGGACTGGGAGTTCCTTAAACATTGACAATAAAAGGGTTCCAGTTTGGTTTCTTAATTCTCCATACAACTGGAGATAGCAATTTTTTTCTGACGAACTTCCCCTAAAAATGTCCAAAATACCCCAAAATGGCGACAAAAAAGGGGTTGCGGTCAATTTAGGAGGTAGAAATTTTAGACATTTGTTTTATACACCAAAACAAACAATTTCCGTGTGGTCGCGTTGAATCATAAAAAATTCACCGATATCACTTATGTTTTGGTTTCACATCCTCTACTAATATCAACGATTTTATCAACATCATAATGACGATTAACTCATTTAATCCTAAAAGTGAAGATTTCTCACGAAAATTATAAGAAATATGATAAATTGGGAACATTTATTCAATGTGATAGCAATTGTGATATTGCATCTGGAATATATTTTAATCTCTATCCAGAAAGAAGACAACCCAAGAAAGCTATTTTCCAGAGGTTAGAAGAAAATCTAAGGAATTGTGGATCCTTCAACAAGACAAGACCAAAAAATAACAAAAATGAGGGTGCCGAAGGAACTAGTATATCAGTAATTGGAATTGACCCTTCAATGTCAAGTCTGTCAGATTGAAGCTGAATCTGCACTCCAAGACAAACAAATTCAAGCCTTACACAATAAGGAAACAACATCATCTGTAACAAACTGATTTCCAACAAAGAATGAAGCTTTGCTTATGATATCGCCACTGGATTTTTTCTTTTGGGGTACATTGAAGAGAAATTATACAAGAAAACCAGCAAGGACATAAATGAACAACATTTTATAGACTGTGTGAACTCCGTTTCAAATCTTCATACCTATAATGCAATTCAGAGTGTTATGAAGAGGTATAATTTATGTATCGAACATAATGGACATCCGTTTGAACATTTACTTCGATTCGTATTTCTATTCTGTAGTTTGTAGTGGTTTGAAGATCCAAAATATTCTTTCAATCTTTCAAAGATAGCTTTGTCTCCTTTCAGGATAGCGATTGAAATATATTTCAGATGCAATATCACAATTGTTATTACTTTTATTAAAGCTTGCCGAAATATTATATTTCTCGTAATTTCCATAAGTCATCTTCACTTTTATGATTGAATGAGTTGATAGTTATTATGACGGAAATTTAATTGTTGATATAAAATTCACTAACAAACAGATAAAGACGGTCATAGATGACACCCGGCTACTTAGAATGAATATAAAAAAACGCAAAAAGTAATACAGTAAAACATTATTTTCGCCATTGAAGACTTACACATCCTAAGCGACCCGACATGTGCATAGTTAAAAAGAGAAAAAAAATATTTTCAAGTAACCCATAGCCAACTAAAATTCCCATTTGAAAAAATACAATTCAAGGCCATCACTCGAAATTTCACGTTTTTCAAATGTTTGCGACGCCACTGGACTATTCAGAATAATGTTCCTCTAGTATGAATAAGTTATTCACTCCTGAGCTTACAAACAACCACGATATTCACACGTGTCTAAAAGTCGAAAAATCGAACTTTTGTTTACAACTGGAAAACAAAACATAATAGCAAATTTTTGATTCCACCAGAGACTTCGTCTCAAAGAAAGTGATCGATAATAAGACTTCCGTTTTTTCATCTCCCATAGTTACCCTATACAAATATCGAAATTTGCCCAACCTGTACACTGATCACTTTCTAATGCGAACGTCTTGCTAAGCATTTCAAGGTAAAACAGGCCAGTATAGCATTCATAAATCTCTGGGAGAGTAATTCTCCCATATCACCTGCAATTTTCTTTTCCAATCTTTAAAAATGGCCATGGCAATATCGGCTGATTCACCACAAATCTATATTGTGTCGTTAACAAAATGTTTCCAGTCATTCATTGAAACTTTACAATCTGCAACTTTCAAACTTTTGCTTACTCCACAACCTTTTTCTTTTATTGACAGTCATGATATGATTAAGTTTTCATCTGTTGCTTTACAAAACCAATTGTAATCAATTTCGTCTGCCGCCAGTCGTTTAGTTTTATTTGTTATGATGTTAACTGGTGTCTTTCTAACATTAAATTTTCAGTCAGTTTCCTCGCAGTCACACTGAACTGTTCACCTTCAACAATAACGCCTATTTGACACAAACGTTTTCTTTTGACTGACATGATAATTATGTAGTAATAACAGCAATAATTGTTAACCGCTGAATGCAAACGACCTTCATGACGGTGGGAAAGAGACTGAACAATTTAAACAATATGTACCGACTTCATGACTCAGAAGTAACGCTATCTGACTGAATTCCATTTTATGACAAAAGTTTCCGGTTCCGAAGACTATTGCTGGTTTTTTACTCCCTTTCATAGCATCAATCTGTTCTATGACCGGTGATAGGTACCTGTTTGGTGACCGTGGCTGCTATTACGAGCGTCATTATAATGTTCCTACATACACCAAATTCAATCAACTGCAGAAAACATCGAATGATTTGATAATAAGTTAATAATTCATACATTACTCTTTCACAAACAACCGATTCAAAGTTTTCTGAAGTTTAATTGGATTTCAAAACACAATTCAGTAGCAGACTCATTTCATCAATTGAAGTCATCTATTTCCTTCTAAATTGCATAACAATTTTAGATCAGAATAAAGATAAATTGCTGGTACGCTAAAAAGAAAAAACTCATCTTAAGTTTTGTCATAATAAAGAACCAAAATACAGAGAAAACCAAACACATACTTTGTGTTAATGATAAAATTGAAAAAAATCGATGGTGGAAGCCGTTACTTTATGATAATTTATCATTTTGATTATATGAAAGAATAACTACTTTGTTTTTATACCACTTTTATTAATAATAACGTGAAAACGTAACTATAGTTTCAACACCGAAGTGCCATTAACAAACAATTAGAAAATTATGAAGAAGACAATGAAACAGTTCAAGTATAAATAGAGTAGAGTAAAGTAGGGCTGAGATTGAGGGGCCAATGGAAATTTCGAAAGCAGGTAGATCCTAGGAAAGTACAGTATTACATAGTAAACATAGCAATAATTAAGAATTATTTTAAGAGTGGTTTGAAAGAAACATGAAAAGATCACTTTGATATAGGTCTAACTGATCATTAATGAAAATATCCTCAATAATCAGTTAGACCTATATCAAAGTGATCTTTTCATGTGTCTTTCAAACCGCTCTTAAGATAATTCTTAGAATATTAAATTATAATCTCACTAATTCACAAATTGTTGCTATGTTTACTATGTAATACTGTACTTTCCTAGGATCTACCTGCTTTTGGAATTTCCATTGACCCCTTAATCTCAACCCTACTTTACCCTACTCTATTTATACTTGAACTGTTTCATTGATTTCTTCATAATTTTCTAACTGTTTGATAATGGCACTTCGGTGTTGAAACTATAGTTACGTTTTCACGTTATTATTAATAAAAGTGGTATAAAAACAAAGTAGGTAGTTATTCTTTCATAAAATTGAATGTAATCTTCCGAAACTAATCTGATTCAAACCTAACCAAATTCAGATTATTTGAATTATCATTTTCTATTCTCTATTCAATTCAATCGCCTAAGATAAGTAATATTTGACATTGTTATAATCTCGACAGTGGAAGTTTTAGAATCAAATCCCATAGACTTATCTTGAACTCGATCAGCTTAGCTCAGTAATATGAATGAACTGTATATCATAGAATAGGTAATTCATATAATAATCACCGTTATTTAGATTTGTAAAATTATATAATAATAAATAATATTCAATTAGCTAGATTGAATCCATTTCATGCACATCAATTTCATAATTAGCCACACATTATTCTTTCAAACACTACCGATCCAATGTTTTCTGCAGTTTTGCTTGAATTTCGAATCACAAGTTGGTTGCAGACGCATTCCATTCTTCAAAGTCATATATCTATTCTTAATTACATGGAAAAACTTATTAGAATAATAATTGTAGATACAGATCAGAAACGTCAAAGAGGGGAGTATTATTCTATCTTGTCATAATGAAGAACCAGAATACCAATAAAACAAAACATATAAACTTTTTTTCTTCACTTTATAACCTGGTCGGGGCTGCTGCGAGCTCCGACGACATCGCAGCAGTCGCGCCTGAAAACCCGAAAGGCGGTTAACCGAAGCTATTCCTCTCCCCGGTCGGTAAGTAGCTTCAGGCTTTTGAATCGTGTGACCTAAGTATTCCAATTGAATGACTGCCTTTTGCATCCGGTCTATCAAGATCTGCGTGAGTTCTTACAGACTGGAATGATCTTCACGTTCGATCGCAGCAAAGACCGAAAATCAGAACCACTAATACGATCTTGTGGCCTGGGTATAGCGTGCGCAGCTAGAACAGGAGATCTTGATATTTTGTCCATTTTCCATCCTCTTTCAACACTATGTTCTTCTCTGTCGGAGCAGAGAATCCGATGGCATACATAGACCTGCTTAGTTTATCGAGGACAACGTCAGGCCTATTTGCTTGTATGGACCTGACGGCCGGAAATGGGTAATTCCAGTAGATCTGGCATTTTCTGTTTCCAACAACGGACTCAATATGTCCTGGCATTTAAGGCAGCACCGGCACTTGGTCTATTTCGTACGAGTACCTTAGATGGTAATACAGCACCCGTAGGGCCGCATTATGGCGATGAGTGTACGCCGAGGCCGCTTTTGCCATACATGCCGACAGAAGGTGGAAAAGCGTCTCAGGCGCCTTTCGACAGGCCCTGCAGCTAACATCAGGGACCTGCACACCCATCACATTGCGGCGATAGACCATAGTGTTATTTACGCCATCTTGACAAGCTTCGGTGAATCCCTCAGACTCGGATGTAAGCCCGGCTGACCTTAGGTAGCCGAAGGTCAGCCTAGTTTGACAAGCCGAGCGTTTCGATATTTCGATGGAAAACACTGGTATCTGTTTGTCAACATGCCGCCTGAGCATAAGATCTTGATCCGCGGCATTTATCTGGGCTTTCAGGCGAGAAGGTAGGAACTCGAGGTTGCCCTTCAGTCGGCCTTCTCGACTGATCTGAAATTCGAGACCGAGTTCTTCCGCACTCCGGCCAATCAGTGAATTTTAACAAGGCACAGGAGGGGATCCGAACTCCTAAGAACTTCACAAGCCATACTCAGAACCACACTTCGATGAAGAACCTCCAAACTGAGGAGTCCCCTACCTCCCCGATGACGTTGTAGATAAATGCGGGAAACGAACGACCCAGGATGCAAAGTATGATGGATATGCATCATTTTCCAGGCGTCTTTGTCGATCATATGCAGCTCATCGACCATCCATTTCACCACTCAAAAAGAGTGGAGCAGGACTGGAACGGCAAGCATATTTGTTGCAGACACCTTGTTCCCACTCGAAAGTTCGGAAGACCAAATCTTTCGAATAAGGTTCCTGTACTTGCCGCGGAGAGCCACCTTCACCTGGGAAGCGTCATAATCAGGACGCTGTTCAATTTCAAGGTATCGATAGGTCTCTTCAGCATCAAGGTGTTTGAAGATGCTTCCGTCGGCGAGCTGCATATTCCCGTGCACTTCCGAAGATCGTCCTCTCCTCAAATGAAACACTGCGCATTTGTCCAATCCCAAGTCCATGACTACGGCTCGTGTATATTCCTGAACCACATTTAGAGCTTATTGGAAGTTTTTCTCCCCAGAGGCATACAGTTTCGAATCATCCATGTAGAATAAATGGGTGATCTGATGCATCCGGTCGTTCGGTGGTCCAGAGTAATATCCACGAGTCCGTCTCAAAGCAATGAAGAGCGGCAGCAGTGAGATGTTGAATAAAAGGGGACTCAATGAGTCTCCTTGGAAACCTCCCCTCTTGGATGTTACCAACTCTGTCGAGACTCGTCCTGTGCCTGATGTTATGGCAAAACGGGTCTTTCAGAGTGGCAACAGATGTTCTATGCATCTCACTAGTGGGGATTGTACCGCTAGGCATTGGAGCAAGTATAATGATAGCTCATGTGATGTTGAATCAAATGCCTCGCGGTAGTCAATCCAGACCTTGAAAAGGTTGCGCTTGTAGAGTATGAAGTCCTGAGTGATAGATCTATCTATCACCAGGTTCTTTGAGTTTCTTTGCCATACGCGGCTCGCTGATGTTATTAATTATTGGACCGATCGATTTCAACAACCTAGCATACAAGATACGTGTAAATAACTTGTGGCAAGTGTTGAGACAGGTGATCGGCTGGTAGTTCTTGATATCAGACAAGTCTCCACTCTTTGGAAGTAGCACAGTGTACCTCTCGACAGCTCAGCTTGGAATATGCCGCTCCTCTTTGAGTCATGAGTCAAATACTCTGGCCAGACGGCGATGGGCGGAAGGAAATTTCTTCCATCACCATATGTTAATGCCGTCAGGAACGGGAGCAGCAAAGTTTTGGGTTCCGACAAGAACTTGTTGGACCTCATCCTCGCTGACTGCCTCGCACAATTCTGTTTGCGGGAGTTGACGTTCAGCGCAGAACATTTCGAAGGGTGCTAGGGCTGGAGTGTCTAGGTGAATTGGACGCGGTGACTCATACACTCCTTTCCAGAACTGCTCAACCTCCTCTACAGTCGGTGGAGCAGCAATTGTGGGCGGTGGAAATTCAAAAATTCGAAACGGGCTATCGCGAAACAAGAAATTTTCCCTGATGCGTCTAACCCGTTTGGTCAGATTTCTCCTTACCAGGCCCAGGACTCGAATCCGATATGCACAATATTGATCGATGGTCTGCAACACTGTAAGTTTTAGTAATTTTTGGCGTGAGAACCCTGCCGCTAGAAATAAAATCCATCACACACTGGATCCGAGACGCTTGTGCTGCCTCGTAAACTGAATTTTGGCCTCGACTTTGTGTAGACACCGTTCGGTTTTCTCGATCTGGTCGTGAGGTCTCTCACTCTGCACTTCCGGAACGAGTAGCTTTGTGGCACCATACAACAACACGAATATGTCATGGTCTAATTTTAGAAATTATCGGAACCTCTTAAGTAAATTGATAAGAAAATCAAAAAGAAACTATTACAAAAATATAATTCAAAAAAAATGTGGGACACTTCAAAAAATCACAAATAACAAATTAAATGAAACTGATCAAATTAAACTCATAAAAGATGAAGGAATTGAAATGAAGAATGACGGTGATAATGCCAATTGTTTCAATAAATATTTCTCCCGTGTAGGATAATAAACTCTCGCTAATAAGATATTAGATGGAAACATAACATACAATAATTAACAAACAAACAAGCATAAAATCACGATTCCTTATTTCTAACGCCAGCCAATGAGGAAGAAATCACAAAGCACATAAATGATCTGAAACCTAAATCTGCCCCAGGAATAGAGAATATTCAAGCTTCAATAATCAAAAGACATTTTATTGTCAAACCAATTTTGCATATAGTGAATACTATCTTAGGTAGTGGAAAATTTCCTAATATTCTAAAGAAAACCATTATAGTATCTATTCTGAAAAATATGTCACATTGTGATAAAAGTAATTACCGGTCAATTTCATTAACCACTAGTTTAAGTAAAATCACTGAAAAATGTATAAAATTACGAATGACTTTTTTTCTTAACAACAAAAATATTCTAAACACATCACAGTATGGCTTCAAGCAAAATATGAGCATTGAAGACGCGATAAATGAAGTCACTCATTATGTAATAGATTCCATAAATAAGAGGAATAAGTGCATGTGGATATTCCTAGATTTGACCAAGGCCTTCGATACGGTGTCACACCAAATTCTATTAGAAAAACTCGGATCTGTAGGTTTAAAAGGAACAGCACTTTCTTTAATGAAATCTTACATCACAAATCGTTCACAACAAGTTCGCATCCGAAATACCTACAGTGATGAGGTCCTGGTGGAATTTGGTGTGCCACAAGGCACAGTGTTAGGTCCACTACTATTCATCATTTATCTAAATGATATGTTTGAACTAAACATTAGCGCAAAGATAATCTGTTACGCAGATGACACTGTGTTACTGATAGAGGCCGAAAACTGGGAAATGGCTCAAAAAGACATAACTAGGATAAATAACTGGCTTGATAGAAACCTTCTTACTTGGAATATTACAAAATCCTCTTTTACCACTTTTAGTATAACTAACCTGAATACACCACAAGAAAATTTAATGACTATAAATGCAATACTTATACTACATGTAATTGTGACAAATTAAATAGATCTGAAAAAGTGAAATATTTAGGAATCATTATTGACAGACACCTCAAATGGGACAAACACATAAAATATATCATTAATAAAATTAGGAAATGCATTCATAAATTTAAAGAACTGAGAAACATACTCAAACTTAAAGATCTAAAAATAATATATAAATCATTAATTGAGTCGATCATAAATTATGGAATAGCCTTCTACGGAGTGGCAAACACAACAATTTTACACCAGTTAAGTATAACGCAGATTATTATTATTAAAATCATTATGTCTAAGCCAAGAATATATTCAACAAACCTTTTAGTTACTGAGAGTAAACTATTTGATGTTAAATACCTTTTTGTTAAGGCAGTAATTAAATTTATGCATAAAAAAAGGTTGTACCATATGACAGTTGAGCACAATGTTCATACAAGATTCAACTTCAATGATTTATTTATTTCTCAAATGAAACACACTTATTTTAGTCAGCGAGATATCAGTTATCTGGGTTCTAAATTGTACAATTTAATACCCAGCAAATACAAAAACAAAAGAATTTAATAATAATTTTGGACCCATGGATAAGAAAAAATTAACTAATAACTGAGTCATGTCTTAGCAAAATTTAATACTCCTAGTATTATTTCTTATCAAATTTCATAAATTATATATAAATTCAATTATTAACAAATGAAAAGTAAACGATTTACCATCAATTATATTTTTGTAATAATTATCTAGTATTTTTGTACTTGTTTGATATCATTATTATCATTTTTGTGATGTTATTTCAATTTAATTCAATTTAGTTGTTAATTTTCCCTTTCCTTTTCTCTCCCTCTCTCTATAACTTCAGCTTTAGATTAGATTAGCTACTTTATTGTTGTCAGGAACACTAGAAGTGAATAAATTACAAACACAAACCTACTTGTATAGGATTAGCTGTAATTTGCTTACCAGTGAACTTTTATTATATTATAGAAGTGACACAACATTTAATACACATACATATGTATGTACATAAATATGTCGTAAAACAAATTCTGTATACCCCTGTACACCAATCAAGATATATTATTATTATTATTATACACGGCCTTGTTGATTTCCCAGAGGTCGGCGAATTCCGGAAGCTCGTCGATAATCAACGTGTCAAATTCTACCAGCTCGTGTGATCCTACGGAGACCCTGATGTTGATTCGGGTTCTCCAAGTTCTAAGATCGACTTTGGTGTTTTGGAGCAGGCTTGGTCTACCAGATCTGTTGCGACGCACCACAGGTGGTGCTGGTGCGGCTAGATCCGGTTCTGGTGCTGCAGCCTGCCGGAGATATGTTCTTGTATAGCCGGTTCTCCGCAGAAAGAATACTTCCGCAAGGTTTGTGCGGAAAAGTCGCGGCATAGAGGATGCACGATGCACCAAAGTGCATGCAGCCTAGGGTGGCAGTTAAATATTTTTTTCCGAATTTCACTTAGATCTGGGCGGCAAAGTGTTTGTATCCATAAAAAAATACTATTCTCACAAGATGAGCTCTATAGAATCAATTTAAACCGTGCCGCAAAGCAATAAAAAAATAAAACAATTTTTCTACGGTGTTTTAAGGCATAAAATCATTTTAATACCACTTATCTTTGTTCTTTTTCCATCTTTCAATGAAGAATCTTTGGAAACTGTTCAGAAATTCGTGTTTTTCTGAAAATTTTCAATAAAAATTACCGTTTTTCATTGTCGACATTGCATTTCTCAAGCAGTTTTCAATAAAAATTGAAAAAAAGTCCTGGAATCAATAGTAATTAATTTTGATATATTTTATTATTTAAGTAAAGGTAGATAACACAGATTCAGAATATGAACTATATCATATGTTTCTATAAAATTTCCTGAAAATGAGGGATTTTTTCACCCAAAAATTAAACTTACTATGGAACTAAACATCAGAAAATGATTATTTTTCTATATATTTATTTTCGTAAATACATCTTTATTTTATAATATCTTGTTTTCTAGAATCTCGTCGATTTTTTGAAAATTCGGCAATCATTGTGATTATGAATTGTTTCTGGTCTTCATTATGAGAGAGGTGATTTTGGTATTTGGTCATCAATTATTGTACTGCTCTTTCAGCACAATCATTAACAACTTCCAATCCTTCAACAATTGATAGTCCATTAATGAAAGCTTCATTTTCTTCTCATAAACTCGGATCATGATCCAGGAACTCCTTAGAAATATAAAATCTTTCAAAAAAATTAAGGGATTCTGCATTTATGAAGCAATCAATATCGGCTTGAAGTACCGTAGATAGATTTTTAGAATTTAATAAAAACCGTTTACCCTTTTTTTCCATGTAACATCAACATTCTCACTAATTTTTAGTTTTTTCAACATTCTCCGTTTGGTTTCGAACGGAATATTTCTATCAAAAAATGCGAATGCAGCAGGTTCTGGCGTTAAATACCATAAATGATTGTTTAATTTTCTAATTGCCTCCTTTGATATTTTAGGATTGATTGTCTTATATTTATCCAAAATCTTCAGAAAATTCAAATCTCTATAAGGTGCAGCATAAGCAATCGGTGCCATGAACCATTCTTTTCCGTAAACTTTCACTATAAAGAGACATATTTCAACCAATCCGCTTTTATCTTTTTCAGAAAGATTAAAATCGTCTCGAAAAAGGAAAATTTTCAAGCTGTAGTTGGCTTTTGATATCCAACGAGCATGATGGTGTGCCCCGGGATATTTGAATGGAATTACTCCTTGATGAATAAATCCTAAAAAAAATTGAGTAAGCTCTAATAACTCTTTATAGTCATCTCTCATGGTTGGCCTCTCTAAATTCCTCACGACTAATTCGTTTATTGATTGGACATCATCTCTTAAAATTTTTTCGAGACGTGGATCGTGAATACCAGTTGAATATGAAGTTTTGTCGAGATCTTGTCACTCTTTTGAAATCTTTTGAAAAGAGGCACATCAGGACCCGAAACTTGAGGGAACTCTAATTCAAAAATTGCTCTCAAAACGATTCCTAAGATATGATGTCGACAAGGAAAGTATAATACTTCTCTATTCAGCATTTTTTGAAACAAAAATGCAGATCCAATAGTACTTCCCGTGTTCGATGCTGTTGTATCGGAACACAGAGCTTCAATCTTGTCCAACAATTCCCAATCTGAAGTCACTTTATATAATGCATCAGCTTGCATTTGACCTGTTGAATCTTTCTATGCAGGAATATGCAGAATCTGCTCTAAGTTTCCATTAGTAGCAACTATTGTCAATCTTTCTTCTTTTTCGTGCTTATGAACATTGGGCATCATTTTTCCATCTCTGGGGATTACAAATGCATTTAGATCTGAAGTCTTGGAAACTACCTTAATTCTTGCTGCTTGTGCCTTCCGCAATTTTTCTCTGCACTCCGAAATGGACCAGCAATTGATGATTACTCCATTTGAATCCAATTTCATAGATTTCGCAGAAGCACAAACCAATTCAGTGGCAGCTCTAGCACTGATCCGATATCTATCCATTACTGCTATTATTTCTGCTGTTAACATATTAGTAGATCCTCGATATCTTTTTGCGTTTGGTTCATTATCGCTTTCGTCATCTAGATCGTCCAAGACTATGCCGGAGTAAGTAACTGACTTTATACTCAATGAACGTGAACTTTGGCTTTTACTACTCTGAAGTTGCACATATCATCTATAAATGAAATCAAAGTAAATTAATAAAAACTTTATTTGTTGTGTAGATAATTCATACAAAACTGATGTTTGTAATAGATTTGCATGATATGAATATTAATCTTACCAAGCTGAGCTTTTTCTGCCTCACTTCTTACTAATCTATTTTGAATTTCTAATTCTCTTTGCTTCCTTCTATTAATGATTTATTGGTTTTTTTCATATTCACTTGCGGTACAATCGAACTCGCCTATATAGCCAACTATCCCTTTTTTTCTTTGATTGATTAAAAAAATTTTCCCATTTTCATCAATCATGTTCAAATATTTTTAAGAGCAATATCAAATAAATTATCTAAATCATGGGTAAATTGGTCTCTTGTGTGAAAAATGTTTCTATCTGCACTTTTCTGAACATTGCGCTGTGTCTGATATAAACCCCTGATTTTTAAAGCGATTTTCACCAGTTGTTTGGTTGGTAATGAGGCTTTTTCCCAAGAAACTATAGGTAACTTCTTGTGCAACGATATTTGAACTTTCTATTACAGGTAATTTCAAAATGCGAGTGCTGAAATATAATAAACTCAGAACTTGACGATTTGATGGTAGTTTATTTCCAATTATTTGGGGCAAGCATGGCCCAACAAGATAAATATTAGCTGCATATTCATCAATTCCCATGTCTTCAACCTCCATTCTCAAATATATTCATGTACCCCTGTTAAAAAAAAACTTTTAACTTTTATAATTAATCATGATCATATCATATCAATATTGATTGGAATCCATTTATTGAGATATTTCTCAATGAAAAATGTGAAAAATTATTCAAAAAAATTTTCTATGTGAATCATAAGTCATTGAAAGATATCACTTTTGAGAAGAATAAGCTTCTTTAATAAACAATTCTAAACAAATAGCTGAAATGTAGAAAATTTTTCCATTTGATACACAATTTTTAAAAAATTACTGAAATGTCGAAAATTTGATCATTCGATAAACAATTTCTGAACAGATTGCTCAAATTTGAAGAATTCCATCATTCGATACATAAGTTTGCTCAAATTTGAAGAATTTGATCATTCGATACACAATTTCCCAAAAGGTTATTCAAATTTGAAGAATTTGATTATTCGATACACAATTTCCCAAAAGATTACTCTATTTTGAAGAATTTGATCATTCGATACACAATTTCCCAAAAGATTATTCAAATTTGAAGAATTTGATTATTCGATACACAATTTCCCAAAAGATTGCTCCAATTTGAAGAATTTGATCATTCGATACACAATTTCCCAAAAGATTGCCCAAATTTGGAGAATTTGTTAATTCGATACACAATTTCTCAAAAAATTGCTCCAATTTGAAGAATGCCATCATTCGATACATTAGATTCCTCAAATTTGAAGAATTTATTCATTCGATACACAATTTCTCAAAAAATTGCTCCAATTTGAGGAATGCCATCATTCGATACATAAGATTGCTCAAATTTGAAGAATTTGATCATTCGATACACAATTTCCTGAAAAAATGTTTAAATTTGAAGAATTTGATTAATCGATACACAATTCTCCAAAAGATTGCTCAAATTTGAAGAATTAGATCATTCGATACACAATTTCCCGAAAGATTGCTCAAATTTGAAGAATTTGTTCATTCGATACACAATGTGGACAATTTGATCATTCGATACTTACTTTCTAAGGATAATGATGGAATGTCAAGAATTCCATCATTCGATACACAATTTCTGGATAAGTTGCTGAAATTAGAAGTATTCGATTCATTGATACACAATTTGTGGAAAAGTTGTTGAAATTGTTCATTTGTACAAAGTTTTTGGAAAAATCATGATTGTTCAGGATAAAATTAATTGATTCACAATTGGTATCCAAGATGACCATACTAGAGCGAATTGGATGCATAATTTTTGCATAGAAAACTCTAAATTCTTAATTTAATAGTATCGGATATTACGATTAAATTATAGTTTGTTTTGCGCAAATTTATGGGATAAGTAGAATAGTCAATAGTTGTTGTTGATTTGAGTGGGTTTTGGGTTCTTTGTTGAGAAAAGATAAAGTCCAGAGTTGAAAAATGTTTAGTTTATTAACTTATAACTTGCACACGAAATTGCAGTGACTGAATGATGACACACTAAAAATTATTAGAATACATAATTGCCAACTTTGACTCTATATAAAACAAAAGTAAAGTGTGAAGTTAGGATAGGGTCATGATTGGGATAGGTCGGGTCAGCTGTCAATTGATCAATTCTCAACACTCCTCCTTGATCAATTTACAGCGGAGCGTCTCGAAAACTCTTCTGTTGAGTGGCTTGGTAAGAATGTCTGCAATCTGTTTACTGCTTTCGACGTGTTGCAGTGTCACAGTGTTGCCAACATGTTGCAGGATGTACTTTCGTGGTATCTCAATGTGTTTCTTTCCTTTGGTCGTCTTTCCTTCGTGTGCATTCTGCAACATGTGGATGGCTGACATGTTGTCGACCTTCAGCTTGATCGGCTGATCAGTTTCCAGGATACCAAGTTCCAGTGCGATTCGTTTGATCCAGCACACATCGTCAATCACTGACACCGCTGCTCGGTACTCGGCTTCTGTAGTTGAAGTCGCTACCAGACGCTGCTTCTGTGAGTACCAGATCACTGGTCCTCCTCTCATCACCAACACTCCACTCGTCGATTGACCTGTCTCAGAGTCTCCTCCAAAGTCTGAATCGGTGTAGGCTACGAATTCGTTGTCTCCTCCGAAGTGAATTCCTGCTGTTGATGTCCCTCTCAGGTACTGGAACACACGTTTCACCATCGCCTGATGGCTTTTCATGGGCTTGTTGCAGAATCGACTGAGGTAGTTCACGGCGAAGCTGATATCTGGTCTGGTAATTGAAGCTAAGTACAGCTGACTTCCTATCGCTTCGCGATAATTGTTGTTCGCCGAAAGTGGCTCGTCGTTCTTGAAATCTGTCTTCTTAGTGATCATTCCTTGCTCAATGGGTGTGGATGCTGTAACGGTTTGCGTTACGGGATTGTATAGAACTTGGTAATGAACAGAGTAGAATTCTTTTCGGATAGGAAACTTGTCATATGATATTTAAAGATATCTGCCGGTCAATGAAACATAGATTAATGATACTACCATTCCTGATATGAGATGTCACTATATATCGCGAAGTGGGAGGTAGTAGAACGGAAGTCGAAGAGAACTCATTGTGGTTTGTTCCTTTGTCTAGGTAAGTCGAGAATTCGTAATTCATTGTCATACAATACATTCTCTTGATTTTGCTTCCGAAATATCATCACATCAGGCTATTTAATTTGATTTAGAATTGTTATTTAACGTCTGGATGTGCAAAGCCTGATTGTGATAATATTTCGGTGGTTTTTTTTTATCTCGATTTGCCTAGGGGGGGCAAGCCCGATCATTTTGCGGATAGCATATTTCAAAGCATATCATTTCCATCACAGCATTGATTGTTGTAACTCTTGTAAGAGAATAATCTATCGGAACGTAGGCAGGTTCTCATGATAATATTTCTGTAGTCCTTGTAAGTTTAATTCCGCATTGGCACATGCTATTTTTTGTGATTCGCAAGAGTCGCCATTTTGTAATCTGATACGTAGTATTCAGAGCTGTCTTCGATTGCATCGTGCTATAAATAGTATTTGGAATTAACACAGGGTATTATTCAATTATTGCTTATTGAATTTTTAATTATCAGGACTGTTGCGTTCACGTGATTTCAGAGAAGAGTAATACATCAATTTGATGCAAATCAATTCCAGTTTCTAGATTTGTGCTAACTAGCAAATTCAACGTTTTAGTTATTTCCTTTCAGTCACAATTTGATTATTTTCCTTCTATTTCATTTTTTTTATCGTTAATTCAGTCACATATTATTTATTGTTTAAATTTAAGTAATTCTTGTAATTATATAATTCTTGCAGATTAAATTATATTTTTGTCTAAATTGATATCTCTTCAAGATATCAATTTTGTAATAGTGTTTTACATATTGGGGAAGATAACATTATCGGAGGTGGAATCATTTGGTTATTCCGGCCGACGGTGTTACTTGTCCTTTGATCTCAAGTCAGGTACTGTTCGTTCTTTGACATTACAGGGTTTGAACGTCTGAGGTTCCTCACCCCTTCACTCCAAGACGGTTTAGAGACTATCCTGACAGGACCAGCTTCCAGTTCCTACGAGTTCCAAGGAGGGTAACATTTTCTTGTTGAGTGACCACTATTTCATTTTCTGATTTTGTTGTTCACCAAAATTGTATTTCGCTAAATTTTTTTTAGAGCCATTCGTGGTCTCTTTATTATTTAACTATCCATTTTTTCAATTAAGAAATTGAGTTAATTTCATAACTATTTACTCAAAATTATTTTTATACAAATTGATTAATTTTGTAATTGTTTCTTCAAAATTCATTTCATTTATAAATTAATACATTATATAAACTGTAATTTATTTTTGTTAATTACAAAATTCCATCTGGAATAAATCAAATTGTTAAGTTGAACTTTTATTGTTTTTCTAATTTCCATCAACTAATAAACCATCTCGTGGTGCTTGTATTCTAGGCTGTGAATTCATTTATTTTTATAGTTGTTCAGTAAGCAATTGGCGCTCAAACAATTCACCAGTCTAGAATCACAAGGCACGTTTCACTACGAGCCCTGAGATTAACTAGTCCAAATTGAGCTAGTTGGGTCAATATATACCGACCCAAGCGGGTCCGTTTCAATGCTGGGTTGCACTGTTCGAGTTTCATCTTTCTCAAGATCTTCTCCGTGTAACGAGGCTGATTCACGAAGATATCATCTTTGTCGATCTTGATTTTCATGCCCAAATACGTTAGGTTGCCCTGTGCTTTCTTGCTCAATGTGATCTGAAATTCCTTGCTTATCTCGCCTAAGAGTTTGTATATTTCATCTACATCTTTCCCAGCTACCAGTCCATCATCCACGAAGAGTGAGAGCATAATGCTCTTGTCCTTGTTGTAGTAGATACACGGGTCGTCATCAGTGTTGATCAGACCTATCTTCTTTTCAAAGTGTGTGGTACCCTCTCGTTCCACATCCTTGGAGCTTGTTTGAGCCCGTAGAGACTCTTATCCAACTTGCAGACTTTCCCTGATCCGTCGTCAAACCCTTCAGGCTGGTTCATATAAATATCCTGCTCCAGGTTTCCATACAAAAATGTCGTTTTCACATCAAACGATACCAACTTCATTTTCTCTGATGCTGCGTGGCTTAGAAGTAGTCGAATCGATGCATGGCGAGCTACTGGACTGGAAGTTTCCGCGTAGTCCACTCCCTCCTTCTGTTCAAATCCTCTTGCCACGAGTCTGGCCTTGAGTCTTCCGTCTGCCTTCTCTCGGAGTACCCAACGGCAAGTGATCGGCTTCACTCCTTCTGGACAGTCCACTAGCTTCCAAGTTTTCATTTCCATCAACGAGTCGTACTCCTCCTGCATTGCTTGTCTCCACTTCTCATCTTCAAGTGCCTCGCTCACCGGTATGTCCTCTGTTTCACCAATCATGGCTACTTTTGCGCTCTTTCCTCCACGGCGTGAGTCAAGTACACAATCTCTCAATCTCGGTGGTGGTTGTAAAGTTCGACGATCTCGCAATATTCTCTTTCCTGGCTCTTCTTCTGGCAGTGGTGTCCCATTTTCGTTGTCGCTTGACTCTTCGGTACTTTCTCCAGTTCCCCAGTTTTCGTCTTCTTCATCAGACTCACTGCTGCTTTCTTCTTGCTTCTCACGTATGCCCTCTGGTGTCGGTGCCTCAAGTTCAGTGCCTTGCCTCAGTCTTATCTTTTCCATGTCGAAGATTACATTGTCTGAGCTGACAACTTCTCTCTTCTCTTTCAGATAAATCATGTAGCAGGGCGAATCAATGTCATAGCCAACCAGAATTCCCTTTTCTGATTTTCTATCAATCTTGCCTCTCTACTGTGCTTGCGTCAGCACATAACATTCGCAACCAAAGGGTCGCAGTTTCTCAATCTTCATTTTCCTTCCAAACCAAAGTTCTGCCGGACTTTTCCCTGGTACGTTGCTGATTCCTGTCTGGTTGATCGTGAAGATCGCGTGGTTCATTGCCTCTGCCCACAGTCTTTCGTCTAAACCGTCTGCGTGTATCGCTGCTCTGGCTGCCTCAACAATTGTTCTCATCTCTCTCTCTCTCTCTCTCTCTCTCTCTCTCTCTCTCTCTCTCTCTCTCTCTCTCTCTCTCTCTCTCTCTCTCTCTCTCTCTCTCTCTCTCAACCCTTCCATTTTGCTCTGGCGTATGTACATCCGAAAAAGTGTGAAAGATTCCCAACTTGTCCATCATCTGTTTGGTTTTGCATTCTTCAGTTCAGTGCCATTGTCAGATCTCAGACTTTTCACTTTTCTTCCTAGCTGATTTTCAACAAGTCTCAGATAGCTTTCAATCTTCTCTGGTGCCTCACTTTGGGTCTTCATAAAGTAACGGCTTCGGTAGTGTGTTAAATCATCCTTAAACATGAGCCAATACTTGGCTCCTCCCAACGATGGAATGTTCATATCGCCGGTATCGACGTGTACGAGATCTAATGGCTGCTGGGTTGTCTTGGGATTGGTTGGGTGTGAGGATCGATGATGCTTGCCATATGAGCACCCCATGCATACATAATCATTCCAGTCATCAATGTATTTAATTCCTTTCCTTTTCAGTATGTCCCTCACATACTTCACATTTTGATGGGCAAGTCTTCCGTGCCAACCTTTGATCGACTGGGTCATCAAACTGATCTCTTCTCCCCTCCTGAGCATCATTTTGTAGAGATTTCCTTTGCGCTTTGCCATTGCCACAATTTCCCTGCCATCTTGACTGTAGAATGTTGACTCGTTTCTGTTTGCCTTCTGTACATGTCCCTTGTCTAGCATCTGACTCACTGAGAAAAGATTAAAGTTGAGATTTGGCACGTAAATGACATCCTCAAGTACCACTGGATACCACTTTTGATCATCAAACGCCTCCATCTCAATGCTACCGACTGCAACGCCATCTAGCCTTGTTGAGTCTCCAATCACAATTGGAATGGGTTCTTCCAGCTCGACAAGCTATACAAACCACTCTCGATGAGACGTCATGTGTTGGCTGGCTCCACAGTGATATCCGTCCGTCAAATTAGCTTTGCCGTACATCGCTAATTCGACTCTTAGACTTCGTTGCTTTTCCCCGCTTCTAGCATATTCTCGTTCGTCACCTCCGACTGAATACAAAAGTAATTTCACATATATCGAAATTAGCCAAATACACCAGCCAATCAGAACTCGCCATTCTAACTTCAATTTACCAGAAACCTATAAAAGCACGTAGACATCGCTGCTCTGAAGGAGACCTTTCTGGACCTCCGGCTAGCCTAGATCTTCTACATCTTTGCTAGTCTTCTTCGCCGGAACCCGTGGACAGCTCCCGACCCAGCGCTAGGACACCAGACATCTTTACACATCATTCTACACCCACGCAGACGTCACTACGCCTGACTAGCGGACCGCGCCGACCTAGCGCAAGCACAACGACTTCATAGGACCAGCGGCCGGACTCCGACCAGCGCTAGCGACACTGCAGCACACATCTACACTCGTAACAACATCGCGCGTTGAGCTTTACTGTCTTCTCAGACTTGGCCAACGCCCTTCAAACACACGCATTCCTTCTACGGCCCGTTGCGCTACAACGAGCGGATAACCGACTCCAGGTTACTCTGCCTCGCATCGCAGAAGTAGGACACTTCGTCCCGGCACGTTCTCCGTCCCCTACGCGTCGCTACGTCCTCTCATACGAGACTAGCACCGAGGTGCGTCAACGGAAACTCCGGCTCACGTAGAGGCTCCTGCTCTCGAGACCCACGGGCGTTGCTGGACTGGCATTGCTTTCAACACTTCAACTGCTCGTTTTATTTCACAACCTACCCACTTCCTATCCTAGTGAGTGTAGCTAAGTGAGTGTAGGAAGTGCAACAACATCGCAGCAGCCTCCATAATTCATCACTTCATTTGGTAAGCTTGCCCTCTGTTTCTTTCATTACAGGTTATTTCTATTCCTCAGGTCAAACAACAACCTACGCTACGAATACGAAATACTTCCACTTCTACATCGTGATCTTCGAATACGAGATTTTCCACTCTTACATTCTTCAATCCACGCGCTCTACCACAACTGACCAAGCCGGTGCAGTTGGGATTAAGCTCCGCCCACAAGCGACCTCAACCTCTTGGTATCAACAGTCTTGATACCATGAAGTTGCCCTGTCCTTCGAGATGTCGTTGTCCACCATCGAGAGTGCTGTGGTCAAAGATGCCTTCCTTTGTGATTTTACGTTTCCTGACTTGTTTGCTTCTTCTCGGTATTCACAATCCTTTGCGAAGTGTCCTTTCTTTTTGCAAATATTACATGAATATTTCTTCTTGCAGTAGTCACTGTATATCTGACACGCTTTTCATCTGCACTCCTTGATCACGTCACCTTTCTTCCCACATTTGTAACATGCGAACGATAACTTGTCCTGCTTGCTGTTTGACGACTGCTTCTCACGTTTTGCCATGAGAGCGTTGCTGGTGCTGCCCTCTGCATTTGTCGTCTTTTCCTTAAGCTGCTCATCCTCAAGTCTCAAACGTTCGATGAGAGTTCCTATGTTCTTTGTTGGTCCGGTCACGTTGTTCCAGGATGTTCTGAAATGAGTCTTGGCGGTAGCACACTCAATATTCTCGTCATGAGTCATGACCCAACTTTCCCTCATTGGATCATTTTCAGTTGACACTTCTTCGGCAAGATCCAAAATCTCCATACAATTCTCTACTGCTGACTTGCTTTCATCATACTCAAAGGTAAAGAACTTAATTCGGGACGTTTCAAAAGTTACATCAGTCTTTGTGTCATATAAACTAACTAATTTATCAATCATGTCTTTGGCAGTTTTACAATTGGCAATTTTGTTTGCAATCTTACTGTTTAAATTTGAACCTATCAACGTTTGAGCTTCGACATCTTTCTTCATCCAAGCTGAAACGTTTCCTTCTGACGCAGCACTTGCTGGTCTGGGCTTTACACCTGTTACAATATCATACAAGTCCTTAGTCTTAAGTGCTAGATTTAATTTAAATCTCCATGAAATAAAATTGACATTTCCCTGACTATCTTCATTCAACATTTCCAATTGAGATTTTACAGTGTCCATTTTGTTCAAAATTTTACAATTCGACTGACTTCTGACAATTTTTCAATCTTTCGTGGCGATTTACTGACTTAAAGCTACTTGCGTGTACGTTGATCAATGTTGTCTTGCTGTGCGATGGCTGCTCCGATGTCACTGATTTGTAAGTTATGTCGACCGTGTCGGTTCTGACGTTTAGGGCTGCTTTTCTCGACTTTCCGTCGCTTTCCCGTTCTGACTTATCAGAGAAACCGTTTCACAGCTCCCCTTGGTCCATAACCTGTTGGTAATTTGAGTGGGTTTTGGGTTCTTTGTTGAGAAAAGATAAAGTCCAGAGTTGACAAATGTTCAGCTTATTAACTTATAACTTGCACACAAAATTACAGTGACAGAAGGATGACACACTAAAAATTATTAGAATACCTACATAATTGCCAACTTTGACTCTATATAAAACAAAAGTAAAGTGTGAAGTTAGGATAGGGTCAAGATTGGGATAGGTCGGGTCAGCTGACAATTGATCAATTCTCAACAATAGTCAATAAAGAATAGCTACTGCTTCAAGATTCTAAGTATTTTAAATAAAGTCAATTTTGTTGCCATTATATTGTTTGAGGTTATAAACAAAGTAAAATAACTTTTACTATACACACAATATGATTACATAAATTTCAAGAATTATTTGAACATATAATCTTTGAAGATTTATTCTCTAACAGTAGGTATATTTTAATTTATACCTATTGTAATATTCCATACTAACGTTATTACAGCAAAGATACTGGTTTAAAGAATTTTCAACTTTACGTGAATGAAATAAGAAACATCACTACGATTATAAGTAAACCATAAGTTGTTTATATGCAAAAGTTCAGGAAATTTCCATTCTGCTTTGATATTTTGATTCGTCTGAAGTGCATAATTATTGAAAACTCCGTAAGATGGCGTTGTTGTAGCTCAGTAGTACTTTTCTTTTAAAAAATGTTGTACGTTATTGTGATAATAGGAAATTTTGATTTTTTCATGAATACGAACACTTTGCCGCCCAGAGCTATGCGAAATTAGAAAAAAAATTATTTAACTGCCACCCTAATGCAGCCGTGACATGTATCCCCTTCGGGCCGGCTCGCTGAGCTCGAAGCAGTCCAGCAAGTCATCCCGAAGTTCATAAGTCCACTCAGAGCGTCCATTTACATTGCGGTGGTCGTCAACGTCGGGACCGTTCTGTTGGACACCACCCACCTGTCCCTGCTCCTCATCCGACGAGGAGCTGAAGTGAGAGGCCAATCTTCTACTGCACGTAACAAAAGATGTACCCTCTGCTGTGTTGTTAGCTCAGCATCGGGACGGCATCGGTATTGAGTGAGGTTACCGAGCCGATTTAACCTCGACTTTTTATCGAGGTTGTTCCCTCTACGCTCGGATATGTGGTGGCACTATTCACCAGTGAGGAAACCGAGATCTGCTCAACTGGGCTGACCTTCACCTTGGTCTATCGCCGCAATGTAATGGGTGTACAGGTTCCTAATGTCTACTGCTGGGCCTCTCGAAAAGCGCCTTAGACGCTTTTCCACCTGCTGTCGGCATGTCCGGCAAAAACGGCCTCGGCGTATACCCATCGCCATAATGTAGCCTTACGGGTGCTGTATTACCATCTGAGGCACTTGTACCGAATAGACCAAGAGCCGGTGCTGCCCTTTATGCCAGGAGATATTGAGTCCGTTGTCGGAAACGAAAAATGCCAGATCTACTGGAATTACATGTTTCCGACCGTCAGGTCCATACAAGCAAATAGGCCTGACGTTGTCCTCCTCGATATACTATAGACTGTATGTCATTGAATTCTCTGCTCCGGCAGAGGAGAACATAGTTTTGAAAGAAGAGGGAAAATGGACAGAATATCAAAATCTCATGTTCGAGCTCCGCACGTTATACCCAGGCCACGAGGTTGTATTAGTGGTTCTGATCATCTGTGTAAGAACTCGGCGCAGAACCTGTAATCGCTCCACATCCCGGCTTTTTGGTCTGTAAAATGAATTAGTTTTCGATATTCGATACTATAAAAAACGTGTTGAATTGCTATCATTAGTAATACTTTTATTGAAGATTTTAGTACGAAAATCAAAAAATTTTGCATGTTTTCAAGAAATCAATCGACAGCTTATTTTATCGGGAAATTACAATCTTATTCAAACGGCTTCAAACTATTTATATCGTGTAAGAGGACAAGATAAATACCTATTATTTTTATACATAGTTTTTAGCCATAATTTCAACTAATAAAATACAAAATAAATACTTACCGTTTTACATGTTTACATATTCGGCCAACAAAACTACCTAGATGGAAACCGAAAGGCATGTTAGTTTCCTAGTACCTTAGAACTACCTCAATCGATGACCGAGAATCAAAAACCGATATGTTTGGAAACGTAAGCTAGAGACTTTTCTGATAATACAGGTTCCACACTTGTGATTTCTGAATTCATTATTCATATTTTACTAACTATGTGTAAGCCATCCTGAAGACGATGCCAAATGACTTTGTATTTTCGTGCGTTCTATAGAATTTTAGATGTTGTTTTTCACACTTTTGACTGGAGTACTTGTAAACTACGTGGTTTGCATAGTTAAGGATTTCCAGTAGACCAGTAATTGTGTTCTTTCATAAAAAAATTCCACAGATTGGTGAAATGCGTATTATCTATATTCCTGGACTTGAAAAAACGTGGTTTTCCGACCTATATCATTATACCAATTACAAAAAAAAATTTTGGTATAAAAATCACCCTCTTGAACTCCTTGAAAAATTGTTGGCTTATTGAAATTGTATTTGGTATGAAATGAATGATTGATTTTGGAATGAGAAATTCCGTAAATCTGGGTACATTATGAAATGAATATTCATAGCCATATTGGCATTTCTTTCGATCTTGATATAACTCTCTCACATATGAAATTATTTCTTTTCATTATAAAATGTAATGTCATCTTAACTGTCAAAGCACGCATAATAACACATCATGAATGTTGAATGTTGTACAGATTGTGACCGTCTTTCTCGGGAAAACATGTGTTTTCTTGTTACACGGAAAAGTAGAAAGGGGTCACCACCGGGATGGGTGGTCCAGGGTCGTATATTTTCCGTTGAATGAAATCTGACAGATATGAATTGATTGATTCCTCACCAGTAAAACACAGATGTTTATTCATATACAGTTTATCGAATGAAATGATTGATTGTAGAAAATATATGTACAAATACTAATAAATATTTACACCTAGTCTTTTTAAATAAACAACTATTTTATGAAATCACCTCAGATAATAAAGTCAAGGGTTTGACCTAGTCGGGCTAGTTTGTAACAATTTAAATAATCGGAAGCTCTAGAATCTAATTCAAATCAGAATTTCTATTCGCGTGATACAGTTGTTCACTTCGACCAGATGATCTTCGAGGGGAAAAAACGGTGACGCGAAGTAGTCTACGTTTGGAACGTTGACCCGCAATAAGAAATCAGCCGAAATGAGTGAATAGTCCTTTAATATCTGTCGCGCTGTCGACACAGGTGGTAGGTTGATTCCGAATCTTGGTAATTTACGAGTTCGCTAATAGTATTCGAGTTCTTCACAGATCTGGTCAATTCCTCAACACAAGTAATAAATTGTTCAGTTTCCGTTACTTGTAGTTAGTCGTAGGGGTGTCAGGTCTTTTCCTGAACACAAATAATAAATTATTCGGTTTTTGGAAGATGAGATACTGTGGGCAAACGGTCGGTCTTTCCCCAACACAAATAATAAATTATTCGGTTTTCGGGATTTGTAGTTAGACGTAGGGATGTCAGATCTTTTTCCTCTACATAAATAATAAATTATTCGGTTTTTGGTAAATGAGATCATGTGGGCAAACGGTCTGTTTTTCCCCAACACAAATAATAAATTATTCGGTTTTCGTGATTTGTATTTAGTCGTAGGGATGTCAGGTCTTTTCCTCAACACAAATAATAAATTATTCGGTTTTTGGCAGTCAGTTGAAACTGGAGTTAGTTGTAGAATATTCACCTTCGGACTTGTCAAAGTGTTGTAACGAAGCTTAAATTTCGAAAGATTATTTAATTTAGATCAGGCAATAAATACGGATGTTACATGTAATTTCAGTTTGAACATTTCATTATTTCAATAGATATGAATGAATTCCGAATGTGTATTCCGTGATTGTCACTTTGCTAAATCTCCGTAATTTCAAATAAGTATAATTATTCAAATAGATGAATCTAATTCATGCCCGTTCAAAATTGCATTTCATTCCGATAAAATATGTTGCAAAAACAGGGGTCTGGCCAGTTAAGACACCAAACTTTGTACAGCCTTATGTATAAAAAGGGCGAACAACCTAAAAACTCCGATAACACTTGTTTAGTCAGCCGAGAGAAACTACCGGAGCATCATGAGCGCGAATTTTAGATCTAAAAAGTAGCGTCACTTTCAATCATTGTTCGAGCCATAAGTAAAAAATCCTCGGCACAAAATAAGGAATTGGTGGAGCGGACCTGTCCAGAACCTCGGAAAACATATAAAAGCCGTGACAGACAACAGATCGCTCTCTTGTGTTTTTGAATTTCAATCAGTTCAGTTACTCTCTTGTGTTTTTGAATTCTGATTAGTGAAGTAGCTCTTTTGTGATTTCAAGTTTCAAGCCGTACAGTATCTCTTGTGTTTTTTCTTAATTTATCCGAGTTTGAGTCAAATTTAGAAAACTGTGAATTAACAATGGTTTTTCCGTTCAAGTGAATTGTTTCATAAGGTAATTGATAGCAAATAGTTTATATTTTTTGGGCATTACGATATATTGATTTCCGTATTTTATGATTATTGTTGTGATTGGTAAACGTTTGTACGATATTTAAGTTCCGTGGTATTCAGTAATTTGAATCATCATATGTGAGTTTATCCCGTCATATGTCATATATTCAAGTAATTTTATGGTGTGTACAGAGTGTGTACGTTTGAACGACAGGGGCGTCTTTGATATATTTGTGCAAACTGTGTCTATCCCGGAAGTATAAGTATATCCTAGACGACCAAACCACCAACGGCTTGTGCACACTGTAGTATAAGCTGGAGGTGGTTGTGTGATTGAGAATCGTAATAATTACCTTAATACTATGAGAAGTCCTCGGCCGTGTCTATCCCGGAAGTATAAGCCCTAATTGTCTAGATTCTGAATCTACAAAGTGTAGCAAATCTAATACTGTCATACAATTACCGGGTAATCCGTGGATAGCTAATACCAGGGTGGGTGTTATGACAGAATAAACTCAAATAGAGTAATTAACCGAAACATAGTAAAATCTGATATCGTACAATCGGAAAACTAGTGCAAACAATATTTTCCGAACAAACCGAATTAATAACCGAATATATCGTAGTGTGATTTGAACATTTCATTTATTAGTGCTGCTATCTAAAATTTACCGAATACCGCTCATTACGCTGAGACCTGTTTGATTCGTGCTTTCCCGCAAATTGATCATTCTGAATCATTCATCAACCGATCCCGTACCGCTGAATTGAATTTAGTGACCGAACTTATCGTAGAGTTGATATCCTGAAATAGTTTTCATTTACCGTTTGAGCTTCATTACATTTTCCGCCTGGGTGTAATTTTGTGAAATAATACCGTTCAATTGCATCTAAATTGATTATTCTGGAAGTGTACTTGTTAAAATCATTATATATTTTAATATTTGGAATTCCCTGTTTTATTAAATTATTTCTGCTCCATCTTTAACGAGCTATGTTTTAACCAGGTATCAATTGTAATTAAAGCCTACAATTGTGATACTGTTTTCTGCCCATTAGACTCTGGTTATACTTCACTAAAGCTACCCTAGGGACAAGGCTATCTTTAGATAGAATAGTGACATGCTTTGTGGAGAGGACCCTAGCAGAAGTCCTCAAAAGGAGTTAACCTTTGGGAAAAATCTGGCGCCCGAGGATTCGTAGCTTACCGCAGTAAGCACTTTACCGAAAAGCGACAAGGTCACGTTATAGTGTATGAGTGGATCCTACGGAGCGCGGACGGAGTTTATAATTAAAAATAAAAATAAATTCTCGGGAATTAACAGAGTTGAATTAATTTGAAAGGTTGGTAATAATGTATCGGAATCGGAGTGGCTTAGCGGTCGAACGGCTGATTCTTCAATCCCTCTCGTGTGAAATCCGTTCTTCTTTTATACTGGTTTTGTGCCAAAAGAAATAAAACGTCAGAGGTGGCCTGAGATTCTGGCAGTCAATGGTGATTTGAATAAGGATTTCCTCATCTCCTATTAGCTTCAACTTTTCCTACATAGGATGTACAAAACTTTGATGCGTTAGAATCTCAGCCTCGTCGATGTTATTTCTTTTTAACCAGAGGAGTACATTACATCATAAGTAACGGGGGCACTTCGTTACAAGATTGAAAATATTCATTCACTTCAAGAGCAAAGATTCGAAAAGTGTGTTAACGAATTGTTCCTGTTATTATGGTACGTATTTTGGACATTGAATTTTTGATAATGTTATAAGGTAATTATTATTGATTTTCAGTCAAAGTGAATGTAGCATTAAGAAATATTGTTATTTAATACTTTTCAGATGTTTACCAATTTCCAATAGTTCTATTATTCTTTTTTATTCACATTTCATAGACATAATTATATAGTGTGGTAGTCAGTGAGAAGCTGAGGAAATGCTATTTTCAAGACAGCAAATCGAACATAGCCTTTATGAGACGCCGTGTACAGTTGATGATGGTTCCTGAAAACCGGAACGTTGTGCTTATATTATGATAGCTGCTCCAAAATTCTGAATCTTCTGATTTGGGAAATGTTAAGAAATAAACATATTGAAGGGGTTTTCGAAAACTCATCACTTAAGTTTTTTCAAAATGTCTCAAAAATCGAATCAATTAGAAGAGTTCAGTGAGCGCCATTGAACTACTAACTAAATTGTCTAATGCTTCCTCCAGTTAACCGTTTCCCTATCTACTACGATTTCTGAAATCTAAATACTGTCATCACCAATTTTGGACATACATATAGTTACAAATGGTTGGTCGCTAGTTATATCCGTACTCATTGAATTTTAAAATTGGTTCAGAGAAAAAATTTGAGCCACACAAGAGAGAAGATTCAAACGAGTTAATACGTCATACACCTTTGTGAGGAGATGGTGGATTGTGATTATATCTGAACGGTATGTTGTATACTAGCTAAATGATTCTTTATTAGTTTGGCTCATATTATCTGAATTTAGAGTGCTCCTAGTTCTGACATTAAGCACCAGTGCCATCTGGAGATTTTAAAATACACTGAAGTAACATTTTCAACGTATTATTCTTAACAGTGAATTCAAAAACGGTCTGGGGTGTTGACCAATAAGTCTTACTTAACATCATTGTGAATCTTAGATGATGTTTCCTTGAATTTAACAAATAACATAGAGCCGAGCAACTACGCATTACAACTTTACTGTTCGTAGTTTCGTCAACTTGTCATGAAATATAGGAAGATTTCGAAATCTCTTCTTTACTTTTCTCATTCATAACCTCTAATGATCAAGTCATTCTGTATAGTTTTCGAGGTGTCGGCGTAAACCGACATGGTATCAGTATCTTACTTTGGAAAAATACGTTAATAAATATCACGTTTATCGATTGAACTGACTTATGCGGAATGTCGCCAATTTGAAGGATCATGTATTGAAAAAATTGAAACATCAATCAAACTCACTAGGATATCTCGGTTTTCCCAATCTCAACTATAGAAATTTACATTTTCAATTTTCCGTGCGGCATCTATCGCTATGGTATTGTTTTCTCAACATAACATTACAAACCTACATATTGAGGTGAGTCCTTGCTCCTATCATGCTCCTTTAAAACAACATAGATTCCCATATCTGCTAAGGGTATTATTTTGAATACAACTCATATTCACAACAAAGACTAGTGAAGCTAGGTTCATTCAATGGAAAGATAACAACGTGTATACAATCTCTCATCTTGTCCGGCTCTCTCATTTGGCTAATTGACACTGATTTCATCTTCAATCTGTCACCTCACTTTGTCGATCTAGAGAAAGCTCTTAGATTTATTCTACAAGTTTATCTTAGTAAAATTTCTTCAGAATACAGTTATATACAATAATAATAATGGTATTACCAGCAAAAGCAAACATCAATTCACCTATCCCACAGATGAATAACACAGAAGTCTATCAAAGTCTGACTGCTCCCCGTAATTCCCGTGTGAACTACCTATCTACTACCTCCTTTTGACTCGCACAGTTCTATGTTGGGGACAGTGCCTCAACGGATGACTTCTGTTCATATTTTCAGTTCATCGTGATCGCGACGTGTGCAGATATTCTTGGAAACCAATCCGTTTGATTAAATATGATTGGTTGGTCGGTGGGATGAAGGTTGACGCGTATGCTAGAGCTGTCTCAAATGAATTATACATTCGAATGTCATTACTGAACGGTACGATATGATTGCAGATTCTATGCATATGGAATGGAAACTCTTCGTAATCTTTGAATATCTGATATATATTCAAACCTATACTCATCTAGGAATGCTCTTCAATATTTGAATCTCAACTACAAAATTTAAACAAAATAAATTAAATGTAATTGAATGAATACTAGTTTTTCTTCCCCGGGATTGATTTGTATGGTGGGAACTAGTGCCTCCTCAGCCTTCCAGGAGAAGCCGCCGCTGATGAACTTTCTTTAAAAGAAATGGATATCATGCTCTACTATGCCGCACTTTATTTCCAAGCTGGGAGAGTTTCCTCAAGAGATTCACATCAGGAAAGTCTCTGAAGACTTTCGGTTTTAAGTGTGTTATACCGCGCGTTTTCTTCTAACGCACTGAAATTTTTACCATCAGTTGACACATCAATTTAGTCATTCCTAATTACAATAATAAAATATACAATATTTTATGGATGGGTTTGATTGGGAAATAATGGATTATATGTAATTGGAATATATATTGATAAGCTATAAAAAGGTGTGAATATACTATAACGGTATTGATGAAAAATAATGACCCTTACCCAATAAAAATACTATTAAAGGACTAAGGACCTTCGGGCTATCAAGTAGCCATCATCAGAACGAACTAAACTATAAATCGAAATGTACCTGTTTAAATACTATTGGGGGATAATAATGTAAGCAAAGGGTTAGCCCCAGCTAGAGATAAATCGGAATTCAATGAATTGCCCTCTCGTTTATACATTTACATCCCTTCCAAGTTACCCATATATTTTTCTGTACTATGTTTCAGAAGTAATACACTTTCTTGAGAAATGATGCGACCTGTATTCAAAATATGTTCGACTATCGCTGATCTTCATCATATTTTTTTTTATATGGACAAAATCTTCCTTATAAAGAGTTCTAGTTTGATCCACACAGCATTTTGAACACTACTCACAATTGATTTTGTGAGTCCCGGATTTGTCAAATTCGGAAACTTTATCAAAAGTGTTGCCTAATTGGTGTATCGCAAATTTATCCATTATAGATTATTATAGATTCAAGAACAAGCTAAAACACCTGTGATAAATTTTCCGATTCCGACGAATCTGGGATCTACAAAATCAAACGTGAGTCGTGTTTGAAAGGCTATGAGGGTCAAACTAGAAGGAACATCTCAACTCGTTATAAGGAACATGTTGCCCATATGAGAAAATATAATGGTGAAAAATCAACCGTAGTCGAACATATTTTGAATACAGGTTACATAATTTCTGAAGAATGTTTATCACTTTAAAAATACAGTACAGACAAATATCTGGGTAATTCAGAAGGGATCGGAATGTATGAACGAAAAAGCGATTTATTAAATTCCGATTCTCCAGCTGAGAGTGGCACATTTTGATTAGTCAGTTGATTTAGCTTACTCTGATGAAGATTACTTGGTACCCGAAAGGTCCTCAGTACTTCAATGGTATTTTTAATGGATAGAAGTGATCATTTCTTATCAATAGTGGAATAAATTATGTTAACTGGAAGACCATCCTCGCAAAAATGTTGAGGTTCAAATACTGATTGATTATCATTAAATGTGTAACCACAGTTATTAATTACTAGCAGACCCGACAGACGTTGTCCTGTCTTAACTATGAATATTGAATTCGAATTATTTTTTGTAACAATTTCATGTAACAATGGATCTTCATCATTATCGGGAAATTTCGCAGATATCACATCGTCGATATCATTCGGTCTTATCCTCTCTACTAACTAAATGAGAATATGTGCATGTGGCAATCCGCGTTTTTGCCACTCGACATCCAATACATCCAATAGCGCGTCTCGCCGAATACGCGATGCTTAACAATGAAGTCCATGAGTGATTTTAACTTTCTTTTGAACACCCTCTCGGTGATGTCGTGGCAATCAATGGGTGTTTGGCCAAGAAATAATTCTTGTCGAATTCCTGTCCAATGTGGATTGCATGTGAACGTTATAAACAAATCTGGTATGCCATAATGACGTACATACGACATCGCATCCTGAGCGTATTCATGCATATGACGCAAACTTCCGACGTATGTTGCTGGGAGAATAGTTGTTCTACCTACATTCTGTGCATTTTCATCAGCATTGATGGCATCCTGTAAATGAATTTATTCTTCAGAACTCAGTTTTGCCTGGTTATAAACAAATCTGGTATGCCATAATGACGTACATACGACATCGCATCCTGAGCGTATTCATGCATATGACGCAAACTTCCGACGTATGTTGCTGGGAGAATAGTTTTTCTACCTACATTCTGTGCATTTTCATCAGCATTGATGGCATCCTGTAAATGAATTTATTCTTCAGAACTCAGTTTTGCCTGGTAAATATCAATCGCTCAGTTTCAATTTTCACGTACATATCCACAGCATATTGGTGGAAGAGACGCCAACATTTTAAGATATGATTGTCCTCATTTTCCCGAACCATCAGTCTGTATGAATAATAATTCGTTGAACTAACTTTTTTGTTAGTTTCGGAATCTGTAACTGGATTTATCATCTTCATTGAAGAATGATATCCATCTTCACCTTGCCAAAATAAGATAGGATATTGTAACGTATCATATGATCGATGTGTTTTGGACACATGCTGCAGTTGATTGCTACGCCGATGTAAAACAATATCTAGGTTTTCTGAAGTTTCACCCACGACGACAATAGCAACTTCGTCAATTGTTGGCGCATTAAAAAGTCTCGCGTGTTGTCCTGCAGGCGACTCATCTGCTTTGATGACAATTTTGTTATTATCAGACGGCATGCGGTCCAAAGCGGTCGTAAATAATGCAACCAATTCGTTATGTTGATGAAAAAATGTTTGGAGTTGTTCCACAATTGGTCTTTCCACCGAATTGTTGTGTGCACAACGCTGATCGACTTGTCTTGCTGAATCGCCCATAAAATGAATTAGCAAAAATTTTTAGTCACCATTTGGCGTTGACAATGAGGAACCTGTTAGATGATATATTTGACCCTGAATTTCGAAAGTTGGCATAAAATTTCCTTGAATAACTGTTGTTACCACCAAATGACCTCATTTTTTTCTCCCATGAGAAACTTTTCCTGACAATAACAAACACAACAAAGAAATAATTAGTGAAATCGGTACGGCCGTTCACGCGTGATGGCGTGATATATGGTGGTTAAGTATTCTTGAATTTTCTAATTTTCCGGGCAAATTTCTCAATTTTTTCTTCCATAAGAACCTTCTCCTGTCAATAACAAACACAACAAGAAACTGATTTGGAATATCACGACAACTAGTGCTAGTAATCAAAATTTATCATCCTTTAGGTGAGATATTACACATTCCTAGATGTATACAATAAGCTTCGATATGAAATATAAGGGGAGAAATCTCATGCTCTTGATGAAAATGTAGCTGCGATAGTAGTAGTTTGTTTTTGTTCTATTTATTGTAGATTTAGTTTGGACCGAATAGCTTTATACTTGAAGCTATTTTGGTTCTTCAATTTCAAAATGTTTGAGAATGAATTGAATTCATCTGTACCATAATTATTTATTATACTCTAATAAATGGAGAAATTTTTTTTTTATTTCGTTGCTTCCAATCTGATTTCTTCGAAATTTTGGCAATTTATGGATGTATGAAATCACTTCAAAATATCCAACCATTTTATCTTCATTTACATTCTTACTATATTTCAAATATAAATCCAATCTTGATGAACTATCACGAATTCTTCTTGATACATTAAGGTATGACGTTTCTGATGATAGATACTTGTGAATTGAACTAACGTATTCACATTCAAATAAAATTTATTTCCAAATTGGGTAACTCCAAAACCGTGCATGACATACTTCGCATGAGTTGAGACTTTCTCTCGATGATGCATAATAACTAGTTTTGAAAATGACTTATCGAATTAATACGCAATAACCTTCCTACGATTTTTCTGATTCAAAATAGAGTATATTCAACTGGATCTCATATTCCATTTCACAATTTCTCTGATGATTCATAAAGAATTGTTAAATGTGTTGCAAATAGATTAGCTGGGGAGGAGAATATTCTCTATATATCAAACAAAAGGAAAACGAGAATAAGCTATGCCTTCACCCTTAATGTAAACGTAACGCATCGGTAGGAAAGCTAACAAATAGTATAATCATTTGCGGCTCATTCACGAACAACGTTGGTATTAGGGAGCCCTTTTGAGCTTCAGCTGGAATGCTTTGAAGGAATACAAAAGCCTCTGTCCAATGGCGGTGATATCCATTTCTGCGGTCTATAGCTTGCTTCCGCAATGTGAAAGATAAGGTTTTATCAAGTTTTGGATGATACATCAACAGTCTTTATAACGAATAAGTGATAGATTTTGGGATTTTGAAACAAAACCTCAAATTACAAAGGACAGCTTTCAGGAAGGAAATGTTTACGTTCACTTTGGGAATATGTTTCATTCAAAATAATTCATAATGTTGTGCGAAATTAATAATATAAGTTACTGTAGGTCCCTCTAATTGATCAGTGACACCACAGCTCACTAGTTCCAGACATCTATTTCGACACCTCTGGCTCATCAGTGTGAAGAGTAGAGCTGTAGATGTATGCATAAACCAACATCAGTCGATAGAAGTATCGATCGGTAGCATCAGTCAGCGAAGGTATTGATCGGTGGCACTAGCTGTCCTGAACTAAGAACTACATCGATTAAAAAACAGGAAAGAATTTTGTAATGAATTGTTATTCTATTGATTAAATCCATACCATTCTTTGAGGATTAAATTCATACATTTTATAACTCCTTCTTCACTACAATGAAAACCAGCGATGAGGAAAAACGTTAGATATCATTATCATATATAATGACATTTCTGGAATATTGAGTGATTTAGTAGAACCGTATGATCTAAATATATGACACCAATTCGATAATTGGCCATAAGCTTCATAAAAATTTTCTCATAATACTCTTTCACATATTACTAATCCAATGCTGTCCGCAGTTTTATTTGGGTTTTAACACAAGTCGGCTGCAGACTCATTTCATAAATGAACTGGAGAGAATTAGGAATAAGAGACGATCACCCTTATCCACTGAATGTACTGTTGAAGTACTGAAGATCTTTCTTTGTCTGGTGAGGTATTCCCTTTTGCCTATAACCTGAACCTTCAAAAGTGCTCACACGATGTTCTCCGGACGCTATCATCAAAGTGGGTAATTAGAAATCACAATGTGCCTGTTTGAATACTATAATGGAGGAATGATGCAAACAAGGGATTTTCTCAGCTAGAGATGTTAAAATATTCCTTCTAGTTTGACTCACATAGATCACGACTAACAATGGATTTTGTTAGGTAGCACTGCTATTTCTTGGGATTGTAAATTCCGTTAGCGAAATGCCAATCCAAATGTTTGAAGGTTTATTAAAAATACAGCAACAAACTACATGGACTGTAAAACGTCATAAACAATTCATTACTCAAAAATAACAATCAAAAACAAAAAACATACTAGCGTCTTCACGTATCGAACACTCAGCGTGGACCCCAACGTTGAATATAAATATTAGTTCACAGAACATCATAAATAAACTATCGATTCAACATAGCTGCCGACCTTGGAAGATCTGGCTTTCAAAAATACAAAAGAAAAATGATGAGCTTGACTTCAAGAGTACATAATTGAGTTACAATGGTCAATCACACAGTTTCTATTAGTAACAAACTAGTTTTATTGACTGCTCGCTCAACGACACCAGCGCAAGTTTTAACAGATACCACTCAAACAATATTGTCCTTCCCAGGATGCACTGCCACGATTCTTGCCATTTTCCAATTCATCGGTGTAACATTATCTTTATGCAAGACGACTAGCGAAGTTACTAAAAGATCATGCCTTTCTTTGTACCACTTGGTTCTCTGCTGTAACGTGTGTAACTAGTCCTTTGACCAATGATCCCAAAACTGCTGAATTAACAATTTCATGTGTCGAAAAATTGCTGCATGTGTATGTCGGCTGTCAGATACTGGTACCTCCGGTACAGCTATTAGCGGACTGCCAACTATCAAGTGTCCGAGCTTTAATACTTCCAAATCGTTGGGATCCTCTGTGAAGGGAAATAGGGGTCTAGAATTTAATATAGTATAATATAATGATAGAGAATTTAGAAACCTATTAGTGGCCAGCTCGCTGACCAATTCCAAATGCATAGCTTCAGATGCGAAATGAATATGAATACATACATACGCTTCAATGTACTTTCTATTTCTGAACTTGCTGTCTTTGATCAGGTAAGAGCCCCAATAGTCAGTGCTACTAGTTGTGAAAGGTCTGAATGGTGTGACTCTAGGCGCAGGTAGATCACCCATTTTTCGATATATCTTCGAAGGATCAGCTCGAAAACAGATAACACAATTCTGTAATACACGTGTCACCGATTGCCTGCCACTCAAAGGCCAATATTGAGTTCTCTAATACTCGAAAGAATCGCTCTAGGCCCAGCATGCAAATTTTTTAGATGCTCTTGCCATATCAAAAGTTCAGTATAATAGTGCTCCGATGAAATAATTATGAGATGATTGTTATTGAAGGTCAACTGAGAATTTTTGAGTCTATCACCTGCCCGTATTATCTCATCTTTATCGAGGAATTGGGATAATGATATCAGCTTGCTACGCCTTGGTAACGGTTTGGATCGTTTCGGAGAATTTAATTTTTCACCAAATACTCATGACTGTACCAGTTTCACAATCCGTCTCTTACTATCTTCTATCTCATCAACAGTAATATCGCCCGTTAGTCTATTGATAATGAACAATTTACAATTCAAAGTAAATCGTACCAATGAGGCCATAATCTTGTAATAGGAGAAAAACGTTCTATCAAATCGTCATCAGTAATTGATGTGATCATAACGACAGTAGATCTAGTTTCGGGAGTTTCACTTGACCCTAACTTGCTACTTAATTTGGGACAGTATGTATTGTTCATATGTAACCAAGGCGGTCCTTCAAATCACATGGTTGTGTCTTCGATTTCGTCTGGATCACAACCTCGTGAAGTTATATCTGCTGGATTGGGATTTGTGAGAATCTGATGCCATTGACACGGTTCACATATACCTCGAATTTGGGCTGTTCTGATGGAAACAAACGTCTTCAAACTAGCAGGCTCCGAAGCAATCCACGCTGAAACTATGGTAGAGTCACACCAAAAATGTATCTGGTCGTACTTTACTCTGAGGATATTCACAATTCTCTTGGACAACTTTGCTGCCAATGAAGCACTACATAACTCTAACCAGGGCAAAGTGATGTACTTGAGTGGCGCAACGCGAGACTTTGCACATTTTAATTTTACTTCAATCTCTCCATCATAATTCTTAGATCTAATATACATACAACAACAATATGCAGTTCGGCAAGCATCGCAAAAACAATGTAATTCGATGTTACTGTCCTTACCTATGATACATCTGGCTATTATTAAATTGTTTGAAGCTTCAATTTTTCTGTTGAATCTATGGAAAGACACTCAACTACTTGTGGAGATTTCTTCATCCCACCCTACTTTCATCTGCCACAACTCTTAGATGACGATCTTAGCCCTAACGATAACTAGACCTTAAAGACCAAGTGGGTCGAATATCTGCGAAAGAATCAAGAATCGAGAGATTCACTCTTATCGTGAAGATTTTATGTTGGCTAGAATGAGCTAGATATCTGAAACAATCATCATTCGGTTGCCAAAAAATTCCCAAGGTTTCAGAATCTTGTGTATCTTTAATAATATATTGAGACTGATCAGTTGTCTTCATGCTTACCTGTACCTCTAATACAAATTTATCATTATTTTTCATTGACGCAAATGAAATCCAGCACCTCCTAATATCCGAGTTACATCCCATATAAGAGATGCGGCGGACTCCACGTCATCAGCACCACCCAGTCAATCGTCGATGTAAAAGTTTTTCAAAATGGTTTGGCTAGCAATAGGACACTGTATCTCATTTTCTAATGCAAGTTGCTTGAGACATCTTTTTGCAATGGAAGATCCCGGAGATGTTCCGTATGTAAGCGTATTGAACCTGTAATGGCATAAGCCCTCTGTAGGCTTGAAACGCCAAACGATTCTTTGATATTCTCGGTCCTGCTCATGCATATCTATGCATCAATAGATTTCCGCTACATCTGCAGTAGAAGCAGTAATATGATTACAGAAACGTGAAATTATGGAAAAATATCTTCATGAATGTTCGGACCAACCTTGAGAATATTATTCAATGAAATATTGGTGTTCGTTTTAGCACTAGCGTCAAAAACAACGCGTAGTTCAGTAGTTTAGTAGTTTCAGTACACAATGGTGCGGCAAATAACAACCGTGATTATTTATTTCAACTGGTTTGCTGACTTGTGACATATGACCTAGATCCAAGTTTTCTGACATAAAACTACTAAACTTATAATACAAAGTCTGATTTTCCTCAAATTTTCTTTCTCAATTTCGGAACCTACTAATGGCCAAATTTAATGATTCTCGTAATGTATTTCGGTTGTCCCGAAAAGGCAACCTTACCATAAATCTGCCACTTGAACAGCGCTGAAGAGTATTTCAAAATGTTGCTCGCAATCTGCTTCTTCAGTGGTATGAACAATTATCTCAATGTCACATTCCTCCAATCGCCAAAATGCTTCTACTGGATTTTCTAATAAATCTATTCGTGCAAAATTACATAAAGAATCCCGAACTTTCATATTGCAATCGGCCATTGAGCCAGCAATAATCCAACCTAATTTAGTATTTTGCAATATTGGTGTTTGGACACCAATCTTAATTTGACCCAATAATGGTGGATCATAGAATATAGTAGCCGCAAGCAATAAATCAACCTCTGAAGCGGTATTGAAATTTGAATCTGCAAGTTTCAAATCACCAGGCAGTTCTAGGCTAGATAAATACATTGAAGTATCAGTCGTAGAGATTTAATTTCTGCACTAGTTATTTGCGAAACCTTACTTGAAGTACTATTAATGCTCAAAATAGGCACATAGGTGGACTTCATAGGCAACTCCAGCCTACGCCTTAAGCTCTTAGTTATGAAATTAGATTGTGATCCTTCGTCCAGTAAAGCTCTAGGTGAAACAGGTTGACCTTGAGAATCGATAATTTGCACAAGTGCAGTAGACAAAATAACAAACATATTATTCTTACAATTAGTAATCGTTACTGTTATAGGTTCATGATCAGGAGCCCTCGTAATAGTTGTAAAAGCTGTCACCGAATTCCCTTGTGTCGACAAGACCTGTGCTTGAGTATCAGCCGAGTACTTTGTAGAAACAGACGATGCTGCATTTTGTGAATTGTCTCTTGGACCCAAGTGTAATAATGTGTGATGTTTTTTTCGACATACGCGACAACCATCGGAGTGACAATCTCTATAGCCATGTCCAACACCCTAACAATTAGTGCAAGCTCTTACCTTTCTCATTTCTGCTATTCTATTACTGGGAGTCAATTCCAAAAAATACTTGCAATTTTGAATCCTATGATCCAGTTTGCATAATGGACACTCAACCATATCCGTACTAGAATTCACCGACATCTAACATCTGTCAGTTAGGAATTTCATGAAATCATCTGTATATAATTCCACCTTATCATTACTCTTAATCTTCCAGTTCTTTTTAGATGCCACATCTAATTTAGAAAATAACATATATATTAAAATGGTGCTCCAAGATTCTACTGGTCCACTCAAATTTTCGAAGACCTGTAATGTTTTAAAAAATTATCTAAGAATGAACTATATATAAATTCTCGGGAAATAAGTCACATTAACACTTATGCTTTATATTTTCGTCTTTACGTACTTTCCGGCCTCGCGACCATTATCAGAAGACTTATTAGTCCAATAACCTGATTACTTAAAACTAATTGTATCAACACAAAGCGTCCTCATCGCACCAATTTCATTTTAAATGCGAAGGTCGCCGAAACGAACAGAAACACGAAATCGAAATTGTAACACAACAATGTTATAAGTTATAAGTATAATATATCAAGAATCCACTGTTTGGTAGAATTCTCAAAAAAAACGTACACATGTCATCAAAGTCTATGAAGGACTAACAAACGAGAAGAGTTCAAGTATTCATTTTCGAACCAGATGTCACGATTTATTAGGTAATAAAAGGTGTGGTCTCTGGAATATACTTTTGATATTATACCTAAAATATGCTTTCAAAATTATAAGGAAGCATGTAGGAATTTGTAAGAATATTGATTAATTAAGTTAGTATAAATATGACTTAGGGTCTGAACGTCAGTACTATGATTTACAGATTTGGAGTCACGTTTCATGTGAATCATCTCCAGAATAGATCTTTTATAATAATTGGTTTCCTCAGTTAAAATATTAACATTTTTTTAATCGGATTGATGGTTTTAATCAAAGCAATGTTTAGCAAGGGCGGTGGGATTTTCTAAGTTTTTGTTTCTCGTGCTATACTTATGGCCATACATTCGTTTTTGTAAGTATTGTTTAGAGATTCCAGTATAAGTCCCATCACAATCTGAACAATTTAATTTGTATACTGTGTGGGTTTGTTTATCTTTAGGTATTACAGGTTTTAGATTTGAGAAACATTTCCCAACACAGTTAGTAGGCTTGTGACACTTTTTTTATAACAAGCTGGTGCAACGGAATTGAAGTGAAGATAACGTTGAGACCGAACTTCTTCAGTAAACCAAGAAGTTTTAATTTTTTCATCTGCATCATGCCTAATGTTTAACACGTTCTGAATTATATCATTGGGAAAACACATAAGGCAATCATCTACATACCGTTTAAAGAATACGAGCTGAAAATCCAATGAACTTATGACAGATTCCTCCAGGCATTCCTTAACGTGTGTTCGGAAATATTTCTCAAATCTAAAACCTGTAATACCTAAAGATAAACAAACCCACACAGTATACAAATTCAATTGTTTAGATTGTGATGGGACTTATACTGGAATCTCTGAACAATACTTACAAAAAAGAATGTATGGCCAGAAGTATAGCACAAGAAACAAAAACTTAGAAAATTCCACCGCCCTTGCTGAACATTGCTTTGATTATAACCATCAATTCGATTACAAAAAGTTGATATTTTAACTAAGGAAATCAATTATTATAAAAGATCTATTCTGGAGAGATTCACATAAAACGTGACTCCAAATCTGTAAATCTTGGGACTGACGTTCAGACACTAAATTATATTTATACTGACTTAATTGATCAATATTCTTGCAAATTCCCACATCCGTCCTTATAATGTTAAAAGTATGATTAGGGTAGAATGTCAAAAGTATATTCCAGAGACCAGACCTTCTTTAATCACCTGATAAATCGTGACATCTGGTTCGAAAGTAAATACTGGAACTCGTCTCGTTTGTTAGTGGTTCATAGACTTTGATGACATGTGTAGGTATTTTTTGAGAATTCTACCAAACAGTGAATTCTTGATATATTATACTCATAACATTATTGTGTTACAATTTCGATTTTGTGTTCCTGTTCGTTTCGGCGACGTTGGCATTTTAAATGAAATTGGTGCTATATGGACGCTTTGTGTTAATACAATTAGTTTTAAGTAATCAGGTTATTGAAATAATAAGTCTTCTGATGATGGTCGTGAGACCGAAACGTACGAAAAGACGAAAATATAAAGCATGAGTGTTAATGTGACCTATTTTCCGAGAATTTATATATAATTCATACCTGTGTCAAGAATCTTTATTACTAAGAATGAACGTAATGCAGTAGCTGATTCTTTTACAATGTTGGGTAAATCGAATAATTGCCTAATACGGGTTTCTATGGTGAGCTTTCCGTTCTCATATCGCGACTGTATGAAGTCCCAAGCAACTGAATAATTGCTGTCATTAATTGTCAGTGAATCAATGACCGACGCAGCCTCACCTTTCAAAGACGCTTGCAAATAATACTACTTTTGAATGTAACTCAAACTTGAATTATGTATCAAAACTACAAAAGTGTCTCTAAAAGTAGCTTATTTGTCATAATTACCATTCTGTTCTGGCAATTTCATGGCTGGTAATTGTACACCCGGATGAATGTTAGTTTAGTGATGGTAACTTGTTTGAGTTTGAAGATGCATTTGGTATTGGGTCAGCAAGCTTTTGAATATTCATTAACTCTTTCGCCTGCGCGACAATAGCAAATTATTTATCTTCGAAAAATATCCTTTCCACGAGTTGTTCCGAACTATCGTATGATCGTCTAAGTCCAATTTCTGTTTGGATGTCATAGAATGTATCAAAGATTCTATCAATTTCTTCTAATCTGGTACATATTTCGGTAACTTTGTCGTGATTCCTCGAATCGACCAAAAAACTAGCGCTTTCAGTTACGCCCTACGAATCACTAGGTTTCTGAGAGTATCCTCTGGTTCAGCCATAATTTACACATATATGCATAATTTGTAATTATAAACGTATGAGTGCAAAAATGAAGAAATGTAATTCCACATCTAAATTGGCAATAGAATCTATATTAAATAGGGGTAAATTGATGATGGGAACTCACAGATTTTCCCGTTAACATTAAAAATAAGACGACGATGATAACCTTCACATAGGTGCTGCAGTATGTTATCATGCCTCCAATTTTTGCGGCTTTTCCATGGAGAATGCGGCACAAATCCTTCTCGAATGGACCAATTTTATGTTAGGTAGCACTGCTATTTCTTGATATTGTAAATACCGTTAGCGAAATGCCAATGCAAATGGTTATAAGTTTATTAAAAATACAACAACAAACTACATGGACTGTAAAACTTCGTAAACAATTCGTTACTTAAGAATAACAATTAAAAACAAAAAACATATTAGCGTCCTTACGCATCGAACACTTGCGTTAAATATAAATATTAGCTTACAAAACATCATAAATAAACTATCGATTCAAGAGATTTTGTAATTTCTGGATTTGTCGAAGTCGGAAAACTTATCAGAGGTGTTAATTAGAAATCAAAATGTGTCTGTTGGGATACTATTAGGGGGAAAATATGCATACAAGGGCTGGAGATGGACGAGATTCAGTAAATTGCTTTCTATTTTATGAATTTTCATTCCTCCCTAATTAATATTTGTCCATACTGTATTTTGGAAATGATACACCTTTTCAAGAAACCCAAAAAGTTTTTTAGCTGATTCTTACAGCTATGAATGTCTTGAATTGCAAATTTAGGAAACAAAAGTATGGAATGTATTGATTACTGAAGGATGAAGAGCGAAACTTTTGAATTTGATTGATCTATTTGAAGGGAGTGGTTCGAATTTTGGCTAATTGGTTGCGTTCCAATTTGCCTTTTCGCTAAGAATGTGATTAAATTGTTTCTCAACTTCGTTGTAATAAGTTTGCTGGCTCAAAGAGGGCGTTTGATGAGCTATGAACAAGACTATTGAATGTAGCTATTTTATAATCAATTGGTGTGACTGAATCCGCAGGAGTATACATATCTGCTTGTGTGTATATTCTTGGCTTACGTACGTATTCAAAAAGGCATGTTAATCGAAATCTTTACTTATAGCCGCGAAAACATCATCGACATATCTTCACCAAGCTTTTGGCAACTGATTTAATCTCCATTTCAAAGAGGTTTCGAGTTCGTTGAGGAAAATATTCGTTGAAAAATGAGGAAATGCATTACCCATTGCACATCCGCTTGTTCGTTTATAGTGGTTCTTGTTAAAAATTAAATAATAATAAATAAATAATAAGCATAAGACATTTATTCTGTGCAGTTTGTATAAGGGATTGGGGTATTTGTAAATAGTGAAACAACATCAAATGAAACGAGTGTATCACCAGCTACAAGTTTGGAATCTTTCAAGTTTTCAATTTGTTCGAAAGAATTTTTTACATACTTACAATTGGTGAGGCTTAGAAGTTACTAAATTCTTCAACTAACGATTTGAAAATGATTGATCTCATGGAATCATTCGAATTGAAGACCTTAGATGCGCAAGACAGCTTGGAAAGATTATGATTCGAGAGTATGTTTGTATTTTAAATTGAATGATATTCAATATTTTGTTACTAATTTAACGCATTTAGATAAAGGGTTCCTGGAAATCTGTTCATACGGACCATCATTCAACAAGGTATTCACTGAATCGTGAAAATACTCCTTGTACATGATGAAGATGGAATTTCCGTTATTTGCTTCCAAGAAATAAAAGTTTTCCCCTTATTAATGACTTACAGATGTCAGGTATTGAAATTATGTCATGTAGTTTCATGGGATTTATTTGAATTTTCAAGAAATAGCTACGAATAATAGCTTATTGCAAAACGAGGGATCAGGTCGTATTCTCAATATCGTTAGTTAAACCCTCCATTGCTAGTTTCTTAGGATCAATTGCAAAATCTGCACCTTCGCTTAACAAACTCATTTTTGTTCAATCAAATTCAATACGGGTTATATTTTGAATAATATTTATATTCTTAGTTTCTTCTCTAACAGTTTTTAGTGAAAACTGTTAAATTTTATTGTTATTTGATTAAATTTTTCGGATTCGATTACACTAATGAAAAATCATAGAACAGCTCCATTCAAAAGACTTGTTCATAGATTATAAAACGGGCTACCAAAATTATGACAATGAAGTTGAGAACCTTCAGTTACTAGCGTTGGATAATGATTCGGGAAAATTTTTGATCACTAACTTAATTTCCTATCAGAAAAGGAAATTAGAAGTCAGCAAATTGGGACCACTACCATCAAGTAGTTTCACTCATCATCTCACAGTGAATAATCACTATTTTAATTTGTAAACTCGCAACACAATCCGCTTATTGATGTAAGAACAAGTAACAAACATAGATACATCTTTCATTCTCGACAAATCCGGGATTCACAAAATCGATTGATAGTCTTGTTCAAAATGATATTTGTGTCGAACTAGAAGGAATGTTCTAACTCGAATTAAAGAATATTCTGCTCATATAAAGATAAATAATTATGGAAAATCAACGTAGGCCGAATATAATTTGAATAGAGATAATCATTTTATTTCACAGATGTTCAATTTTGAGAAAATGGCTACCCTTTCATTGGAGACTTCTAACACTCAGTATATCATGAATTTTTAATAAGGCTTTTAAGTTTGTTAATTTTTCTAATATTACTTATTTTGATTTTATTGAAATTTTTGTTATAACTGATGGTTTGTTTATGACTGAAATTGTTGATTACATTTTCTGGCAATATGATTCTACAGTTATTGATTTCTGATTCTAATTTTGATTCTAATTTTGTGATATTCCTGTTTGTAACCTTTATTTCTAATAAGAGAATCTTAAATTTCAACCTCAAATTGAAGATTTCTATTTCCTCTCCTATTCTTCTTTCCTCGACATCGATTAGATTGAAAAGGCTTTTTGTATTGTGTGAAATGTGATCCGGAGTGAGCCCTAGTCTTTTGCATTGGAGCAAGAAAATCCTCCTGATCAAATTTTAAAATGTATCCATTTTCATCTCATTGTAATTCGTCTTTATTTTAAATTTAACTTGGTGACATAATTGGAAAATAAAAACTTCAGTCCAATGACTATAATATGGAGAAGAAAAAATCTAAATGTTTTTTGTAGAAATGTCTAGTTTAATATTAACCTAAACTTCTGTAAGTATTAACCTAAATACATAATTGTCATCTAATTGGTAGAAATTGTAGTACCCTGAAGAAGCAATAAATTATTGCGAAATATTGGTATAGAAAAAATAGTTTTCTTTTGATTGCCCAACTACAGACCGAAATTCCCGTTAACAAACCTTTCTAAATTTCAACTAGTGACGGTCGTTACTGCCTTTCGAATATATATATATATATATATATATATATATATATATATATATATATATATATATATATATATATATATATATATATATATATATATATATATATATATATTTATATATATACATATATGCTGTTTCAAGATAACTCGAAGCAGAGCAGCAGCCCTGAAGAAGAAGACCTGAAGATGGCACATGAGATTGTGCCGAAACGTCGTCATATCAACGGTTTCTGTTGAAACCAATCTACGACAACGCGGAGTATATCCCGGCAACCCGGAATATATATATATATATATATATATATATATATATATATATAGATAAAGAATTAAATTTTCCGAATTATGAAGATAACTTCGATGATTTAACATAGGATTATAAAGATAAATAAACGTAAAAGATTGAACCATAGGCGGGATTCGAACCCACATTACTGGATTTTTAGTGCAGGGTGTTTACCAATTACACCACGTTGGTGCCGTTAGATTCTTATATTTTTGTGAATATAAACCTCTGGAAGGATAGTAGATCATTGATGAACACAATGCGATCCGATGCCCTACCATAGACCAACTATTTACGCACATTCATCTTAAGTTCAGTCGTTTTGAAGTAAGGATTGTAGGTTGAAGTATTGCTATGGTTGGCAATTACTTGACAGTTCTTATTCAATGACACAGCATCCCGGCTCTTATATATTCCAATAGAACTGGCTGAGAATGGTTCTGGTTAAGTATAAACAAGTTTAAAATTTCTTTACCTAATTGGCCACAATTTCGTGTATGTAACTTGAGAGATATAGAATTAAATTTTCTGGATTATAATTATAATCCTATGTCAAATTATCTAAGTTATCTTCATGATTCAGAAAATTCAATTTCATATCTCTTAAGTTACATACACATTAGGCAAAGAAGCTTCAAATCTGGAGTTGATAAATTAACCGGTTCAGAGTGTGATAACTTTTGCATCCGTAGATCTAGTCGTAATATAGAAATTAAATATGAGGGACCTTTCCGATCTTTCAGACCAAATAAAACTTTCTTCAACCATATTTTAGGAACAGGGCACATTTTGTCAATTTCAGATGAAGTTAAAATTTCACATAACTAGAGTAGAGGCTTTGAAGTAAACACATTAGAATCAATAGGAACATATGTTAAAAATAATGACAATAAAATTTCACATGATCAACTAGACGTATATCACAGCATTTTATTTGATGTTTTGATAACGTACGATACCCAAAGATCCTCTTGTGCCCTCCTGGTACAGCTCCACATCGAAATTTCCTTATCACAATATTAACTCTACCTCATTATTCGATTTTAATTATACTATTCTATCAATGTATTTCCCGAACCGGAACTCCACTTATTACCTGTGTCTTACATTGTACCCAAATAGCCAAGATTATTCATATTTTCAATAAATCAGTATAGTTTGAAGATGACACGCTAGTGTCGAAACATTAGTCAAGATGTATTTTCATAATTTATATCAGGTCAGCTCTCTAACGTCGAGTACAATAAACATTCCAAGAGTTCTCGAACAGGATTTGTTGTTACTTTATTTGGATCATAACACAAACCAATTTTTTCATTGCGGATCAATAGGTAACGCTCCTCCTTTATAATCATTGTACATACAAGAACTGCTTTAGAATACTTTTATCGTATTTTGATTGATATTTCTTCACTATTTTCCAGTTTACAGCAAACCAATATACATAAAATAACACAGCAAATTTAGACCTTCAAATTTTTTTTCTTAATTTTCCCTCTGGAGTATTTTGAGATATTCTCCCACTTACAGTTGGAAATGATATATTTTCATCCGACTTCAAGTCAGTTTCAATTTTGGTGAAAGCAGGTGTGTCAATCTTGAAATTATGTTCCTTGATGAGGTTTTCATATAGTTTCTTCCGATGATGATATTTTGTTGATTTAATGTTTTCCTCTAGTTCAGGAATCACTGTGTTTTGGTTTCGAACTTATTGTTCAATTTCATCAATTAGATTATTTTTAAATTCTATTTCTTCAGTTCATAATGTTTCGTTCTCGTCTTCCGTCTTTTGGTTCCTTGTTAAACTCATTATTTTCATCTTAATTAGCATATTTGGTCTTAGTTTACTTTTCCACAATATTATCATTAGTACTTTGAAAGTCTACTAGATTTTTTATCATAGATCTGAGATCAGTTACAGATAGTATTATTTTTCCACATGTCTGGCATATTAGTTTATAAAATCTATCACATGAGAATTGTTGAATTTCTGGCGAAATGTCTTTCTCACATTTCAAGCAGATAGTCATGATGATTGTTTTTAAGTCCGTCCTGTTCTTGATATCATCAAGTCAAGGAATGTGGCAAAGTGAACTAACCAGATGTTTAATTAACATCACCTTGAAATTTCTTTTTATCAACAAAATAATGGATGTTTCGAAATGTAAGGGAACTTACGTTGCAGTTTAATAATCCTAGTTATCACTTTCTTTGGAACATTTTTTTCGATTTCAAATTCATCATCACCAATATTGATATTTTCGACATTTCAATATTTTTTTTAACCTACATAGTCACAATTTTGCAGGAGCTGATTTCTATATAATATATTCACGCGTGAACATATTATGTCCACGTGTGAAAACTTCACTATATAAAGTTCATACTTTGAAACTAATTACAACGTGTCAGCGTATTTGAATTCGGAAATTTGGATTATGTCTCATTCGGAAAGACGCGGAGTGTGCATATGAAAACGTTATGTTTAATCGAATTTGAGGCTACTGCCATATTCATACCCGTTCTCAAATCTCTGTTGTTGTGAACTTTCTCGACCAATCATAATTTCTTATGATGATTAACTCTGACCATGAGCATCCCCTTGTTACTAGTTTTGTTAGAATCTCTCTATATCTACAATTTTTCATGGTCGCTATGCAGTCTAGACAATGACGTAACTGTATCTCCTCAAATGGTGCTTACAATGAGTGTGGCCTGATTTCTCTAACAATTTCAATTTCGATTCCAAATTTTTATTCTCTATTATACTCTCTTCAACTTCATACATGATACAATTGATTTTAAAATGTATGAAGCACGTTTTGAATATTTAACAATGTCGGTATTTCCTGTTCTAGTTGTTATATTACTTGAATTTACGGTAATAATACGATATACAGAATTTTATTGGGAATTAATGATTCTCGAAAAAGAACCTTCTGAGGTTAGCTTCAAGAAAAATACAGTTTCTAGCAAGTATACAAGACGTACAGTAGTATAATGTCTTTTATCAAGATAAATACATGAATTGCGCTACCTCATATTCATTCATTCATAGTTGCTTTTTTGAATTTCAAAATGTAATAATGATTTTTACCAATGAATCTAGGTCACAAGGTTAGGTGTATGTGATCATTATTTCGGAATATTGACTGTCTCACCATTGAATAATACATACAGATTCGATACAATCATAAACGTATATTCTTATTGAATCTTCGAATGCAAAACACTGTGAATGTTTGTCTATATGAAACCTGAAATGCCGATGAAACATTCCAAAACTATACGTCACGGCCGCCAAAATGCTGTGACTCCGACGAAAAGTTAGCTGTCGTTCTCTTGTTCACTGATTATAATACAAGCTACCTCAAATTGCAAAATACGTAATTTATTGTCTAAGGAGAAAATATTCTTGAAGTTTATCAATTTGACACAATTGACAACGTTCCAAGTTAAGTTATTTTACCTTAGTCGGTAGATTGAAAATATAGAATGAGACATCAGTAAGTAAAGTAATCATCCATTACGACATGCCAAACATTCGTGTCCCTGACACCTTTCCAGTACATAATTATTATTGAACACCCTGATCAAATATAGATTGTTCCGAGTCTACTGGTCCGAAAACAGGCTATAAAGCATAATAAATTGGTTCTTGAGCTAGTGGTTTCTGAACCGATGCCTCAACAATAATTGAGTGTAGAAAATGTGTTTCTGCTTCCATTCGGTTCGATTTTATGAACTCGTAACTTCAAGAATCGATATTCATAAGATTGTTATCTATCATATCTTGATTTCATATATTGAGGACGTTTTTAGTCTTTCTTTATACAATAGTCCCAGTTTTCGTTCGAATATTTATACATGAAAGGAAATAGCCTATCACTCATATTATGACTCAACAATATCAAATAACCTCTCGGTAGATAACTCTAAAAAGCGAGCTACAAAGTGAATAGAAATATATTATGTCATTCAAAATAATACGGTGGGATAAGAAATTTCACCGTGTGGGGCCAATCGAATGTATACTCGTATAGACTGACTACATGATTGTGCCCTCGACAACAAATTCACGACGAATAACTATTGTTTCAGGAATTTATTTCTCTAGCTTTCTCACAATGGGGAGAATGTGACTAGTTATAATAATGATAAAACGTAGTTTACTCCTATTAAGATATAATCGAATCATTTCTTTCACAGTAGTAGGCATAGTCAAAGTATACCAGGTCTGCCGGAGCCTCCCTTCCATCGTTCCTCGCGCTGGGTGATGTCACCCAGCTCCTCCAATCACAGCCTTGCTCTCATCAGCTCGTCGCTGGCACGTAACAACATCATATTTGTCGTCTATGACATTAAATAAACGGAATAAACGACCAATCAGATTGCACTAAAATTTTAGAAAGAGTAGAAGGGAGGCTCCGACAGACCTGGTATACTTTGACTAAGGTAGTAGGTACCTAGGTACTATAGATAATCAATCATCATTATCTTCATCATTATGGTACTGAGAACCGTAGTAAGAGTTCATTCTGATGTTGGCTACCTGGTAGCCTAAATGTAGAATTACTTGGACACAAAACACCAACTGATTCGTTTCAAACACTTCTATTCGCCTTAAACTTCAGATTGACAAGATAATTCATTATTTTCTAACTAACGTCCTCTTATCTTATATCATGACATCTGTCTTTCTTTTTATTTCTATGTGTTCTATGATAGCTAAATCTGAAACAGTGCGCGCCAGATTTTAGCATCCTACATAAATGTCTTCAGTACTTCAACAGTATTTTTAGTGATTCAGGGTGATTATTCCTTGTCTATAGTGTTATAGTGTATCGACAATGTGGACTCTATTATAGCTCATGTAAATATTCCAAACAATTTTGGGGAAATGCAATTTGCCAAACAATCTCTGGAAAACTTTCGGCAACCAAGTTTCCATCATCACAGTAGAATAAATTAACTTATTTGGTAGAAAGTTCATTCCCTACCCTAACCAAAGGTGATGGCATACTGGCTCTCCACCAAAAGAAGAAGCCTTATTGAAGGAGAAAGTTTGAATCTATTTTGGATTATCAAGGGAAGGACCTTCCTAATATTGCTGCCATCGATAGCCATATGCTTCAATTGGTATTTCGTCAGCGGACAATTAGGCGCACTATGCTTCGTCTCAATACCATACAGTTTATGGGATCGGACGGAATTCCACCTGTCGTTTGCAAGGAATTTACGCCAATTTCCTGCAGATTGTTCACTTTCATACAGAATTGATGTGTTCCTCCCAGCTGGAACACACATCTAGTTTTGGTTTGGGTTGAGGTATATAGATAGATAGATACATCTTTATTTAAATAGGATATATATATATATATATATATCTAAGTTATTTCATAATTCAGAAAATTTAATTCTATATCTCTTAAGTTACATACACGATAGTGGCCAATTAGGCAAAGAAACTTTAAACTTGTTTATATATACATATATATATATATATATATATATATATATATATATATATATATATATATATATATATATATATATATATATATAAATTCGCTGTGGTTTTCTTTTGCTGGTTTATCTAAAGTAAGTTGTGGGTTCTCTTAGGTTTTTCAGCAATTTTAAATGAATTATCTCAATGAAACAATCTTTTCATTCGACGCGTTTCGGCTTTCGCCTTCTTCAGGAATTTATTCATTGTTTACATTATGAAGTGAGTTGATTTTACGGAAGCACACACTCATCATGGCTTTGAAATTCAGACTTTATATATATATATATATATATATATATATATATATATATATATATATATATATATATATATATTCTTTTGTTGATATTCTTGAACCATTTGTAATATTTGTATGTTTTCTTGGTATATTGGTTCGTATATATACTGATAATGAAATAAAAATTCTGTTTTGACGTTTCGACAACGTTTATTGCCTTTATCAAAATTGTTAATTGAATTAGTGTTTCCATGTAATTTAGAAAAGAATAGATGATTTCGATTAATGGAATGCGTCTGCAGCCGACTTGTGTTTTAAGATCCAATTAAAACTGCAGAAAACATTGGATCGGTTGTGTGTGAAAGAGTAATGTATGGCTAACTACAATTTGAAATAGATTGAATTTGATTAAATACAAGACATTCCAATATTGTACAATTATAAATATCTATGAATTATTGCATGAATTAGTTACTCTATGATAAGTATTTCTATCATAACTATTCAAGTTTAAGATAATTCTATGGAATTTAACCTCAAAATTGTTACTCTATAGTGTCATAGTTAAATAATACTTCATCTTTTTTAGGTTGAATTTTAAATAGACAATGGAAAGTGGCACTTCAAATTAATAAAATTTTGTTAAGTTTGAATTAGATTATTGTACAGTTTCGAAAGATTGGAATCTATTTTGTCATTTACACAATTGTTATTTTTAATTTGAATAGATTCTAATATCAAACGTTTGTTGTCGTTTGTTTTAATATTTAAAATTTTTGTATTGTTGTAGTCGAAAGTATGGTTAGTGTCTTTCACATGTTTATTGAGCGCAGTTGATGAATTTTTGGTATATTTGTGGCCATTTAATCTTTTTTCGAGGTATTGTGAAGATTGGCCAATATATACCTTTTCGCAATCTTTGCAAGGGATGGAATAAACAGTATGTGTTATTTTTTTGAAAGGTACGCTGCTTTTTAATTTTGTAAAGAGACTTTTCTGATTTAAATAACTCTTATGACATATATGTAGGTCATAAGGTTTCACTATATTACAAATTTTCTCTGAAAGTCCACCGATATATGGTAGTGATATGTAATGCCTATCATTAGTTTTCTCATTATTGGTATTGATTCCACCAAATGAGTTATAAAATTTATGAATTTTGTCTTTAGTTATCGAATTTACTAAATCAATGGGATAACCATTTCTTATTGAAGTTTCTTTTGTTTTTGTAATAGATATAGTTCTCAGATCAGGAGAACTTAGTCGAATAGCTCTATCTATTAGATTTATAATAACATTTTTCTTATATTTTTTAGGTATATTAGAATTGAAATTAGTATACCTTCCTGACCAAGTAGGTTTGGTATACCATTTTGTTAGAATTTTGTTATCATTTGATTTTCTTACTAAAGTTAAATCTAAAAAATTAATTTCGTTATGATTTTCTAATTCAATCGTAAATTGTAACTTATGGTGAAAGGAATTGAAAGAATTCAAAAATTCATTACATTTGTTTTCAGGGATTGCAGCAATACGATCATCAACATATCTTTTGAAGAAGGCTATATTATAATTTAGTTGAGATACTACTTTTTCTTCAAGGAATTCCATTACTATTTGGGCTATGATACTTGATATTGGAGAGCCCATTGCACAACCATCTAATTGTTCATAACAATCATCTTTATATTGTAAAAAATTAGCGGTGAATGTATATTCTATAGCTGTTAAGAACTCATTCATAGATAAATTTGTATATAGTTTTATTTCATCCCATTTATTTTGAATTATTTGTTTAGCTAATTCTAAAGGGATATTTGTATATAAAGATGTGACATCTAGTGATACTAAGATATAGTTTTTAGGTATTGTAATTTTGTTAATGAATTCCTTGAAATCCCAAGAATCTTTGATGTAAAACTCATTTTTGTAAGCTATGTTTTTTAGTATGTTGGATAAGTATTTAGCCATTTCATAAAAAGGTGATTGAATGCTGCATACTACAGGTCGCATCGGTATATTAGGTTTATGAATTTTGGGTAAACCATATATTTTTGGAGGATGATGTATCGTTAATTGTCTATGAATGTATTTTGAAATATATTTCTTTTCAAACCATTTTTTTACTAAGTTATTATTTTTAGTTTGGTAAATATTAGTTGGGTTGTTATTTAGTTTCTACAAAAATGAGTTTTACATGTAAGATTCTTGGGATTTCAAGGAATTCATTAACAAAATTACAATACCTAAAAACTATATCTTAGTATCACTAGATGTCACATCTTTATATAGAAATATCCCTTTAGAATTAGCTAAACAAATAATTCAAAATAAATGGGATGAAATAAAACTATATACAAATTTACCTATGAATGAGTTCTTAACAGCTATAGAATATACATTCACCGCTAATTTTTTACAATATAAAGATGATTGTTATAAACAATTAGATGGTTGTGCAATGGGCTCTCCAATATCAAGTATCATAGCCCAAATAGTAATGGAATTCCTTGAAGAAAAAGTAGTATCTCAACTAAATTATAATACAGCCTTCTTCAAAAGATATGTTGATGATTGTATTGCTGCAATCCCTGAAAACAAATGTAATGAATTTTTGAATTCTTTCAATTCCTTTCACCATAAGTTACAATTTACGATTGAATTAGAAAATCATAACGAAATTAATTTTTTAGATTTAACTTTAGTAAGAAAATCGAATGATAACAAAATTCTAACAGAATGGTATACCAAACCTACTTGGTCAGGAAGGTATACTAATTTCAATTCTAATATACCTAAAAAATATAAGAAAAATGTTATTATAAATCTAATAGATAGAGCTATTCGACTAAGTTCTCCTGAACTGAGAACTATATCTATTACAAAAACAAAAGAAACTTTAATAAGAAATGGTTATCCCATTGATTTAGTAAATTCGATAACTAAAGACAAAATTCATAAATTTTATAACTCATTTGGTGGAATCAATACCAATAATGAGAAAACTAATGATAGGCATTACATATCACTACCATATATCGGTGGACTTTCAGAGAAAATTTGTAATATAGTGAAACCTTATGACCTACATATATGTCATAATAGTTATTTAAATCAGAAAAGTCTCTTTACAAAATTAAAAAGCAGCGTACCTTTTAAAAAATAACACACTGTTTATTCCATCCCTTGCAAAGATTGCGAAAAGGTATATATTGGCCAATCTTCACGATATCTCGAAAAAAAATTAAATGGCCACAAATATAACAAAAATTCATCAACTGCGCTCAATAAACATGTGAAAGACACTAACCATACTTTCGACTACAACAATACAAAAATTTTAAATATTGAAACAAACGACAACAAACGTTTGATATTAGAATCTATTAAAATTAAAAAGAACAATTGTGTAAATGACAAAATGGATTCCAATCTTTCGAAACTGTACAATAATCTAATTCAAACTTAACAAAATTTTATTAATTTGAAGTGCCACTTTCCATTGTCTATTTAAAATTCAACCTAAAAAAGATGAAGTATTATTTAACTATGACACTATAGAGTAACAATTTTGAGGTTAAATTCCATAGAATTATCTTAAACTTGAATAGTTATGATAGAAATACTTATCATAGAGTAACTAATTCATACAATAATTCATAGATATTTATAATTGTACAATATTGGAATGTCTTGTATTTAATCAAATTCAATCTATTTCAAATTGTAGTTAGCCATACATTACTCTTTCACACACAACCGATCCAATGTTTTCTGCAATTTTATTTGGATTATAAAACACAAGTCGGCTGCAGACGCATTTCATTAATCGAAATCATCTATTCTTTTCTAAATTACATGGAAACACTAATTCAATTAACAATTTTGATAAAGGCAATAAACGTTGTCGAAACGTCAAAACAGAATTTTTATTTCATTATCAGTATATATACGAACCAATATACCAAGAAAACATACAAATATATATATATATATATATATATATATATATATATATATATATATGTATATATATACATATATATATATATATATATATATATATATATATATATATATATATATATATATATATATATATACATATATATATATATATATATATATATATATATATATATAACTTAAGAGATATAGAATTAAATTTTCTGAATTATGAAGATAACTTAGATAATTTAACATAGGATTATAAAGATGAATAAACGTAAAAGATTGAACCATAGGCGGGATTCGAACCCACATTTCTGGATTTCTAGTCCAGACTGCCAACCATAGCAGTACTAACCTACAATCCTTACTTCAAAAAACGACTGAACTTCAGATGAATGTGCGTGAATAGTTGATCTATGGTAGGGCATCGAATCGCATTGTGTTTATCAATGATCTACTATCCTTTCAGAGGTTTATATTTACAAAATATAAAAATCTAACAGGACCGAAGTGGTGTAATTGGTAAACACCCTGGACTAGAAATCCAGAAATGTGGGTTCGAATCCCGCCTATGGTTCAATCTTTTACGTTTATTCATCTTTATAATCCTATGTTAAATTATCTAAGTTATCTTCATAATTCAGAAAATTTAATTCTATATCTCTTAAGTTACATACACGATAGTGGCCAATTAGGCAAAGAAACTTTAAACTTATATATATATATATATATATATATATATATATATATGCAATCTATATATATATATATATAGATTGCACAATTCTGTGATGGTGATCACCGTGAGTGGATGAATTCTTGCACGATTTCGTATTTCCGCTGAATTCTGCCCAACATCAATCCACCAGTTTTTCATCTGCTGTTCTTAACCTTGGCCGCGACCTAGGAGTTCCCGATTCAATAGCCCGTTCTCTTACCGCTTCCGTGGATACTGAAGCATTATGTACCTTTGGTCCAAAAGGTACAGATTGATTCGTGAGGATGTTACCACCACATGACAGCTGTCATGGTTAATCGAAGGTACAGACTGCTTCATGGAGATGTCGCCACCACGTGACAACTGCCATCGAAGTACATGCTGTTTCGTGGAGGTGTCACCACCAGTTCGACTCGTCCGACTCATGCGACTCGCAAGCGACTCGGAAGCAATTCACAAGCGACTCGGAAGCGCAAGCGACTCTAAAGCGACTCGGAAGCCACTCGCAAGCGACTCATAAGCGACTCGCAAGTGACTCGAAAGCGACTCGTAAGCGACTCGAAAGGTGTGTGGGTGGGAGGTGTATGAGCGATGAAATATCAAATATTAATGATATTTTTATTTTTATTTTTGAGAGAAGTACATTTTATTTAGGAAGTATGATCGTGAGGAACCAACGTTGTACATTATCGACATGGTTGACTGCACACATATATTTCCTCCATCATTGCGATGATTTAGACAGCTCAGTCTGTTTGTAGGTTCGAATTTTCGAATTTCCCCGTTTGGCATAGGGTGTTGTCGAAACTGCATACATCTACGATTCGTGGAAAGATATCTAGCTCCGCGCACTTTTTCGTGAGAAATTCGGCTTTTTGATGACCACGAACATATATAATGTCGGCTGCACACAGTAGAGTCAATTTTAGGATATTATCAATTTCTTCATATTCCAAATCGTCCGATGTATATTCCAAACCATGGCAAAGATGCTCCGGATACCAAGCAGATTTTCGATCCTTCTCACTTAACATCGTAAGCGGTACAGCCGGCTCAAACAACGAATAATGTCGTTTGAACCCAATTTGTATAGACATTTCTTTGGGATGAAAGACATCATCGATGATGAATCCCTGAATTGCAACCAATGCTATCCTCATGATGGCTCGTACTAAACTGATCGGTCGTTGTCGTTAGGCAGTATGTTTTAGATTAGACTCTTCACTATTTCCGAGAGTCGGGAGTACTCCATCAAACAATCGTGAATGATGATGCAATATGCTTTCGTATTGGCTGGAAATCCCTTATCTGACTCGATTTCCAATCGCACATCAACAGTTGCAGGTTTCACTGCTTCCTCCTGTTTCGAACAATCGGTTATGTAGAGGGCGCGCTTTTTGAAACTGGTGTAATCTAACATTGGTTGTTTCACAGCAGCCGACGAGGAATTTGTATAGCTAGAGTAGAACTCGGTATAGTTATGGTGAGCGAGCGCGAAATCATCAATGGCAAAGTCCAAGTTCATTCGCTCGTTGGGGTAATATTCGCCGTTTAGAGATAAGCGAATACTTGTTATATCCAGATGGTCAAATATTGTGGGGTTAGCCTTCACATTGTTTCGTTTGTCCGTTTGAAAGAATACTATGACATAGCGAGGTTTTTCAACTGCCGCACTAGTCTTGACCGCCTCGTCGGGCCTCGCTTGTTATGGCAGGAAGCTCATGGCATTCCCGCTTCCGGAATGGAATTAAGATGGGCAAATCACTCTCGATTGCTCGCAAGAGCTTTTCTCCAATTATATCGTTGAGATAGATATACTTCACTTTCAATTCCATGCTATCAATCAGGAATTTAACGGTGGTCGTGGCGGTTTCAATGTTAACGCAATCGTTATCGTTTCGAGCACGCACCAGTCGAATAGTCTGCCTATCAAATGTAATCATCGGGTAATCGTTGAAAATGTTGAATATATGCTTCAGCGGAATCAATAGACTGAATGATTTAGTTTCGTGCAGGACTACGCTCTCAAGGGGGTACAACCAACTAGCGGTAGCCATATGCTTAGAAGCTGTAGGAGCGTAGCAGGTAAATGCTCGAACACCGCTGACTATACCAGGATCTCGAACTGTTTCGATGTCCCTCTCAATGTACGAGAGAGAGTCGAAAAGGAAGGCTCCATAATTCGGTAACAATATAACATTACCTCCACCCTTCACTTCGATTTTTCCCTTGATCACCAATAGAGTATCCTTCATGGAAAAAAGCGCGTCCACTTGATTTATTCCAAACTCCACGATGTCGCTGTTATTGAAGGCTTCAACGAACGGAGTGATCGATCTATACTCGGCTTTCCGAATCGACTCGTCGAATTTCGGCTGCTGGTATAAATCAAAAATTGATGAGATAACATTGTTATCTACATCATCATCTACACCATCAAACTTTCGCTTATTAGGCATTGAATATCAACAGAAAGTTGTTGCATAATCTTTCCGATAAATTTATCGTAGGATTCAGACATGACTGCTCGCTTCAGATTTTTACATAGAACTGAGAAATTTCAAACATAAATGTCCACAAATCACCTGATCATACTTTGATAAGCGTCGTTAGTATAGAAAATTCGAACCCCACCACCCAAATATCACCTTTGGTGGTTGCAAATTTCCAAAAGAGTCAAAGTATTCCACTTGGTTATTCATTTTTCTAAAGATCACCCAATGAGTACCGTTGTTTTTGATCGAATCCAAATTCGAAATGGCGCATTCTTGCCTCCAGGGGCGTTTCCTAGGTAAATTGTCTCGCATAAAGACACCACGAAAATGGGGTATTTTCATTTTTTTCGCGAAACGCACCAAATCCACGTCGTACAACGGTCTATTGGGCAGCTCTATTGGAAGTTTTTTGTTGTTCCTTCAAAAACAGCCCAAATCCACCTTTCGCATTCTTCCGCAAGTATAATCCTTTACCTAACGATACCATAGCTGCATGATGACGCTGATCCTCTTCAAGCTTCTTTTTGGCGTTTCTAGCATTGACTACAGTATAACCGATGGCACTTGCACCACCCGCCACAGACCCTAGGGCCCCCAGCGCCCCCAAAATAGGTAGTAATAACGGGAGGAATTCTCCAGATTTCGGAAGTGATATTATGCTTTTTACCTCCGACTCGCTCAATAGCTATTTGTGCAACTTTCAATGCATTCATGGCGGACTTTCGCAACGACGCAGACGGTTCCATAGACTTTGAAATATTTCTCACGATATCTTTCCGAAAGCGACATCTTCCACGACGACCACCACCAGCACGTTTCTTAAGGCTCATTCCTAGTTTACGTTTAACTTTCATTCCCCCAGTAACCAATAGACTAGCTAGTCTTTCGCCAGCCTTGGCGTCCTTACATTTAACACGCTGTCAAGCTGCGTCCTCTAATATTTTATCGGCCTTATGACGATCTTCTAGAGATTTGTGCTGGGAATAAGCCATGTCGTGTTCGCGACAGGTCGAATATAACGGATTAACACCTTTATCGCCACGCGCAAGTCCCTTCTGTAGCTTAGTACCAGGCCCACAGAATTGATACGATGGAATATGTACTTCGAACGGGAGACTGTTTATGAGCGAATTCAACAAACCTTCACCTTGATAGATCAACATTGATACTGAGCTCGCGATCTCCGAACGTTTCTATTTATATATACAATCATCAGATTTGAACTACCTCACAATATGAAGACCGTTCAACAAGAGCAGACACTGCCCATCGAAAATTTAGACCTAGGGTCGGCGACTACTAATCGCATGAGTAAACATGGTAAATTGTTACTCGACTCTTTTCGCGCTATAATTTGTGGACCTAGTGGGTGTGGTAGAACGAATGTGATGTTATCGCTATTATTCAATCCGAATGGGACAAAGTTCAAAAACGTCTACGTATACTCAAAGTCGTTGAATCAGCCCAAGTATCAACTGTTGCAGGAAGTTTTAGATCGGGTTAAAGGTGTCGGCTATTTTCCCTATAAGGACAACGAGGAAATAATAAGTCCGAACGAGGCTAAAGCTAATTCCATATTCCTTTTTGATGACATCGCGTGCGAGGGCCAGCAAAAAATTCGGGAATACTATTCCATGTGTAGACATAAGAATACCGATGCGGCGTATCTGTGCCAAACATTCTCGAAAATACCGAAACAATTGATCCGCGACAATTGTAATTTGATCGTTCTTTTTAAACAGGACGAGATCAATTTGAAGCATGTATTCGATGAGCACGTATCGCCCGACGTCGATTTCAATCAGTTCAAGAAGACGTGCGCCATGTGCTGGACGGATAATTTTGGAACTTTGGTCATTGCTAAGGATTTCGATTTGAACGACGGAAGATACCGCAAAGGTTTCGATGTATATATAAAAACATGAATTGGTAATTTAGTCCAAATACAAGATGGACGCCGAACAGTTAGCGCGTAAGAGAAAAATCTTCGAATTGAGTAAGTGTATAATAATAAAATATCTGGCCTTGAAACTAGGTAAATCTGAAAAAGACGCATCAATAGAACAACTGTTCAAACCTATCGCCACACCATTGGAAGCGATCGTTAAAAAAATTAAACATCCTGCTGCTGCTGCGCAGTTAATGAAAAAAGAAATAAAATTAGAACCTAAAGATGTCGATGATGAAGAAGAAGAAGAGGGGGTGAGGAAGAGCAGGATGACGCGTTCGATGATGCTATGACCGAGATTGAACCTTCACTTGCACATTATCCTCCACAAGTACGTAAATACGTTCAAGAACATTGAGAGAACAACAAGAAAATCGATAAAATATATGGGCCTGTTTATGATGCTAGCTCTGCCGGCTGGATTCTAGGTGTTAAAAGATACTATTCGGGGAGAATATTGAAACCGTGGGATATAGCGCAAAGGGAACACCTGGATTGTACGAGCTCCACAAGGTAGTATACTTGGACCACTTTTGTTCATATTGTACGTGAATGATCTGCCCTACTTTGTTACGGAAGGGAAGTTATTTAGGTATGCCGATGATGTGGGTGCGGTTATCTCGGGATTTACTCCTCAGGAGACGCACAATAAAGCTTTACAGCTTATGAATGATTTCCAGATTTAGTGCGTAGAAAATGGACTTTCATTGAACTGTAAAAAAACTGTATGTATGGAATGCAAACCACCTTTGCGACCATCTTGCAATTTCGTTTCTGACTTCCAGGGCGAAAACCTGATCTCTGAACAAGAATGTAAATTTTTAGGTACCTTCATTGACGAGCATATGTCATGGGTTAGGAATATAGATTATATAGTATCCAGACTAAACTCACATTTTTATATGTTATCAAATCTAAAGAACGTTCTCAGTACAGACTGCCTAATGTCTGTTTATTATGGACACATATATTCGATACTGTCTTATCATATTATAGTGTGGGGACAGTCTAGCGATTCCGAAAGAGCCTTTAAATTACAGAAACGAATTATAAGATTAATTTTCAATCTTGAGTTTCGCAAAACATGCAGACTCACATTTAGAAAACACCATATCTTACCTCTCCCTTCCATATATCTGCTAAAGATCCTTATATTCATTCATGCTAGACATGACCATTTATCGAAGGTGGGTGACAATCAAAATTATTCTACACGATACAGAAATAATTTAGCATTACCATGCATTACAAGAGTGTCTATTAAAAAAACGCCTTATTATGCGGGTTCACATCTGTATAATATGTTACCAAAATATCTAACAGCACAAAACACAATCAATTTCAAAAAGCAAATAAAAGACATCCTACACAAAAATATTTTTTATTCCATTCAAGAATATGAAACTTATTGTCAGTTGAATGAATAATATCTATTCAATCATTCGACATGTTTATTTATTTATTTATTTATTTATCTGTTTATTTGTTCACATTTATCCATTCATGTGTATTCATGTTCATATTTTATCAATTTGTAAATACAATATTTTCATATTTTAACTCTTTCTTATCATTGTGTGTTAATTAATGAATTTTAAATCTACTTACATGTTTGACTCACCATTGTGTGTTAATTAATGAATTTTAAATCTACTTACATGTTTGACTTACCATTAATGTACTTTAATATGTATTTAACAAATGGTCAATAAACTCTATCTATCTATCTATCATATTCTACAAAACACCCAGAAAATTCACGAATAACGATCGAGCAGCATACAAAGAAATTTTGAGGTTGACAAATGCACATAAAAATGTTAATGGTCGTTTGAAGGGTACCACTGCAACAAAGTACATATCCATGATTAAACCTATGTTTCGACCAACCTCGGTGTCATCGTCGGAGACGACTTCGACAGCAGCAAGCGGTAGCGGTTTACATTTAACATACAACAAGAAGCCTATGGAATATATTTTTTGGGATGATCCAAACGAGCTGGTGGACCGACTAAAACTACTGATGGCATCACAACAAGCTGGAAATATTTCGCACGATAATGAAATTGTCGCTATGATGAATGAACTAAGAGAGGCAAACATCATATATTACTATTGGTTACTTCAACCACCCGACATTTATATAATGAGTCTTAATAAGTTCGATAGACGATCTGCGTTGTCGGGTGATAGCATCGTCGATGTTTTCAAACGCAGATCGATGTTTATGAACATTTTAAGACACACACCCGAAGGTGATGTGGATATGGAAAATTTGGAAATTTGTAATGTGAAAATACCTATCTCGGATAATGATGTTGCGAACAAAGCATATGTAGATAACACTATCACTAGAGTGAATGCGAAATTAAGTGAAGTTCTTGTAAAGTATGCAGCCATTCATATAAACGTTAATAACATCAATTCCAAGTTTGACACGATTAATAGATGCACTTCGCGAAGATTTGAATATCCTTCATACCGAAATACAGTCATACTAAAATCAAAGTGATGTCAACTCTACAGCTGTAAAACAGAGTATACGTAATGAGGGGGGTTACCTTCACATCGAAAATAAAAATTTCACAGACTCTCTGATTGCTTCTACAACACAAAATAGAATTAAAATTGAAAAACTTGTAGATGGTATGATAGCATCGTTCAAAACTAATAGAGTCGATGGAGAACGCAACCAACACCACAAATTTTCTCCTCCTCGCACACTTCAATATTACCCTTTTATTATCAGAGGGGCTCAAAGCGATTTTATTTTGCTCAATGGTGTACAGTTTTAAGTCAAAAGAGCGGATAGATCTCTGAACGCGGTACATTTCTATGTTCTCCTCCAAACACCTAACATAGTCCTCGAATGTAATTTTATCTAGCTGATCTGTCAGCCATTTGGCTGGATCTGACCCCCTATAACTATCAAATCGTGATAGGGAATTGTGAAATTGACATTTTAAATAATATTCAACACTATACGCCTCGTGTAGCTGGGCTTTGTTAGTATATGAACTCACATTAGATTGAGGGCAGTTCTGAATAGGTAATAGGAGAGCTTCAAAGTCAAAATAAATAATAAATGGTATGGGTAGTTTGTTTGAGTGATTCTTAAATTTCAAATAATCATCCTGAGGGAATGTAATTTTACACATGTTCATTTTACCACAATCCTCAATATGATTTTTATACTTACTCTCACCCTTGAAACTATTTAAACATCTATCGCACAAGTGAGTTTTGCTGCATGTGGTAATTTGAGAATTTACGAGTCTTGATAAATTTTTGATTAGGCAATAGTGAAATTTAACGGTGGGGTCAATGAAATTTGGAGATTTCGCAGATTCTACATCCCGATAATATTTATCCTGGATTAATAGTAAATTGAAATGTCTCTCTAATTTATTTTTAGTAAATATGCGAGGAGAACCTTCAATTCCTCTCCCTCCCCCTGCTGCTGCCCACATAATTCCAAAACGAATACATGAATTGAAATATCGTTATTTTTCTCGAAAATCGGAATTTGAGATATAGGAAGGGGGAATGTTAGATTTTGCAAATTTGAAACATTACTAAAATGTGGGTATGCAGAAACACGAGCTGGATTTGTTTCTATCGGGTGTAGTCCTGCTGTTACTGCCCAGGCAGAACAATATTCGTCGTAATTTTTGGTATTAATAACAGCATGCTTTAGGAGTATCTCTTTTGGGAGAGCTATATAAGAGGACCCAGAATTGATGACTTCATGTTCATTTATGTTAATGCCCAAACGTACCACCTCCCTAAGGTAATACTATTTCGTAAGACATACTCGCGCACCCCTTTGGCTTTCTTTGTGACGGCACTAGCGTCATGATTTTGATTTTGGACAGTGAAGCTGTACATTTTTGCCCGCAAACCAACGAACTTATCCATGGTGAGCCCTTTGTTCTCGTCTTTCATTAAGCCTACTACTTTTTTGTTGACTTGTGGAATCTTAAAGAGGTTGTCTAGGGCATAATCACTCGTGACAAATTTTCCGATATTCCTATTTATAATTAACTCATAAATGTCATCGTTTGTTATAATGTGGTGAATCAAACTGTCAGTGTCGGTGTAACATAATCGCATCAATCCAGGGGTCTTCATTTAATTTCAACATGAAGCCATAATGAAAATCGTAAACGCAAGTTTTGGAAATGTCCAAAATAGACATCTCCACATAAATGGGTTCGTTGAATGGAACTTCTAATTTATTTTGTTCTATGGCCCCCAAATTCTGCTCAAATATCTTGCTGCTATTGAAATTGGGTTGGGAAATATAATGTCGAGCCCCATAGGGCCCATACCATTTATTAACTAATCTAACTAGTCTATGCTTTCGTACATTCTCCATAGATTTACCGAAAATTGCGTTGATCAGCAGCTTGAAGAGAGCTATATCAAACGCATTCTGAGAAGCTGCCCTCAATCTAGTGTTGAGATCTCTGTATGCTTTAAGCCACGGAGCTTGCTTGAATTCCAAAATTCTATGGACTTTTTTCAGCACCATCCCCAACGCCAAACATTGTTCTAAATTTCGATAGTGAATGATATATTTAGATTTATTGTGGAGAGTTGTTAGTTATTTGAGCAATTTACTGCCGGGTGGTGCTGTGTGAGTCGGAAAAAGAGCGAGATCTTTATGTAGATTATGTAGTTCGAGTGGGTAATCCAAATCGACTTCCAATATAAAACCAATTGAACTTTCGTCTGAGACGTTTCGAACGTCTACATCATCGAGGTTTTCAACCCACTTGAACCCATCATAGGGCGAATATTGAATCATGGCCCACCCATATAGTTTTCAAATATAAATCCGAATAGTCACCCAAATTTCTACAATTAAAACTATTCCAAATTGTTTGAGCATGCTTATAATCATTCTCACTTATCGATTCGTCGCGTAATTTATTTAAAAAAATTTCTATTGGAGGAAGATTTCCTCGTTCAATTTACCCCAATCATTCAAGTGCTCATAGGGAAATACTCCCTTACGAGTTAATAATTTAAATTTTTCATCGGATAAGTGCGCAAACTCGCTTTTTAAAATATTCAAGTCACCCACATTCAAATATGAGACTAATTTGTCCGAACTAGAATTCAAAAATCGACAGGAATCGATGAAGCGAAATTTAACCACGGAATTTTTGGTACTTCTAGGAAACTTATGTACTTCTCTTTATTGATGGGGAGTACTTGAATATTCTGCTTGGACGATTTGGCAATATCTCGAATCAGCAAAAACATATCGTACCCGCTGAGGTTATTATCCACAACAGGCACTACGAATCGGTATTTGTAATTCAGGTTACAGTCCTGATGGGCTAATCCTCTATATTTGCCCGTAAAATGACAGTGGTCTTTCACACGAACATCTCCCTCTTCGAACTGTTTCTCGCAAATATGGCATTTCGTTTCCTTCATTATATCAAGTAAACTAATACCATTCAAGTCCATAGGTACAATAGATTTAAGTTTCAGATCGATAAATTCCCCAATTTTATCTAGCTGATCTGTCAGCCATTTGGCTGGATCTGACCCCCTATAACTATCAAATCGTGATAGGGAATTGTAAAATTGACATTTTAAATAATATTCAACACTATACGCCTCGTGTAGCTGGGCTTTGTTAGTATATGAACTCACATTAGATTGAGGGCAGTTCTGAATAGGTAATAGGAGAGCTTCAAAGTCAAAATAAATAATAAATGGTATGGGTAGTTTGTTTGAGTGATTCTTAAATTTCAAATAATCATCCTGAGGGAATGTAATTTTACACATGTTCATTTTACCACAATCCTCAATATGATTTTTATACTTACTCTCACCCTTGAAACTATTTAAACATCTATCGCACAAGTGAGTTTTGCTGCATGTGGTAATTTGAGAATTTACGAGTCTTGATAAATTTTTGATTAGGCAATAGTGAAATTTAACGGTGGGGTCAATGAAATTTGGAGATTTCGCAGATTCTACATCCCGATAATATTTATCCTGGATTAATAGTAAATTGAAATGTCTCTCTAATTTATTTTTAGTTAAATATGCGAGGAGAACCTTCAATTCCTCTCCCTCCCCCTGCTGCTGCCCACATAATTCCAAAACGAATACATGAATTGAAATATCGTTATTTTTCTCGAAAATCGGAATTTGAGATATAGGAAGGGGGAATGTTAGATTTTGCAAATTTGAAACATTACTAAAATGTGGGTATGCAGAAACACGAGCTGGATTTGTTTCTATCGGGTGTAGTCCTGCTGTTACTGCCCAGGCAGAACAATATTCGTCGTAATTTTTGGTATTAATAACAGCATGCTTTAGGAGTATCTCTTTTGGGAGAGCTATATAAGAGGACCCAGAATTGATGACTTCATGTTCATTTATGTTAATGCCCAAACGTACCACCTCCCTAAGGCTCCACCCCGAGTCGCGTTCTAAAAAATCATCCAGCTTTACTTGGAGTTTATCAATAAAATTCTCCTTGAACCACTCCAATGAATTTGTAAAAGAATCTATTGGAGCTGATTTGGTGTGGAAATATTTATACTCTGTTTGGATAAGCTCGTCGATCGCATTAAGCCGCATACATTCCCCACAAAATGTCGTATTTACCTTAATAAAATTGTGAGTATGTAAAATTTTAGTGGTTCTAGGCCCTAAAAGATGAAAAGCATGATATAAAAAATTTATTGGGTCTAAATGACAAATGTTTGTTATAAAGCGCATTTACCATCCTCCCAACGGATTCGCTCACTACGGTTCTTATCAGTTGTAGGGAGTTTATTTCGAATCTCTAATAAAATTTTGAATTTTTTCAAATGCCCAATATTACACTGCAGTTGGTTCTTGCATGGTAAATTCAATGTATCTTTAGTTATATGTCTAGAAAAAGTCCTAATGTACTTAGTACAGAAACCTATCCACTTTATCATTTCCTTAGGGGATAATTTGGATTTTGATAAATCCCGTTGAGCCTCATCGATAATTTTCACAATCCCCACACTAATTTTAGCGGTTGAAACCATATTTTAAGAAGAAACAAGCAGCTCACCTTATGGTATATAACAGCAGTACCCAGGAGGGATGTTGTTGGTGGTGGTGCTGGAAGCCTCTCTCTCTCTCAACTCCTGGGAGGCAATTCGCAGAATTCTATCTTGGCGCAAGATTTTCCTGCTCCAATCGCTTCTTCCCCGCGATATCTTAATGCAGTGTTCTGCCCTTTATTGATATCCTCGATGAGGGGGATAAGCGCTGTTGTTAGTCGTTTGGGCAAGAATACAGTTAGCTTGCCTTCTAATTCTGCCAAAACGGCCTCCCCAAATTTAGTATGTACGGTTTTTAAATTTAAACTTGGATAGGGTACATCCAATGTTAAGTCTGCAATTTTCGTAGGTGTTGCCCTCTGCAAGAGAGAGATTTGGTTCAATTTTGCAAAATCCATTTTCATTTTATTTTCAAAAAATCTAAAACAAATCGTTGGAAGTTACAAGTGAGAAGCATTAATTTGTGTGTTGAATTTACCCCACCAAATTGAATAAAAGAAGATTAATAAATACACCAAATTATTATTATTATTTGTCCATCAAATTGTATGAAAGAAGATCAATAAATACTATCAAGAAGTTAAAGTTCAGCCCGCACAGTTTTAAGAGAAGCAAAATAAATATTCCCTACATAGAAATTAACTCTACATATGGAAATAAAATTCAAAGCAATAAATAAACTCACCTTGATTGAAGCACTCAAAAAACACAACTGATCAGTTCTAGCTCTGATCCAATAATGATTCGATAATGTCCTGAGGTATGCGCATATCGAGTTTTATAGGAACTTCTTATCACTTTCCTGTTATGTTCACACGGCATGCAGGATGTCTCATCCGTCTGTTATATCATGATAATAAGTTCGTTGTAACCACAAGCAGGAAGTCTCATCCGTCGGCTATATCATGCTGATAACCACAAGCAACATTCTATTTTGAAATCTTGTGATTGTAGAAACTTCCTTGGAATATTTGTCCTCATAAATTTTTCCTCAACCGATAACAACTTTATCATTTTCCTTAGAACTAATTTAATTCGTGGGACTTTGTACTTCAATGATTAAATATCCTGTATAAAACTCGAGACACTTCATAGGGAAAAATAGTATCCTTCTCAAAGTGTTGAGTGATATATGGGAAAATGGGCAAATTCGACGATCATATAGAAGAATTAACAAACCGGCTAGATATATTTACAAAACAGCAAATGCGGAACTGGATGGTAGACAAGTGAGTTGTTTTATTTCATTTCGATCTTACTATATATCATGAGTACATTCATTTGTTTAGTGATTATTCCGAGGAAGAAATTAGAGAAGAATTGGTATATCTCGATCTATTGGCAGCAGCTGATGATGCGGAAGATTTATTTCCAGAATTGGAGGGGCCGCACGAGATAATTGACTCGACGTATGTTTTTTTTTAATTTATATAGTATTTCGATTACTAAATTACTCTTATTTCCAACAGATGCCCCGAGATTTTATCAGCAGAGTCGCTGCCGCCTCCGCTGAATATGCAGGACATAGTGTATGTGATTTTCTACTTGTGAAATATTTGCTTCCTAATTTCAATAATTACAGATTGAACGAATTACCCACCTACGTCCGGGTCGATTCTAGGGCGTCTCTAGCGAGCTCCCCAGGCATTTTGTATGTATTCATAATAACTCTAAAATAATTTCTATCCTAATTCTACTTTCCCAATAGATCATTGGACGACTTACCCCACCAACCACCTACACCTTCGCCAGCACCTCCCCCGCAACAAATTTTTGAAAGAATGTGCATTCATGGTCTCCGCTACGACTTGGCGGAGCTAATGTTTGAAGTATGTTTACCTTATGCTATGTTTACCTTATGTTATGTTTTATTCACAAATACAGATGTCACAACTGCGGGCTTCAGAGGGTTGCCGTTATATGGTTGAGCCCCTAGACGGGGAATGCTCCCTGGTGGTGGGGTTAGCTCGCGATTTGAATCGCACAAAAGAAAAAGTGAGTGAATCAACACACGTACACAGATTATTATTATTACTATTATTGTATTCATTATTTATCAACTAAAGTTATTTTCTTTCTTTTCACAGATCGTTGAAATGCGGCGGGCTCGGGGTATAGCCTTTTTTGTTGAACATTTGTAAGATGTTTTCAGATTTAAGTGTTTATATATTTTTTTAAGTTGTATATATTTTAAAAATAAAGTTCCAAGTTAAATGTATATGTCTAACTGATTCCCCATCTCCTATTCAAAATCAAACAACAGCAATACCTTCATTATTATTTATTATTATTAATACTTTTCTTTACATTTTTAATGAGGATTTTCAGTAGTAAAACTGATAATGCACTAACATTGAAACATTGCATAGCATAGATTTCATTTTCTTTCCGTGGTGGTGGTGGTGGTGGTTAGGATGATGGCGGTTGAGCTTCAGATACATTGCTTAGACAATTGATTGCTGCCACCCCAGGTGTTGGGGCTTCAGTTTGCTGCCAATTCACCGCGTCTCCCTCACTACCATCATGGAATAATAACTTGAGTTTATAGTTGAATGTTGGTAACATCGTTTCAGGAATAACGTATGAGAATACCTCTAGTTGATTTTCATTAACTAGTTGATGGTTCATAGGCTGCCATTCAGTTCGATTACATTCCTTCTCGGTGAAGGCATCCTTGTTGGGACATATATAAATCCGATTCACTCGACGTGGTACGTTTGTATATAGGACCCCATTCAATATTGCGGTTAGGATTATGAAATTTGATTTCAGCAAAGCCATCTCCTTCACTTACACTCAAATTGCCTAGTTGATTTATAGTTAACTTTTTATCTTCGTGAAATTTTATGTCTTTATTCAGTGCTACTAGTTTCATATGGAATTCAAGCAGTTAACTTGCGTATTCTTCCGAAGACATATCAATACTGATCAGTTCTGAGGAGAGTCACACCTACCTATTTTTTGAAACCCTCGTAATATATCTAGATGGGCATCTTCCTTTGTAACATATTCAGAAAATTTCCAACTGTTTACACTACAGCACATAGAATTATCGTTGGCAAAGTGATGTAGACAGATGTATCTACAGTTTTCGCGAACAAATTTCGGGCAGCTGCCTTTCAAATTCAACACTTTCACCTGGCAATCTAACCCAAATTTTTTGAGAATATTCACTATGCATTTGGCTTTGCCCTCACCACTAACGTAAATGATGCTATTTAGATCAATGTTTTCCTTGAAAATTTCCTCCGCCCGAGTATAGTCCTGGTATCCGGAGTTGTATGGAATCCCATGGTACTTTTCACAAAACATTACTTGCTTCATTTGATTTTCTGAGAGTTCACTTAGTGGTGTGGGTGACTTGAATAGAAAATATTTTTCTAACTTTTTTTCACAATCCAACAAAGCAAGTTCCTTAACTATCATTGTATGGTGAGAGATTTGGAAGCTCTGAATGTCAACCACCACACACTTCATTTTGAACTAAACTGCCCACACCGCTATTAACACCAACAATACAAACTAAAACGAGTCGCTACCGAGTCGCACGAGCCACACGAAACGTTGCAGCCGATTGTCTACGAGTCTAGACCTTTCATTTGCTGAAGTCGCATGAGCCGCATGAGTCGGGCGAGTTGAACTGATGGTGCCACCTCTACGAAGCAGTCTGTACCTTCGATGACAGTTGTCATGTGATGGCGACATCTGCATGAAGCAGTCTGTACCTTCGATTAAACATGACAGCTGTCATGTGGTGGTGACATCTTCACGAAGCAATATGTACCTTTCGGACCAAAGGTACAGAATGCTCCGTAGAGGTGCTTCGCACCTTCACGAAGCAGTCTGTACCTTGGGTCTACCATGACAGCTGTCACGTGGTGGCGACATCTTCACGAAGTAGTCTGTACCTTTGATCCGCCATGACAGCTGTCATGTGGTGGCGACAACTTCACGAAGTGGTCTGTACCTTTGGTCCGCCATGACAGCTGTCATGTGGTGGCGACATCTTCACGAAGTAGTCTGTACCTTTGGTCCGCCATGACAGCTGTCATGTGGTGGCGACATCTTCACGGAGTAGTTTGTACCTTTGGTCTGCCATGACAGCTGCCATGTGATAGTCACGTGACCCTGTACATGTGACACACTTTTTATACACACCCTGTATACTCTTTCATATGACACACTTTTTATACACACCCTGTATACTCTTTACAAGTAATATCTTTATCTCACACCTTATCACCTACATCCTTTCAAACTGATAAGGAACAGCTCACACCGGATGCACATCGACAGCTAGACCGGAAGTGGAGATATCCTGTTTCAGAACTCGTATAGTTCATCTACTTACAACTCTTGATGAGAATTGAAAATGGAACAATTTTCCCCCCAATTTTCACCAAACTAAGGAGGGAGTGTAACGAAGCTTTGAAATCTTGAATGATTATCTAATGGAAAATACGTATATTTGTCATGCATTTCAGATTCCATTTATATTAGTATATAGAATTCATAATTCTGAATAATTGAATTGTTAAATAGGAATTAAGGAAGTATCAGGTATAGACATCCATGTAGTATAAGGTGATAAGATTTGCATTTATTCCAATTCATAAACCACGTATATTTGATTTCATTCAAAACAGTGCATATGTATTGCCAACATAAGATTACGAAACAGATGTGACCATCTGCATCTCGATTGGTATAAAAGAACAATTCGGAAGTTAATTTGATAGTCAGTCAGTTAGACAGCTTGAGTATGTTAATAATAATAGTAATGATAAAAGTAAGTAAGTGAGAACAATCATTTGTGATGCCAACATTGAAAAAGAAGAGTTCCTCCAGTTATCATTGAAGTATTAGGTAGATAGTGATGTTGCTAGTAATTGGTGCATGAATAGCCATTTTCAATAATACCCTCGTGACTATTTGTTTTCAAGGCTATAATGAGGAAATAGCGTGTTTTTACCGCTTTCTTTGCGATCATTGTTTCTGAGTTCGGGTCGGGATAATTTAATGTAATATAGGAAGAATCAAATATTCATCGATATTGAAGCAATAAATGATATTTTCATTGAGAAATTCCGTGTTTGTTTAACATAGCTTTCTGCAACATTATTCAAGTAACCGAGAGGTAACGAAGTATTGATTGCAATTAAAGTCTGCAATTCAAATACTATTCAGTCTGCCCTATTGACCACCGGTTTCTGACTTCACTGAAACTACCGTGGGACAAAGATATGCATAGATAGCGCTGTAATACACATTGTGGTGACCACTCAAGCAGGAGCCCTCAACGGGAAGTGAACCTTAACCAAAAATCTGGTGGACGACAAATCCACATGGAAGTCAATTAGATTTGGATCTGATAGACTTATAGAGGAGTATTGAGCCATCGTAAGTAATTATCGCCAAAAGTGACAAGTAACGTCACAGTACAAGTACACATACATCCAGATTCACAGTTACACATACCCATTTACATAGGTATGCATATACATGTTCATATCCATATACATATACATATACATAAACATGTACATATACATATGCATATACATATACATATACATATACATATACATATACATATACATACACATATAAATATACATATACATATACATATACATATACATATACATATACATATACATATACATATACATATACATATACATATACATATACATATACATATACATATACATATACATATACATATACATATACATATACATATACATATACATATACATATACATATACATATACATATACATATACATATACATGTACATGTACATGTACATGTACATGTACATGTACATGTACATATACATATACATATATATTTATATCCCGCTATCTCCAGGGCGTCCTTTCACTATTCCTACTCTGAGCGTCCACTGCGTATTTCTCATGCAATCCTTACTATAACGTATGCATATATTCCATCTTTGAACAGTAGAGGTCGTAATAAGTTCATAGCCTTCATATTATAGGAAACAATTTTTAAAATTTGCATTCTACTGATTTCAGAGCGTCCGTTCATAAAGCCGCTCCTGAGCGTCCAAAATATACAGTAAAGCTTTCAAATTTCGGGTACTCAGCGTCCTTGCAGTATAGTTTGCTTTCATACACCACATTTCTGAGCGTCCAGCGATGTTGCCAGTTCAGAAGGCTTATAATCGATATTCACGCCTAAGGACACCTGAATGCGATAGTCGGAAGCTGAAATATCTATTTTTCCTGTGTGGCTTCGGTTTTCTCACAATTGTTCATTTAAATTTTGTAGAGCAAAACTTGGGTCAAATTGGAGGTAATACGTTGTTAACCTTACTACGATAAAAGTTTTACAAAATCCGTTAGATGTTATATATCTTTGCGTCACTTTAGAAAAGGTCAGTTTATCATTGCCTGACGAACAGTAGCGTATAATATGAGAACGCATGAGCGGTGTGAGCGACATATTCAAAATTCGAGTGGCAGAAGTGGAAGTTTATTTTACTAAACGCCATTTATTGAGAACGGTATGGGCAGATACATTTCTCACGAGTTTTTAGTAGGAAAGGAGGGGAATAATAATAAGAACAGATTTTGACAACTCCCTATTCACTACGTGCATTTCATGAGCTTACTTTTTTAACAGAAATTATTTGTCCACTCTGCATTTATATGCAATACCTCCTCTAGACCTGCCGTTCGAATTTTGCATCTATCGCTCGCATCGCGTTATGCGTTCCCGTATATACGAGTGTAGGATATTTTTCTTCTGGCGGTGATAATCTGGTCTTTTTTAAGTGATGTGAACATATAAAATATCCTATGTAATTGAAACGACTTTCTTTGAAATTAGATCGACGTATTGCTTTTAATTCAAGTCAACGGTTGCTCCTAAAGCAATCAAGTCCTATGCAGGACCATATAGAAATGATAGTTAGGCACTGCAGGAGGTTTTGATCCAAAAAACCTCTTCAAAGGCTAGCTATTTGCTACTAATGTTTTTTTCAATTGTTAAATGATAGCCTAATATGCAAAATAGCCAAACAATAAAAAAGTACAATTAATTTTGTCTCAACTTGTTTCAGCTACTATCGTCTAAATATAACTGTTAGCTTCTTAGAAAAAAAAATTGTTAGTCAAAACATTAATTGGTTAATAACAAATTGAAGGTGGTGAGTGATTTCGAAAGATGTGTATTATTAATACCTCTAATTATATTCAAGATTTTTTATTTAAGATAATATGATAATAGCAAGAATAGGAAACATTTTGCAATAAATCACTATTTAAACATTGAAGTTCACATATTTGCAAAAAATATTGAGTTTTATAATCAGCGATTTTTTTTATATTATAATTCACCATAATCTCGCTGTGGTCCTGCAAAAAGTTACCCCGAATGACACCTATACCCATTCGTAGGATGGACATTGAACTCGATCTCGAAAGGCGAGTTGTTAAGAATTACCTCAAAAAACAACTGGAAGCTGGTGTCTAATTGAAATCAGACAATCAAAAAAAACAACAAAATTCCAGGGTTGGTTGTCGAAATTCGAAGAATGTGGGGGTGTAGGTAATGGACCAGGAGATATTGTCTTCTCCTTCTGTAACATTAAAAGACAATGGAAAGAAATTTTGATTACCTAAATAACTTTGATCCTAATTTATAATGCTCGATCAAACTTCATTAGCGTATAATACCAGTATTAATGTTGTTCAAGAATGCAATTGTACAATAACGCATGATTTGCAATTAAGAACAGCCAAATTGTGAAACTCTTTGCCTAGTGAGGTCTGTGCAGATGACTCAACCCAGAACTATCCACTCTGCGTTCATATGCAATCCCCTCGACCGGAATATCGTCACTTAAAAATTATGCTCGACATATGCAGTAACCCCCTGCTCAATGTTATTGATAGGGGGGTGAAAGTTGTCGTCACAACAGTACATTTTGGAACACGCGATTTTTTTTATATTTCTTAGGAATCAATAGAAAAAGCGTAAATCCCATTTTCCCAAAATTTACGGTTCTGATAACAAAATTAACCCTTCTTTCAAGATTATCGAGCAAGGGTTACTACATCTCTCTAGTGTAACTGACAAAACTTGGTCGGGCGGGGAGTTGCATATGAACGCAAAGTGCACATACAATTCAAAAAGGCATCACTGTGGGTTAGTTATTGAAGAACTGTTACAAATGAAGTGTTCAGAGATTATAAGGTCCAAGTAATGAATAGCGATTTATTAACATATGTTCATATTATCACCTCCCTCACTACGACAGACTCTAAAAAAATGTAGCTGCACATACCGATTGCGATTAATGGAGCTTAGGAAAAAATCTAGCACTGCCGTTCGAATTTTGGTTATATTACTCGCACCGCGTATATACGAATGTACGCTATTTTTCTTCTGGCAGTGATAATGTGGTCTGTTCTCAAGTGACGCTAACATACAAGATATCCAACGGATCTTATGGGACTTTTTTTGTAGTTAGATTAACCTATTACCTCTAATTCAAGTCAACAACAACTCTGCACTGCCGTTCGAATTTTGGTTATATTACTAGCACCGCGTATATACGAATGTACGCTATTTTTCTGCTGGCAGTGATAATGTGGTCTGTTCTTAAGTGACGCTAACATACAAGATATCCAACGGATCTTATGGGACTTTTTTTGTAGTTAGATTAACCTATTACCTCTAATTCAAGTCAACAACAACTCTAACAAAGTTTTGAATCAACAGTTGAGAGACAAAACCGGAACAATAAAATAAAATTACGATATTTCAGCTTCCGGTTATCGGATTTAAGTCTACTAATTTTTGTTTAGCGTGTTAATATATCGAATGTCGAAAACCGCATGTTGATGTGACATTCCACTATGGAGATATTCTAATTGTTTTTAAACTTTTTTTTAAGCAGTTGAAATAATCACTTTAAAAAAATAATTTTAGGACAGTCCCATATAGAAATTTCAGGTAGTATCCATATCTACGCACTGTATGATGTTTTGAGTCAAAAAACCTCTTCAGAGGCTAATTATTCGGTGATTTTTTTTTCAATTGTTGATTAATAGCTTAATATGTAATATATCCTCATAATGGAAAGACTACTAATGCTTTGATATATCCCAACATGTGTCAGCTACTATCAGGTATGAATTACAATAAATTCGCGGGAAACAGGTCACACTGACACATATGCTCATTTCTCTAGCCTGTACGTACGTTTGGGTCTCACGATTGTCATCAGAAGACCAGTGGCGGCTCGTCGAAGGAGGCTAAGGAGGCTCAGCCTCCTCACCAATTTATCTTAATGATCATTCTCCATTTCATTTCCTGTTTCTCTGATAATTCTTCAAATTTTACAATTCTCAGTAGTTATTTTCAATCTGGCAACAGTGGCCAGAGGCTAGAATCTCTATATATCTCAAACGCTAAATACGTGTGGTGTGTGTGGTCAACACAGTTCCCGTTTTTCCAACCAGTCCAACTGCCAAATAGGGTAAAACAGCGGATATGGCAACATTCTCTGTAGGCTAGCTTCTCGTTCACAGTTGGTCACAATACGATTACTTCCTGTCCTGCGAGTTGCGAGGCGGCGACACGAGACACGTGCTTCGTCAGTTATTGTTTTTGTTTCGCGACCCGAAGTAAGGTTAAGTTATAATTTATCTGTTCCATGAGCTATTTAATGTTAAAATGTGCAGTTGCTGACTTCTTAGAGAATCCATTTAGTGGATTAACATATCACAGAGAAGTGTTTTCAAAAAATAAACGGCCTTTATCGGATTGATTAGTGATGACAGGTATGTTTCAAAATCGAAATACACAATAAATTATATTGCTTGCTATTTACATCTGTTACAACTTCATGTTGGGGGCACTCGGGTTATGATGATTTGAAAAATTTAGCTCGTGGTATAGACAGACATGAAAAATCGCAGGAACATATTACATCGAGTATTAAGTTTAAATTAACCAGTAAACAGAATATTGTTAAAGGAGGAAAACATATAATTTGGTAGACAAAAAACTGCATTCTAAACAACTTTTTTTATGAAATTTTAGATACTATTAAAGGTCAAATTGAGATTCCATTTTCCGAATTACATGAATTGAAGTTTTTCGACTTGACGAATACAAAATTTTTCGAATCTTTCTCAAAAGAGTTTCTCAATACACTTTTAGATAACTCAGTTCTAAAATATAAATTTTTTGATAAAATAGCACTGCACAATGAATTATGGGTTATATACCTACTCAGATGAAGATATTTTAGACCAGTACGACATTCACGCCGATATGATAAAATATATGATAGACAATGATTTGCAACAAGTTTTACCTCAGTTTTATAAACTACTTTGTTTGACAGTCACCATTCCTGTCATGTCGGCATCGGTGGAGAGATCATTTTCTACTCTCAAACGAATTAAAACTTACATGCGAAATACAATGGGCCGAAATCGTTTATAAAATGTTAGTTTGATATCTATTGGAAAAGATTTAGTAAAACACTTAAAACAAAATGATACATCATTTTTCGCAAACTAAAGACCGTATAATTCCGTTAATATATATAAAAAGTTAATAAAAATAATTAAAAAAAAAATATGAAAAATTGAAAAAAGAAGAAAAAATATCAAAAATCCAAACAAAAATTTTTTGCCAAGAGAAACTCTACACCTCCACGTTGGTTCTTGCTTGGCAACAATTAATTTTGTCACTGAAGTAGCTGGTACGGTCACTGTGCAAAGGTTGAATTTATTGGCTGAATAGAGTATATTTTTACAAAAACGTTTTATGTCCAGCCTCCTCTCTTAAAAAGTTCACGAGCCGTCACTGCAGAAGACGCTTATGTTATATTTTGTAAAATCTCAACATTAAAAAAATTTTTTTTTCAAATTTGCGGTAATTTGAATAACAGTCATCGGAGAAGTCTAGAGATATTTGGAGAATAGCATAAAAATAAAATGTCTTCTGATGATGGTCGTGAGGTCGAATTTTACGTAAAGACGAAAATAATAAGCATATGTGTTAATGTGACCTATCTCCTGACAATTTATATATAGGGTGTCCCAGGTTTCAGTAGAGTAACTTCAACAGTCGATAGAAAATTTGATTTTGAGAAAAAAGTTCCCATTAACATATATGCACAGACGCTTAATTTTTGAGATACTGGGTGCTAAATTTTATAAAAATTTCCTAATTTTTTCCGTATCTCCGAAGATAATCAAGATGTATGAATGAAATTTGGTATCATGGATGCATAGATATGTTACCATATTTGCACATAATTTGAGACCGGTATTGCTCTCAGTGGCGTAGATATAGGTATTTAATAACAATAAATAGACCCCAAAAGTGTTATCACCCTGTAGAGACAGATAAGGTCTTTCGACATTCGTTTGTACCTGACATCATTTCACGGCAAATTTAATTTTTGTGAATTAACTACCACCACCATGAGAATCGGGCGAAAATGGGGAATAGAGGAACCTCAAATTAAGTAAGTGACAGGAATGAAATGAGCTGTCTTTTCTAATCTGTACAGCGTTACATTACTAAGAAAGGCCGAATGACAAATTTTTATTTCCAAAAATGTTCAATCCAGACAACTACAATGTAGTTTAATTTATAATGAGTTCACCAACACGAGTTAACAAGACACCATTTTCTAAATTTTATGTATTAATTTTAAAGAAATTGTTCAAAATGATTCCCATTTTCTCGTATACATAGTTCAAAACGTCGTATCATAGATATTCTAACTTCAACGAAAACCTTTTTCCAATTTTCATCAGATTTTCATGGTAGTGGTAATTAATCACAAAAATCAAATTTGTCGTGAAACGGTGCCAGGTACAAAGAAATATCTGGACACCTTATTTGTTTAGATTTAAATTCTGCAATTTGTTACTAAAAAGTAACCTATACAGGGCGATAATACTTTTCGGACCAATTTATTGTTATTAAATACCTATATCTACGCCACTGGAAGTATTAATGGTCTTAAATTATATGCAAAAGTGGTAACGCATCCATGGTACTGAATTTCATTGAGATATCTTGAGGATACACAAACAAAACTAAGACATATTTTATAAAATTCAACACCCTGTATCTCAAAAAATAGAGCGTCTGTGCATATGATTTGATGGGAACTTTTTTCTATCGACTGTTGAAGTTCTGCTACTAAAACCTGGGACACCCTGTATAACTATCAGTTTCTTAGAAAATTAACAAATAAAAACCACAATTTGTTAATAACAAATGGAAAGTCGTAAATGATCTTAAAAGATGTGGATCGTAAGTACCTTTAATTTGGATCTAGATTTCTTATTTACGACTCACCGTTCCTTGATAATAGCAAGTATGGGAAACATTTTGCAAGAAGTTACTGTTTATAAATTGAAGCTAGCAGATTTGGAAAAAGTTATTGAGTTTTATAATCAGCGCATTTTTGACATTATAATCCAGCATAATCTCGCTGCGGTCCTGCAAAAACTATTTCAAAAGTTACCCTGAGTGACCTAGTATACTCATTTGTAGAAAGGAATTACCTTTAACAACGACTACAAGCTGGTGCGGTGTCTAATTAAATTCAAAGTCATCAAGACAAACAGGGAAAAACATTAAATTCCAGGGTTGGTAGTCGAAGTTTGAAGAACGTGCGGCTGCAGTTTATGGACTAGGAGATAGAGTGTTCTTCTTTCATAAGATTAAAAGAGAATGCAAAGAAAGTTGATAATCTGAGTAACTTTAATCCTATTTTATGAAGCTCGATTATACTCCATCGACATGTGGTGCTCGTATTAATGTTATTCAGTTCAATTTTACAATAATGCATAATTTGCAATTATTAAGATAAGCGAAATCGTGAAACTCTTTGCCTAAGTGTGGTCTTTTAGAAGACTAAACTCAGAACTTTGAGACTGTTGATCGTGATCTAATTATGTCAAAAACGAATTCAATATCAACGATATTACATTCATTAAGCTAACTGATACCGAAGATACATGTTCCTTTAAAATGAGCGAACGTGAAGATATTCTTCAATCTCTACTGGTACCAGAGGGCTGGTCTCAAGGAGTAGCCGTACGGGAGTTCATAAACGTCAGGAAATGACGTCCACGATTGAGACGAATTTTCAACTTTCCAAGTAACAAAAATGCAACCTTGCGTTGTGAGTTTATCAAATAATCAACTTTTTTTCTATCAAAATGTCCTAGGCTTACGCAACTGACTTCTATGATTAGGTAATTAGTTTCATTTATCCAATAATAATACTATGTGAAACGAGTTTGAACAAATAATTTTCTACGCTTGAAGGTTTTGATGATATGTTCAACTGTATACCGTGAAGATCATAACAGTATCACAGTGTCACTCGAACCAGTGAACTAAGCATTGTGGAGGTGGTGTGCCTATCGCTGTTGTAAAATCATCAATATCTAACGAACTGACTATCTTAGGAAACAACAAAGAAGAACTAAGTACTGAAATCTAACTTGAGAATTCTTACTTAATATTATCCGTAAGTTACTTTCCGCTCAATTCTGAAATCGAATCCTATTTAGAACATTTATACCTAACCGAATTATCAGTATAACAGTATTATCATCAAGGAGATAAGAGTATTTTAAAATGAATGGAAGAATATGACACAGTTTAATGATATTATTAATGAACTCATTGGCATTTGGTCCCTAAATTGCTCATTGTGCTATTTTCATTCCGCAAATGAATTACTAAAAGTATACAAAAACTAATTTGTTAGAGGAATGGAGGGTAATAAGCAATTCAAAAGATCCAACTCAGCAGCAGACTGAGTTCCTTTGAGTTATGGAAAACGATGTAGACGTATTTGATAAACGATAAAAAAATATGTATCCACGAATTTGAAAATGATTTTATAAATGAATCAAGAGAATTTTGGAATTATCTTAAAACTAACAAAGCCTATATGAGTTGTATGTATTTCAATAATACATCATGAAACCCTTCTTCCTTTCAGAATATATACTGTAAAAAGAAACTGAACAATCTCCCTATAAGAGCTACTCTATCAATAATTTATCCTCAGTTCATATTTCTTATACTGATATAATTAATACCATTTCTCATCCCAAGCTTAATTCCTGATGAAATACCAGGCTATTTTAGAAGACATTATAATTACAGTCTAGTTCATCCTCCCTTCATGATTATTAATATAATAAGTATCTCAGTGAGGGTGAATTCTCTATAAGCTTTCAAAGTAAAAATATGTTCATAGTTATCGACCAATATGCATCAATTAACTTTGCTGAAATCAAAAGCGCATCAGTCGTTGAGAAGAATATGAGGTGAACTGTGTGTATATTAAAGACCCAGCACGCAGGTAAAGAGGTGTCTATATGACCTCCGGTGATGTGGCAACACCTTCGGAGGCAGCAACGACCACAAGGTGTACGCATATATACAATTTTCGGAGGCCACATGATACACTCTGTGCTCCTCATATATGACCCTTCAAAAATTTGGAAATCTTTTCTCCTCTCAAGGAATCCGAATTGGTTATGATTTCAATATCCCATATATAATTTTTTTTTCAATGTAACTCAATCAGAAGACCCGGAGGCGTGCATCAATATATGTATATATATATATATATAAATATATATATATATATATATATATATATATATATATATATATATATATATATATACATATACATATATATATATATATATATATATATATATATATATATATATATAAACAAGTTTGAAGTTTCTTTGCCTAATTGGCCACTATCGTGTATGTAACTTAAGAGATATAGAATTAAATTTTCTGAATTATATATATATATATATATATATATATATATATATATATATATATATATATATATATATATATATATATATATATATATATATATATATATATATATATGATGCACGGTATGTTGTCGCCTCCGGTACATGGAAGAGGCGACCTCGCCTCCGGGTCTTCTAATTGAGTTACATTGATATAAAATTTATATATGGGGTGTTGAAATGATAACCAATTCGGATTTCTTGAGAGGGGAAATGATTTCCAAATTTTTAAAGGGTCATATATGAGCAGCACAGAGTGTATCATGTGGCCTCCGAAAATTGTATATATGCGTACACCTTGTGGTCGTTGCTGCCTCCGAAGGTGTTGCCACATCACCGGAGGTCATATAGACACCTCCATACCTGCGTGCTGGGTCTTTAATATATGTATACACAGTTCACCTCATATTCTCCTCAACGACTGATGCGCTTTTGATTTCAGCAAAATTAATTAATTCATATTGGTCGGTATCTATGAACATGTCAATGATTCCATTGATAATATCATGAAACTGTGTCATCTACATTCATTTATTTTGAAATACCCCTATCTACTTAATAATAATACTGCTATACTGATAATTCGGGTAGGCATAAATGTTCTAAATAGGATTCGATTTCAGAATTTAGCGGAAAGTGAGTTACGGATAATATTAAGTGAGACTTCTGAAGTTGGATTTTAACACTTTGTTGTTTCCTAAGACAGTTAGTTCACTAGTTCTAGTGACAATGTGATACTGTTATGATCTTTACGGTATACAGTTGTACATATCATCAAAAAGTTCAAGTGTAGAAAATTATTTGTCAAACTCGTTTCACATAGTATTATTATTGGATAAGTGAAACTAATTACCTAATCATAGAAGTTAGTTGGGTAAGCCTAGGACATTTTGATAGAAAAAAAGTTGATTATTTGATAAACTCACAACGCAAGGTTGCATTTTTGTTATTTGGAAAGTTGAAAATTCGTCTCAATCGTGGACGTCGTTTCCTGAAGCTTATAAACTCACGTACAACTACTCCTCGAGAACAGCCCTCTGTTACCAGTAGAGATTGAAGAATATCTTCACTTTCGCCCATTTTGAAGGAACATGTATCTTCGGTATCAGTCAGCTTAATGAATGTAATATCGTTGATATCGAATTCTTTTTTTACATAATTAGATTCAGGATCAACAGTCTCAAAGTTCTGGGTTTAGTCTTCTGAAAAAACCTCACCAGGTTGAAAGTTTCACAATTTGGCTGATCTCAATAATTGCAAGTTATGCATTATTGTGAAATTGAACTGAACAACATCAATACGAGTACCACATGTCGATAAAGTTTGATCGAGCTATAAGCCTCCGAAAATTGTATATATGCGTACACCTTGTGGTCGTTGCTGCCTCCGAAGGTGTTGCCACATCACCGGAGGTCATATAGACACCTCCATACCTGCGTGCTGGGTCTTTAATATATGTATACACAGTTCACCTCATATTCTCCTCAACGACTGATGCGCTTTTGATTTCAGCAAAATTAATTAATTCATATTGGTCGGTATCTATGAACATGTCAATGATTCCATTGATAATATCATGAAACTGTGTCATCTACATTCATTTATTTTGAAATACCCCTATCTACTTAATAATAATACTGCTATACTGATAATTCGGGTAGGCATAAATGTTCTAAATAGGATTCGATTTCAGAATTTAGCGGAAAGTGAGTTACGGATAATATTAAGTGAGACTTCTGAAGTTGGATTTTAACACTTTGTTGTTTCCTAAGACAGTTAGTTCACTAGTTCTAGTGACAATGTGATACTGTTATGATCTTTACGGTATACAGTTGTACATATCATCAAAAAGTTCAAGTGTAGAAAATTATTTGTCAAACTCGTTTCACATAGTATTATTATTGGATAAGTGAAACTAATTACCTAATCATAGAAGTTAGTTGGGTAAGCCTAGGACATTTTGATAGAAAAAAAGTTGATTATTTGATAAACTCACAACGCAAGGTTGCATTTTTGTTATTTGGAAAGTTGAAAATTCGTCTCAATCGTGGACGTCGTTTCCTGAAGCTTATAAACTCACGTACAACTACTCCTCGAGAACAGCCCTCTGTTACCAGTAGAGATTGAAGAATATCTTCACTTTCGCCCATTTTGAAGGAACATGTATCTTCGGTATCAGTCAGCTTAATGAATGTAATATCGTTGATATCGAATTCTTTTTTTACATAATTAGATTCAGGATCAACAGTCTCAAAGTTCTGGGTTTAGTCTTCTGAAAAAACCTCACCAGGTTGAAAGTTTCACAATTTGGCTGATCTCAATAATTGCAAGTTATGCATTATTGTGAAATTGAACTGAACAACATCAATACGAGTACCACATGTCGATAAAGTTTGATCGAGCTTCATGAAATAGGATCAAAGTTATTTAGATTATCAACTTTCTCTGCATTCTCTTTTTATGTTATAAAAGAAGAAGACTCTGTCTCCTGGTTCATAAACTGCACCCTCACATTCTTCAAATTTCGACTACCAACCCTGGAATTTAATGTTTTTTTTTCTGTTTGTCTTGATGACTTTGAATTTAATTAGACACCGCAACAGCTTGTAGCCGTTGTTGAAGGTAATTCCTTCCTACAAATGAGTATAGGTCATGCAGGGTAACTTTGGAAATAGTTTTTGCAGGAAAGCAACGAGTTCATGGTGGATTATAATGTAGATAAATGCGCCGATTTCAAAACTAAATAATATTTTCCAAATCTGCGAGCTTCAATTTTTAAACAGTAACTTATTGCAAAATGTTTCCTATGCTTGCTATTTTCAAGGAACGGTGAGTCGTAAATAAGAAATCTAGATCCAAATCAAACATATTTATAATACACATTTTTTAAGATCACTTACGACCTTTCATTTGTTATTAACAAATTATGGTTTTTATTCATTAATTTTCTAAGAAACTGATAGTTATACAGGGTGTACCAGGTCTTAGTAGCAGAACTTCAACAGTTGATAGAAAATTTGATTTTGAGAAAAATAGTTCCTATCAACTTATATGCACAGAAGCTCAATTTTTGAGTTACAGGGTGTTGAATTTTATAAAATATGTCTTAATTTTGTTTGTATCTCCGAAGATAATCTCTTGATATCATTTCATTGAGATATCTTTATCTCAATGAAATTCAGTACCATGGATGTGTTTTGCACATAATTTCAGACCATTAATATTTCCAGTGGCCTAGATATAGGTATTTAATAACAATAAATTGACCCGAAAAGTGTTATCATCCTGTATAGGTTACTTTTTAGTAACAAATTGCAGTATTTAACTCTAAACAAATAAGGTTGCTATTTCTTTGTACCTGGCACCGTTTCACGACAAATTTGATTTTTGTGATTAATACCACCTCCATGAAAATCTGATGAAAATTGGAAAAAGGTTTTCGTTGAAGTTAGAATATCTATTATACGACGTTGCGAATGAACCATGTATACGAGAAAATGGGAATCATTTCGATCAATTTCTTCAAAATTAACACACAAAATTTAGAAAATGGTGTCGTGTTAACTCTTGTAGGTGTACTTACTATTAATTAAAGTACATTGTAGTTATCTGGCTTGAACATTTTTGGAAATAAAAATTTGTTATTCGGCCTTTCTTTGTAATATATCGCTGTACAGATTAGAAATGACAGCTTATTTTATTATTGTCACTCAACGACGCTCTTTAATTTAAGGTTCCTCTATTTCACCGATTTTCATGGTCGTGGTAGCTAATCACAAAAATTAAATTAGCCGTGAAATGGTGCCAGGTACAAAGGAATGTCAGAAGACCTTATTTGTCTTTACAAGGTGATAACACTTTTGGGGTCTATTTATTGTTATTGAATACCTACATCTAGGCCACTGGGAGCAATACCGGTCTTGAATTATGTGCAAATATGGTGACTTTTCTATGCATCCACGACACAAAATTTCATTCAGACATCTTAATTATCTTCGGAGATACTAGCAAAATTGAGAAATTTTCTATAAAGTTCAACACCCTGTATCTCAAAAATTAAGCATCTGTGCATATATGTTTATAGGAACTTTTTTCTCAAAATCGAATTTTCTATCGACTGTTGAAGTTCTGCTACTAAAACCTGGGAGATCCTGTATATAAATTCTCATGAAATATGTCACATTAACACATACTTATTATTTTCGTCCTTACGTAAGTTTATGCCTCATGACCATCATCAGAAGACATCTTATTTGTATGCTATTCTCCAAATATCTCTAGACTTCTCCGATAACTGTTATTCGAATTACCGTAAAATTGGAGAATTTGTTTTTTTATGTTGAGATTGTACAAAAAATAACAATCATCTTCTGATGATGATCGTGAGACCCAAACGTACGTGAAGGCTAGAATAATGAGCATATGTGTCAGTGTGACCTGTACCCGCGAATTTATTGTAAATCGTACCTGATATTGGCTGACACATGTTGGATATATCAAAGCATTAGTCTTTCCATTATTGGGATATATTACATATTAAGCTATTAATCAACAATTGGAAAAGAACTACCAAATAACTAGCCTTTGAAGAGGTTTTTTGATTCAAACCTAACATTCCTATATGCGACTGTCCTAAAATTATTTATTTAAAGTGATTATTTTAACTGTTCAAAAAAAGGGCTTGAAAACAATTAAAATATTTTCATAGTGGAATGTCACATCAACATGCGGTCTTCAGCATTTGATATATTAACACGCTAAACAAAAATTAGTAGACCTAAATCCGATAACCGGAAGCTGAAATATTTTATTTTATTGTTCCGGTTTTGTGTCTCAATTGTTGATTTAAAACTTTGTTAGAGGAATTGTAGACTTAAATTAAAGGTGATACGTTATTCTAACTAAAAAAAAGTCTCATAAGATTCGTTGAATATCTTATATGTTCGCGTCACTTAAAAAAAGACCACATTATCACTGCCAGAAGAAAAATAGCTTATACTCGTATATACGAGAACGCATACGCGGTGCGAATAATAGAACCAAAATTGGAACGGCAGTGCTAGACTTTTTCCTAAGCTCCATTAATCAAAATCAAAATCGGTAAGTGCAGATACATTTCTTTTGAGTCTGTCGTAGTGAGAGAGGTGATTATATGAACAGATGTTGATAAGTCGCTATTCATTACTTGGACCTTATAATCTCTAAACACTTCATTTGTAACAGGTCTTAACAATTGAAAAAAACATTAGTAGCAAATCAGTAGCCTTTGAAGAGATTTTTTGAATCAAAACCTCCTGCAGTACCTAGATAAGGATAATAACTATCAGTTCTATATGGTGATGCACAAAAATTATGTATTTACTTAATTGCTTTAGGAGCAATCGTTGACTTAAATCAAAGGCAATACGTTAATCTAACTACAAAAAAAGTCCTATAAAATACGTTGAATATTTTATGTTTGCATCACTTGAAAAAGACCAGATTATCGCCGCCAGAAGAAAAATATCCTACACTCGTATATACGGGAACGCATAACGCGGTGCGAGCGATAGATCCAAAATTCGAACGGCAGTGCTAAAGGGGGGATCGCATATGCAGAGTGAACATATAATTTCTGTGAAAAACGTACCACTGTAAGCTCATGAAATGCACGTGGTGAATAGGGACTTGTCAAAATCTGTTCATATTATTATTCCCCTCCTTTCCTACTATAAACTCAAGAGAAATGTACCTGCCCATACCGTTCTTAATAAATGGCGTTTAGTAAAATAAACCTCCACTTCTGCCTCTAGAATTTTGAATATGTCGCTCACACCGCTCATGCGCTTCCATACGCTACTGTACGTCAGGCGATGATAAACTGACCTTTTTGAAAGTGATGCAAACATATAAAATATCTAACGGATTTTGTAAAACTTTTATCGTAGTAAGGTTAACAACGTATCACCTTCAATTCGACTCAAGTTTTGCTCCACAAAATTTAAATAAACAATTGTGAGAAAACCGAAGAAACACAGGAAAAATAGATATTTCAGCTTCCGACTATAGCATTTGGGTCTTCTTAGGCGTGAAGTTTTCATTTTGGGCCAATATATTGATTCGAAGACCACTTGTTAATACAACATTTTACTACAGAGATATTCTTTTTGTTCATGTAGCCTTTTTTAAACAATTGAACAAATGCTTTGAATTGATAATTTCTGTGTAGGACGATATATCTCCTTCTGTGTAGGTATGATCCATATTTAGCCATTGCATGGGGTTTTGAGTGAAAAAACCTTTCCAAAGACTGGTTTCTTTGAATTGTTAGTTACTAGCTTAATATGAAATATATCCGAAGAATAATAGAAATACAACTTCTGTGATGAAAACTCAATATTTTCCAGCTATTATGTGAAAATAGTTATAACTTTCTGAAAAAGAAATTGTTAATCAAAACATTAATTCGTTAATGACAAATTAACGGTTGAAGATAAAAGGTTGTAATTGATCTTAGAAGACCCGCTTTTTAAATACCTTCGAATCAAATCAGATTTTTCAATTTACAACATAGCGTTAAATCCCTAAACAAGATTATGAGGATAAAATGTCAGTATTTATCCAAGCAGAATTAAACGAAATACGTAAAGACCCAACTAACCTTTCAATTAAAAACAAAACAATTCGTACAAAATGGTGAAATTTTATTTGACAGTGGTTTCGAAAATTATAAACTCATTAATAGCAGTCCTTGCTCTCCTAAACTACACGGACTTATTAAAAATCATAAAGAAAATGCCCCCATACGACCTGTAGTGTCTCACATCAATAGTCCGGAAAGGGACCTTGCAATCAAATTAAATCAGAAATTCAAGAAATTCACTAATTTTGAACCTAAATTTACTATTAAAAATTCTCTCGAATTGTCCGAATTAGTCAAAACACCATATACCAACCAATGGTTTTTTAGTTTCTTTTTTTGTTTCAAACATGTTTTCAAATATTCCAACTTCAGAATGTAAGTCTCTAATCAGGAGCATTTTAGATAGATCACATATTAGCCCTTTAATTCAAAATAAAATAGAACTCGCGTTTGACCTATGCTTGAGTCAAAACTATTGTCAATTTAATAATAAATTGTATGTACAGAGTTCAGGTCTCGCTATGGGTAACCCATTGAGTTCACTACTAGCAGACATTTTTATGTCTGATCTGGAGGACAAAATTATGAACTGCACATCAGCAAAAAAACATATTCAATTTTGGTATAGATACGTAGATGATGTACTTGCTTTCTTCAAAGGAACATCCAGACAATTAAATTCCTTTCTTTCATTTATTAACCAACTTCACCCAAAAATTTAGTTCACGTTGGAAACAGAAAAAGATAGAACCATAATAAAATAAACTTCAATATCTACAGGAAACCCACTTGTACAGACATTACTACTCCGAACTCATCGTTTAGCCCTCGTACCCATAAATTAGCAGCATATCACTCAATAATCCATAGAGCATTTTCGATACCATTGTCAATAGAACACCTCACTATTGAGTTGAACACGATAAAACAAATAGCCGTCAATGATGGTTTCCCGGTAGATCAAATAATTAAACTAATTTATCGCAAACAACAACAATTATCTTTCTATTAAATTTATCCGCGTATAAAACACATAGATGTAACCACTAAATTCATTTCTTTGACATATTTTGGTACAGTGAACGAACATATTGTTAACATTTCATCAAGCCATAATTTTGAAATCAGTTTCAAACCTCAAAATAAACTTTCCCATCTTTTATACAACGCCAAAGACAAAACCAATAAATATAGAAAACCTGGAGTTTATAAGATGATTTGCCCTGACTGTGATGACTTTTATATAGGTAGAACTTGTGGTAATTTCAAATTAAGATTCGAAGAACATTTTCGCTCGTTTAGACTCAACAAACCTGACTCAACCTTTGCTAATCATTTTTTACAAACTGGTCATAGTTTCCCTAACTTAGATAGCCTAAGCATTTCACATAACCAAACCAGAGGTTTTAAATTGAATACATTAGAATCGATAGAAATTTATAAAGGTGTCAAGAACTGTAATAAAAATATCCTCAATGGACCTATATCGAAGTGATCTTTTCATGTGTCTTTCAAACCACTCTTAAAATAATTCTTAGAATATTAAATTATGATCACACTGATTCACAAATTGTTGCTATGTTTACTATATAATACTGTGCTTTCCTAGGATGTACCTATTTTTGGAATTTTTTTTGATCCCTTAATCTCAACAATACTCAACTCTACTCTATCCATACTTGAACTGTTTCATTTATTTCTTCATAATTTTCTAATTGTTTGATGATGGCACTTCGGTGTTGAAACTATAGTTACGTTTCCACGTTATCATCAGTAAAAGTGGTATAAAAACAAAATAGTTATTTTTTCATATAATCAAAATGATAAATTACCATAAAGTAACGGCTTCCACCATCGATTTTTCGAGAGCTGTATTATGAAAAGAGCATTCTTTATATTATGAATTTCGCTGTGGTCCTTTAGAAACGAAAAAATTTTGATTCTTCCCCTACTACTCCAAGTAGGTAAGTGCAGAGAAAGCACACCCAAACAATAATTTTGTATCCGGGAGACCTATTCCTGTGAATTTTACTCTATTTTTGCAAAGAGCCGCATCACGTCTTCCCATTTTTAACATTTGATATCATCAAAGTCATAAACGAGGGAATTGCCAGATAGAATGCACGATTCGCCATCTATAATTCTTGATCTTGCTTGAAATGAGGCTAGACAAAAATCTCGGTCCCAGAACGAAGAAGCTCATTTTCATGACACCAGTATTCAGTGATACAGATAATATTTGGGAGGTTCTTCATAGTTTTAATATGAACTTTTAATTCAAAGATTTCGCTTCTGAATAAATTGAGTTAATTTAATAAACTTGAAAATGCATATTTTGTTATTCTTATAGTATTTGAAGACTACTAGTTGATTTTACGGGCTACGCCCCGCTAAGATGCAGTTTTTTATACGCAACGCCTTTGTGAGGGTTTAGTCGGATGGTGCGTGGTAACCTTCATGTGAGGCGTATGGGCACCTTTAGGTTGTCACTGTGACAGACGTCGCTCTGGCAGTTGTAGGTTATATAGAGATGGGTACGCGTTTATAGAAACTTTTACTATTAGCACGTGTCACAAGTTATTCTATGGTTTGGATCGTATGTCACTTTGACATTTATTGGTTAGATAGATTGAGAGTGGTAGATATTCATAGAAGAGTATAAAATTGGAATGGAGTCAAATCTTAGTCGAAGGTATAGTTCAAGAGTACTTTCTTGAATTTGTGACGTACGTCACTTGGCCAATTCTAGGTTATATAATTCAATCATTGAAACTTCAAGTATTGCAAAAGAAAATGCTCATAAAATATAGTCGCTCTACAACTACATGGCTCCTCAAATACTATACAACAAATTAAAATATTGCAACTCCACTTTTTCAAAATTAAAATGTCTTTGAATCATTGATATTGTAAAATACAAATTCAATTAATTCATTGACGGAAGTACATTCTGCCTTCGTATTTTTTTTGCATAAGTTTTACCTATGTTAGCAAAGTGTTTATTGAAAGCATTTGAAATATCAATAGGAGTTTTTACAATCTCATCACTTTCAAGCTTCAATTCCTTGATTTCCGATTTATTTTTGATCTTTTTGTTCTCAACTTTATTAATTGTTTCCCATAATACTTTATTAGACCCTACGTTATCCATAATTTTGTATTTGAAATGAAGTTAGTTTTATGAATGAGGCCATTGAGTTTATTCCTGTATATTTTATAACAATTTGATAAATCACAACACCCGTGTTACTGCTTTATGTGTGTGACACAGAATTGTTTGGATATTTAACAAATTCAAGTAAAATTATTGTGAAATTTTGAAATTCAATTTATTCTATGATGGAAAGATAAGCATTTACGTTTTATTCTACGATTTGCTACTTTACTAATGAAAATATAGGGCGCGAAATATATATATATATATATATATATATATATATATATATATATATATATATATATATATATATATATATATATATATATATACACATATATATACACATATATATACACATATATATATATATATATATGTATAAGTTTGAAATATAAATAATAACATTGTATTATAATTTGTACGTGTGGTATTTATTCAAATACATTTACGATCATTGAAGGAATCATCTATGGATGATTGACAACCAAATGTTGATATGTAAAGTTTCGCTTTTGTTATTTGACGCCATTTCATTATTTTAAAATGGATCACGCAAAGAGGATCACAATCCACAATGCAGGTGGAACAGTTAATATCCAGCACTATTATGTGAGTATATTTCATGTTTATTTTAATATTGAAGGCGAAACTTTGTTTAAAAGTGAAATTTTGAATCATGATATACCTAAAGACCTATATTATATTTCGTTGTAACTTTTTGGTTGTGCAAATTTAATTTTGACTATTAATTAAATACATAATGTATTTGGATATAAATAAAACCGTTTAATAGAAATTTTTTGTTGTTGTAGGAAAAATATATCGATACGAAAAGGGGAGGTGGGCGAGGAGCAAGAGGTCGTAAGGGAAGAAGGGGACATGGAAGGAAGTGGAATGTGGGAAAGGGTCCGGAAGTAACACTTCCGGCGCCGGAATTAGTAAATCCGGCTCCGGAATTGAAACTTCCGGCACCGCCAATGGAGGGTAGGTTTTTTCACTATTGATAAGTACGTTTATATGTTTTTATATCTTTGTACAAAGAAATAAAAGAAGTTTATGAAATCTCACAATCCAAATTTTAGATCTTTACTAAATGTTTCGAGGACAGTCACTTACACCTCATTTTCATCAAGTATCATAAGAAATGCTGAAAAAAAAGTATATTATAAATTTTTTTTGATAATATATACTTATAACAATATACTTTTCTTTCAGCCTTTCTTATAATACTTGAAAATGAGGTTTAAACATATAGCAAAGATCTAAAATTTGGATTGTGAGATTTCATAAACTTCTTTTAAAAATGTATAACATGAACTCACACTTGGGTAATACCAATTTATGTTTTTATATCTTTCAAATTTATTCTATAAATTGTTTATATATATTTTTTTACAGGAATTGATGAGGAAAGATTGTTGGAGGAGGAGGGGTGATTTTTGTTTTGTTTTTGTTTTTATTTTATGTTTGTTTTTGTTTTATGTTTAATAAATTAGTTGTGAAGTTATTTATGATTTTCATTAGTAGATGTAGTTGATAAATTGAATGTTAATAGAAAGTTCAGATATGTACTTATCATATTTGAAAAACCTTCATTTTAGTTTTATTGAGTTTTAATTCAAGTTACATAATAATATCAGAAATAGGTATAGTAGATATCATTGTTGAATTTTCATCATTTGGAAAAAATAGTCACATACCTATAGGAATGAATTCAACTTTGTAAGTTAATTCACTTTTGATTGAAAATAACTCAAACAGATTCATACACTATTTTAAATGATAATCACAGTTTCATGGAAAGGTATGTTATAAAAAAATTATTAATCGTTGAGGAAATGTGAGTAGCCTTAAATATATACTATCTTTGTATGCAATTCGATAACATTTCCCCAAACCTATCGGTACCAGAACCATTGGTTATCTGTCACATTAAAGAAAATTCCTCACACATACCTATAAGCTAGGTTATCAGCGTCCAATCGGATATAATGCAAGGAACAACTGAGCAAATGCAAGTATTTCATTATTAAACTTTACTCTCACCTTGATTCTTGTTGTATATGTATCTGCGAAGTCCAATTGGTAGTATTATAACTGTACCATCTATATACTTTAAATGCCATTTCGTTATTTGTGCTAACGTTATATAACATCCTTGAAATGATATACTTTGTGATATCCATACATATTAACATCCATGTAATTAGTCTTGATCGATGAAATACTCTTGTATAATACATCTTCTTCATACTTTATGTGTTACAATACACCCATAATCATTATTGTGTGATGCTTTCGGCTACCTACATTGAAAATGTCAAATGACAATTATTCAAAAAACGCAATACAACATGCACATGTATATGAAGATATATCTTTATTATAATAACTACAATAACATTATACTACTACTACTTTATTAAATGTCTTATACTATGAATCTGAAATGATTCTGAGTGAATCCAATGTATGTACTGCTACATAACTCTACTGTAGAATATGACAGATATCTTGATATATTCCTTTAATATCTATAGTACTATTCCCGTACATGATGTACATACATTTCCAAATCGTTTTTGTGTTTCTTTCAATCCTTATATACTTTGATTCGTTTAAGAATATGTGTGTAGGTTAAACGTTGATAAATGATTCGTATCTTCATATCTAAAATCAAATATTTTAGCGCTATTGTTAGACAATTGCTCAGACTTACTTTTAGATAGATGACGACCCCGATTTATATCATATTCAAGTACTTTTAGACGGAAACATCATGTTTACGATATACATCTGGCAGATGGTTAATATGTTTAAATGACAATGTGTGAGACCATATAGGTGTGCTCGGGCTCATTTTAATGTAATTCACGTCCGTAAATATGATGCCAGTGGCTCCCAATACTCTATAGATGTAGAAATGTACTTGTACCCCTAGGAAGGGTATCTTCGTCCATGGCTCATTTTGGACACTGATAGAACGTATAGAGTTTTTATAACGCTTTTCGCATTGTTTCTATTTCATTTCATTATAAATACACCTCCGGAATCAATCGCTTTCGTAAATTATCAGTAAATTCTTACATAGGTTACCTTCAAACTACGTCAAAGACACCTTTAGGTTGTCCCTCTGACATACGTTAACTTGACAGTTGTAGGTTATATAGATATACTTTAGGTTGTCACTTGGACAAACGTCAACTTGACAGTTGTAGGTTACATAGAAATAATGCAAGGAACAACTGAGTAAATGGATGTATTTCATTATTAAACTTTAATCCTACCTTTATTCTTGTTATATATATATTCTGCAAAGCCCAATTGTTAGTATTGAAACTGTACAATCTATACTTTGAATGCCATTTCGTTATTTGTGCTAACGTTATATAACATCCTTGAAATGATATACTTTGTGATGTCAAATTCATTTTTGACCACTTTCATAATCATTTCGATACAGATTAACATCCATATAATTAGTCTTGATTGATGAAATACTCTTGTATACATCTTCTTCATAGTTTATGTGTTACTATATAAATATGCTTTCGGCTACCTACATTGAAAATGTCAAATGACATTTTATATTTCTGAAACACAATACACCATGCACATGTATATAAAGAAAGATATCTTTATTGTAAATACAATGAAATTATCCTAATACTACTTTAAAAGGCTTATACTATGAATCTGATGTGATTCTGAGTGAATCCATTGTACGTAGTGCTAAGTATCTCTGGAAGATGCTACGTATACTGTAGAATATGACAGATATCTTGATATCTTCCTTTAATATCTATAGTACCCTTCTCGTAAATGATGTACCTACATACCTTTCCAAATCGTTTTTGTGTTTCTTTCATCCCTATGAACTTTAATTTGTTCAAGAATATGTGTGTAGGTTAAACGTTGATAAATGATTTGTATCTTCATATCTAAAATCAAATATGTTAGCGCTATTGTTAAACATTGGTTAGACTTACTTTTAGAGAGTTTTTTGATAGATGAGGACCCCGATTTATATCATATTCAAGTACTTTTGGACGGAAACATGATGTTTACGATATACATCTGACAGATAGTTAATACGGGTAGTCACCAACGTGTGAGACCATAGAGGTCTGTTCGTGCTCATTTTAATGGAATTCACGTCCGTAGATCTGATTTCAGTGGGCCCCAATAGTCTATAGATGTAGAAATGTACTTGTACCGCTAGGAAGGATATCTTCGTCCATGGACCATTTTGGACACTTATACGCCGTATACAGCTTTTATTATTGCTTATACTTCATTTCATCATACAAACACCCCCGAAATTGATCATTTTCGTAAATTATCATCTAGATTGTCGTCAAACGACGTCGAATCTTTACGATTTATTTTAAGGTACTTAGCGGCATTTTTAGGGGTGCCAAAAACAACCATCAAAGTTCACCCGGAGTAAATCGATGACGATCTTTCCGATGGTGAATTTTAATTGAACGTAGAGCCTTTACTTTTCGATAAAAAAATTCCTCCAAGATAATTTTAAATATGGCCGACAAAAATTGGTACCGAATGGATTTGAATAAAAATATCCCCAAATTTTGCGTCAAATTAATTAATTTGAAGTTTTTGAAATTGCGAAATTTCGCAATTTTATACGAACGTTGAAACACACACAACTCTTTAGCGCCTGAGGCTCCGGGATTTTCACTTGGCCTATCGAAATTAGAAGGTTCGAATTGTATAAAAACACAATTGCATGAAGGCCAGATGTCCTACGTAATTAGTTACGAACGGAAACATTTTGACAAATGCCTCGAGGAGATCGCTACGCTTCAGTTAGAGTTTATACATTTTACCTTGGTCTTGTTAATTTGGGGCCGTTTAGTGGCCCGTGCGAGCGGCGCCAGTTGTAATAAAGTCTTTTTTGCTATGGGCCGCTAGCTTTTACCCGCTTCGCGTATATTTTAGTAGCTAGAAAATTCCCTTTGGTGCTTCGCACGTCAGACGTGCATAGCTGAGACTTGACACTACCCGTTTCTATTTTAATTAAATTTTCCTATTCAAACGACATTTTGGGGCCCGAAAATGTGCCTAAGCAACGGCCCCGATGGAAATCTAACGACATGGAGCGAAAACGGCACGCGAAAAGTGGTCGTACAGCCGTATTAGGTACAGAAAGTTTTCACATTTCCAACTCGCCAGCTACGCGCTCCTCACGTGAACGTCATTCGATTTACGGAAAATTAACTATTTCAAAAGAGTTTTCGACCCGGTTCGGGGCTATCGCGACCTTTTAAAAGGTTCAAAGTTTACATTTCGACCATTTTCCGGGCTCGAACCCGTCGCCAATTTTAGCTTGTCGGGTTCAAAAATGTACGTCGATTAGGTCGAAAATCGCATATTTTTAGTGAGTTTTCTAGGAACTTGCGTACCAACTCAATAAGGCCAGTATTATTGTTGACTAGTTGATTTTACGGGCTACGCCCCGCTAAGATGCAGTTTTTTATGTGCAACGCCTTTGTAAGGGTTTAGTCGGATGGTGCGTGGTAACCTTTATGTGAGGCGTACGGGCACCTTTAGGTTGTCACTTGGACAAACGTCAACTTGACAGTTGTAGGTTACATAGATATAATGCAAGGAACAACTGAGTAAATGGGAGTATTTCATTATTGAATTTTAATCCTACTATACCTCTTTCTTTTATGGAGTAACAACATTACTATTCAAGTAATCGAAGGAGATGACCCCACCCCCTTTTGGATGTGACTTATCATTTGGAAAAGTTTCCCAGTAGAAAAAGTACCTAAATAGAACCAGTATGTAGGAGGGTATTCCTTCTTATAATGTTAATTAATAAATATTGTGCCAATTTGAAATTATGTATTTTCTCAACATGCTACCTACAATTGACTTCTATTTGTTCATAGCTCAAACAGCTATTCACACTATTTTCAATCCAAATTACATTCTCTGAGGAATGAGAAGAAGCTATTTTATAAAAAAATCTATAAGCCGTTGAAGAAACCTGAGCATTTTGTCTGTCTGAAGCAGAATGACATTCTCTTTTGAGCTACCTCAAGGATACACCTTCTTAGTATACCATTCGAAAAGATTTCTCAAACATATCGGTAGTAGAACCATTGTAAAAACCAATTCCCAGTCTTAAAACTGTTCGATTTACCCTTTTTGTTATAAATACAAAGATACAGAATTTATTCCTATTAGTAACTTGCAAAATGCAATTGTGTTTCGTTTGTACCTACAGGTCTCAAGCAAGTTTGTACATATCTATTTTTATTGCTAGATAGTCTCAGAGAAAGTTATGTTATAAAAAATCTACTACCCATTGGAAGCATTTTTTCTATTTTCAGCTTTGAATCTGATATACTTATGCCAGGAATAATGAAGAAAAAGGGTGCATTTCATTATTAAGTTTTCCTCCTACCTTTATTCTTTTCATATATACATTTGCAAAGCTCAATTTAAAGTATCGAAACTGTACCATCTATCCTTTGAATGTATTTCCGTCATATCTCTCAATATTGTATAACATCCATAAAGTGATGTATACTTTGTTGAAAGTATACCTTGTGGTAGCAGATTAATTGTTTAACACTTTTATAATCATTTTCATGCATGTAACATCAGTTTTGGTGAAATTTTTCCTCCAACTGACATATGTATAAAATGATACATCATGTAAATTGAACATTAAGAATGCTTTCCTTTCCAATAACATATGAAATACTCTTGTATACATCTTTTCCTTCCTTTATTTCATATGATTTAGGCCTAATTAGCATCCGATTCCTAAAAGATGCTATTATATCATAACCTTGGATCTACGTTGAAAATGTGAAATGTCAATTTAGATCCTGAAACATAATAAACCATACACATATATGAAAATGTCTTTATTGTAACTAAAATAACATTATTTGAATACTTTGAAAGGCTTGTACTATGAATTTGAACTAATTATGAGTGAATCCAATGTTCGTGGTGCTACATAACTCTGGACGATGCCACGTGTATAGTAGAATATGACAGATATCTTGTTATTTTCCTCGAAAATTTATTGTACCCTTCTCGTAGATGATGTAGATACCTTTCCAAATCGTTTTTGTGTTTCTTTCAATCCTTATGAACTTTAATTTGTTCAAGAATATGTGTGTAGGTTAAACGTTGATAAATGATTTGTATCTTCATATCTAAAATCAAATATGTTAGCGCTATTGTTAAACATTGCTTAGACTTACCTTTAGAGAGTTTTTTGATAGATGAGGACCCCGATTTATATCATATTCAAGTACTTTTGAACGGAAACATGATGTTTACGATATACATCTGACAGTTGGTTAATATGTTGAGACATCGAAGTGTGAGACCATAGAGGTCTGTTCGTGCTCATTTTAATGGAATTCACGTCCGTAGATCTGATTTCAGTGGGCCCCAATAGTCTATAGATGTAGAAATGTACTTGTAGCCCTAGGAAGGATATCTTCGTCCATGGACCATTTTGGACACTTATACGCCGTATACAGCTTTTATTATTGCTTATACTTCATTTCATCATACAAACACCCCCGAAATTGATCATTTTCGTAAATTATCATCTAGATTGTCGTCAAACGACGTCGAATCTTTACGATTTATTTTAAGGTACTTAGCGGCATTTTTAGGGGTGCCAAAAACAACCACCAAAGTTCACCCGGAGTAAATCGATGACGATCTTTCCGATGGTGAATTTTAATTGAACGTAGAGTCTTTACTTTTCGATAAAAAAATTCCTCCAAGATAATTTTAAATATGGCCGACAAAAATTGGTACCGAATGGATTTGAATAAAAATATCCCCAAATTTTGCGTCAAATTAATTAATTTGAAGTTTCTGAAAGTACGAAATTTCGCAATTTTATACGAACGTGGAAACACACACAAGTCTTTAGCGCTTGAGGCTCCGGGATTTTCACTTGGCCTATCGAAATTAGAAGGTTCGAATTGTATAAAAACACAATTGCATGAAGGCCAGATGTCCTACGTAATTAGTTACGAACGGAAACATTTTGACAAATGCCTCGAGGAGATCGCTACGCTTCAGTTAGAGTTTATACATTTTACCTTGGTCTTGTTAATTTGGGGCCGTTTCTTGCCCCGTGCGAGCGGCGCCAGTTGTAATAAAGTCTTTTTTGCTATGGGCCGCTAGCTTTTACCCGCTTCGCGTATATTTTAGTAGCTAGAAAATTCCCTTTGGTGCTTCGCACGTCAGACGTGCATAGCTGAGACTTGACACTACCCGTTTCTATTTTAATTAAATTTTCCTATTCAAACGACATTTTGGGGCCCGAAAATGTGCCTAAGCAACGGCCCCGATGGAAATCTAACGACATGGAGCGAAAAGGGCACGCGAAAAGTGGTCGTAAAACCGTATTAGGTACCGAAAGTTTTCACTTTTCTAACTGGCCAGCTACGCGCTCCTCACGTGAACGTCATTCGATTTACGGAAAATTAACTATTTCAAAAGAGTTTTCGACCCGGTTCGGGGCTATCACGACCTTTTAAAAGGTTCAAAGTTTACATTTCGATCATATTACAGGCTCGCTCTGCTCGCCTCATTTAGCTTGTCCGGTCCAAAGTTGACGGTGAAAATCGCATATTCCTAGTTAGATTTTTAGTAACTTTGACACCAACCTAATAAGCCGCTTATTCTAATACCGACTAGTTGATTTTACGGGCTACGCCCCGCTGTTGACAGTTTCTTATGTGCAACGCCTTTTCGAGGGTTAAGTCGGATAGTGCGTGGTAACCTTTATGTGAGGCGTACGGTTACCTTTAGGTTGTCACTTGGACAAACGTCAACTTGACAGTTGTAGGTTACATAGATATAATGCAAGGAACAACTGAGTAAATGGGAGTATTTCATTATTGAATTTTAATCCTACTATACCTCTTTCTTTTATGGAGTAACAACATTACTATTCATGTAATCGAAGGAGATGACCCCACCCCCTTTTGGATGTGACTTATCATTTGGAAAAGTTTCCCAGTAAAAAAGTACCTAAATAGAACCAGTATGTAGGAGGGTATTCCTTCTTATAATGTTAATTAATAAATATTGTGCCAATTTGAAATTATGTATTTTCTCAACATGCTACCTACAATTGACTTCTATTTGTTCATAGCTCAAACAGCTATTCACACTATTTTCAATCCAAATTACATTCTCTGAGGAATGAGAAGAAGCTATTTTATAAAAAAATCTATAAGCCGTTGAAGAAACCTGAGCATTTTGTCTGTCTGAAGCAGAATGACATTCTCTTTTGAGCTACCTCAAGGATACACCTTCTTAGTATACCATTCGAAAAGATTGCTCAAACATATCGGTAGTAGAACCATTGTAAAAACCAATTCCCAGTCTTAAAACTGTTCGATTTACCCTTTTTGTTATAAATACAAAGATACAGAATTTATTCCTATTAGTAACTTGCAAAATGCAATTGTGTTTCGTTTGTACCTGCAGGTCTCAAGCAAGTTTGTACATATCTATTTTTATTGGTAGATAGTCTCAGAGAAAGTTATGTTATAAAAAATCTACTACCCGTTGAGTAAGCATTTTTTCTCTTTCCAGCTCGAATCTGATATACTTATGCCAGGAATAATGAAGAAAAAGGGTGCATTTCATTATTAAGTTTTCCTCCTACCTTTATTCTTTTCATATATACATTTGCAAAGCTCAATTTAATGTATCGAAACTGTACAATCTATCATTTGTAAACTTTCCCGTCATCTCTCTTAATGTTGTATAACATCCATAAAGTGATGTATACTTTGTTGAAACTATACCTTGTGGTAGCAGATTAATTGTTTAACACTTTTATAATCATTTTCATGCATGTAACATCAGTTTTGGTGAAATTTTTCCACCAACTGACATATGTATAAAATGATACATCATGTAAATTGAACATTAAGAATGCTTTCCTTTCCAATAACATATGAAATACTCTTGTATACATCTTTTCCTTCCTTTATTTCATATGATTTAGGCCTAATTAGCATCCGATTCCTAAAAGATGCTATTATATCATAACCTTGGATCTACGTTGGAAATGTGAAATGACAATTTAGATCCTGAAACATAATAAACCATACACATATATGAAAATGTCTTTATTGTAACTAAAATAACATTATTTGAATAATTTGAAAGGCTTGTACTATGAATTTGAACTAATTATGAGTGAATCCAATGTTCGTGGTGCTACATAACTCTGGACGATGCCACGTGTATAGTAGAATATGACAGATATCTTGTTATTTTCCTCGAAAATTTATTGTACCCTTCTCGTAGATGATGTAGATACCTTTCCAAATCGTTTTTGTGTTTGTTTCAATCTCTATAAACTTTAATTTGTTCAAGAATATGTGTGTAGGTTAAACGTTGATAAATGATTCATATCTTCATATCTAAAATCAAATATGTTAGCGCTATTGTTAAACATTGGTTAGACTTACCTTTAGAGAGTTTTTTGATAGATGAGGACCCCGATTTATATCATATTCAAGTACTTTTGAACGGAAACATGATGTTTACGATATACATCTGACAGTTGGTTAATATGTTGAGACATCGAAGTGTGAGACCATAGAGGTCTGTTCGGGCTCATTTTAATGGAATTCACGTCCGTAGATCTGATTTCAGTGGGCCCCAATAGTCTATAGATGTAGAAATGTACTTGTAGCCCTAGGAAGGATATCTTCGTCCATGGACCATTTTGGACACTTATACGCCGTATACAGCTTTTATTATTGCTTATACTTCATTTCATCATACAAACACCCCCGAAATTGATCATTTTCGTAAATTATCATCTAGATTGTCGTCAAACGACGTCGAATCTTTACGATTTATTTTAAGGTACTTAGCGGCATTTTTAGGGGTGCCAAAAACAACCACCAAAGTTCACCCGGAGTAAATCGATGACGATCTTTCCGATGGTGAATTTTAATTGAACGTAGAGGCTTTACTTTTCGATAAAAAAATTCCTCCAAGATAATTTTAAATATGGCCGACAAAAATTGGTACCGAATGGATTTGAATAAAAATATCCCCAAATCTTGTGTCAAATTAATTAATTTGAAGTTTCTGAAATTGCGAAATTTCGCAATTTTATACGAACGTGGAAACACACACAAGTCTTTAGCGCGTGAGGCTCCGGGATTTTCACTTGGTCTATCGAAATTAGAAGGTTCGAATTGTATAAAAACACAATTGCATGAAGGCCAGATGTCCTACGTAATTAGTTACGAACGGAAACATTTTGACAAATGCCTCGAGGAGATCGCTACGTTTCAGTTAGAGTTTATACATTTTACCTCGGTCTTGTTAATTTGGGGCCGTTTCTTGCCCCGTGCGAGCGGCGCCAGTTGTAATAAAGTCTTTTTTGCTATGGGCCGCTAGCTTTTACCCGCTTCGCGTATATTTTAGTAGCTAGAAAATTCCCTTTGGTGCTTCGCACGTCAGACGTGCATAGCTGAGACCTGAGAGTACCTGTTTCTATTTGAATTAAATTTTCTTATTTAAAAGACATGTTGGGGCCCGAAAATGTGCCTAAGCAACGGCCCCGATGAAAATCTAACGACATGGAGTGAAAACGGCACGCGGAAAGCCCCCGGAAAGACGTTCTATGTTCCGAAAGTTTTCACATTTCCAACTCGCCAGCTACGCGCTCCTCACGTGAACGTCATTCGATTTACGGAAAATTAACTATTTCAAAACAGTTTTCGACCCGGTTCGGGGCTATCACGACCTTTTAAAAGGTTCAAAGTTTACGTTTCGATCATATTCCAGGCTCGCTCTGCTCGCCTCATTTAGCTTGTCGGGTCCAAAGTTGACGGTGAAAATCGCATATTCCTAGTTACATTTTTAGTAACTTTGACACCAACCTAATAAGCCGCTTATTCTAATACCGACTAGTTGATTTTACGGGCTACGCCCCGCTGTGTTACGCCCCGCTAAGTTACGCCCCGCTGACGTACAGTTGTTTTCATGTGCAACGCCTTTTTGAGGGTTTAGTCGGATAGTGCGTGGTAACCTTTATGTGAGGTGTATGGGCACCTTTAGGTTGTCACTTGGACAAACGTCAACTTGACAGTTGTAGGTTACATAGATAAAATGCAAGGAACAACTGAGTAAATGGGAGTATTTCGTTATTGAATTTTAATCCTACCTAGATTCTTTCTATATACATATTCTGCAAAGCAAAGTATTGAAACTATACAATCTATACTTTGAATGCCATTTCATTATTTGTGCTAACGTTATAATATAACATCCTTATAGAAAACCGTTTATTTAACCAAAATTAACTATTTCAAAACAGTTTTCGAGCCGGTTTGTGGCTATCACCACCTTCTAAAAGGATCAAAGTTAACATTTCGACAATTTTCCAGGCTCGCTTCGCTCGCTTGTCGGGTCCATATTCCTAGTTTGATTTTTGGTAACTTGTGCACCAACTTAAACTGTCGCTCATTCTAGTTAGCTGATTTTACGGGCTACGCCCCGCTGAACAAGGCCCGCTGACGTACAGTTGTTTTCATGTGCAACGCCTTTTCGAGGGTTTAGTCGGATAGTGCGTGGTAACCTTTATGTGAGGCGTATGGGCACCTTTAGGTTGTCACTTGGACAAACGTCAACTTGACAGTTGTAGGTTACATAGATATAATGCAAGGAACAACTGAGTAAATGGGAGTATTTCATTATTGAATTTTAATCCTACCTAGATTCTTTCTATATACATATTCTGCAAAGCCCAATTGTTAGTATTGAAACTATACAATCTATACTTTGAATGCCATTTCATTATTTGTGCTAACGTTATAATATAACATCCTTATAGAAAACCGTTTATTTAACCAAAATTAACTATTTCAAAACAGTTTTCGAGCCGGTTTGTGGCTATCACCACCTTCTAAAAGGATCAAAGTTAACATTTCGACAATTTTCCAGGCTCGCTTCGCTCGCTTGTCGGGTCCATATTCCTAGTTTGATTTTTGGTAACTTGTGCACCAACTTAAACTGTCGCTCATTCTAGTTAGCTGATTTTACGAGCTACGCCCCGCTGTGCTACGCCCCGCTAAGTTACGCCCCGCTGACGTACAGTTGTTTTCATGTGCAACGCCTTTTTGAGGGTTTAGTCGGATAGTGCGTGGTAACCTTTATGTGAGGTGTATGGGCACCTTCAGGTTGTCACTGTGACAGACGTCACTCTGGCAGTTGTAGGTTATATAGAGATGGGTACGTGTTTATAGAAACTTTTACTATTAGCACGTGTCACAAGTTATTCTATGGTTTGGATCGTATGTCACTTTGACATTCATAGGTTAGATAGATTGAGAGTGGTAGATATTCATAGAAGAGTATAAAATTGGAATGGAGTCAAATGTTAGTCGAAGGTATAGTTCTAGAGTACTCTTTGGAATTTGTGACGTACGTCACTTGGCCAATTCTAGGTTATATAATTTAATCATTGAAACTTCAAGTATTGCAAAAGAAAATGCTCATAAAATATAGTCGCTCTACAACTACATGGCTCCTCAAATACTATACAACAAATTAAAATATTGCAACTGTACTTTTCAAAATTAAAATGTTTTTGAATCATCGATATTGTAGAATACAAATTTAAAGCAACTCTATTTCTTCAAAAGTAGCTACCTATTTACAGTAAACAGAGGAAGATACACTATTGAAAACCGTTTATTTTTTTTTTGATAGTTGTGCAATATGATGCTCCCATGTCAATCTTGAATCGAGATAAACGCCGAAGAATTTAACTATGTTGGTTTCAATATTTAAATTGACTGGTCTAAGTGAAAAATGTAAAGTTTGTGTTTTGCTATCATTAATGCTAAGGTTATTAGCAAGGAACCAATTACAAATACTGGTTCGTGTTTCCAAGGCCTGTTGACTCAATTGCTCCAAGCTGTCCAAGCACTATCATGTGTTGTTGTGTCGTCGGCAAATAAAATATTGTTGTTCTTATACAACAGAGAATTGCTAATGTCATTAATGTATATTAAAAATAAGGTTGGCCCCAAGACAGATCCTTGTGGAACGCCAAATGTGATTATTTTATTTGTCGAATTTTCATTGTTGTATGATACATATTGCATACGATTAGTTGAGTATGATTTAATAAGATTTATACTATTGTTATCAAAGTTGTATTCTTGGAGCTTTTGCATCAACAGATCATGGGACACACAGTCAAAAGCCTTGGTAACGTCAAAAAAGGAGGCTTGCATGAACTTCTTTTCCTCAAAACATTCTCGAACATAGCTAGTAAGTTTGTTTATAGCAGCTGTAGTAGAAACATTGCTACGAAATCCAAATTGACATTTATTAAACCAATTATTTGCCTCAAAATAGTATGTTATTTGCCGTTTCAGCACAGTCTCAAAAATTTTGCCAAAGATGGGTGTAATTGATATTGGCCTATAGTTATCAACATCATCGCATAAGCCTTTTTTGTAAATCGGAACTACTTTAGATATTTTGAGGGAATCTGGAAAAATGTTAGAGGTGATACGTTGGTTTATAATTTTACATAGAGGAAAAACGATCAAATTTAGAATAGTTTTAACTATTTTAACATTTATATTATAAGTGTCCTTGCTGGGACTATTATTTAAATTTGAAATTATTTCTCTCATTTCATTGAAAGTAACTTCTATGAATTTAAATTCTGAATGGAAGACTAAATTAATTTTTTTTGTATAATCAATAGGATTATTTTGTAAAGGTGGAAGATTCTTGAAAAGGGATTCTGCTATATTTGTAAAAAAAATATTTAAATCAGTGGCACAATGCCTTTTGCATATTTTTTGAATTGTTAATGTATTTATCGTTAGCTTCTTTTTTACTTTTATTAATGTCCTCACGATACCTTTTTTAAATTTATTAAGTGATTCATTGGAAACAATTTGTGGATTAGTTTTATTTAAACTGCTTGATAACTGCAATTTTTCTCTACTTTGTCTTAAGTTGTCATTGAACCAATGTATTTTAGGTATGTTAGGTTCGTTTTGTTTTATAAATTTTGTTTTCATTGGGAAGCTAGAATCACAGACATCTATTATCAGATTTAAAAAATGATCAAATTTGTTATTTACATTTATTTGAGAATTGTTTACAAATGACCAATGTACTTTATCTACATAATTATAAAGTTTAAAGAAGCCTTGTTCTGTTATTGGTCTGTAGGTTATTCTTATTTTATTATTTAATGATGTTTTGTTTTCCACTTCAAAATCAAATGATATAGCAAGATGATCAGATAAATTGGGATCTGTTACTGTTGCAACATAACAATTGCTGTTAAAATTGGTAAATATGTTATCAAGAGTTGCTCCGTTTCTAGTATAGTTATGAACAGTTTTATGTAGTCCGTAGGATTCAAACATATTACATAGTAACTGAGATTCTTTACTATCTGAATGGAAATGTACGTTAAAGTTCCCAGTTATTATAGTACCTTTGTGTAATGATAGCTTATTAAGTGTTGCATCTAATCTATTTAAAAATATGTCAAAATCCTCAAGAGGTGAGCGATAGATTGTCAGTACCTGTATATTGTTGTACATTATACCTGCTATTTCAAAATGTATTTCATCAGATATTTCTTGAGTATCAAAGGCTAACGGAATTGCTTCTATGATATTACTTGTAAAAATACCCACTCCCCCATGTTTATGCGTTGTTCTGCAAAAAGCTGAGAGATTTACAAAACCACTTATGTTCAGAGTGTTTATAATTCGTCAGATCCCAACCAATGTTCATTTGTACAAAGTATATCATAACTTTTACCTATTAAAAAAGCTTCTAGTTCTGAAGTTTTGTTTCTTAGACATTGAATGTTATAATGTAAAATTTTAGAGAAGTTTGACATTTTAGAGGTATCGAGTTTGTTATTAGGTAATTGATATTGATTTGTTTCCATTTCTAATTTTCGTTTCTCATTGTTAATTTTTTGAACTAATACTGGACAGTTATAATCGAATGGGGAATGATTCGAATTCAATTTTAAAGAGAATTTGTCATTTGCTTCTACACGGTTGGGACATCTGTTTGATTCACTATCACTTTAAATGAGACACATTCTGTAAACAATGCCTCTTAATTTTTTTATCATTTCTTGGGCATGTATATCTCATTTTAGAAATTTATCTATTGTGACTCCTAAATACTTTAATGAAGGGACAATTTCTAAACAGGAATCGTTACCTGTTTTTAATTCCTTGAATTCAGGTTGCCCCCTAACATAAGAAGAGAACGTAAGTACTTTTGTTAGATATTTTATCTTCACCTGTACCATTATTATTGTCACTTGAATTAATAATAGAAACGACCTCATTTGGAGTTGTACCGTACAAGAACATGGATCTAGGACTCCTATTTTCATTAGTGTGAGTGTCAGTTTCATGCCTTCGTATTTTTTTTTGCATAAGTTTTACCTATGTTAGCATAGTGTTTACTGAAAGCATTTGAAATATCAATAGGAGTTTTTACAATCTCATCACTTTCAAGCTTCAATTCCTTGATTTCCCATTTATTTTTGATCTTTTTGTTCTCAACTTTATTAATTGTTTCCCATAATGCTTTATTAGACCCTACGTTATCCATAATTTTGTATTTGAAATGATTACACTTAGTTGAATGAGGCCATTGAGTTTATTCCTGTATATTTTATAACAATTATTAATAGTCTCATTATTTGGATATTTTAGATATTGCTGGTAAAGCCAATTTCTAGTTTTTATAGACTTCAAAATGCCTGCTGTGATCCACTCTTTTCTTTTTATGTTTTTATTATAAATGATTTCAATATTAACTGTGTCCCAATTTTCATCCTCCAATGATTTCCTTAATTTATCCTCGTCTATTTTTGTCACCAATAAGTCGTTTTTTACACCTTTAATATGATTTATATTTAATGCTAGTAAAGTGGAATAGTGATCTGTTATGGTTGTCTTTATGATAGCAGCAATATATTCTGTATGAAGTTTATTTTTCATATAAATATGATCGATACAAGATTTGCTTGTATTGCTTTCCCTCTTTTCTCAGACAATGTCCTATGCTGCTTTGTAATTGTACCCCCTAATTCTCAACATTCTAACAAATAGGTACACACAATTACCTCTCCTTGTAAGAAAAAAAATTGTAATACCTACCTTATGAATATCAAGCTAATTAATTTTCAGCATTGCCATGCTAAATGCAATACAATTTTGTATGTTAATCTCTCAAGCTGCTTTTTCAATTATTTTCAATGCTATTTGCAGTATCTGTGAAGCTACTTTTTACTTTATTTTCAGTCCAAATTACAGTCTCTGAGGAATGAGAAGAAGCTATTTTATAAAAAAATCTATTAGCCGTTGAGGAAGCCTAAGCATTTTGTCTGTCTGAAGCAGAATGACATTCTCTTTTGAGCTACCTCAAGGATACACCTTCTTAGTATACCATTCGAAAAGATTTCTCAAACATATCGGTAGTAGAACCATTGTAAAAACCAATTCCCAGTCTTAAAACTGTACGATTTACCCTTTTTGTTATAAATACAAAGATACAGAATTTATTCCTATTAGTAACTTGCAAAATGCAATTGTGTTTCGTTTGTACCTACATGTCTCAAGCAAGTTTGTACATATTCATTTTTATTGCTAGATAGTCTCAGAGAAAGTTATGTTATAAAAAATCTACAACCCGTTGAGGAAGCAATCGAATCTGATACTTATGCCAGGAATAATGAAGAAAAAGGGTGCATTTCATTATTAAGTTTTCCTCCTACCTTTATTCTTTTCATATATACATTTGCAAAGCTCAATTTAAAGTATTGAAACTGTACCATCTATCCTTTGAATGTATCTCCGTCATATGTCTTAATATTGTATAACATCCATAAAGTGATGTATACTTTGTTGAAAGTATACCTTGTGGTAGCAGATTAATTGTTTAACACTTTTATAATCATTTTCATGCATGTAACATCTGTTTTGGTGAAATTTTTCCACCAACTGACATATGTATAAAATGATACATCATGTAAATTGAACATTAAGAATGCTTTCCATTCCAACAACATATGAAATACTCTTGAAAACATCTTTTTCTTGCTTTATTCAATATCATTTACCCATATTTAGCATCGCATACTTGGTAAAATGTAAGACATAACCTTGTGTCTACGTTGAACATGTGAAATCACTATTTGTATTCCTATAAACATAATACACGATACAAATGTCTATAGAAATATCTTTATTGTATATACAGTAACATTATTCGAGTACATTGAAAGTCCTGTACCATCAATTTGAACTAATTCTGAGTGAACCCAATGTTCGTGCTGCTACGTTACTTGAAAATTGCTACTTTTACTGTAGAATATGACAGATATCTTGATATATTCATTGAAAATGTATTGAACTCTGCTCGAATATGATGTACATACCTTTCTATATCGTGTTGTCACGATATTTCTGCAAGAATATATCTGTTGGTTCCAAACCTTGATATAATTCATATATTCAAATCTGAAATAAAGTATGTTGAATCTTATTGTTACATATTGTTCAGACATACCTCTAGAACGTTTTTTAATAGATGGGGCCCCTTTGTTGTATCATATTCAAGTACTTTTGAATGGAAACATGATATTCACAACTTACGCTTGCCAGAGGTTAAATACATGACAGGAGGTTATCTCCGAGACCACAGAGGTTCGCTGGAACATTTTACGACGATAGAAATAGTTTCAGTAGCCCCACATGAACTATAGATGTGGAAATGTACATATTTCCTTCGGAAGTATACCTTCGTCCATGGACCATTTAGGAAGTTTCTGAGCAGTATATAGCTATTTAAGATCTCTTGGTATTATTTCTACATCCTTCCATTATACATACACCTCCAAAATCAGTTCTCTTCGTGAGTTATCACTTAATCCTTACATAGGTTACCGTCAAAACACGTCAAATCTTTATGATTTATTTTAAGCTACTTAGCGGCATTTTTGGGTTACGTCTTGGAATTAGTTTGGTGCCATATTAACATTATCGATGACGATCTTTCGAATGGTGAATTTTAATTGAACGTAGAGGCCCTAGTTTTTGATTTTGGAAAATTCCCGAGAAAATCTTGCAATATGGATGACAAAAATTGGTATTATATCGATTTGAATAAAAATATCCCCAACTCTTGTGTCAGATTAATTAATTTGACGTTTCTAAGAATGCCAAATTTCGCAATTTTATACGAAAGTTTAAACACTCAGATATCTTTAGCGCTTGAGGCTCCGGGATTTTCACTTGGCCTATCGAAATTAGAAGGTTCAAATTGTATAAAAACACAATTGCATGAAGGCCAAACCTCCTATGTAATAAGCTACGAACGAAATCATTTTGAAGTTTCCCTCGAGGAGCCCGCTCCGCGTAAGTTAGAGTTTATACATTTTACCTCGATCTTGTTAATTTGGGGCCGTTTCGTGGCCCGTACGGCCGGCGCCAGCTGTAATAAAGTCTTTTTTGCTATGGGCCGCTAGCATTTATCCGCTTCGGGTATATTTTAGTAGCTAGAAAATTCCCTTTGGTACGTTGCACGTTAGACGTGCATAGGTGAGACCTGAGAGTACCCGTTCCTATTTTAATTAAATTTTCATATTTAAACGGAATTTTTGGAAAAAAGAAGGGCTGTCGGGTGCGTATCCCGACTAAATCTAACTACATGGAGTGAAATCGGTACGCAAAAAGCCCCCGTAAAGAAGTTCTATGTTCCTAACTTTTGCACCATTTCAACTCGCGAGCTACGGGCTTCTAACGTGAACGTCATTCGATTTACGGAAAATTAACTATTTCAAAACCGTTTTGGACCCGGTTTGGGGCTATCACGACCTTTTAAAAGGTTCAAAGTTAACGTTTCAATCATTTTTTGGGCTCGCTGCGCTCGCTTCATTTAGCTTGTCGTGTTCAAAAATGTTCGTCGATTAGGTCGAAAATCGCATATTCCTAGTTTGATTTTTAGTAACTTGACTACCAACCTAATAAGCCGCTTATTCTAATACCGACTAGTTGATTTTACGGGCTACGCCCCGCTGAGCAAGGCCCGCTGACGTACAGTTGTTTTCATGTGCAACGCCTTTTCGAGGGTTTAGTCGGATAGTGCGTGGTAACCTTTATGTGAGGCGTATGAGCACCTTTAGGTTGTCACTGTGCCAGACGTCACTCTGGCAGTTGTAGGTTATATAGAGATGGGTACGCGTTTATCGAAACTTTTACTATTAGCACGTGTCACAAGTTATTCTATGGTTTGGATCGTATGTCACTTTGACATTCATAGGTTAGATAGATTGAGAGTGGTAGATATTCATAGAAGAGTATAAAATTGGAATGGAGTCAAATCTTAGTTGAAGGTATAGTTCTAGAGTACTCTCTTGAATTTGTGACGTACGTCACTTGGCCAATTCTAGGTTATATAATTCAATCATTGAAACTTCAAGTATTGCAAAAGAAAATGCTCATAAAATATAGTCGCTCTACAACTACATGGCTCCTCAAATACTATACAATAAATTAAAATATTGCAACTCCACTTTTTCAAAATTAAAATGTCTTTGAATCATTGATATTGTAAAATACAAATTTAATTAATTCATTGACGGAAGTACATTCTGCCTTCGTATTTTTTTTGCATAAGTTTTACCTATGTTAGCAAAGTGTTTATTGAAAGCATTTGAAATATCAATAGGAGTTTTTACAATCTCATCACTTTCAAGCTTGAATTCCTTGATTTCCGATTTATTTTTGATCTTTTTGTTCTCAACTTTATTAATTGTTTCCCATAATGCTTTATTAGACTCTACGTTATCCATAATTTTGTATTTGAAATGATTACACTTAGTTTTATGAATGAGGCCATTGAGTTTATTCCTGTATACTTTATAACAATTATTAATAGTCTCATCATTTGGATATTTTAGATATTGCTGGTAAAGCCAATTTCTAGTTTTTATAGACTTCAAAATGCCTGCTGTGATCCACTCTTTTCTTTTTATGTTTTTATTATAAATGATTTTTGTCCTTGTATTTTTTTCCAGATTGCTATTTATTATTTTTATGAAGTTATTCAGCGCATTTTCAATATTATGAGCTTTATAAACTGTGTCCCAATTTTCATCCTCCAATGATTTCCTTAATTTATCCTCGTCTATTTTTGTCACTAATAAGTCATTTTTTACACTTTTAATGATATATATTTAATGCTAGTAAAGTGGAATAGTGATCTGTTATGGTTGTCTTTATTATAGCAGCAGTAAATTCTGTATGAAGTTTATTTTTCATATAAATATGATCAATTCAAGATTTGCTTGTATTGCTTTCCCTCTTTTCTCAGACAATGTTGTATGCTACTTTGTAATTGTACCCCCTAATTCTCAACATTCTAACAAGTAGGTACACACAATTACCTCTCCTTGTAAGAAAAAAAATTGTAGTACCTACCTTATGAATATCAAGCTAATTAATTTTCAGCATTGCCAATGCTAAATGTAATACAATTTTGTATGTTAATCTGTGAAACTGTTTTTTCAATTATTTTTAATGCTATTTGCAGCATCTGTGAAGTTACTTTATAAAAAAAACATTAATCGTACCATAAAATTTCTTATGAATATTGTGCTAGTATTTTCTCAACATGCTACCTACAATTGACTTCTATTTGTAAATAGCTCAAGCAGCTTTTTACTTTATTTTTAGTCCAAATTACAGTCTCTGAGGAATGAGAAGAAGCTATTTTATAAAAAAATCTATTAGCCGTTGAGGAAGCCTAAGCATTTTGTCTGTCTGAAGCAGAATGACATTCTCTTTCGAGCTACCTTAAGGATACACTTTGTCAGTATGCCTTTCGATAAGATTTCTCAAACATATCGGTAGCAGAACCATTGTAAAAACCAATTTACAGTATTAAAATTGTACGGTCTACCCTTTTTGTTATAAATACAAAGATACAGAATTTATTCCTATTAGTAACTTGCGAAATGCAATTGTGTTTTGTTTGTTCATCTCTCAATCAAGTTTATACGTCTCTATTTTGAATGCTAGATAGTCTCAGAGGAAGTTATGTTATTTGTGCTAACGTTATAATATAACATTCTTATAGAAAACCGTTTATTTAACCAAAATTAACTATTTCAAAACAGTTTTCGAGCCGGTTTGTGGCTATCACCACCTTCTAAAAGGTTCAAAGTTAACATTTCGACCATTTTTCAGGCTCGCTCCGCTCGCTTGTCAGGTCCATATTCCTAGTTTGATTTTTGGTAACTTGTGCACCAACTTAAACTGTCGCTCATTCTAGTTAGTTGATTTTACGGGCTACGCCCCGCTAAGATGCAGTTTTTTATGTGCAACGCCTTTGTAAGGGTTTAGTCGTTGATAGTGCGTGGTAACCTTCATGTGAGACGCATGGGCACCTTCAGGTTGTCACTGTGACAGACGTCACTCTGGTAGTTGTAGGTTACATGGATATAATGCAAGGAACAACTTAATAAATGGTAGTATTTCATTATAAAACTTTACTCTCACCTTGATTCTTGTTGTATATGTATTTGCAAAGTCTAATTGTTAGTATTAAAATTGTAAAATCTATACTTTGAATGCCATTTCGTTATTTGTGCGAACGTTATATAACATCCTTGAGATGATATACATTCTGATATTAACTTGTTCAAAAATCTTTGGCACTTTAAGAAAGAATCTACATATAGTTACTACAACAGTTACTTGAACTGTGTACTTACTTATACGAATGTTAATCGAGTATCATTTTCATTACTCATTTGAATGAAAAGCAACTCTATTTCTTCAAAAGTACCCACCTATTTAAAGTAAAAAGAGGAATGTACCTTTTAGAAAACCGTTTATTCATCGAAAATCAACCATTTCAAAACAGTTTTCGACCCGGTTTGTGGCTATCACTTCCTTCTAAAAGGTTCAAAGTTAACATTTCGACCATTTTCCAGGCTCGCTCCGCTCGCTTGTCGGGTCCATATTCCTAGTTTGATTTTTGGTAACTTGTGCACCAACTTAAACTGTCGCTTATTCTAGTTAGTTGATTTTACGGGCTACGCCCCGCTGACGTACAGTTGTTTTCATATGCAACGCCTTTGTAAGGGTTTAGTCGGATGATAGTGCGTGGTAACCTTTTGGTGAGGCGTATGGGCACCTTTAGGTTGTCACTCTGACAGACGTCACTTGGACAGTTGTAGGTTATATAGAGATAGGTACGCGTTCATAGAAAATGTTACTATTAGCACATGTCACAAGTTATTCTATGGTATAAATCGTATGTCACTTTGACATTTATAGGTTATATAGAGAGTGGTAGGTATTCATAGAAGAGTATAAAATTGGAATGGAGTCAAATCTTGGTCCAAGGTGTAATTCTAAAGTACTCTCTTGAATTTGTGACGTACATTACTTTGCCAATTGTAGGTTATATAATTAAATCAAAGAAACTTTAAGTATTGCAAAAGAAAATGCTTATAAAATGTAGTCGCTCTACAACTACATGACTCCTCAAATACTATACAACAAATTAAAATATTGCAACTCTACTTTTTCAAAATTAAAATGTCTTTGAATCATTGATATTGTAAAATACAAATTTAATTAATTCATTGACGGAAGTACATTCTGATATTAACTTGTTCAAAAATCGTTGGCACTTTAAGAAAGAATCTACATATAATTACTACAACAGTTACTTGAACTGTGTACTTACTTATACAAATGTTAAAAGAGTATCATTTTCATTACTTATTTGAATGAAAAGCAACTCTATTTCTTCAAAAGTACCTACCTATTTAAAGTAAACAGAGGAAGGTACCTTATAGAAACCCGTTTATTTTTCGAAAATTAACTATTTCAAAACAGTTTTCGACCCGGTTTGTGGCTGTCACCACCTTCTAATAGGTTCAAAGTTAACACTGTTTGTATTTTATTAGCTCATGGACTGAACGGCAACATATATTAACTTCTTCAAAACTGTCACCCATTAAGAAACAATTTACGTATACTTACTGTAACAATTACTTGAATCTTGTACCTACTTACCAATGTTAACAGAGTATCATTTGTTACTATTCTGAAGCACTTGGAAATTATTCAACTATACCTACTGTGAGATATATTTAAAGGTAGTAGTTATTAACCTTTTGGAATGGTACAGTAAGGTGGAGGAATTTGTTAATATTTGTAAATTGAATGTTATACATCATTTTCTTGAATTTTCGTTTAATTATCCAACTTCCGAAAATTAAAATTTTTCTACACTAAGTAAATGTCAAAAGTATAGATATGTAATTTTTATTAATTGAAAAAAATACAACAATGTACATAATATAACAATAATAAATGTATGTGGAATATGATTTTCATTTACTTGTTGGATTTTGTAGACTTGTGTGTTCAGTGGAGATTGTTTTTCTTTGTTGAATATCTAAAAGAAAGTTAGAAATAATCAATAAGAAAATATTAATAATAGATAGATGATAAAATAGCTGTACTTTGGCTAAAAATAATTGTAATTTTATATTGAGTTATTCGATAATTCTTATTGACATACATATTTTCTAATGAAAAATAATTTCATAAGAATATAAAGAACAATTATTTTTATTGACGAACACACCACGGGGAGGTAGACAGCTTGGATTTGATATCTTTCACTAATATCGATTAATATTATAAATTGTCGTTAACAATAATACGTACTTTGAATTTTTTTAAGCGTTTTAGTTTGAAAAATATCAAATACCGTGTTCGTTAATATCATTTCAGGTGATATTTCATTTACATCGAAATGTAAATCCTATTAACCTCGTTTGAAAGTTTCTATCAAAGTTTTTTGAGTGAATTTTCGTTCGAGAGAAGTCGATGCTCAACTTATGGCACACTTCGTCTTATCGAATCAGGAAAAATCCACTATTATTATAATTCGATAGATTCAAACTCTATTTCCATTCACTAAAAAGGAATGTAATGAATGTTTGTAAATTTGAAATTTGTGTCGTGTGATGAGGTAAATAATCCAAACGAAACGTACACGTTTTACAAATATGTACAATGTCTATACTTTCAATCCGGAACATATGTGTATTGCTTATACATAACGGCTTCGTGAGCACGCGTTCTTGCATATGTCCGAATCTAATTGTATTTACATTGTATATAAGAGCAAATAATAACACGTTTCAATGGTTTATAAGCAACAACTTTGATTACAATTTCAAATAAATCAACATTTGTCTTCGTCCAAATGACGATTAGCATTTATGTGAAACCAGTTTACCTTGACCTTCATCTTATCGATGTAGGACAGTTCTATTATTATTATAGAGTTCAAAAGGTAAACTTTTTCCATTCTTTAAAAAGGAATTAATGTTTGTAAATTTGAAATTTGTGTCGTGTGATCAGGTAAATAATCCAAACGAAACGTACACGTTTCACAAATATCCACAATGTCTATACTTTCAATCCGGAACATATGTGTATTTCTTATACATAACGGCTTGGCGTTCTTGCATACGTCCGAATCTAATTGTATTTAAATTGTATATAAGAGCAAATAATAACACGTTTCAATGGTTTATAAACAACAACTTTGATTACAATTTCAAATAAATCAACATTTGTCTTCGTCCAAATGACGATTAGCATTTATGTGAAACCAGTTTACCTTGACCTTTATCTTTTCGATGTAGGACAGTTCTATTATTATTATTATAGAGTTCAAAAGGTAAACTTTTTTCATTCTCTAAAAAGGAATTAATGTTTGTAAATTTGAAATTTGTGTCGTGTGATGAGGTAAATAATCCAGCCGAAACGTACACGTTTCACAAATATCCACAATGTCTATACTTTCAATCCGGAACATATGTGTAGTTCCTATACATAACGGCTTAGCGTTCTTGCATACGTCCGAATCTAATTGTATTTACATTGTATATAAGAGCAAATAATAACACGTTTCAATGGTTTATAAACAACAACTTTGATTACAATTTCAAATAAATCAACATTTGTCTTTGTTCAAATGACGATTAGCATTTATGTGAAACCAATTTACCTTGAACTTCATCTTATCGATGTAGGACAGTTCTATTATTATTATAGAGTTCAAAAGGTAAACTTTTTTCATTCTCTAAAAAGGAATTAATGTTTGTAAATTTGAAATTTGTGTCGTGTGATGAGGTAAATAATCCAAACGAAACGTACACGTTTCACAAATATCCACAATGTCTATACTTTCAATCCGGAACATATGTGTATTTCTTATACATAACGGCTTGATAAGCGGCGTTCTTGCATACGTCCGAATCTAATTGTATTTACATTGTATATAAGAGCAAATAATAACACGTTTCGATTGTTTATAAAAAACAACATGGATTAAAATTTCAAATGAATCAACATTCGTCATCGTCGGAATGACGATTAGCATATCAATGTAAGGCGTCCATATAGACTATATTTTTTGTAAAAACATCTGGGTTGTGGGCCCGCAACAATTTACCTTGAGTCCTAGTTTCGTCTATTTGTATTTTCACGGCGTCGTAGGATCGTGCTCTCGATAAAGCTACGTAAAGCATTCCGTGTGCGAAAACTGGTTGTGGTAGATAGATACCTACTCTGTCGAAGGTCTGACCTTGCGCCTTGTTGATCGTCATTGCGAACGCCAACTTGATCGGAAACTGACGTCTTTTCAGCTGAAACGGAATGTTTCGATCTGCAGTCGTCGTTAGATCCATTCTGGGAATGAATACTTCGTCGTTCACTCTAGAACCTGAAACAATCTTCGCATGCAAGAAGTTATCGAGCATACGAATGATTTGTAATCGAGTTCCGTTATATAAACCTTGATCTATGGCCAAGTTTCTCAATAAAATGACTATACTACCTTCGCAAATTTTCAATTGATGAGGCGGTAAGGTACCTGATTTCACGGTGTTTAAGAATTCGACCGGAAAGTTTACCTCTTCGTTTTCGGCAACTACAGAATCGGCGCTCATGTAGGTTCGGATCGGCTGTGCTATAGCGATTCCGTTTTCTTGCGTACGCCTGGCTCTGTTGAGGATGCGTTCGTTTAGTTCATCGCAACTGTCGTTTTTTGGACAAAGGATGACCTTTTGCTGTAGCGTCTCGTCATCGACGTTTACATGTTCGCCGTAGATCTCGGTTACCACGTCTCGTACCAAACATCTAGCCGGTATGGACACGTACTCCGGAGGTAATTGCCTTTCTACGGCTAATTGACTGTAAGAAAAAGAAAATATATTAATCAGTGTAGAACGTTACAAAAAACAACCATTTATCAAACTTACTTTTCTGTGGCGTTGCCGATGCGAAGCAGCCACTCTTTGAATTCGTTTTCGTCTGGATTCGCTCGAACATTGTGAACCAACGACATTCTGTGGAATCTCTCCCATAGGGGACTTCGTTTAACGCACAGGTTGAAACTTGGGCCGGAACCACCAGTACCTGGCGCTATCGGTAACAGTTGTCTAAAGTCACCACCGAGGATGATAACCTTGTTGGCGAACGGTCGTCCGTCGCCGCATATATTTTTCAACATTTCGTCGACACAATGGAGAGCGTATTTGCTTGCCATCGATATTTCGTCTATAATTATCGCCGAAACGTGGACGAATCGTTGTCCGTTCTGTGGAGTGAATGCAGAAGTGGACGTTTCGATTGTCGGTACAGGTAATTGGAAAGTGGAATGTACCGTTCTACCGGTTTTCAGGAGCGTGGACGCTATGCCGGTCCACGCGGTTGCTAGCACTGCTACGTTTTCTCTCGTCAGCTTCGAAATGATGGCGTTGTAGAGAAACGTTTTTCCAGTGCCGCCTGGTCCATCTACGTAGAACAATCTCGGTTGACGGAGGGGATCTGCGACGGTTTCGACGACAGCGTCGAAAACCGCTCTCTGTTCTTCGTTTAGATTCATCTCGTTCACGATATCGCGTTCGAGATCATCGACGTGTGCCATTATGTGTTCGTCATCGTTACCTTCATCATCAATCATTATTGCATCTTGCATATTGTGCGGTAACGCGATTTCGAACTCTTCTATATGTCTGTCGTTCGCTCGTAAGATCGTCATAATGTGTCTGAGCGCTTTTATTTCGGCAGTGTTGGCGTTATCGCCACGCCGTGTATGGTCTTCGTAAATGTATGACTTGAATTGTTGCCATAACTCGTTTGCGTTCGTCAAGTTGCAGTTCAACAGCATCATTGCAAACATGACTCTCATTTGCCTGGGCATTTGTTGGAGTCTGGCTTCTTCTAAACAACGACGATATTCGCCGTTGTCTTGTAGAATGTTACGTGCTCTACATGCCGCCTCGAACGTATCGTAAACTATGTCGTTCACCTGTTAGGGAATGAGAGGAAAATATGTTACCAACGAATCGAACGTAAAATCGCCAAATTTCTTACCGTTCTGATGTCGGCGAAAGATGTAGCACCACGTACGTGTAATAGTAACATTCGTAGATAGAACGTCTCTTTATTTCTTGGAGATACGCTATACATTCTGGGTATGATTTTGTCAGCACCTCGTATCCTTCGTGTCCATCTGTAATCAGTCTTATTGAAGACGTAATGGAGTGGAATTTCTTGATAAAAGAACTGTCTGGCTTGATGATCGTTTACGTTCAACTGTAACCATGCCGTCAACGTTGTGTTCCTTTGTCTAGCTAGATTCGCAGCCGCTTCTTCGTTACCTTGACGGAAATAGATGTATTGCTCGTTTCGCAAGTGCACGTCCAATCTGTAAATGGCGTGACTTTTCTCGTGCATCGGGAAAGCGTTAATTCGCCAATCCGCCTCGTTTATCGAAACATATCTTTGGTCTACGTACGTTTCAACTTCGTTGTGTACCAACGCCTCACCACCTGTAAACGAATCAGGAAATTGATGAACCGATTATGGAATCAGAAAAATAACTTACCGTCGTCCATATGTTCGCGGCGCAATTGAACGCGTACGGTATCATAACCTTTGTACACATACTTGAAGATGTATTTCAAACTTCTAAGTGATGAGCATATTTCGACGTTAACGTGGGAGTCGTATTTGTTGAGTAGGTATTTGTTATACGGAACTACGTGACGATTGTCTAGTACCGCTCGAGCCTTCCGAATCGTTCTACCGTCGTTTCTTCTACGGTATTGTGGATAGCTGTTTTCGACAAACATTGTTTGTTCGCAAAATTCTTTGGGAAATTTCTTTGTACACCGGCCGTCTTCACCTCTACACAATGCTTGTTCGTTGAGAGGAAAACAGGGGCCGTGGATCATTTGTCTTTGGACCTGAAACGAAAAATTCGTTTGAAATTTTCAATGTAGCGAGAAAAATGTATGTCACCACGAACCTTTTCGTATAATTCTCGTTCGTGTTGTGGATGTGGTATCTCGGAACATACGAATAGGTCTACGTCTTCGGGTTCTCTGAACTTGTCTTGTTCTCGCAACCACATCAGGATGTGTGCGTGGGGTAAACCTCGTTTTTGGAATTCGATCACGTACAGGAAGGCTGTAGTTACACCAAACACGTGTCGTCTGTTGATGTCCAATAACAATTCCTTCAATTTCAAGTGAAACACTCTATTTATGAGATCGGGACGATCGCCAGATTGTTGACCAGCGTGTAGATTTTCTCTAATCTCGGGCCATTGCGGATTACACGTGAACGTGATAAACATGTCGGGTTTGCCGAATTTCGCCAGGATGGCTATGGCGTCCTGGTAGTTTTGGAGGCAGTTTCGTGGCGATCCCTGAAACGTAGAAGGTAGTATAATAACACGACCTAGAGGTAAATCTCGTTCGTTCGCTTGCACGTTGAGATAGTCCTCCATGTCGTTAAAACCTGCACCACGTAGCAGATGTTGGTTTCTCAGTATGAAATCCATGCGTTCGTTTTCTATTTTTACGTAAGCGTCGACGATCAGCTTGTGGGATAATCGACCGCAGTCTATGTAGACGTTAAAGCGACGGCGTTGATTATTTCGCTCGTTCGATCTGAAATTTTTCCTGTAAAGGTAATACTCTCGCATACTCACTTTACCGGGTCCTCTGGTGTGTGGAACGTTGCAAGCGTAACCTGGCTCGCCATGGGCAAACAACAACGGGTAACATAGAGGATCGCAGTTGCTGTTGAGAATGGAGATGGGCCGGGGGACTACTCTGTGACCTTGTCTGGCGTACACTCTCAGCTCGTAATTTTCTATGGCACCTAAATAATTACCTTCAAAAATAACGGCCACCTCGTTTATAAGAGGTGGGTTTATATGTCGGTTTCGTGTTTGTAGCAATCGTAGAGTGACCGTGTCGTGGGGTCGATCTGCCGCAACCTCTCGCAGATTGCTGTAAGCCTGTGCAAAAGGATTTATGTTTCTAATTAAGTTTTCTAACTGTTGCAACAGTGCCGGTCTGCAGTTTCGATTTTCTGCGTCGGCGATTCGCTCGTTGAAGGCCGTATTGGCATCTAAAAAATACAAACGACCTGGATTTTGTGCATGATATTGATCACGTCCCCTTAACGGGTTTACATGATGTATGTAATGTACAAATTGACCCTGAATTTTATAGAAACCTGTGGCTCCTAGGAAATTTGGATTTTGTATTTCGCTCACGCATACACTGGCAAAACATAGGGCGTTATTGTACGTTATACTTCTCTGTCGAAAATGTCTGGCTTCTTCACTGTTTGTCGTGTACAGTTCTAATAGACGTGCTGGAACGTCTTGTTGTTCCTGAAGTTGTACTTTACCCAATTCACAGCAATCTTTGTATAAGCCATTAGCATTTTGTTCAGCCTGGAAATGTATAGCTTCGCAATTAGGACATATGAAATTGCAAAGTTCCAAATTATGTTGCTGAATGTTGGCCGAGTAGGCGATTAGATAGGTGTTCATTTGATTGGGCATGTTTCTACGTCTAAACTCTAATCGGTCGTCTAAAACAATCAATTGTTGAGCCTCGTATATCAGCCTTTGCTCTTCGGCCGTCAGCTCTTGTACAATTGGTACTTGTACGTCTGCTGTTTCCTCTGAAAAGTTTATCAATATTTTAAAATTACCGATTCACGTGAACATTTTTCAAGAAATATTCCCTTCAAATCAAGTTTAATAACGAAAATGTAGAAATAATACAATTTTTCAAATAAAAAATTGAAAAAGATCTACCTGCAGCATTATTTCCATTTTCTACTGCAACAGCGACTGGTTTGCCTTTCTTTATGATAGGTCTATAGCCTGGTCCGGTTCTCATTGGTCGTTTATCTTTAGTGGTTGGAGTGATACATAATCGATTGACGTTGAGAATTTCGTCATCGGATTCATCTGCGTTAGAAACGAAAAATTGAAAATTGGATTTGTCTGCACATCATTTTGAAATAAAGTTAAAAGTTTTGTATATAAATCGGAAATATTGATAATAGTGAGGTATTAGTTCGCAAAAATCACTCTACATGATTGTAGTTGTGGTAGTTAAATATTTTGCCAACATTACTATTTCAATCACAGAGTATTGTTATAAAAGTTGGTGGAAAGCCTGTGTTCAATACAGCTGGTTAAGTTCGATACAATAGAAGATTACATAAAGAAAGTAATAGCCTCCTCATCTTAACTTATATATTGTAGTATCACTAAAGTTTATGATCTAATAGTGGAGGTATTGTAAAATGCAAGTAGACAATCTTTAACATACAAACTTGCCACAAGATAAAAATGTGTCAAAATGATTGCCCCGATAACGTTGTACTTATAATAAAAATGTGAAAGATGATAATGTTGGGAGTATCGACAAAAAGGGCAATATAATAATCAATATATTTAGCGTATTCATCAAGGTAAGTATACTTCAGAGCAAAAAAAGTAAAATACTGGATCCACAAAAATGCAAATGTAAATATTTAATACCTACAGCCTGTAAATGTTGATGAATTTTTTGAAATTAAAAAAATATTTTAGAGAACGGAAAAAAAAGTAAATGTAGTCAAAAGAGACAAATGTATATCTGCAGATTTTCAAGTAAACAACATTAATTCGAATGTATGAATATATTTCAAATGACAGAAAATAATGACTTGCTATATATGTTGTCGGATGAAAATAAAGGATGAGAAATTATGGTATAAAGTAGTTCCAGGTTATGTGTAGGAGAGTAAGAATAATGAGCAAAGTATTCGTTAAATTCAAATCAGATGACAAAAAATGTAAATATTACCTTACCTACAGGTGTAAATGTTGATGAATTTTCTCAATTGAATTAGTGCTTGGAAATTAGTAGATAAGCCTTTTAATTGAAATATTATTATAAGTGAATGTGAGGTTTTTGTAAAAAAAGAAGTAAAATCGGAAAGGTCAAAGAGTAACTTATGAAGATTATTTGGTAATGAAAGCAATCATAAATTGCCTTTAAAATATCTTGTATTAATTGGAATATATTTCCTGTGTTCCATCTTTCGATATTTATTATGAAATGTCATAATATAAATTTTGACAGTGAAAATCGTCTACATGTTGAAGAAAATAATGTGAATGCACGTTATTGAATTGATTTATATGAGTCAGATTTGTATAGCACAATCACTTTTTATAGGAGCTGGATAATTGAAACTAATATTCCTGGTCGTAATCGATTTAATGAACGACTTTTCACATCACACTATGCACAATATTTACAATTACAACGAATACTTGATCTGTGGACTGTAAACTGTAGTTAAAATCATTGATTATAGACAATGTATTTAATTGTTAACACAATCTGAGCGGAAGAGGTTATGGAACACTCTTACGTACAAATACAGCTTGCAGAGGTCAATTCAACACTGACTCGATGATGCCAACCGCATAAGTAGCATCCCTTCTTTGAGAATGTATAGGGCATGTGACATCCTGTCCTCGAGCTTTATGTTCGGGTGTTTTGAACATAAGCTCAACAACATACACAAAAAATACATATGTGATAACACACATCCAGACAATTAAATTCCTTTCTTTTATTTATTAATCAACTTCACCCAAAAACTGAATTCTCGTTAGAAACAGAAAAAGATAGAACAATAAACTTTTTGGATTTAACACTAATACGTGATCATAATAAAATAACCTTCAATATTTTCAGGAAACCCACTTGTACAGACATCACTATTTCGAACTCATCGTTTCGCCCTTGTAGTCATAAATTAGCAGCATATCACTCCATGATCCATAGAGCATTTTCGATACCATTGTCAAAAGAACACCTCACTATTGAGTCGAACACGATAATACGAATAGCCATCAATAATGGTTTTCCCGTAGATCAAATAATTAAACTAATAAATTGCAAACAACAACAATTAACTTTCTATACAATTTATCCGCGTATAAAACTCATAGATGTAACCAGCAAATTCATCTCTTTGACATATTTTGGTAGAGTAAGCGAACATATTACTAACATTTTATCACGCCATAATTTAGTTAATCAGTTTCAAACTTCAAAATAAACTTTGCTATCTTATATACAACGCCAAAAACAAAACCAATAAATACAGAAAATCTGGAGTTTATAAGATGATTTGCCCAGACTGTGATGACTTTTATATAGGTAGAACTTGTCGTAACTTAAAATAAGATACGAAGAACATTTTCGCTCGTTTAGACTCAACAAAACTGACTCAACTTTTGCTAATCATTTTTTACAAACTGGTCAGTTTTCCTAATTTAGATAGCCTAAGTATTTTACATAACCAAACCAAAGGTTAGAATCAATAGAGATTTATAAAGGTGTTGAAAACTTTAATAAAAATATCCTCAATGATCAGTTAGACCTATATAAAAGTGATATTTTCAAGTGTCTTTCAAACCGCTCTTAAAATAATTCTTGGAATATTAAATTATAATCACACTAATTCACAAATTGTTACTATGTTTACTATGTAATATTGTACTGTCTTTCGAACCGTTCTTTAAATAATTCTTACAATAATAAATCATAATCACACTAATTCGCAAATTGTTACTAAGTTTACTATGTAATACTGTACTTTCCTAGGATCTGCCTGTTTTTGGAATTTCCGTTGATCCCTTAATCTCAACCCTACTTTACTCTACTCTATTTATACTTGAACTGTTTCATTGATTCCTTTATAATTTTCTAATTGTTTGATAATGGCACTTCGGTGTTGAAACTATAGTTACGTTTCCACGTTATTATTCATAAAAGTGGTATGAAAACAAAGTAGTTATTCTTTCATATAATCAAAATGATAAATCACCATAAAGTAACGGCTTCCACCATCGATGATTTTTTTGACATATGTGATAACATAATAGGTACAATAAAGAAATTTAAACTCTAAGTGAAATAGGATACATATCTATGTAATCCAACCAAGTAACATACTCAGCAAATAGGATTAAAAATATTGAAATAGAAACACAGCACAGTTTACAATCTAATTGAAACAAATAAAAAAAACATAGGGCATACATGAAATGACAATTAGCGAATATTATTCGCAGATATTGGCAAAATTGCTATTTTTGTTATTGAGCGCAAATATACTCCAGATTGGGTTCTCAATTTTACAACTCGAACTTTATGGTCCTTGCCAGGAATTATTTCTATAATTTCTCCCATGGGCCATTTAAGAGGAGATGCATTCTTATTTTTTATTCGGACACGCATACCTTCTTGCACAGGGTTGATCTTTAAACCATTTAGGTTTATTCTGTAGCTGATTTAAATAATGATCGAGCTATCTTTTCCGGAAATTTTGTTGAATTTAATTACAAAGATTCCGAAACTTTAACCGATTAGTTGGCAAATTTGTTATATCGGCTTCTGGGAAGGATGTCAACAAAGTCCCGACTAAAAAGTGACCTGGAGTTGAATAAGTCATATCCGAAATATCTTGTGATAGTTGTGTTAATGGCCTAGAGTTGACAATTGTCTCTATATTACAAATAACTGTAATGATTGTTCATAAGTTAAGACATACTCACCAATAACCCTATTTATATGGTATTTAACGCTCTTCACTCCAGCTTCCCATAGACCCCCAAATACTGAAGAGTAACTGGGAATAAATTTAAAATTGATACCCATAGACGATGAGTTTAACTCTAATTTGAATCGGGTCTCATCCTTTTCTCATAGTGAGTATGATATATTTAATTGGTGGTGAGCACCTCTAAAATTAGTAAAGTTATCGCAGTAAACTTGTGTTGGGGCTGATCTACGTGAAATGAATCTTTCAAGTGTTTCTAAAAACGCTTTTGAAGTCATATCTGATACCAACTCCAAGTGCATGGACTTGGTAACAAAACATACAAACACTGCTACATATCCCTTGGAAATAATAGATTTCCTTATATGTGATTGGTTCATAGAGAACGGACCGCAATAATCAATTCCAATTTTTTGAAATTGTCTAGCAATGTTTACTCGATGAAACGGCAACGAACCCATAAGTTGATTTGCACATTGTGCCCTTAATCGAAAACATTTCAAACATTTGTAAATGTTCCTTTTATTTTCTCTAATTCCGTTAATAATTCAGAATCGTTGACTCAGAGAGCCTAGAAACTGTTTTTGATCAGCATGCAATAGCAGAATATGCTCATCAATTATTATCAAATTAATTATATAGCTGCCTTTAGACAATATTATAGGATGTCTTTGTAAAAATGGTATATTTACATGTTGAAGACGTCCACCCACTCGTAAAGTGGTCTCGTCATCTATAAAAGGATGCAGATATTTCAGATTACTGGTGATACCCTTCCCTGATATTAACAATTTTTTATCTCTCCGAAAATGAATATTTTGTTCATGTCTTATTATGATAATTAACGCGCGATTTAATTCCTCAGGTGTTATAGTACCTGAAAGGTTAATCGTTTTTCTACATTTATCAACAAACCAGTAGATATATGCTACAATGCGATGAAGCTTCTTGCTGCATGCATATTTATAGAGAAATGGTAATACTTTTAGTGTATGTCATACTGAGTGTAAATCATTTTTATTTGAATTTAATACTTCATCTAAAGTTAAAACATTACTAATATTAGATTGAGCACATTGAAAAGTAGGGGGTCCATTCCACCATAAATTATTGGATTGAAGTACATGTGGTTTGACACCCCTTGATAAACAATCAGCAAGATTTTTTTCACTTGGTATATGTAACCATTTAAATTGTCCCGTCAAACTTTCAATTTTTTGTACACGGTTTGCTTTATAGGTTGGTAACAACAAAGGTTTAAGCTAATGCTACTAAGCAACTATTTAATTCTAATTTCGGAATTGTTAATTTGTTATTTATTGGCGCGACACGTGACTTTGAGCATACTAAAGTCATCTTTTCTGTTTTTTTCTGAATGTGTAACTCTTATATATAGACAGCACTCATAAGCACTTTAAGAACTGTCACAATATCCTAATAATTCAATAAACTCAGCATTATACATATTTAAATTTCGTTCGATATAAATTGGAGGCATCGATAAAAGACTTGTTGAGAATTCTGACCACTGTTTATTCAAATCAGAGGGTAGAGGTTCGTTCCAATGTGATTTTTTGAGCCATAGTTTTTGACCATAACCAATATAGGCCCCCACTAATTCAAGAGGATCATAAAATTTGCAAACGAAACTTTAAATTTGTCTTTTGGTAAAATGACTATTCAAACATTGGGGTGGACAAACCATTTTGAATTTATCTAAGTTTACATCATAAAATAAACCTAAAGTTTCAAAAACCATGTTAGCAGTATTCATATCAATGTCATCAAAATGCTGATTTTCAATTGATATGTCCTTAAGAAGTTTCTTCCTATTGGAACACCATTTATGTAGCTTGAATGTGCCCAATTTTAAAAGTTCGATCAATTCATTTTATTATTGAAATAAATCTTCTTCTTTGTTGGTACCACCAATAATGTCATCAACATAGGTATTTTTAATAAGCTATTACATGTCAGCGGGTAATTTAATTTTTCAGCATTAGCTGATTCCACCAAACACCTAGTAGCCAGAAATTGAGAACTTTTTAAAATGTATGTTACAGTTTGTAGTTACAAACATTTAATTGGTTGATCAGGCAGGATGATCTTTCCATAATATATTTTGGAACTGGCTATGTGTTGGATCAACAAAAGTTTGTCGATACATCTGTTTTATATCGGTCATTAAAACATATTTATAGTACCTAAATAGTATCAAAATATTGAATAGTTCATTTTGAACAACATCTCCATTATACATAAAGCCATTTATAGAATTCTTATTTGTAGTTTTCATACTACCGTCAAACATGACTCGTAAGTTTAGTACTTCGTTTTTGGATATTCATAAATGGATGATGTGCAAGAAAGGACACGGGTTCCTTATCTAAATCATATAATGATAAGTCAATAATTCCGGCATGGCCTAAGTCCACATATTCATGAATAAAATTTGAATATTGTTCAAATAGGAAAGGATCCACCTTGAAACATTTTTCTAAATTAATAAATCGTTTGAATGTCAATGAAAAGGTATCACCCAAATTTATATTCTGAATACTACACTTCAGTGGTAGTTTCACTTGGCACCGATTGGCTATCCTTGTGAGTGAATTTTTAAATGACGTTTCACAGGCTTCAAGTTCAGATGTATATTCATGAAAAATTTGAGGAACCTTCTCCGTTTCCTAAAATTTAGTAATCAATTCTTCTAGATTTTCTGTATTAATAGCAGAATGTAATGAAATACAATAAATATTTCAGATTACTGGTGATACCTTCCCCTGATATTAACAATTCTTTATCTATCCGAAAATGAATATTTTTTTCATGTCTTATTATGATAATTAACGCGCGATTTAATTCCTCAGGTGTTATAGTACCTGAAAGGTTAATCGTTTTTCTACATTTATCAACAAACCAGTAGATATATGCTACAATGCGTTGAAGCTTCTTGCTGCATGCATATTTATAAAGAAATGGCAATACTTTTAGTGTATGTGATACTGAGTGTACATCATTTTCATCAATTTTATTTGAAGTTTCTTCCTATTGGAACACCATTTATGTAGCTTGAATGAACCCAATTTTAAAAGTTCGATCAATTCATTTTGTAATTGAGATAAATCTTCTTCATTGTTGGTACCACCAATAATGTCATCAACATACGTATTTTTCAATAAGCTATTACATGTGAGCGGGTAATTTAATTTTTCAGCATTAGCTAATTCCACCAAACACCTAGTAGCCAGAAATGGAGAACTTTTTAAGATCAGGATGAACTTTCCATAATATATTTTGGAACTGGCTATATGTTGGGTTAACAAAAATTTGTCGATACATCTGTCTTATATTGGTCATTAAAACATATTTATAATACCTAAATAGTGTCAAAATATTGAATAGTTCATTTTGAACAACATCTCCATTATACATGAAGTCATTTATAGAAACCTTATTTGTAGTTTTCATACTACCGTCAAACATGACTCTGAGTTTAGTACTTCGTTTTTGAATATTTATAACTG